>CAWUFW010007652.1:0-600000 GCA_963921515.1 Calotriton arnoldi | reverse complement strand
GGTGCTGCGAAATGTTGTTGAGACTGCATTGTGCAATTTGTTACAAGGGCCTTGATGAGGAACATCTGCTGGCACCATGTAGAAACAGGTACCATGTACACTTGGTGGGCATTACTAGCTTTGAAAGAAAGTTGAGACAACCCAGTAGAGGTTCAGTGCAAGGCCTCATTTGGTTGGGCAATTTCAATTGTAAATCATTAAACCAGTCAGCCCTGTGAATTAGTCAGGCATACGATTAGCTAAGATGTTTGCTCAAATCTGGTAGAGCATATCGACCATAATTAATAGTGGAACCAGAAACAGCTTTACAAAGCAATGCTGTAGATTTCCTGTAGAATGCTGGGTTGACAAGCTTCAGGGATAAGGCCCTGACCTTTCACCCCTCCAGGGACCATCACTAATTCCGAGCAAGTAGGCGTGGAGCATAATAATCCCCCAGCGGGTAGCACAAGAGGAACGGGTACACGTGAATGTGTGACCTAATGACGCCCTGTCTTAGCAGTCGAGGTCACACCACAGAGGGCAAAGGCAAGGCCTCGGCCCCTGATGGACTCTGTTTAATTTTAGTTGTGTGGGATTGGGGCTCGCAATCTCATCTCGTCTCGCTATGTCTGGTCAATGCAGCTAAAATGTGCCCTCTGCAAACAAGGGCAGGTTACAGGCCGCTTCAGTTAAGCCATATTCATCCGCGCTTTAGCCAGGGCAGCAGGCGGGTTGTGGTAGTTGTCATCTAACAAGTGTGCTGCAGTTCAAAAAAGTTTGGTAAACACTGCGTTAGAGCACAGATGGCGACAAGGTATTATAGACCATTTGGCATTCCCAATATTCAGGAAAGGGCAGGTATTTGCACATATTGCTCCCCTCCGGTTCCCACAGACTTGTCTGCCCCCTGGGTTATCCTTTTATGGGCTAGAAGCAGAGATTGGAAGGGGCATCTTCTGCGACCTGTGTCCCAAATAAGTTGATAGTCAACGCTAGGGAGACGTACCAGGAAGGGCATGGTTACTACTTAGGTTGTCCCAAAGTTTTGGGGTTGGAGCAGTAAGTCCACAGCCTTAGGAAGCAGTCAGCATTCCTTCAACCTAAGTAAGGGCAGTTAGCGGTACATAAGTATCAGCGAGTGGGTAACATACACTGGTTATTCAGCGACATCATGCCCCGGGGGCACGCGTGCTTCACAAAGACACAATTAGGTTTTGGTCCATCAAGCACTATACACAGCAAATTGTGAGAGTAAAAGTAAGGTAGGTCGGACATCCCTTGTCTTCTACCTGCGCTGACATATCGTGTCAAGAGTTGCTGGGGCAAAGGTATGGCTGACAATTATAGGTACATTTGGCATTCCCTTTCAAGGTGCAGGTAAAGAGGTTAAACGCATGTGTATCCCTGGTCTTATGGCTGTGTAGGGCCATTCTCTTTAGAGGTATGTCCAGGGCGGGCGGTGTTTTATTGGCCTAGCCAGGACAGTGACACACACTTCACACAAACTGGAGCCCCCATGAAGGCAGTCTACAACACAGACTGGTACGCTGGGATCAAAAATCCTCTTCACCAAGCTGCTGGGCATTATGTTGCCAGGGTCGTTCAATGACAGGCAAGGGCATTAAGGGGCCGTATTAAGCAACAGGGTCAGCTGCAGGGTGGACTGCGTCAATTGTCACTCCACAAAAGGGTGCGGTGGTGCTAATAGTGAGCACAATACATATATTCTTTCAAACCAGATGTGACACTATTAAGGTGTTCACTAGGGTTTAGCAATCAAGAAGGTTTGTGCAATGTCTGGTCAACATGGCGAAGTAAGTGCATCCTAGAACCAAGGGTAGGTTCCATGTTGCTTCAGTTAAGCTCTAATGCCCCGTCCGGGTAGCTGGACTAGCCAGGCTGGTTGGGGACGCTGGCAGCCAACATAGGGTGCTGCTGTCCCATCAATTGGGGAAACAAGGTGTCAAGCACAAAAAGGTACTATATAAAGAGAACATTTGGCACGTCCAGTATTAAAAAAACAAGAAAGAATTCAAATTTAACGGACCAGGTAATTTTCCACTGCTTGGTGGCACACGGTTGGCAGTGGGAACCCCCAATTTTGGGAATAGGCTAGTACGGGGGCAAAACAAGGGCTTAGTCAATCCTGAATGTTAGGCAATATATTGCAGACAGTGCACACAGGTTTAAATCAGACAGAATCATGAACCTGGGAAGCCTAGGGGGTTACACCAGAGGGAACAAAAACAGGCAAAATTCCCATAAGGAATAAAGGATACAAGCTAAGTGCTTGAGGACACACTTGCTCATGGTCACATACTGCTAGTTATGAACATTCCTGTTCGCCATGATTTATCAATCAAAGAGGGCTGTGCAAATGTCTGGTCAACCCCAACAAAATATGTGCACTCTGCCCCATGGGCAGGTTACGGGTTGCCTCAGTTAAGCATAGAAGATGGGGAGAGGTGTGGCGCCGCGGCCCGGGCGACTGACGCTGAACGCTGGGGATCACTGTTCGATCCCTGGCTCCGGCGGCAGGGGTCTGCCCAGCACCATGAGACTCTGGGCAATAGCTCGCTTAATCTTCCCAACGGCCCCCAGCGCCAAGATACCCCTTCGGGGGTGATTTGTGCGCTATACAAGTACTGGATTTACATTTACATTTTTAGAAGCTTAACGTGATAGCCAAAGTAGACAGGCTGATTGTGGGAGAGGTCTCCTAACAAGTGGGCTGCTGTCCCATAAATTGGGGACACAGGTGTTAAGGCACATACAGTGCTAGAAGTACTGCAACTACAGGTTACAGAAGGTTGGAGCCTACATTAGCTGGGAGGTCCCAGTTCACATGTTCACAGTTCTAAGGGTTTTTTTGGGCTCCTTCAGGCATGGGCCATCCAGGCGTACGCTTAAGGTTAAGTTGACAAACATGGGGTGCACTTGTCACAGGGGGCATGGACACGTTCCACTGGAACATGCAGGAGGCCCTAGAAAGCAGGTTGCAGGTGAGAATATAGCTGTTTTGGTGGGGGGTTCTGGTGACGACGGGGGCCGCCTCCAGAGCTGTGGCGGAGTTACAGGGCGATCTGGAAGCAGATGGGTACAGAAGGGTACTTCCGAGGGGCACAATAGGGGTGCCAGAGCCAAATACCAGGAGCCTCATGGCAGGTTCCTGGAAGAACGCATCGGCGCCCTGTTTGTCCGTCGGGCGGTTGTGTGCCTGAGCAACCAGGGGCTTGCCTTGCTACGCTCCACCCTGAAAGGGGCGTGAGTAATAAGGGACCAATGTGTCACGTGATCCGGCAAAGAAGATCACCCCATAAGGTAGCACTGATTGGGTTCTCCACAGTGCTTGGCTCATCAGGTGGGTGGGGCAGCTTAGGTTGGTGACTGCTGCCCGCCCTTGGATCGCCCGTAAGATAACCCACCATATTGCATACTTTTGTATGGAATAAACCTGCAGCAATATTTTCCCAAACAAAAGTTTTGTTGTGTATTTATTATCATCATGCATGCTCTGTTGTTTTGGGGGGTGGGGTGTGTTGCCAATAATGGCACTATGCGGCTGCCCGCGGCCCACGCAGGGGGCCATCCTAAAAGGGCGTCCCTTTAGTGCCATTTGGGCACTAGCACCACCCCCCTAACAGTGTTGGGACTGAGGAATGAGTCCCCACCCCCTTGCATTGGCACGCGATGCGCGTCACTTCCGGCACGCAGAGGATTCGGGGAGGGTATTTATGCCTCCTCCGGCCACCTTGGCGTCCTCTGTTGCGCCGGGCACGCCGTCTCCCACCCTACCGCTTACCCGGCGTGGGGGTGGCCGGCTGGTTTCATAGAACGTTTTAATGTTTTCTCTTGTGTTGCAGGCGGAGTTACAGGGCGATCTGGAAGCAGATGGGTACAGAAGGGTACCTCTGAGGGGCACAATAGGGGTGCCAGAGCCAAATACCAGGAGCCTCATGGCAGGTTCCTGGAAGAACGCGTCGGCGCCCCGTTAGTCCTTTGGGCGGTTGTGGGCCTGAGCAACCGGGGGCTTGCCTTGCTACGCTCTGCCCTGAAAGGGGCGTGAGTAATAAGGGACCAATGTGTCACGTGATCCGGCAAAGAGGATCCCCCCATAACCATAAGGTAGCACTGATTGGGTTCTCCACAGTGCTTGGCTCATCAGGCGGGCGGGACAGCTTAGGTTGGTGACTGCTGCCCACCCTTGGATCGCCCGTAAGATAACCCACCATATTGCATACTTTTGTATGGAATAAACCTGCAGCAATATTTTCCCATACAAAAGTTGTGTTGTGTATTTATTCATCATCATGCATACTCTGTTGTTTTGGGGGTGGGGTGTGTTGCCAATAATGTCACTATGACATCAGCCAGGCCTTTCTGTCTTCTCAAAAATAGCATTTTCGGCCTCCAACGGCTCATTTATTTATTTTGTGGAGTTTTATATTGCCGAACTAGACCCGAAGTTATCAGAGCACTTTTTACATGAGCACCAGGAACCTTACAGACAGGCACAATCATTTTTGTTAGGCACGGGAAGATTAGGTGATTTGCCCAGAATCACTGAATGTTGAGCGTCCCTGCCGAGACTCGAACCCGCTTCCCCAGCTCCGAGGTCAACTGCCCTAGCTGTTAGGCCACATTCTCTCCCCCTATTCGTGCAGGTAGTCAGTGCAGGCACTCATTTTATGCGGCCCAGGCCTACTTTTAATCATCAGACTTAGGTCAAGAGAAGGTAAAAAACGGAGAACAAAAGAGGAAGAGAAAGATCGGAAAACTGTGACAAAGGGAGAAAAGCAGGATGAAAAAGAATCTGTAAGAGTGATATAAAGAGACAGGAAGAGTCGGTCGGTGAAAGGAAGAGAAAAGAGACATGAAGTGGAATCAAGACTAAGTAGCATTGGCATTCAGTAAGTTTGCCATCTGGTATCACCCATTGAGGGTTCCTAAAAAAACTGTCACTCCTGAACTTACTGTTATCATTATTATTGTTATTTATTATTACAAATTAAGCACTGCAGTCCCCGTGTCTCTCTTTTCTCTCACAATCTAGTGTGAGTCTAAGAACATTCTCAGGATGCTGGCCCTCATCCAACATTCCCAGAGCTGTAATTTGTAAATAATGCTCTTTGAAAGGGGACACACATCTCGTTAATTGCCTGCTATCATTTCCCATAACGGGGTGCCATTAATCTGTCCTGTTATCTGCTTTTTCAGCAGTCGTTCCAACAGCTTGCAGCCTGTCCCTTCACGCAGTAGTAATGTCACTGCCTACGCTGCATTGCGAGCTCTATTAATTCTACTTAAGCTTATAGCTCCTTAACTGCTGTATTCATGTCTGCAAGAATAAATATCAATAGCTAACAGCAGTGTTTGAAATGTAGCTATGCACATATAGTCTGGCTCTCTTCCTACAATCTTGGCTCTGTGGGGATCTATCAGTTTTCAGTGTGTGTTCTGTACTATGCACTAGTCCACATGACAGTTCGCTATATTATTAGCAACAGCACGCACTGCAACACTGTCATCTTAAGGATTTTGGGGGTCCTGGGCAAGACATATTTTGGGGGCCCCTGAATGGAACACATATAATATTTATTGCCCATTTCCTGCAAATTCAAGCCATCTTGCCTGCCAAACATTACTGAATTATATGTTAAACTTTAACAAGGTCACAGAAATCAGTTAAACTGTTTCTTACCCAGGAACTCAAAAATCCTTAAGTACAGACAGAGGTTTAATAAAGCGAAAGTTCACTCTCCCAGGGTGCCCCTTGGAAGATGGGGCCCAGGGCAATTGACCACTTTGCCCATGCCTTAAAATGTCTCCACACTGCAGATACAATAGGTTTGTGGGAGAAATTGGGTGTTGGTTGACTGGAATGTGAACCCTGGTCAAGCAACAGCCACAATCCCTTGCAGGGTGAACCACAAAAAGTCACTAAATTAACATGTGCTTAAACCTGGGTAGCTTGGCACAAAAAGCAGTCAGACTTAATTTAGAGGCAATGGGTATAGTATTTATGCAGCACACAAATAGTAAGAACGTGAAAACACAACACAAGAAAAATGCCACACCAGCTTAGAAAAATACAGAACATTTTAACATGTTGACACCAAAACAACAAAAATCCAATCAGTAGAGCTGGAGTTATGAATTTTTAAAGATTTCAGTAAAAATAGCACCAAATAGCATAAAGTGCCAATTATAGATATCTGGCCGTGCTGGACTGGGTCAAAGTTACACTTTCAGGCTGACAGCGATGGAGTGCAGATCGACTAAATTGACCAAAGTAGTTGCGCTGAAAGTTTACCTTCTCAAATCAGGGCCAAGAGTCCACTTCAGAGAGGAGAGGGCCGCAAGGAGCAGGGAGAGTGTCATGGGAGACTGCTGGAGTAGTACGAAGAGCAGGCCAGACAATGCGGATGCGCGTTGCTGGAGCTTCGTGTTGATGGAGCCCACAAGCGGATGAAGCTGTGGCGCAAAGCAGCTGCTGGAGCTTCACATTAAATGGTGGCACAGGCGGTCTTGGCGTGAACGGGCCTGTTCGCAGACATGAAGAACCCAAAAGCTTCAATACAGCTCTCTGAAGCCACACCAGGGGTACAGGGCCTGAGGGGCACCACATGGGGGCCAGGAACTCACTTCAGCTGGATCCAGGTGCTAGTGTAGGATGTTGGGGAGTGTTTTATGTCCCTGAGGCTCAAATCAGGAGGCCAGCATACTAGCCCTTGGAGTCACTCTGGTAGCCCTGAGTTCAAGATGAAGTTGCAGGTCCAGTCTTCCTCTCCCAGGCAAGAGGACAGCAGAGCAAAAGAGCAGCAGTTCAGCAAAGCAGCAGTCCAGCAGGGCAGCAGTCCAGCAGAGTAGCAGATCTTTCAGCAGCACAGCAGTCCTTCTTCCTGGCAGAGCCCACAGGTCCAGAAGTGTACTGGAGAGTTGGTGTCTGGGGTCCCTTTTTTGTACCCTGGTACCCTACTCCTGGAAGGTGGGAGAAACTTCTAGACAGTGGCTTTTAAGTGCATGGAATTTCCTGACTCCCCTGCCCTGGCTCCGCACTGGCTGTAGTGACAATGTGGAGGTGATAGATCATTTGCGTGAGGGCAGAACACACTCTATTCAGTTGCAAGTTGGGCTGTGATTAGCTCCAACCCCTTAACCTCCTGGCAGATGGCCCATCCAGGCACACCTAATCCCTCTATTGTGTGACTGTCTGGGAGGAATTCACAAAGTTTATCAGTTGCACCCAGTCATGTGACCTAAGACACGCTACAGGCACAAAAAGGTTAAGGGAGGGGAAATGCCAACTTTCTAAAAGTCCAAAATATACATGGTGCGTCGTCACGCACCAATTTCAAGCCGCACTGCATTCAGGCAAATAGCTCAGTTACCAGTAACCAATCGAGTAATCTTGTCAGTAATCGTTGTAATCCATTTGTGTCCCTCTTCAATTGAAAATTCAGACGGAGGCAATATGATTTAAAAACCTTTTAATGCTTCCAGAATGCCCATCCAGGCTTTTTCCCACAGCTCGGTATTTCATATTTCAGTTAGAGTAACCAGATGTAATGTCCACCCAATGCATTTCGGGCAACTAGCCCTTCGTCAGGGGTCACTGGAATTTAAAAACAGCCCATAAGACACCATGTATAAGTTGTTCAACATTTCCAAATACATTACATGTACTACGCGTGCTGTATTCAAACATTTGTTATGCCAAAAGTGTGCATGCCACCTGTCAAGTAGTAAAATTACCCATGCTGTAAATGTGTATCTCTACACCGTCAAATCACTAAAACACCGAAAAGTGAATGAAGCAAAACATGAAACAAATGAAAAATTAAGTGAATAAACCCGTGTTTAAATCAAACGCAGTTTGTGAAAAATATGCACCGAACACCCACCTCAATAATATTACAAGCGTCTGCTTAAATTTCCTCTGATTAAACCCTGCAACCATCAGTGGAGCAGCTTGTGAGTGAATAAAGTCATCCTTCTTAGTGCACGACCACAAACAACTGAGGGAATATCTTTCGTGAGCACCACACGTGTAAACTTTTTAAACCTGCTGTGCAACTCCCAAAAAACGTAAAGTCATGTGACCTAAGTGAATGCTCTTGAACAAGCTTAAAGAGATATCTAACTAAAAAATTAAATCATGCGGTATGTACATACAAAAAAAATAAATACAGAAAATGCTAATTACGAAATCAATTAAAACAATTCAACGATGCAAACAATATGTTTTAGAAATAAGTGTACAGCGCATTTGATGACAAAATATGGCCCATTGCCCCATAGTTATTGCTGTTTTTTGCTACCATGGAATTGGATCCATTTTTCTTGCTTGTACTAGAACCAGTGACACCCGTGAAAGATGGCTTCTAAAGAAATAAGTTTCTGTTAGAAATAGTTTCTGTAGCATCCATTTTGCAGATGATGCAAAATAGTCCCTCATGCTTTCCAAGGGTGGTGGAAGGAGATGCTCAAACAGTCAACAAAAAAACAGAGGGAGTGAAAAAACTCCTGTGGACTGATCCTAGATGTGATCACCAATGTCTCAAGCTAATGGCTGAAGTTTCTGGAGCAAAAGAAGCTAGTGGCTGAAAAAGGATGACCCTAAACCCCTTTCTCTGTAAGTATAGAATACAATGTGTACTCCAAGAAAGGTGCAAGCTCCATATACGACAAACCTAACAATCATCTTCTCTGTGGATATAATGAAATCTACTTAACAGCATAAGAGTACATTACCTCTACTAGTCTATTTCTTCGCAGCAATTTTGCATGAATTCTAAAAAGCTAGAAAGCAAAATTGTTCTGACTTGGAAAGGGCGGGCAGGAGCAAGTGACTGTATTAGAACAGGAGAATTTGAGAACGCTTCTATTCATCTACAATGTCTTTTTTCTTTAGCTTGTCTGCCCCTCTGCAATAGTTTAATTTGAAACAGGCAGTGTGGTTTTCTGAGCCACCTTTAGTAATTGGCTTATATTTATGAGTAGCTCATAAAACTCTCCAGATTACATTTTTGATGTAAAACCCTGGGCTTTTAAAAGGAGCCTTGAGGATTAAGGAGTTTTAAACCCTTCCCAATTTTTACAAGGCTACTAGACCTACCTAAATTGCACCATTGTCTACTACTATATTGTACTTTTATCTGCGGGCGAGTGATAGTTTCATTCTACTGCAGAGATTAGCTTTTTAATTGGAGAAGCACACACAGTGGGTGAACTAGTGAACCAACTAACCTGCCTCATTTGAACACAGTGCAATAATTTGATTCGCATAATTACTGCACATTGCCTGAAATTTAATGCCGTAACATTTCTGTCGAGTATTTTTTCTTCTTACAGTAAATTAGAATCCACACTATTTTTATAAGGAGGACACATTCTTCTTGTCTCCTTCTCTTCTGTGCCTTCATGGACGTCAATTCACCAAAATGCCAGGGGTACCGGAAGTGATATCACTCGCCATTTGACCTTTCACTCACACACACATGCTTACACATACACACACATTCACTCATGCACACGCACTCTCACATAAGCACACTCCCACCTGCAAGCACACACACAACATTCATTTTAAAAGCATTGTTTACCTACCTCAGCTTCCAGATAGGGTCACTTTCCAGAAAATTGTACTCCATTTTTTATTACAGTAATAGTGAATAATATAGTGTTATTCACTATTAGTGTAATAAAAAATTTACCTAAAACCAGGAAAGTGGATCCTCAACTGACATCCATAAGGAAGAGCTGCCCCTGTGTTCCTGGCACTGAATTTGCCACCTCTGAAGCTAGGTGTTGCAAAGACAGTGCCTGGGGTCATTAGGGGCAAGTCAGGGTTCGCAGTTGTAACTCATAAATGATGCCCATTGTTAAAAATGGGGGTCTCTAGTTGCCAATGGTTTGCACCTTTGTGCAAGTAGGGACACTTCTTCCTAGTTAGGGTAAGTGGGTTACACATCTAAAATAACCCCTGCTCACCCCCTTGGTAGCTTGGCACGAGCAGACAGGCTTATCTCAAAAGCAGTGTGTAAAGCATTTGTGCACACATACAGTAATATAGTGAAAACACTACAAATGGACACCACACCAGTTTAGAAAAATAAGTAATCTTTATCTAAACCAAACAAGACCAAAATGACAAAAATCCACAATACAGTAATCAAAATGTAACTTTTAGAAGGTAAAAATAGTTCTGTCCACATCAAACTATAGATGCAACACTTTTAACACAAAGTACCTTGGATGCGTCAAAATCATAAACAAAAACAGCCCCAGGGCAGGTGGTGTGTCGGTTTCTTACTGAAGAGGAGGTGATGCATTGGTTTCTTACTGTGCGGGGAGGTGATGCATCAGTTTCTTACTGTGACCCCGGCGTTCTTGTAGACTTGGCACCCCGGTGAGATGCGTGGAGATCGGGGATGAGTCTGTTTTCGATGCAGCGGCGGCAACAGCGCTGTGTTGTTTTCTCCAGTCACGGTCCCACGATGCGTTGGTTTTTGCAGCCGCACAGCACGGCCTACTTCGGAATCGGTGTGGTGATCTCGGACTTTGGCGATCGGTGCACAGGATTCGGTGTGCGGCGATTTCTCCAGCCGCGGATAGTCGCTGCGTCGGTTTCTTCAGCGGCACAGCAGCAATGCGTTGGAAACGGGTGCGGATGCATCGTGCTTCTTGAAGTTGCATTGCTTTTCCAGCTCCCAACTACAGGAACAACCTCCAGAGGCCCAACTCAGTAACAGGCACCTCTTGGCAGGTTAGAACTCCTAGCAAGGAAGTTCAGGGGAGCTGGTGGTGAAGTCTTTGTATCCCTGAAACTTCAAAACAGGAGGAAAACTCTAATTTAAGCCCTTGGAGATCTTCCTCAAGCAGGAGACACAACACACAGCAAAGTCTTTATCCTCTCCTTGGCAGAAACAGCCACTGCAGGCCAACCCCAGACAGCACACAGCAAAGGGGCAGTACTTCTCCTTCAGTATTGCCAGCTATTCTCCTTGGCAGAGGTTCCTCTTGAATTCCAGAAGCAATTTAAAGTTCTGGGGTCTGGGCCCCAATATTTATATTCCATTTCTCTTTGTTCTCTGGTGCCAGAGAGGCTCTGTGCTCAGTCAAAACCAGTTCTGTCCTCTCTGGTCCAGCTTCCTGGCAGGAGGTGGAGACAGCATTGTGTAAGGCAGACCAGGCCCATTCAGGTGAAAGGAAATATTCTCCCCTTACTCTAAATGCAGTCCAGGTCTATTCAGCCCAGCCCTGACTCATCCAGGAGAGGCAGGCCACACCTCAACCCCCCCCCCCCACAGTGGCTGTCTACAGTGAATGCACATCCCCAGCCCCTGTCACTCCCAAGCCAGACAGTCAATCCACAGACCAGCAGAGGCACACAGGATGGCTAAGCAAGAAAATACCCACTTTCTAAAAGTGGTATTTTCAAACATACAATATAAAAATCATCTTTACTAAAAGATGCATTTGTATATTCTGAGTTCAGGCATACTAAACTCCATCTTTCTATCTTGTCCCAATGGAAAGTTATACTTATAAGATGTTATAAATAAACTCCCATTCTATCCTATTGACAGATAGCCTTTCAATAGTGAAGAACAAAATTCACTGTAGTTCACTATCAGGACATGTTACACACATCAGGACATGTCCTACCTTTCACATACACTGCACCCTTCCCACAGGGGTACCTTTGGCCTACCTTAGGGGTGACTCACATGTAAGAAAAGGGAAGGGTAAGGCCTGGCAAGTGGTGCACTTGCCAGGTCGACATGGCAGTACCAGACTGTACACAGACACTGCAGTGGCAGGTCTGAGAACCTTTTGCAAGACTGCTTTTTTGGGTGGCACAATCTGTGCTGCAGGCTCACTAGCAACATTTCACTTACAGGACCTGGGCCCACACAGTGCATGGTACTAGGGACTTAGTAGGAAGTCAAACAAGCCAATCATGGAAACACCAATCCAGCTTCACAATTTACACAGAGAACATATGCACTTTAGCACTGATCAGCAGTGGTAAAGTGCCGAGAGTCATAAAACCAACCAAACCAGTGTCAAAAACAGGAGGCCAAAAAGCAAAACGTCTGGGGATAAACCCACTAAAAAAGCCAGGTCTAACACCCATGTATGCCTTTCTCGTGTTTTCCTTTAGCAGGCATTGTATTCTTCCTCCCTCCAATGTCCCGAGTTCCCAGACTATTATTTTGTTTATTGGCTGCCTTTGACATGTCTATTGAATATTTCCCCTCCTATCACCTGCTTTTCCCCTCCTGTGCTAACCCTAATAGACCACCTCACGCACAAGGGGTCTTCCTACCCTTAAACACTCTCCCCCTAGAACATAATATTTCCTCATCTGGGGCCAGATGTACAACCATTTTGCGAGTGCAAAATCAGTCGCAAATTGATTTGTGCATGCAAAATCGGTCGTATGCAATGTACGACAGGCACTCGCAAAACAAAATTTTGCGATGCAACTGAATTCTGACTTGCAATAAAAGTGACCAGTAATTGCATTTCCAAAATAGTGAGTCGCTAATTGCGAGTCGCTAATCATAATGTGCAGACCAGTCGCAAATAGCGACCATGCACAACATGGCTCGTTTGCACATGCAATTTACCATGAATCAAAAACAGGTGGTAACCAGGCCCAAACTACAAAAACAGCCCCAGAATGCATCAGAAATCTTTCCACAATGGCTGCCCTGTATGTGATAGCGAGGAGGATGCTGATACTTGCTGCTCAGCAGAGGAGGCGGAGACAGGAGAGGATATTCAGAGTCAGGCTAACCTTGTTTGAGAAGACAGGGGAAGAGATATATAAGCAGTACCGGCTGCATAGCACTGTCATCCTCGATCTAATAGACACCCTGAAGCCACAGCTGGAAAGCAGAACCCAGAGCAGCAATGCAAGCCCCACACATGTTCAGGTGTTGTGCTCCCTCCACCTATTGGCCACTGGTAGTTACTAAGATGTCATTGCAGTTGCTGGAGGGGTGTCGCAGAGTGCGCTTTAATGTTTCTTCAACAATTTCTTAAAAGCCATGCTCCACCACATACACCAACACATCTACCTGCAAAGGAATGATGTGGAAGTAGAAAATATCAAACCTCAATTCTACAGAATAGCAATGTTTCCACAGGTCATTGGGTGCATAGATGGTACCCATGTGCCCATATTTCCCCTATCTTGCATTGAATTAATTTTCGGAATAGAAAAAGCACACATTCCCTCAACATTTAAGTTGCCTGAGATGCAAACAAAATCATCACGACATTGTGGCCAAATATCCAGGGAGCACCTATGACTCATACATCTTCAGACACAGTGGCATATACCAGAAATTAAAAAGAGGTGACTTTGATTAAGGATACCTACTAGGTACTCATAAGTCATGTCCACAGTGAAATGTATTGGCACTTCCATGTCTGTCTGCATGTTGTCTCGCCATCATTTTCCCTTACCAGGTGACAGTGCGTATGCCCTGTGGCCATGGATACTCACACCGTACCTGTCTCCCAACAACCCACATGAAAGGCGTTACAACATGGCACGTAGGCGCAACAGGTCCATGATTGAGTGCACAGTTCGCATCCTAAAATTGTGCTTCCGGTACATTCACAAGAGTGGTGGTGCCTTGCAGTATGCACCTGAGACTGTCTGCAAAATAGTGGCAACATGTGCCATACTCCACAGCATGGCCTGCAGGGGTGGCTTGCCCATGGATGTGTTTGATTCAGATTCTGAGGATGATGACCTAGGACCACCTGCCCAACAGCCAAGGTAGGGAAGCTCAGCAGCAGAGGGGAGAAGGCGCAGGGACCACATAGCCAACAATTATTTTGCAAGGTACGTCCGACCCATTGACACTATCCTCTACAAATGACAATACAAATTGTGAATTCAACAATTAATATTTACCTTTATTGTGCGAGCTTGCACAAACAATTGTAGGACAACCTGTTCATCTCCATCCGCATAACTTAACAAGAGTATAACTGTAATGTGATTAGGGCAGCACAAAATAAACAAAAAAGTTGGGCCACTGAATGGCATGTTAGAGGTAACAAGTAATTTCCTGCCTCTACATCCAGCATGGGGGGAGCTGGCAGGTGGAATTACAGCCTGGCGGCTGCTGCTTCTCCGCAGTATTGGTGTGTCCGCAGCAGACATACTACTGTGGCTGGACACCTCGCTATCTGCTGCCTCTGTTGCTCCTCCACTGGCAAACATGTTAGTTTGCATTGCCTCCACTGCTGCTGTGATCGTTGGAGCCCTCGTGCCAAATCACGACCTTAGTGGCCCATCTCTACATGAAGACCCAGGGTGCACTTGGTGTGTTGGGTGGTTGTCTGCACCAGCCTCCCGATTGCCCTGGTAATGGCGTCCAGCCTGTGTGCCCGGCTGCGCTCCATTCGTCTTTGCTGCCCTCTCTCCTCCGACAGCTCTTTACACAGCTCCCTAATAGCCCCTGTAAGGGCATCAATTTTTTTCTCAATTCGGCCCTGGTTCTCAGCCATCTGTTGGGTAATATTAGTGAATCCCTGGCTCAGCATGATGTTCATCAGCCTAATTTGTTTCTGTTGCAGGCACTGAATCTTAAGCATCGCCTCTTCCAGGCCACCAAACACCACCTGATTGGATGCACCAGAATTTGAGGTAGTTTGCAGCCTTGCTTGCTGCTGTCTTCCTGACTGCTGTGTTGGACGCACCAGCTGTACCCTGGTGACGGGAGTGCATTGTGATGGTGCTGGCTGCTGTGATGCTGGGATTTCACTAACGGGAGCCTGTGTTGAGCTGGATGCAGCAGTAGCCTGGACATCTGAACAACTTGGCCAACTTGCTGGTCCCTCATCCTGCCCTTCCTCCATCTGGCTCTGGTCCAGGATTTGTTCTGCGTCATTCGCCCTTTGCTCTCCTCCCAGAGGTGTATCTATGTGGCAAATAGGTAAATTAAGATAAAAATATGTGAGTCACTAACTCAGTGGTGTTACTATGTTTTTCAGCTCATTTCAGTCCGTAACTACACTGTTTATGTCACTGACTACATTTCTCATAATGCACCACCTGTGAGTTTGAATTCGTGTAGATGGACTATTAGGGTGTGGGTGTGTTGCATGCATGTGGAGAGCAGGCTTTGGGCTGAACTGGAAATATGTTACACATTTCACACTTACCAGGGTTTGTTGGAGTCAGAGATGTATCGAGGGTCCCAAATCCAACCGCTACCTCTCTCTCCAGGGTACTCTCCACCATAGCCTCTGCTGTTGATTAGACCAATACATTGGATGGCCCTCTTCCTGTCCCTTGGACTTCACACAGCCGTGCTGTCACCCTCTCCTTGACCCTGGAGTGCAGGTCATACCACCTTTTCTTTATATCTTCCAGGCACATGTGTGCCACACCCAAGGCATTTATGGACTGCTGCATCTCTTGCCATATTTTCCTTTTGTCCGACTCCTGGACAGTGTGACATGCCCTCCCAAACAGCTGCCCATGATTGTTGCAGCATTCCTCAATTATTATGTCCAGTTCACTCTCAGAGAATTTTAGTTTCTGAAGATGCTACTTTCCTGACTTCTCACTGGCCTTGCTGGACATTTTGTTTTTTTTGGGAGCCTGCCTGCACTGTTGATCTGTGCTGCTGCACCTTACCATGTGCTTAGAATTTTGATCAGGAATCTACAGAGACACCACTTCCTGTTTTGGGATTCTTCTGCTCTCCCAGGAAGTGTTTCTGCTTATTTTTGTAACTGGGGTCGCTATTTACGTGTGCTAAATGGCCTTTTCAGCCGATTTAGCTATTTGTGGATGCTAAACATCCTTTTCAGCCGTGGATGCTATTTGCGAGCACTTACCGACTCGCAAATAGCCTCAATGCTAAATTACAATGCGAGTCATTGCGACTCGAAATCTTGGTACCAGTTTGGTACGTGGATTTCAATTTGCGAGTCGCACTTTGCGACTCGCAATTTCACGCAAATTGCGACTCGCAATTATTTGCGGTCGTACATCTGGCCCCAGATCTTAATCCTCTGCTCATTTTAGGGCCTGATTTTGAGTTCGGCGGATGGCTTACACAAACGTGATGGAAATCCCATCTGCCGTATTACAAGTGCCATTGAATATAATGGACTCGTAATACAGTGGACGGAATATCCATCACATTTGTGACGGAGAAACCCGTTCGCTTAACTCTAAATCAGGCCCTAAATATTTAAATTAACCACTAGTCCTGGGTTTCCTGGTGTACCCTGCTACTTGCTGTAAAAACAATTCAATGCTTCATCAGTGGCAGTAAGCGCTTTATAAATGCAATTACTATTCACTTTAGTTTGCACTGATGCCAGGTAATTTAGCACAGGTAGTCAGTGTAGGACTTGGCCTTTTTGGCTAAAGTTCCCTAAGCATTTTGCTTTCCCCCTAGACCGTTTTCCTGACATAGAGTTGCCAATTTATATGCTTTGGGTACTTTGCCACTGCTGATCAGTGTCAAAGTACAAGGGTTCCCTATGTAAAGTACAATGGTAATTGGTTGGCCATGATTGGTATGTTTGCCTTACTAGTAAAAGTCCCTAGTGATGTGCACTGTGTGTGCAAGGGCTAGTAATGCAAGGGCGCGCAGAGAAGGGAACTCAGGCCTTCAGTGTAGGGCCTGCGCGCAGTTTGCTAAGTTAGCATGTTGTCCTGACAAGTGCAACCACTTGTCAGGCCTTACTTTCCCTTTTGCGTACACTGTGGGCACCCCTGTGGTAGGTCCCGGGTAACCCCTGGGCAGGGTACAGTGTAGGTAAAAGGCAGGACATATACTGAGGTGTGTGCTATGTCCTGACAGTGAAAAAACACTCCATTTCGTTTTCACTGGTGAAAGGCCATTCTGCCCATAGGACAGAATGGGGGAGGCTGGGTATGGTGTTTTGTTAGCCTAGTTTCCTATAAGTTTATAATGTAGAGGTGAAGTTTAGTATGTATGAACTCACAGTGTCATAACACATCTTTCTATGAAAGTGGTTTTGTCACTGTGTGTTCAGAAACCACTCTTTTAGAAAGTGGCTGAGTTTTGTGCTTTAAGCATTTCTGTGTGTCTCTGCTGAATGTGGATTGACTGTCTGGATCTGAGATGGGAGGGGGTGAGATGGCACCTGGCTGACCTGCATCTGGAGACTATGCGAGGAGAAACCCCAAGAGGTGAAGAGGCCTGGGTTGCAGCTATAAAACAATTGACCCATCTCCTGCTGAGTGATTAAGGGTCCAGACCCCCAGTGTCAAAGGGAGAAAGGTGACACTGGGAGGGAGACACCCAGAACTGATTTAGGCAGGGGTCAGGGACCCCTGAGCACAACAAACTTCAAAGACATGAAGGGGTATAACTAAGAGAACTGAAACCCCTAGAATTTGGTGTAATTTTGAATGGCGAAATGGACAGGTCAAGTCTGCAAAGGCTTTGACCTCTTTTGTGGTCAAGAAGAACTGCTGCCAAGGAAGAAGTTGCTGAAGAGACTGCGGGATAGGACTGACCCTTGCTTCGTGATCTGGGGCTGGCCTGCAGTTTGTAGCTTTTACTAAGGAAGAGACTGAAGGGACATTGCAGTGGGTGGTGTCCTCCCCCTTCTTGAACAGGACTGTGCTGTGTCCTGAACCCCAAGGGCCCGAGGTGAGCTGGCTCCCTGTTTGGAAACACAGGAACATAAAAGTTTCTGGAGAAGTCCCAAGCAACGCGGTGTGCGCGTGCTTTTGCAGCTTGAGACC
Organism: Calotriton arnoldi; assembly: GCA_963921515.1. Taxonomy (NCBI): domain Eukaryota; kingdom Metazoa; phylum Chordata; class Amphibia; order Caudata; family Salamandridae; genus Calotriton; species Calotriton arnoldi. Next base: position 582,251 of record CAWUFW010007652.1, on the reverse strand, counting down.
CTCAGAAGTTGTGCCTTGTGATCGTGGGCACGCAGGAGTAAACTGAGTCTCGGACGAGCAGGGTGCGTGTCGTGGTGCAAGCCAAGGTGTTGGTGAAGAGCGCCTGGTCGTTGTGTGCACCGGGAGACGAGGTGAGACTCGGACGCGCAGGGTGCGTGTCGTGGTGCAAGCCGAGGCGTTGGTGAGGAGCGCCTGGTCGTTGTGTGCACCGGGAAGAGAAGTGAGTCTCGGACGCACAGGGTACGTGTCGTGGTGCCAGCCAGGGCATTGGTGAAGAGCACCTGGTCATTGTGCGCACCGAGAGAAGAGGTGAGATTCGGACGCGCAGGGTGCGTGTCGTGGTGCAAGCCGAGGCGTTGGAGAAGAGCGCCTGGTCGTTGTGTGCACCGGGAGAAGATGCGAGAATCTGACGCGCAGGGTGCGTGTCGAGGTGCAAGCCGAGGCGTGGTGACGATCGCCTGGTCATCGTGTGCACCAGAGAAGAGGCGAGTCTCAGATGCGCAGAGTGCGTGTCGCGGTGCAACCAGAGGCGCTGGTGAGGAGTGCCTGGGTACCTTGTGCACCGAAATCGAAGTAAGTCTCCACAAGTGCTGAGGGCGGGTCTCGGGGTCCACTGAGACCGCCAAAAGGAGGGCCAGGTCATTGGGCCCTCTGAGTGCAACAGTAGCGGCCCGGACCGGCGGTCCCGGAGGAGCGGAGTCGCCGGCCCGAGCTCGCCGTGCCCATTGACAGAGTTCTGGATCAAGGCCCAAGTCGCTGAAGGAGGGGAGGAGAGTGGGGTCGCGCCCCCCCCAGGTAACGTGGATCACCACCTGGGGTGGGGTGTGGGCTCGGAGGGACACTCTCTCGGCCTCTCGCTCCTGGCAGCTGCGTGAGCCTGTTGCTTCAGCTCGGATCGAGGCCCGTGCTGGCCCAAGGAGGGGCAGTACTGGGGCCGGAGTGAGAAGCGGTAATTTTGTGTCATCATTGATCCATGTCGAGGGCAACTGTCAACGGAGCACCTAGACTGTTGTATTACACTTTGCATTATTGCTGCTAACGAACTATCGAACTGTCGTATGACGCCTGACTCTATTTGTGCCTGACGAACTACATGCTGGGTGCGCTACGCACTGCGTTATTTTCCCTTGCAGAGTACATGATTGTAAGCGTGGCGCTTTGCATTAGTTCTTCATCGCACAGTACCTGATTATAACGTGGCACATTGCATTATTTCTTCAGTGCACAGTACATGATTGTAGCATGACGCATTGCTTTGTTTCTTCCTTGCACAGGGCATGCTGGTGGTGATACGCATTGCATTATTCCTTCTATTGCAAAGTACATGACTGTGGCGCTACGTATGGCATTGTTTCTCTATTGCACAGTTCAGGAGTATATCGTTACGCATTGCAGTATTTCGTTTCTTTTGCAACGTGTGTGATTCTAGCAATACGACCTACCTAACCTTTTGGAAACGGTTAGAAATCAGCTTAACTGTTGGTTAGAAGCGGTGGTTGGGATTAGAACCTACCAATCCACCGGAAGAAATACTACCCATTATTATATGTTGGTTTTGTATCGTGTGGTCATATTGTATATCTTCTTGTATAAAGATTATACTTGTTCTATAAAAACTCGTGTGGAGTCTATTTGTGGTGACATCATTGGGTTGCTGTGAGTGTGGTTGCACATACTGTACACTCGTGCCTTGGAGATAAGCCTGGCTGCTCGGGCCAAGATACTAAGGGGGTGAGCAGGGCTATCTCAGACGGTGTCCTTACTTAGCCTAATGTTGAAACGAGGGGTCCGGATCTCGCACCTGGCAACAGCGGTGTGGGACTTGTTGTATTCCGCTTTAGGTGTCCGTATATAGGTTTTCCCGAAACATGTCCTTATATAGGCACAGTTCGCATTGCCCTTATATAGGCATAAGATCCCAGTCCTTATTTAGGCATTAGCCATGCACTCCAAATACAGGCATGGTCACCGACATCCGTCCACCCTAACGTCACAACGAGTTCTTAGAAACCAAACCCTAAGCACAGCACAGGATTATTGATTTCTCCAAGAACTCATCTATTATTCATGAACCACTATTCCTTAAGGGTTCATTCCTGACGTCTTCCTCTGTCCGACTTCACGTCAATGCTAACATTCCAAGGCACCTACCAGGTATAAATATACCTTGCCTTGCCCAAGCAAGTAAGAGGAGACCTCGACTTCAGAGGAGCCCGTATCCCGGCCTGACGCACTGAGAAGACGCTGTCATCCCTGCTCGCAGAGAATCCAGCTCCCAGTGTTCTGACTCCCTTCGCGGGGTGTTAGAGTTCAAGATTCGGAAGGAGATTCCCACCTCTCTCATTCTCAAGGTATGGAGCTGACTAGAACCTAGAGGGACTCTTGGCATACCAGACTCTTAGTATACCATACTATAGAATACTTCACCTACTTCTTACCTTGCCCTACACCTAGGCTAGGTTAGGTACACTGGGGTAGAACTAGCTTAGAGAAGCATCTTATGAGTACTCGCATTTTTAGCTCATGTTATTTATGTATGTGGATATATGTATCATAGCTAAAAGTATTATTTCTTTCTACTGCTTATGCTGTACATTATATATCTTGCATACTGTCTTGTGATCATAACAGCTCATATCTCTTACACGAGAAACAAGACTGTTCAATAAATCCTTTTTATTGAAACGCCCGTCTATTCTTTCTGTGTAACTCTGAAGAAACTAAGCATGCACGATTAGCTGAGTGAAACTGTTATCTATTGTTTCCACGATTCTGAGAGTGTTCCGATTCTAAAGGGAAACAAAGTTGTCATGTTTATGCAGTTGCCAGAAACTACTCCCTTCATGTTTACAAGGAGTTTCTAGTGGCCTCTGAGTTAGCTGGCACAAAGTAATTAAGTTTAATTTACTCGATAGGGACATACTGACCTCAGTCCTATGTCAAACCTATAGGGTATATTATTCCAATGCGCAGAGCCTATTAGGGAAATAGGAACTACACTACATGGCGCCCAACGGTTTGGTAAGGCACTAATTTAGCGCTAGATACTAAGTAACTCAGTCGTGCTTTTCTCTCAGAGATCCCTACTCACATACTCCATAAGACGTCTGGAGTGGGTAGGGTTAAATATCAGCCAAAGATAAATAGGACAAAAAACCTATAGATTAGCTGTTTGGTATGTTCAACGTTGAAGGATACAGTGTTCCAAAATATTGTGCACCTTATCTTTTGTTTCCTTGAAACTTGTATTACATTTTTCAAAAAACAAATGTCCGAACACGGGGACAATGGCACCGAGAACGGTGTAAATACGGCTGACCCAGTCGTAACAGCTTTTAACTTTACCGGTTTAAATGAAGCCGATGAGGGTGTTATAAACATCCCTCCAAACTTAAGGAGAGCCATCACTCTAAAACTTATAAAACACGGCCTATCACCAAGAGGTGGTAGAGCAGTTTTCGTGATAGAGGCACACAAATCCTTTCAGACAGAGGTATTCTATTCATGGATAGTATTCCCAGAATCAAATCCAGTAACAAGAGTGTTTGACTTCTTTAAAGAAGATGAACCACCAGAGGAATACATTCCTTTCGAGGATATTGAAATTCCACTCACATACCAGGAGCATCATCTCTGGTTTAAAGGCGCCCTAAAACATCAAAAAAACATTAGCAGGCTCGGTCCACTAGGTAGACCAGGAGCAACATGGCCGATTCTAGCCGGCTACACACCTCATCCTGACATCAATGTAATGTCAGACGAGGAATTACTTACTCAACTACAAGAGTTAATAAAAATTTACAGACAATTAGTCCAATATGTCATGTGGACTTTCACATTCCAACCACCAATGACCATTCCAATTCAAACCCCTCATCAGGGGAATACACTAAAAATTACTCCACAGACTTTATATGCAGTCATGGGTAAAATGCCCACAAAACGTGAGCAAATTCCATTCTGGATAGCTCAAAAAATTACTCAAATCGAAGCAGTATTTCCAAATACTAGCCCTTATGAGAAACACAGAATCCTAACAATCTGTTTACCAATGGGGAGCACACCACAACTGGAAGATTGCACCACTTGGGGCGCAGTCTTTGCTGCCATCTATACTAAAACACATGGTGTTCCGTCAATTGCAGTAATACCAGATGTCCTGAAACAAATTCAAAACGAATACGGGGCAGAACCTGCTCTGAATTTAGGTATGAAATTACTGAAAAACTTCGACCAGGTCTCAGCAATAATATTATCTAATATTAAAGGGGAGGCAGCATCAGTGGCGATCCGCCAACGCTTAAGGTAATTTGATGTTACAGAACATCAACATGAACTACCCAGAATAATAGAACAATCTTATGCAGAATTAGGCAGAGATAGTTTGGGTGGAAAACCTTTGAAGCCAAAACTATCTGAAGGTCCTGAGAAGGACTCCATTAAACAAAGTCCTACATCTTCTAAAAAGAAGTGGGAAACTAATAAACAACATTCAAACGAGACACGTTCTCAATCCAGAGGTAGGTCTCCTCAAAAGGAGCCCTCTGAAAGGAGGTATAACTTCAGGAATAGAGATAATTTAAGAAAACCTGACAGGTATCAAGATACTGATACACGTTCCTCTCATACCTTTCAGATATCGTCACAGACATCGGAAAGAAGAGGACGGTCAGAACATAGAGAAGAACGCGTGAAATCCAAAGACGACAAACACGTTCAGAAAAATAAATCAAAGCCTCAATTCACAAAAAAGAAGGTAGCAGGTCTGAAGATCAGACATGCCAAGAATACTGAGAACACAGCTCAAGAACGGAGAATGGGCTCACACAATGCTGGACAGTGCAGCAGAAGTCACAATAGCTCGCCAGAACCTGAAGGAACTTCTGGAGACAGTGGACTTGAATGAGTACATCACAGTAGAGACTGTAGACAACAGGGTTAGTGCTCCACAAAAGTTATATGAAATAACACTCCGAATGGAGGGAGACATACCAAGAAAAGTGAAAATACTCTTTTGGGAGAAACTTTCAAGGGGTTATGATATACTTCTAGCAGAAAAATACTGGCCACCACAATTTGTCAGGGAGTGCCCACATGGTGAGGACATCATTATGCCTGCCTTCTCCAACCATATTCCAATTCACCTAAAATATACTTATGCCAGGAAATGGGCAGTTGCCCAGGCCCTAGCATTATATAAAAATCATGTAGGATGGTATGAGGACTCACCTCACCACAAAATACATCTAAAAAATGAACCTATTGCACAAAGGCAGTACCCAATAAAGCAAGAAGCTAAATAACAGGTCAGGGAGATCTTAGATCAACTTGAATACCAAGGGGTGATTGAAACATGCACCTCCTCAATGAACAATCCTTTGTTTCCTGTATCCAAACCAGACAATACATATTGTCTAGTTTTGGATTACAGACACTTGAACACTTGTTCAAAAACATTTGCAGTGCAAAATGCACATAGTACAGCATTAATGAATAACATTGTGCGTAAAAAATATAAAACCACATTAGACATTTCAAATGGTTTCTTTTGTCAAAACATAGCACCTGAAAGCAGGTACTTAACAGCTTTCTCAATAATGGGGACCCAGCGTCAATTTTGTAGACTCCCACAAGGGTTCAAAAACAGCCCGGGGTTATTCTCAGCAAGAGTAACAGAGTTACTACAAATTTATGATAATGAGGCATTGTCATATGTCGATGACATCTATCTGACAGACGATGACCTAGAAAGGCACTTGAACAGGGTGAGTACCATTATATTGGGCTTCGCCTCTGAGGGCTATAAATTCAACTTTAAAAAATCCAGAATTGCCCATCTCAATGTCCTTTTCCTAGGATATGAGCTTTCAAGTGAAGGCAAAAGCCTGGCAGCAAACGTTTTAGAAAAGTGCGCGCTGCTCCAACCTCCAAAAACGCTGAAAAACTTACAATCCATCTTGGGTTTCCTAAATTTTTGAAGAACTTACATTCTAAATTACGCAGAAAGGGTTAAACCTCTTTACGAATTAATCAAACCTGATTTTTCAATCAAACATTGGACACAAGAACACACAGAAATCTTGCGTTCACTCCAAGCTAACATGTTAGCAACAAATCACTTACAAACACGCGTACATATACGCAATATAGTGATCCGAATAATTTCGGGACAATGCGGATTCACCTATTTAACATTTAATGAGGGTGAAAAATTACCAATAGCATACAAATCACATTTGTATACACAAGCAGAAATGCGCTTCACTTCAACAGAAAAAATACTGACAGCAGTTCAAACCGCTGTAGCAAAAGAAAGAGCTCTAGCCCAAGGGAAACGCATTATTGTCGTAACTCCAGTACCAGCCTTAGAGGCGGTTACATAAGCGAGCATTCCAAATGCAAAAGCTTTACATCCTAGATGGATACAATGGGTTAATTCTCTTGCTGCAACAGATGTTGAATATATTTTTGATCCTGATTTAAAAACACAAGCGTTCCTGCAATATGAACATGAATGTCCTCTGCCCACTGAAATTCTGCCTCTCAATCAGTATGAATTTATAATTTACACTGACGGATCCGCACAACCCGCTACAGGGAGTAAGCAAGCTTACAGTGCAGCGTGCGCAATCGTTAAAGGTCGCATGCAAGATGGTAACTTCAGACCAATGGTCACTAAAACTCAATCTCTAGGAGATTGTACAGCTCAGCGAGCTGAACTACAAGTATTCAAACTGGCACTTGAAAGTACAGATCGCGAATTCCCCACACTCCTAGTGTGCGATTCTTTTTACTGTGTTCATTCGTATAATGAATATATACAGAATTGGCTTGAAAACGGGTTCAAAGATGCAAAAGGTGGCACAATAAAGCATAAAACGCTTTGGGAACAAGTAGTTCAGTTGAGAAACGAACTACCAAAAGCTCACGTGATACACGCTGAGTCATCAACGTGATGGCGTTCACGTTGCAGGGAATTCATTGGCTGACGAAGCCGCAAAGGGGGCTGTTCAGACGGCTTCCGTAGCTGCGATCACTCGTTCAAAAACAAGAATAGACAGTGAGATATTGTTGGCTGTCAATGCTTCAAGCAGAGGCAGTGGTGCAGCGTTACCAAAGAAATTTCCACTCAAGTACTCTTATGTAATTGATGCAAACAACGTTCCTTTTGCTCGAATCCCTGGAGTGGGGGATAGGGTAATACCAAACATGGAACGTAGATTAGGACTGATCCTAGCAGCACATGAAGGGATAGCCTCTGCCCATGCAGGTGTTTCTGCAACAGTATCTTTACTTAAACAAAGATATTGGTGGCCTGGCATTAGGAAACAGACCAAGAACTATGTTTTGGAATGTGAAATATGCCAACAGATGAAAGTCTCCACAGTGAAACGTCCTGCGCAGACACCCCTGTTGATTTCAGACAAACCATTAGCTTGTGTTAACCTGGACCACTGCGGTCCCTTGCAAAGGGACAGTAACTATAAATATATAATGGTCGCAGTGGATTCGTGCTCAAGGTTCCTATGCATATGGCCTCAGCGCTCGGCTGACACTCGAACTGTTATAAAAGATTTGCGAGTCTTTATCGGCACATACGCAATTGGCACACTACATTCTGACCAGGGCCCTGCGTTTAGCTCTCGGGCTTACAAAGAAGCCATGGCCAGTTTGGGCGTAGGATTGCGGTACTCCTCTCCGTTTCATCCTGAGGGAAATTCTGTTGTGGAAAGGAAAAACCGGGACATAAAGCAGTCTATAACAGCTAGAGTATTAGGTTCGGGTGATGGGTGGGTCAAACATCTTTATGGGGTCCAACGCTCATTAAATAATTTGCCAAGAAGTTCTCTAGGGGGGGGTCACTCCATATGAGGTCCTATTTGAAACAAGAATGTGGGTTCCTGATCTCGAATGTAAAGGCACAGTGGTGGAATATAAACCCTTTGATATCAAAGATCGTTTGGCTGTTTTACAGGATCTAAATGAACTAAGATCGAAACAAAGCAACGTGTTCCTGAAGCCAACCACCACTGGGGAAAAACCGGCAGTCCCAGCAAGGCCTGTCTGGATCCCAAAAGTTGGGGATCTAGTCAGAGAGAAGATTGCGGACAAGAAGGAATTTGGACCTTCTTACAGACAACCAGTACCTGTCCTAGCCGTACACGGAACAAGAACAGTACTTCTGCCGCCCCTTGCTGGAAAAAAGGAGAAAAGATTTGTGTCAATCGACCTCATCAAACCACAGTATGTGGCCAATACTAAATAGTAGGCCTCGTGGACTCTGACCTAGTAGCAGACGCACTGCTCTCGCTACTATCCAAGAGGTTCAAACTGAAAGACTCATAACCATCGAGAATTCAGCAGTAACAGATGAAGGACTAAGCAACAATGCTATGGAACTCATCCCTCTTGAAACTCAAGTAACAGTTCGTCCAGATACACCTGTCTACACCAACGTAACAAGTGATCAACTGGTTCCAGCGATTTCAACAAATCCTGATGCAATTCCAACAATTGACAGAGCTGCTTCTGGCTATTTCATTAACTTTGATACGTTTTCTGAGGATCCGAGTGAACCTGAAACGACGCCAGCATCCAAAACTTTCAAACAACAAGTACAAGACCTTTTTCATTTCCTGAAAGAGACTTATCTGGTTTCACCATGGATTGAACTATGGATTATTTCTGGAATATTTTTCTTTCTGCTTTGGCTAGCTTTGGTTATGACTATCAGCGTGCTTATAAATGGCAGATACATCCATATGGACACTGAAAGTAAAAATGTGAACCTACTTTTCAAACCACACTAATCATCCCATTGTGAAGCTAGAGACTTGTCAGCAGTGAACATCACAGCCGTTCCTATACAGGATGGTATAGTGTGGGACAAAACCGATTTCGATATCTTGGGCCCTACGGAACTTTTGAGCATTCCATATTTATTTAAAATTTCATTAAGTGATTTTATTACCTCCAGTACCTATTCTAATGATTGGGACTTTGAGACAGTAAATGACACGATGTCTGATCTAGAAAGGTCTGCTGCATTCTCTAATAATGAATACTTAGAGGGTTCATCAGACTACGAACAGCTTTATTGTTACAACCACTATGGTCATCATTGCTTGCATAAATCTGCAACACCTAGAAATGTGTTTATGTTTATCCAATGGGAACATTGTCCTACACCACCAAAAGGTAGTTCAAAAACGTTTGCTAAAAAGTTTCCCTATTTTTCAGGGTACAATACATCTGATCCAGAAACATTTTACTATAAAAATGTAAACAAAACAGGACAGAAAATTATGTTAACTAATACCAAACAGATTTACTCTGCAGCCTTTATTACCCAACTGTCTAGACATGGATTTGACTTTTGGAAAGACACAATAGACACGAAAACTGTCTGGGGTTCTAAAGATTGGCAAGTACAGGGGATATAAGCTTTGTTTAGAGCATGTATCATCCCTCAGCAAATAATGTTTTTGAATGACACTTGTGCAACAAACGTCTTGCCTTGGTTTAGCTAAGATCAAAGACATGAAAACACCTTCTGTACCAACACCTGCAAGTAATACCACTACACAGGGAGCGGTCACAGTAGACACAATACTACAAAACAATAGAACAGATCCTGATTGGAAAAAATTGTTACTCTGGCCCAAAGACACAAACATCTGTCAAGAAAGATTCCTGAATAGAAGACAGGGCTTTACTATCCATAGGCCAGAGCCACGATATGTTCAACGACAACATCCGGGGGTAGTAACAACATACAGTGTAGGAAAATTGTGCCTCGACTGGCTACAAAAATCTACACTTAAGGATGTGAAACAACACTTATCTTTACTTAAAGAAGACGCAGACCGTAGGGAATTCTTGCTAGGACCAAGAAAACCGCGTCAAAAACGTTTCATATATGCCGGCATTTATGCTGCTTATAATGAAGTATGGAAGGTTTCACAGGCAGAGGCCGCAGAACGAATACGTGAACTTGATCGTATTAACTTAGAGAAAACTCTCTCTGTGGTCGACAATGGGTTAACAACTTTGTCATCCAGAATTTATTCATTGGACAACATTGTATCCTCTGCTATTGACATACTGGAACAAGATTTAGCCATGTTACAACAAGGCCAATCTCAGTTACGTTCTATTATGTTATTAGGCTGGACGCTGCAATCCTTGCGTGCAGGCTATGTGCCTCGGCGTTTTATCAACATGTCGTCTCTGTTTGCAGAATACAATCTAACAGATAAACAGATCGAACTGGCACAAAGGGGAGCAAAGTATACAGTGCTGAGCATTGAAAAACTGGAAAAATTACCATTTACGGTAGCAGAAAAACCAGCTACAGAATGGCTTATCCATGGCAAAATCACTCTGCCTGTCACTACTTTTCAGTTTCAGTATTGCCTCAAACAAATGCAAGCAGGCAAATACGAAAGGTTGGGTAAAGAATACATTAAGACATCCTGGGATTTACCTTACGAATACAGATGTTGGAGTGGGGATCGTGAAGTGTTTCTAAGCGGTACACACTGTGAAAATGAACTAAGCGGTTCACTCATATGTCAGGACATTTCTTTACACGGGGCTTGTAATGGTTCTGTGGCAAACTTGTCCTGCCACCAGCAAGGTACACCGGCTGCTGTGATTAATCCAATGTTTGGCCAACTTTCTAACGGGAGTTACCTCATGTTGAATGATCAGAGTTGCTGTGGCATGTTGCCAGGCATCCCATATCTGGTAACGGTCGACTCCAGGGTTACTTGTTGTATGCAAGTATTGTTCCCCCCAATAGACACAGTCAGGGAATCGCCTCTATGGCCTTCATTGAATGTTTCTTTTATACGTTTTGATACTTTAAGCAGAATGAAAGCCATGCTTTTGCATCAGACCGTGCCTCTGACCTCGGCCAAAGAAATCTATGATTTACAAATTGCAAGGACTTCGGCTGAGATACAGGCTTTAATTCGTACAAACTGCCCTATACATTTCATAGAAATGATGGGATGTATCTTAAACATGTCTGATATGATCGGAATTGTACATGTATTTAAGACCTTCTGTTCAGGACTGTTAGCACCCTTCCAGGCAGTCCTCAGAATCATCCCAAACTTCGCACATTCGGTGTTTGGTGGTGTGCCATTAATTCTAGCACTTGTTGCAGGAATCCTGTTCCTATTCCTACTATTACACTATGGCAAGCCTATCCACCAACATCACTCCGAGCGACGTGGAGAAAGCTCCCCTAGAACGGAAGTGCCCTGAGCGCATAGTGCAGCTTTTGGGCATGCCTCGTCTACGGGAACTTAATACAACATGGTTCCTGTCATTCAGACCAATCTGGCAAGATTGCATCTTACCTGTTCTACGCTGCCTGCTTTGCGGTGAAGAATGCGTGCTAGACACCTGTCTAACACTCCCATCAGTCATGCCAACGGACATTGATACTCTGCTGGACCCGGTAACGGCCCATGCTCTGTGTTGTCCCCAGAGGCTACCAATCCTGATGACGGCATTCATTGAGATCTCACAGACGCTTCCTGCTGCTGCTGAGGTACGAGCTGGATCAACAGGCACACAGGTAACAAAGGACGCAAACATTGCTGTGGCATCCTATGCTGAGGGCGATACTTCACATCTCTGTGCAGTCAACCTTCTAAACAAAGTATTCCAACTGTCACCGACATCGGTAGACGATCTTTTGTCTACAGAAATAGATGATTTCATGTTTACACCAGACCCATACACTGACTTTGATTCGGCTCACAGTGTACCAGGGACGCAATGAATTTGGCCTTCATATTTTCAAAACTTGGAACTCTTCCTAAAATTTAACTTTTTGTTTTTCTTTATTTTTTGAAAATACATGGCAGCTCTATCTGCTTACAGTAGAACTATTCATATAAAACGGACTTCTTTGAATACTTCCAGGGACAAAATGTCACCTTATTTGACTAAAATTTCATTTAGTACCATGATATGCAATGGCTTTGATTTTTGAAAACTTGTCAACCATTTCATCATATGTATATATTTCTGTTTATTCATTCATGTTGCATTTATTTCCAATATATGCTTAGAATGAAAAAAATGCTTTAAAATGTACAGTACCTATTGCATTACATGTTTTAGCAACAGTTCTTTTAAAAACTTCTTTTAATATGCTTTTAGAAATGTTTTTAGCAATATGTGGTACTCAAGATAATGTTTAGCATTTAGTATTATCGTTCATTCGAAAGTGGAGTGGGTGTTGTATTCCGCTTTAGGTGTCCGTTTATAGGTTTTCCCGAAACATGTCCTTATATAGGCACAATTCGCATTGCCCTTATATAGGCATAAGATCCCAGTCCTTATTTAGGCATTAACCATGCACTCCAAATACAGGCATGGTCACCGACATCCGTCCACCCTAACGTCACAACGAGTTCTTAAAAACCAAACCCTAAGCCCAGCACAAGATTATTGATTTCTCCAAGAACTCATCTATTATGCATGAACCACTATTCCTTAAGGGTTCATTCCTGACGTCTTCCTCTGTCCGACTTCACGTCAATGCTAACATTCCAAGGCACCTACCAGGTATAAATATACCTTCCCTTGCCCAAGCAAGTAAGAGGAGACCTCGACTTCAGAGGAGCCCGTATCCCGGCCTGACGCACTGAGAAGACGCTGTCATCCCTGCTCGCAGAGAATCCAGCTCCCAGTGTTCTGACTCCCTTCGCGGGGTGTTAGAGTTCAAGATCCGGAAGGAGATTCCCACCTCTCTCATTCTCAAGGTATGGAGCTGACTAGAACCTAGAGGGACTCTTGGCATACCAGACTCTTAGTATACCATACTATAGAATACTTCACCTACTTCTTATCTTGCCCTACACCTAGGCTAGGTACACTGGGGTAGAACTAGCTTAGAGAAGCATCTTATGAGTACTCACATTTTTAGCTCATGTTATTTATGTATGTGAATATATGTATCATAGCTAAAAGATAATGCTAGCGCAGTATTATTTCTTTCTACTGCTTACGCTGTACATTATATATATTACATACTGTCTTGTGATCATAACAGCTCATATCTCTTACACGAGAAACAAGACTGTTCAATAAATCCTTTTTATTGAAACGCCCGTCTATTCTTTCTGTGTAACTCTGAAGAAACTAAGCATGCACGATTAGCTGAGTGAAACTGTTATCTATTGTTTCCACGATTCTGAGAGTGTTCCGATTCTAAAGGGAAACAGAGTTGTCATGTTTATGCGGTTGCCAGAAACTACTCCCTTCTTGTTTACAAGGAGTTTCTGGTGGCCTCTGAGTTAGCTGGCACAAAGTAATTAAGTTTAATATACTCGATAGGGACATACTGACCTCAGTCCTATGTCAAACCTATAGGGTATATTATTCCAATGCGCAGAGCCTATTAGGGAAATAGGAACTACACTACAGACAGGGACTCCCGCCTCCAGCATTTGGTGGCGGCGGTGAGGGATAAGGACCCCCACTTCCAACAGTCAGCAATTTTAAAACAATTTTCCATTAATTTACGTGCCTGCAATATTTTTTTCATTGATTACTCTGAAAAAATATTGTTCACTAGTTGTTGGTGGAAATGTCACTATAACATTGCAAACAACCAGTACAAAATGTAACGGCACCAATGCAATTTACATGCTATTGCACTGGATCTTAAGTCTGATGTGGGGCACTATGTAATAAAACGTTTGTTGCTGTATCAGCATTCAGAGGATATCATACCCCATGCAGTACAGTTCTGTTTGCATGTTTAATAGTGATAGTAATCCCCTTTGGTTTTGCTATAATAGTGATAGTAAGCCTGTTTGTAAGTTCTTCCAGTTTAGACATATAAAGGAAGTGATGTACAGGGAGGCCACATAATCTGCCTTGGATCACCATTGTACTGAAGTGTTGGATCTAAAAGCCAGGTCACTTTTTACTGGTTGTAACGTGGCCACTAAACTGCAACTTTTCTTTGCGATGAGCAGTGACTATTTCATTGTATGGTGGTTTTAGAGTGTCTGTTTTAGGATTTGCAACCTCAGGACCAAGAAATTATATTTTTTGAAGTAGAATATATATGGAGGACTTTAATCTGTTGATCAAATATTGTAAGTGTGTTTTCACAGGAGTCCTTATTAATTGCTTCTTGACTGTGATTATTAGCTTATTAAGGCCTAATTACAAATGTCCCGGAGGTGGTTATATAAATATTGCTCCTCATAAAATACGATCCCTGAGATTCAGAATTCCTCGGGGATGATATTTACCTCCAATTATAGGTTTTGCCTTTCAAAATGTAGCATTCCATAAGAATTTTGGCTCTTTCTGCTTCAAGTTTAGTGTGCCACAGTAGTTTCCTGGCTTTTTCATCCCCATTTATTTTGTCAGTCTAAACCTCTCAAAATTACAGGCAAGGCCGGCACAGGTAAGAGCTGTGGGGCAGTGGGTAGGGGCGGGGCAGGGGTGGGAAGTCGATAGACAATGGGATCGGTAAAATTAAATAAATAAATGTAACTACTTACCTTGCGCTCGCCAACTCGGCTATGCGGCAAGCGCAAGATAAGTGGCTTATTTATTTTTTTATTTAATTTTACTGATTCCGTCGTCTGTCAACTTCCCCCCGCCCCATTTCTCTTACCTGTGCCGGCCGCACCTGCGAAATTACCTGGGGGAACTATTGGAGTGCAGATTTGATAGCACCCAGAAAGTCCTGAGTGCGATAAACTCTGCACAATTTATAAATCAGCAGTCAGATTTTCTAACATTTCAGGCAACACTACGCAGCAAGGGAACTTTCAGCGCTGCGTTGCATGAAATGGAGAGAGCAGAAATGCTCCCCATCCAGTAAGATATGATGCACTTTTACCTTCCTAGTACTGGCACACTGTGTGCTGCCTGGAGTCAACGCAGGCACACTTGCACAGTGGTGCAAAGGTGCCTGTGTTACGGGCAGGATTGTTTTTGTGCAGGAAGGAAAACCTTCCTGCACAAAAACAATCCTTAGAGGCCTATTGCTCTTTCTATATGTGCACAATGCAGCACACATAGAATGTGGAAATAAAGAGGAGAAATAACAATAATGCTTCTCTTTACACCTCTCTGTTGGAGATGTACCAATTTGAGTAATCCCAGGTTTACAAACCTTTGTAAATCTGGAAGTGCAACAAAGTCCATGGGTGGATGCCTGAGAATTACCATATTTTACCCATGGAACACCAACTACAACAAAACGTGATACAGCTCAAGCCACTGCGTTACATTTCTTCACAAAGTCCTGCAAGGCGGTGCACATCGCCACTTGTGTGGCTTTGTAAATCCCAGTTAAGGATTTGTATTGATGTGTAACGAATTGCGTCACGTAAGGATAATGCAAGTCCTTAGTAAATGTAGTCCCACATTGCTACACGGCTCAAAAGAGGTGACAGAGGTTCACTCTTTGTTCCACGTGTTAATCATCCCTTTAGTTATTAATCATAATTGAACAGACCAAAATCATCAGTGCCGCGTCGATTCCAACATTCTTGAGCACTGTGCTAGCCAGAGGCAGGATCTCCAAGAAGAGATGTGGCTAATACAACGTGACACCTCTATCAAGTTGTGCCGGTTAATACCTTTCAGAATTTTTGCAGCTGGAAAGCCTTGGCACTTCAGAAGATTGCATGAAGACAAATGTCAGGGAAGCCAAGCAAGCAAGTTAGACGAAAACAGCATACTGTTTCCAAGCTGCCCCTTCAAAAACAAATTGGCCCACATTGATCTTATTCATTAAAGTAGGTGTCAGCTCCTGATATCAAGGGGGTCATTTGTAGTTCTCTAAGCAGGCGTGCTATTTTGTAATCACGCAACAGGGTTTCGCACTCACATCTGAAATATTCACCTTTTTTTTTAAAAGCTGAGGGCCATATGTTTCAAACTCTGTATTTGCGATTCTCAAAATGCGATTGTTTGCGAATCGCATTTTGAGAATCGCAAAATCGGATGTATGAAAAAGTTCGCAAATATTTTGCGAATCGCCATAATTCGCAGAATAATTCTGCGAACCCCCATTTTGCGATTCCTTAATTGCGAATTCGCAAATAAGGATTCGCAAAATAGAGAGTCTGCCATTCAGGTGCAGCTTGATGACATCACAACCAGGAAGTGTGACTGCACAGCTGCACCTGATTGCGAGAAGCTCAATCTGAGGCTGGGAGGAGAGTGAAAGAGCACTGCACTGCCATCCAGGGAGGTGAAATGGAGCCCCAGCAGCAGGAGCAGGAGAAGGAGAAAACCAAAATTTAGTGAGAGGGAGCAGGAAGTGCTGATAGAGGAGATGGCAGTCAGCCATGAGCTCCTCTTTGGCAAGAAGTCCCTGCGTGTGCCTGAGGCAAGGAAGAGGAAAATATGGGATGCAATACAGGAGAAGGTCAATGCCATTGGCGTAACCCACCGCACAGTGGAGGAGCTGCGCAAGCGGTGGTATGACATGCGCCTCAGATCCAAAGAGAAGGTGGCAAACAGGTTGGCAGAGGTAAATAAGACTGGAGGTGGACCATCCCGTGCTACAGATTCCACGCCACATGAGGAGTTGGTGGAGTCCACCTTGCAACCAGAGAGTGTCAGTGGAGTGGCAGACCTGGACAGCTCCGACCCACCCACCACCAGACAAGGTAAGATGCATGCTATCTGTCCCCTTCCACTCCACCATAGCACCTACACAGTTAGGACCCCCCCCAGTAACCAAACAGTCTTGCAACTCCAGTACATGTTGCTGTGTACCCCCTGAAATGCATCATGGGAGATGTAGTCACATGCACCAAACAGTGTAGTAATGAAACAGGTATTAACAGTGACAGTGAGTCATGGGATGCAAAAATCATGTAGACAGTACGTAGGTGATGCAAACACAAAGTAGATTTATTCTCTGACAAAAAGTGATTCAGGATACTAAAGAAAATGTCTGTGTATTCTGTCTTCACAGCATCACCAGTAAGGCAGGAGGACAGTGCAGGGGCTGAGGAGGCAGATGACGACGATGAGCAGGCAGGGGATGAGGAGCAGGAGGTACAGACCCCTGAAATACCGGTAGTACGACGAAAGTGCAACGTCATGCCACCACTACCTGAGATGGAGGCACACCAACATGACAGTGGAGAAGAATCCCAGGCAGTCGAGGGCCAGCGTGCAGTCCCTCACAGGCAACAGTCCCCTGAACACCAGAGTGAAGGAGGAGAGCACAGGCGCAGGGCACGGCCGTTAACCAGTGCTGGTGGTGAGGATCAGCAGTCCGTGTTTGCCGGGCTCGAGGGCACCATGGTGAAGGTACAGCGCCTGCAAGCCAAATCAATGCGGTCAATGCAGCGTCAGTTTGCCTCACTAAACCATCATATGAGCGACATGAGGGATGGGATGAGGGAAATGACAGGTGCAATACGAGAACTGTGTGCCGTGCAGAGGAGTGCCAACGCCCGCATGGACACATACAGCAAGGCGGTCAACCGCCTGTGCACTGTCACGTCCCTGCTGTCTCGGTGCGTCAGCATGCAGGTGGAAATGGCACATAACAGCCAGGATGTGGCCAAGATATTGGTGCAGGTGACACATGCCGTGGAACTGATGCAAGCGGCTGGCACAGGTGGGACAGGACCCCTGGGCACAGGGGACAGTGAGGATCAATCAAGCAGGAGCAGCATAACCCCACCAGTACCTGAGAACAGACGGCGGAGCGGGAGGCAGGGGAGGACACATGATGACCCGGGGGAGATCAGTGGACACCCAGAGCGAGGTGCAACAGGCCGTGCACGCAGGAGATGAGGTGGCATCAGTGAAGCAAGGCAATGAGTGAGGAAACACATTGCTGGGGACTGACGTGTGTAGGACATCTTTGCACTGGGACTCAAACATTTGCAACTATGAATGGCACACATTAGGTGTGCGTCAGGCTGTGTGACAAATATGTTCCTGCACTACAAGGAATAAAAACACAGTTGTGCACCAATACATTGCATTGTGTCATTATTGCTCACCTAGAAATAGTTGCGTGTGATCTCCTGGCGCCTCTGGCGTCCGGCAGCTGCCCCAACACCACCTGCTGGTCCTGCACGGGGAGCTGGTCCCTCCTCATCCGATGAATCAGAGTCGCTCAGCTCCACTGGGGTGCCCTTCCTGGTTGCTATGTTGTGCAGCATAGCACATGCCACCACTATCTTGCAGCAGGTCTGCGGGCTGTACTGGAGGGCACCTCCGCTTTTGTGAATGCACCGAAATCAGCTCTTCAGGGTGCCAAAGGTTCTTTCAATCACACCGCGGGTCGACTTGTGGGCGGTGTTATATCGACGCTCCGCAGCAGTGGCTGGATTTAAATAGGGTGTCAGGATGAAATCCCTCACTGCATATGCGCTGTCCCCTGCAGGGTGGGAAAAAAAGGGTTACACACTGTCATCCCAGTTCAGACCTTAACTGTATGTGTGAATGTTAGCCATGTAATTACCTAGCAATTAGCCCTCTCCAAACTCCCCAGCCGAGAGGCGACGGTGTAGCCCACTGTGGCGGAATATAAAGGAATCATGGGTGCTCCCTGGATATTTCGCCACCATGTCCGTGATGACATGGGCAGCATTACAAACTACCTGGATATTCAGGGAGTGATAACATTTCCTGTTCCTGTAAACATATTCTGTCTGGGATGGGGGTGAGAGGGCGACATGGGTCCCATCAATGCAGCCGATGACATGGGGGAATTGGGCTATCTGATAGAACCCCTGCTTTGTATGGTCGAGTGCCAGCTGCGTGTTCGGGAACTGGATGTGGTGATGCATCCTCAGCATCATGGCATCCAGGAACGCATTGAAAAAGCGCGACAGGCTACTCTGTGTCACCCCTCCTGCTGCTGCTGCTATCACTCCCTGGAAACTCCCAGACGCCAGCAAATGCAGTGAGCACAGGACCTGCACATGGGTGGGGACGCTGCGTGTTCTGCATGTGGGGTGCTCCAGCATGGGCTTTAGCTCCTCTATGCGGTGAAGGATGCTGTCTGGGTGCAGCCTGTATTTCTCATGTATCTCCTCCTGTGTTTGCATGAACAGGGTGATGCGTGCCCTGTAGATCCTCTCCTGCCGTCTTCTTCCCTGGGCAGTAGCTCTGATCCTCAGCCTCCTAGCAATGACGTAAAGTGCAGCCATTGTGAAAACCCCTGTGGCATTCTGGGCCAGTTTATATAGGTTGCACCTGGTTACCACCTGCTCTGAGTAGGTGGTAATTGCGAGGTGCAAAATAGCGAATTTCGCGGATTAGCAATTTGCGATTTGTTTCATACGTCATTGCGAATTTCGCTATTTGCGAGTACGTTATTTGCGAAAATCGCAAAGTGCGTGACGCATTTTGCGAATTCGCAAGAAAATACGCAGATTTGGCCTCGCAAATTTTTGCTAATCGCTATTTTAACGATTAGCAATTTTGCACTGCGTATCTGTTTCATACATCACGGGACTCACTTTTGCGATCGCAAACTCTGGATTTTTGCGAATCGCAGGGTTTGCGATCGCAAAAGTGCTTGATACATATGGCCCTGAGAGTTTTCTTAGAGTTTGTCTTAAAATATTGACCTTGCTGTACCGAAAATCACTACCAGAATACATACATTGTTTCAGACATTTTCAGATTATTTCTCTGCTTTGGTCACTCTAGACGTAGAGGTATGTATAATTTTTGTAAAAAAATCTTATTACCAATAGTTATAATTAACAGAACACCAATATTTACTAATAGTCTAATCACATATAACTACTTCTGCATAGTATAACTTCTGAAGAAGATACACACCACGGAAATGGCCATTCAATGTTCGAACTTAAAAAATGTCCTCTTGACTATTGCACATAAGACTAATGGACAATGGCACTGGTGCCCCAGGGTCTGCGCCTTTCCAAACGCCTCACATTCTTGGAGGCTGCCTCACGAACGAGTGGCCCGATATTCGAAGGTACTTAAGAGTAGTAAAGTTATGACCGCAGAGTCTCCATGCTCGGGGTGAAGTCTCCACACTCGGGGCGGATTCTCTGCACTGTGCACTGCAGAGATTGCCCAGTGTGGACACTCCGAAGCAGTGCTTAATTTGTAAAATATTAAGTGCCAGGGCTCTGACCAGGAGGCCACTGCAGCTTGCACCACCCATCGCCCCTGTCATTGCTGCCAAAACAACTACTAACCATCTCTCTCGCATGTAAATGCGACAGTTCAGATTATTCCAGGTCCCCAAAGCTAAAGGAATGGCTGGGGAGGCAGGTATTAGTAATTTTTTAATATATATCGTTTTCCTAAACAACTGTTATACTGCTCATCTCTGAATTACATGAGCAGCGCCACCTTGTGGCAGACTGCCCTAAGGTGTTGACAATTAGATGCCGGTGCCGAGCACCGGAAACCAATTAAGTGCCGGTGCTCAGCACCGGAAAGCTCCGGCTCAAATTAAGCACTGCTCCGAAGACATAACTTTACTGCACGTAAGTACCTTTATGAATCGGGCCCGACGTATGGTCTAGTTGCTGAACTGCTACTGTGCACGTCTTCACCTGGGTTTAAAAACCCACTGTGACACTTGATTGCAAATCTTGTGATTCTAGGCAAATTCCCTTGCATTCTTGTTTGTGCCTTAATATGTTAAGTGTAAGTCAAAGATCTACAATTCTCTCTAGTTAGATTTAAAATGTATAAATTCATACAATGAAACCTACTCAGTTTACCTCATCATGCAGTCATACCTAGAGCCCCCGCAACACTGAAAAATTATTAAAATCCCCAGTGGCGTAGCACGGGGGTCCACCCAGATGGCACGAGTTTTGGGGCGGCTCGTTCATGCAGCCACAATAGGCGGCAAACACAGAGACCGCAAGCACCCCGCTCTTTCATGCGGCCATGGGCGGCAAATGCAGTGACCAGAACGGGCAGCACAAGGGCTAGCTACGCCATTGAAATGTCCATGTTTATACAACACTCTCATGTGATGTGCATGGTGATAGTTTTTATTTCCCACCCAGTGTGAAACCATATGGCGTATTTACTCATGCTAGCTCTCTTGATCCGTCTAACATTACCCACTGGAAGTGTCCTTCTCTGATGTGGAAAAGCTTTTGCATTTTGGCTCCAATGGCATGAAAGAACAGAAAAGCTAGCTCAGCAAAAACTGTTTACAATTCTGTCACTTTCTAAAGTTCACAATCTCTCGTTCTCATGATCTCAGCCGAGCACTTGCTTGTGTTGATTGTAACAAGCTACCACATGACAGCTACTAGAAATGTGTGCAGGTGGGTATAAATTTGAGTGTTGCCTTTGGTCTAGGAACTAACCTCCACTGTTCTGTTGAGGGTCACGTGACTGATTGATTCTTTGATTTACAGACTATTCATTTATTCTTTTATCAATAAACACTTTCAAGCTCTGATTGGCTACTGAGGATATTTCTTTGACAGCAGTAAGTCCTGTCGGATTTAATTTTGTAGAGTTTTTTTAGATACATTATAGTACTAGGGACTAGATTTTTAGCGTTAACAATTGTATAGGAGATAAGGAGAATTGGAAGCAAATTAAGTAATTTACTAATGATCACACTCTTTTATTTAGTGAGGAACCTGGCATAAACATTGAGGTCACTTGGATCTAAATCCAATTTTTAGCTTAGTTTTCTAGTTAGGAATGGGTGGTAGAATTTCTCCAATTACTGGTCATTCCACATTATAAATTAGTCCGTGGTGTATTTTTTCTTATGCTGGGGTAATTTGGTGTAATTTTAGCAATTTCACAAAAAGAAACTGATGTGCAATGTCCCAGATTACGCAGAGGCTCCACGTCCCTAGATTATACAAAGTTTTTGGGCATTAACTGCTAAAAAACTACTGGATGGATTTACACCAAATTATACTAAGTACTCTTTCTGGATCAGGATCTAGATTTATGCCAAATTTGGTGTAAATCCGTTCAGCCGTTTGGGGTATAGTGGTGTCTAAAGTCCCTATGGACAAATGAATGGGAAAATGCTTTCTGGGAACCTCCCCCCCATTTTGTCTCGGCTCCCACTTGATGGATTACCCTGAAACTTTTCACATGCAAACTAGTAAAAAAGGAGCACCATTTTGTAAAGTTTTGTGGAGATTCGTCAAACGGGGCCAAAGTTATTAGCAACACAAGAAATGCATTTCCTATGGAAACACAATTATCTGAAGCTTTCTAATTAGGAGATGAGGTGAAAAGTTGTTTGGAAAGTTTTGTGAAGATTGGCCAAACGGCACCAAAGATATAAGTAAACAAGCATTTGCAATGCAATAGGTCTCGCATTTGCAAGAGTTTGAGCTATTGGCATTGTAAATGATTATGCCTTTTATTTAGGCTTTTTGAAAACTGGCAAGTGGTGCATAAATATAGTATGCTTACTATGAGTAAGGCTGGCATTAAAAGTGGCTCAATTATTGTCATTTTGTAAGCAACCATTATAAGTACAAAATGCGTTTTTTTTGTATTGGTTGCTGTTTTTCAAAACACCTAAATAAAAGGCATTGTTATTTCTAATGCCAATAGCTGATACTTTTGCAAATGCGAGACTTATTGTATTGCAAATGAGTGTGGTTGAGTAAAGTAGAGTGGCGTTGAGCAGAGTGGAGTAAAGTGGAGTGGAGTGGAATAAAGTAGAGTTGGTTAGAGTAAAGTAGAGTGTATTGGCTTGAAGTGAAGCAAAGTGTTGTAGAGAAAAGTAGAGTGGTGGGTAGTAAAGATGAGTGTGTTGTAGTAAAATAGTTTTATGAGTGGAGTACAGTGGAGTAAAGTAGAGTGGAGTGAAGTAAAGAAGAGTGGAGTTGAGTAAAGGATATTGTAATAGAGCGGAGTATATTAAAATAGAGTGTAGTAAAGTAGAGTGTTATGCAGTGGAGTAGAGTGTATTGGAGTAAAGTAGAGTGGAGTGGAATAAATGTGAGTGGAATAAATGTGAGTGGATTATAGTTGAGTGGAGTATAGTAGACTTGTGTTGAATGGAGTAAAGTATAGTGGTGTGGAATAAAGTAGAGTAGAGTGTAGGAGAGCGGAGTGTAGGAGAGCCGAGTGTAGGAGAGCCGAGTGTAGGAGAGCCGAGTGTAGGAGAGCTGAGTGGAGGAGAGCGGAGGAGAGTGGAGTGGAGGAGACCGCATGGGGGATTAGCTTTTTTCTCACGTGAAGTTAATTGTTCAGAATTTTTACACCGCATCATGAGAACAGAAATAAAAACGAAAAATGCATTTGTAAACAGCATATCCACGTGAGGTTTGTTGATCATTATTTGCACACCGCCTCGGGAAAAAACCAATGAAATCTAATTATTATTAAAAAAGAAGGATTGTCGACAAAGCATTTTCACACTGCTTGGTGGGGTAGCGCAGAAGCATTTTCAAAAGCCATTTTTAACGTGATGTTTGTTGTTCAGTATTTTCACAAGCATCGAGGGAACAGCAATATTTCTCACGTGAGGTTTATCGTTCTGTCTTTGCACACCGCATCGCACTGTGAAATACAGCATTTTAATGTACCTAAAAATAAATGATAAAGCCCCACACTACACCGGAAAGCAACAAGCATCAGTAAGGTAGCTCAGTAGATTAAGCACATGCTGCAAAGACGTGGGTGCAATGCCAATGATTGTACTTCATTTGCACAATAAGCACCATACCGAGATTTATACTGGGGAGGTTAATAAAACTCCAAGAAGCCAGAACTTTTGAAGCAGTTAAAGAGTGCAAGAGACACAGAAAATAAATGCTGTTTAAAGAATAAGTCAAATAACAGCTCCAGCAGCTATTTGGATGCAAATAAAGCAGTAAGAAGGCGGCTGAAGGCACGTTTGTGCAAAATTGTAAGTTTACCCAAAAACATTGAAATTTGCAATGCGGTTTGCACTTTGTTACCAAAAACCGTAGTTTTAACGCTGGCTCATGAAGCTGATTTAATAAATCCTACATTATTCACATTGGTTTTCTAGAAACTAACGGAGCCTAAAAGTCTGCTGTAGTGTTAAAAATCACAGAAACCAAGGACTAAGGAAACCAAGACGAGTTAATTGTCTGGGAATAAGCCTCCTCGTTGTAAAGATCGAAATCTTTCCGGCAGCAGCATGTGTGAAATCAAATCGGTAACTTTAGAAAAAGAAACATCAGGATGCCCATGGACCAAAATCAACTGTAGGTTGCATCTAGATAGTAAAATAAGAATTTAAACACACTGTTACACGTTTAACGTTTACTATACCTTTTATAAATGCCACACATGCCGTGAAATATCTGAGTAAAACATTTGCATTTAAAATAGTGCCAAAATGTTTATAAACTGCAATTGGTGATTAATTGTGCTTTGTGCGCACCTACACATGTAGTTGGGGAAATATAATCAAAAAAAGACACAGCAATGTGGGTTACAAGATGGTACATTAGCATTTTCTTTTCAAAACCACACCCGATTTTTGTTTACACAGATTTCATGCTGTTTGTTAAAAGAAATAAATAAAAGTGCACCTTAAAACTGCAAAATAATATGATTCACCGCACTTAATTTGTTTACAAATTAAACACTAATAGGGCGTTACTAACCATGACATTATTCAGTTTGCCATTCTCCATGCCAATAGTAGAATGTTTACTATAGTTAGGCAGTGCAACAAAGGATTTTAAGACCGCATCGGGAGTTAGCGCAAAAGCATTTACAAACCGCTTTTCAGACGTGAAGTTTATTGTTCAGTATTTGCACACCGCATCGGGAAAACTCAAATCAAATCTAATTGTTTTAAAAAACCGAAAAAGCATTTTCACACCGCATCAAGAGATTGAGGGTTAATGCAGAAGCATTTGAAATAAGCAAGCACCCATTTTCAGCCCGCATCGGGGGTTAGCGCATTTCACACGTGAAGTTTGGAAAAAGCATTCAGCAACAAGGGTTAGCGCCGAAGCATTTAAAATAAGCAAGCACCCAAAATGGAAAGTTCAAAAAAGAATACTTCATACCAATAGGAGCATGTTTACTGTACTTACGCAGTGCATTAGGAGCATGTTTACTGTACTTACACAGTGCAACAAAGCATTTTGAGACCGCATAGGGGTTTGACGCTTTTTTCACGTGAAGTTTATTGTTCTGTATTGTCACACCGCATCAGGAAAACAGAAATGAAAGCGAAAAAGCATTGTCACTCCGCATCGAGGGTTAACGCAGAAGCATTTTAAATAAGCAAGCACCCATTTTCACCCCGCATCCAGGTTTAACGCAGTGCACTAGGAGCATGTGTACTGTACTGACGCAGTGCAACAAAGCATTTTCAGACTGCATGGGGGGGCGGGGGTAGCGCTTTTCTCACGTGAAGTTAATTGTTCTAAATTCTAACACCGCATCAAGAGAACAGAAATGAAACCAAAAAAAAATTCACACCGGATCGAGGGTTAACGCAGAAACATTTAAAACAAGCACCCATTTTCAGACCGCATGGGGGGGGGGGTAGCGCTTTTTTCAAGTGAAGTTAATTGTTCTAAATTTTAACACTGCATCAGGAGAACAGAAATAAAACCGATATAGCATTTTCACAAGGCATCAAGGAATCAAGTGTTAGCGCAGAAGCATTTGAAACAAGCAAACAGGGCCACACCGAACAGGATACTGGATGTATCCTGAGGGCACCACTCAAAGGAATTTCAGTAGAACGCGGCAGAAAGTCCATGGACAGCCTTTACCTTGCGGGAGCTGGCAGCGCCAGGCGCGATAATTGCTAACAGATGGCGCCGCTGCTCACTCCCGCAAGGGAAACGCCAAACGTGCACTCATTGCAATAGAAAGCAATGCAAAACGTGCACGCTTTTAGCCAAAATGCTGATCGATTCCAAAAGGTCCCCTCCTATGCAGCGCATGCGCGCTGCGTAGGCGAGACCTAAAAAATAAATGCACCTCCTATGGAAAAACAATATTAACTATAACTACCCAGTTGTGACCGCCGCGCCACTAGGTAATATATGTGTGTATGTGTGTGGCAAGAGCGAGGGTGGGGTCAGGAATAGTGATGAGAAGGA
This sequence comes from Calotriton arnoldi, assembly GCA_963921515.1. Classification (NCBI taxonomy): domain Eukaryota; kingdom Metazoa; phylum Chordata; class Amphibia; order Caudata; family Salamandridae; genus Calotriton; species Calotriton arnoldi. The sequence continues at coordinate 556,188 of CAWUFW010007652.1, read as the reverse complement.
GGAAGCACAGGGTGTGGGGGTGGAGCAAGAATGGAAAGCTGGGTGGGACTGCGGAAGGGAGGGGGTACAGGTTTTGGAGGAACCTAGGAGCATGGGTGGGTGGTGTCACAGAGGCAAAGGGAGACCAGGAACTTAGAGGAGAAGAGGGGACATATGTGTAGGTGGAGTCTGAGGAACAGAGCAAGGCTTGGGTGGAGAATAGGGGTCAGAGGAGGAGCATAGGGAAGTGATGTTGATTGCGGATAAACAAGTAGTGCCCGCCCCCTTCAGATGGGGTGATCAAATAAGTTGGGCCTTATGGTAGGGAACCCTAACATTTTTTTACAACCCCACCCCACCTTTGACTTTTGGTGAGGGGCACAGTCAAATTTGAGGGTCTAGTATTAAAAGGGGTGTTGGGGTGCACAATGAAAGGGATGATAGGAGGCACAGAATGATGTGGCTTTTGGGGTATTTGGAAACTACCCATAGTATTCATATTGGTCCCCTTCCTCCATGGGGGGACCCCAAAAGGGTAGGGGGATCTTGGGGACCAGGTTTGTGGTAGTTTATATTATCAACCACAAAGGGGTGCCACAGAGACCCACTGGGTTATGGTATTGAAAGGGGCCCTTAGAGGTGTAGAAGGACTGGTTGAATGGGGACAATTTCTTGAGTAGTACCCTCTTCTTTATTCACCCACCACAAGGGGGCACCCAACTATTGACAAGTGGTGTGCTGGTACTGAAAGGGGCTATATAAGCTAAAGGAACAGAACAAAGGTGAGCGTGGAGTGAAACTTGGAGGAATGGCCATCTGCGCACATTTGGGCTCCTCGCAAAGAGAGGAAAAGTGGGTGAACAGCAAGCGGAGATGCCTGCTATGACATCTGAGAGCATTAAAAGTTGCTAAATAAGGGGGGGGTAGACGAATGAGGCAGGGAGAGGGCCCCTGTGGCAATTTGTTGGATGGGGCATAGTGAATAATCATGGCATGCAAAATTGACAACAGTGCATGGATTGGCAGCGTCTGCAGATAGTTTGGGGTGCTCGCCAAGAGATTTGTCTTCCTTAGAATGGGTATATGATCCACAGAGGGCAGGTAAAGGTATAGGGAGGCAGATAGTGTCTATCTGATTCAAAGAAGCGTAGTCTGGGTGTGCTGAGAGGGGCAGTGCGGAGTGGTAAGTTGATATGGCAGGCTGAGCAATGTGCATCCAACCAGTCAATGGAGGCTGAATATTGGCAAAAGCACCTGGTTACTGAGAAAATTTAAATGGAGGGCCAAGAGGAAGGATGTTTATGGTCCCTCATTAGGAGATGAGGTGAAAAGTTGTTTGGAATGTTTTGTGAAGATTGGCCAAACGGCACCAAAGATATAAGTAAAAAAATAAATGCACCTCCTATGGAATAACAATATTAACTGTAACTACCCAGTCGTGACCGCCGCGGCACTAGGTAATATATGTGTGTGTGTGTGTGTGTGTGTGGCAAGAGCAAGGATGGGTCCAGGAATAGTGATGAGGAGGAGGAAGCACAGGGTGTGGGGGTGGAGCAAGAATGGAAAGCTGAGTGGGACTGCGGAAGGGAGGGGGTACAGGTGTGGGAGGAACCTAGGAGCATGGGTGGGTGGTGTCACAGAGGCAAAGGTAGACCAGGAACTTAGAGGAGAAGAGGGGACATAGGTGTAGGTAGAGTTTGGGGCACAGAGCAAGGCATGGGTGGAGAATAGGGGTCAGAAGAGTAGCATAGGGAAGTGATGTCGATTGCGGATAAACAAGTAGTGCCCCGCCCGCTTCAGCACACAGATGGGGTGATCAAATAAGTTGGGCCTTATGGTAGGGAACCCTAACATTTTTTTACAGTCCCACCCCACCTTTGACTTTCGGTGAGGGGCGCAGTCAAATTTGAGGGTCTAGTATTAAAAGGGGTGTTGGGGTGCACAATGAGAGGGATGATAGGAGGCACAGAATGATGTGGCTTGTGCGGTATTTGGGGAACTACCCATAGTATCCATATTGTTCCCCTTCCTCTATGGGGGGACCCCAAAAGGTTAGAGGGATCTTGGGGAACAGGTTTGTGACAGTTTCTATTATCAACCACAAAGCAGCGCCACACAGACCTACTGGGGTTATGGTATTGAAAGGGGCCCATAGAGGTGTAGAAGGAGTGGTCGAATGGGGACAATTTCTTAAGTAGTACCCTCTTCTTTATTCACCCACCACAAGGGGGCACCCAACTAGTGACAATTGGTGTGCTGGTACTGAAAGGGGCTATATAAGCTAGAGGAACAGAACAAAGGTGAGCGTGGAGTGAAACTTGGAGGAATGGCCATCTGCGCACATTTGGGCTCCTCGCAAACAGAGGAAAAGTTGGTGAACAGCAAGCGGAGATGCCTGCTATGACATCTGAGAACATTAAAAGTTGCTAAATAAGGGGGGTAGACGAATGAGGTAGGGAGAGGGCCCCTGTGGCAATTGGTTGGATGGGGCATAGAGAATAATCATGGCATGCAAATTGACAGCAGTGCATGGATTGGCAGCGTCTGCAGATAGTTTGGGGTGTTCCCCAAGTGATTTGTCTTCCTTAGAATGGGTATATGATCCACAGAGGGCAGGTCAAGCTATAGGAAGGCAGATAGTGTCTATCTGATTTAAAGAAGTGTAGTCTGGGTGTGCTGAGTGGGGCAGTGCGGAGTGGTAAGTGGGTATGGCAGGCGGAGCAATGTGCATCCAACTGGTTAATGGAGGCTGAACATTGGCAAAAGCGCTTGGTTACTGGGAAAATTTAAATGGAGGGCCAAGAGGAAGGGTGTTTATGGTCATTCAAAGCCTCGAAAAATGGGTAGGTACCCTTCCAAAGGTGGGATACTAGGGGTAAACATATGAGGGGAAATGAGATAGGGGTATCAAAAGGTCACAAAAGAGTTCACAAATGATGTCACAGGCAGAGAGGTGTGGGGGATCAGGAATCCCTGCTAGGGTTTATTGTACCACAATGACCATTTTCTGTCTGTGCAGCCTGGTTCAATCTGTATTTATTACTCCAGTGTTTTTCTATCCTGCAGATGATTAGCACAAGCTTTACTAAGTTTTTCTTGGCCTAATATTCCCAATTAAGTGCTGACATTTCTGTCCTAAGAATGCTCCCTCAGGGTGTGCTACTTATATTATGGGAAGACCCATACTAACTGTGCATATTTATGCACCAAACATGGCAAATCCTTCAACCTGCAAAGCATCATATCGCACTTGGAAGCTTTAAGATGGTGTAAGTGTTTATATTTTGGGGAAATAGTCTTCTGTGCTTCTTCTCCCATCTGAGAATCATGGAGATGCTTTTCCTCTCATGCATATGCCTTAAAACAGACAGATGGCATACTAACTCAATCGCTCAGGAACATCTAGGATTTGACCAATTCATCTTGCTGTGTTCCTTCCAAATGTCTCCCCTTGGCCACAAATACATGCTAATCATTCCTCATTACTCATTCAATTGTAGTCCTCCACGCCATAGGCCTATCAAAACCCAAGATGAACAAGAGGTATGTCAGCACCGCTGACCACTCAGCCCTCCACAGGGCTTGGTCGCCCCACTCACTGCTGCCGCTCCTGCCTGCCTTGCCGCCTCCTGCCTGGAGATTCCTTCGCTCGCTGCCCGCTGCTCCTGGGACTTTCCCGCTGCTCCTGGGACTTTCCCGCTGCTCCTGGGACTTTCCCGCTGCAACACTACTCGACAGACCTACGACGCCGCCACCCTCACCGCACTCAATGCCGGCCGGAACCCTGCCTGCTACCGAGCCTCACCGAGACGCACCCACGGACCCTTCACCTGCCAAGCCTGCAGATTCACCTGCCCCCGGACGTGCACCACCTCCGCCAAGTCGAGCACCAGCAGCAACCACCTGAAATGCATCCTGTTGAACACCCGCTCCGTCCACAGGCACGCCGTGGAACTCTGGGACCTGCTCGACGCAACAGCACCGGACGTCGCCTTCCTCACCGAAACCTGGATGAACGCCTCCTCAGCGCCCGACATCGCCATAGCCATCCCGGACGGATACAAGATCACCCGGAAGGACCGCGTCAACCAGACGGGAGGAGGCATCGCCATCGTACACAAGAACACCATCCGCATCTCGACTAACTCCGACGAGACCTTCACCGCCGCCGAACACCTACACTTCCAGATACACACTGACCCCAAGACCACCCTCCGAGGCACCCTCATCTACAGACCCCGGGACCACGCACACTATTCAGCGAAGACATCGCAGACTTCATCAGCCCGCACGCCATGCCCTCCGCCGACTACATCCTCCTAGGGGACCTCAACTTCCACCTGGAGAACAACAACGACAGAAACACCACCGCCCTGCTGGACAACCTCGCCAACCTCGGACTCAAGCAACTGGTGAACACGCCCACCCACTACGCCGGCCACACGCTTGACCCGTCTTCTCTTCCAGCAAGCACATCTCCTTCAGCCACGCCACCGGACTCCACTGGACCGACCACAGCTGCGTCCACTTCAGCTTCAGAAAGACTGCGACCCACCACCACCCGCAACAGGCTCCCCGCCGGAGCTGGAGCAAGATCACCGCCGAGCAGCTCACCGCCTCCCTCAGCCAGAACACACCCACCAACACAACGGACCCAAACGAAGCAGCCAGCAACCTCGCCAAGTGGCTGACCGCCTGCGCCGACGACCTCGCACCACTAAAAACCCTCCCAGCAGACCCGGAAGCAAGAAAACCCCTTGGTTCACCAACGAACTCAAGGAATCCAAGAAGAACTGCCGCACTCTCGAGAAAGCCTGGCGACTCGACCAGACCACAGACAACAGGACCGCCCTCAAGCACGCCACCCGCAAACACCACCAGATGATCCGTGCCACCAAGAAGTCGGCACTCAAAGAACGACTGGACAACAACGCCCACGACAGCAAGGAACTTTTCAGCATCGTCAAAGAGTTCTCCAACCCCAGCGCCGGAAACAACGACATCACCCCTCGCAAGACCTCTGCAACTCACTCGCCGCGTTCTTCCACCGCAAGATCACCGACATACATAACGGCTTCGACGCACAGACCACGCACCCTACCGCCCGAACCAATGCCCGCCACCACCACCCTCTGCAACTGGACCCCGATCAGCACCGAAGACACCACCCGCACGATGAACTCCATCCACTCCGGATCACCAACCGACCCCTGCCCACACCACGTCTTCAACAAAGCCGACGCCACCATCGCACCCCATCTCCGGGACATCATCAACTCCTCCTTCCACACCGCCACCTTCCCGGAGAGCTGGAAGCACGCCGAGCTTACCGCCCTCCTGAAGAAACCAACGGCGGACCCCACCGACCTCAAGAACTACCGTCCCATCTCGCTCCTTCCGTTTCCGGCCAAAGTCATCGAGAAGACCGTCAACAGACAGCTTGCCGCCTTCCTCGAGACGAATGGATCCCTCGACCCCTCGCAGTCCGGGTTTCGGGCCAACCACAGCACCGAGACCGCCCTTATCGCAGCCACCGACGACATCAGAACCCTAACCGACAACGGGGAAACAGCAGCCCTCATCCTCTTGGACCTCTCCGCGGCGTTCGACACCGTCTGCCACCGCACCCTAGTGAAGCGCCTCAGCAACATCGGAATCCGAGAGAAAGCACTGGAATGGATCATCTCGTTCCTCGCCGGAAGAACCCAGAGAGTCCGCCTCCCCCGTTCAGATCCGAGGCCACCGAAGTCATCTGCGGCGTTCCACAAGGATCTTCACTCAGTCCAACCCTCTTCAACGTCTACATGAGCCCCTCGCAGCCATCGCACGCCAACACAACCTCAACATCATCTCCTACGCCGACGACACCCAGCTGATCCTCTCCCTCACCAACGACCCCACCACCGCCAGAGCCAACCTACACGACGGGATGAGAGACGTCGCCGACTGGATGAGGAACAGCCGCCTTAAACTGAACTCAGACAAGACGGAAGTCCTCATCCTGGGCTCATCACCCTCCGCCTGGGACGACACTTGGTGGCCCCCGGCCCTGGGCACCGCGCCCAAGCCAACGGACCACGCACGCAACCTGGGCTTCATCCTGGACTCCTCCCTGTCGATGACCAGACAAGTCAACGCCGTCTCATCTTCGTGCTTCAACACCCTGCGCATGCTCCGCAAGATCTTCAGATGGATCCCCACTGAAACCAGGAAGACCGTCACCCAGGCACTCGTCACCAGCCGACTGGACTATGGGAACACCCTCTACGCCGGAACCACAGCCAAACTTCAAAAAGACTCCAGCGCATCCAGAACGCCTCCGCACGACTCATCCTGGACATCCCCCGGCACAGCCACATCACCGGACACCTGAAAGACCTGCACTGGCTCCCCGTCAGCAAGAGAATCACGTTCAGACTCCTCACCCACGCACACAAGGCCCTCCACGACCTGGGCCCCAAGTACCTCAACGACCGCATGACCTTCTACACGCCCACCCGCCAGCTACGATCAACCAGCCACGCCCTCGCCACCGTACCACGCATCCGCAGAGCCACCGCCGGAGGAAGATCCTTCTCCTACCTGGCAGCCAAGACCTGGAACTCCCTCCCCACTCACCTTCGGCGAACCCAGGACCATCTCTCCTTCAGGAAGCAGCTCAAGACCTGGCTGTTCGAGCAGTAACTTACCCCCTCCCCCAGCGCCTTGAGACCCTCCCGGGTGAGTAGCGCGCTCTATAAATGCCGTGATTGATTGATTGATTGAGCAAGCAGATTTAAAGACTCAATCTGCCTTTGTGGTCATACACTTGCCCTATATTAATGCTATGTGGCAAATGCAGCATAATAGTGGAATTGAGAAGAGGGCTGTACTATGCAAATAATGTCCTCCCATGCGTACTCTGGTCTGAGACGGTCGCAGGTTCCCACCATGATCTGGCCTCCAACAGATCAGATTCAGCAAGATTTTAAGGCTGATAACCTATCTTAGGCTAAGACTTTTACCACTTGAAGTCCGCACATGGGAGCATCACCCTCATTGCTTACTACTGACTGAGACTGGGAGGGCATATTTACAAGCCCCTTTCGCCACCCGAGTGTCATTTTTTAAAATGTTTCGGTGGCCTTGCGCCTTTCCCCATATTTATAAGGTGGTGCTAAGGCACTTAACTTGGCTTAACGCCACCTTGTAAATATGCCCTTTTCCGCTGCAGTCTGCTACGGCAAAGGGACGGGCAATGGGTGTTGCTGTGGGCGTTCCACCACAACACCCGTTGCTTTTTGACGGTGCCCCAGATTTACAAGGCTGAGGCAGCACCAAAAACTAAAGCCAGGTAATACCAGGTCTTAGAATGGCGATACGAAGAGACATTATTAATTTCTCCTTGTTTTTGCTCTTTCTATATATGCTGCATTCCGCAGCACACATAGAAAGAGCAAATCACCATTATTGATTGTTTATGTGCAGGAAGGTGTCCCTTCCAGCACCTAAACAATCGCCCCTGAAGCAGAGGAAAACTTGTAACATGGCAGCAGAGTGCCTGATCTGGTGCTAGGCAGCTTTTTTAGCACCAGCGCTAGGGGAAACACAGGGGTGCACCGTATTTAAAAAAAAGTCAGAGCACGGAGTTGCCAAATTTGGCGTAACACTGCGCTCCGGCATATTTTTGTAAATATGCCCCTGGGTGTTTAAAGCCCAGTGCCAGGCCAGGCCACTTGCTCCAACCTGCATCCTGCTGCAGCAGGCATGATGCAGGCCTAATGAAGCATTGCCGTTTTCTACCTCTTTAAAAATGCAATGTATCTATCTTCTGATTGCACCTAATAAAGGGAGTTTTACCAGCTCCAAATTTTACCAATCATTTCATAAGTCAGAGCTAACTCTAGGCCTATATGCAACCGCACAGGCACCATCCACCCAATTTCAGAGCTGAAAAATCACCACCATTCCACCTATTTTACTGGCTGTATGGCAGCCTCCTCATATACGTGTGCTGAGTTATGCCCCGTAGGCCACATGTGCGCTCTACAAAACACCAAATTGAAAGAAAAAAAAAATGAATACATTGATAAATGAAGATAAGGCTTTGCCCATATTTCACCTACGTGAGAAAAAGGGGGGGGGGTGCAGGGAAGTAGGGAGGGAAAAGATTTGTAATTTTGTGCAAAAAAAGAGTGGCTCAAAGTGCGTCTCTGTTTTTCCAAACCCAAAAATTAGTCAATAAAAAAAAAGTTTTTTTCCTGCACTGCCCTTCTCAGCACAGCCAGACTATGCTTCTTTAAATCAGATATACATGATATGCCTCCATATAGCTTGACCATCCCTCTGTGGATCATATAACCAATCTAAGAAGGATGAATCACTTGGCGAGCACCCCAAACGATCTGCAGACGCTGCCAATCCATGCCTTCCTGGCAATTCTGCATGACAAAATCATTTTCTTTGCCCCATCCAACCAATTGCCACAGGGGCCCTCTCCTTGCCTTATTCGTCTTTCCCCCCATATATAGGAACTTTTAATGCTCTCAGATCTTATAGCACACATCTCCGCTTGCTGTTCACCCACTTTTCCCTCTGTTTGAGAGGAGCCCAAATGTGCTCAGATGGCCATTCCTCCAAGTATCACTCCATGCTGGCCTTCCTTCTGTTTCTCTTGCTTATATAGTCCCTTTAAGTACCAGCACACCAATTGTCACTTTTTACGTGCCCCCTTGTGGTGGGTAAATAAAGAAGAGCGTACCACACAAGAAATTGGCCCCTTGCGACCAGTCCATCTGCACCCCTAGGAGCCCCTTTCGATACCATAACCCCATTAGGGCTGTGTGGTGTCCCTTGTAGTTTTTAAAAGAAACTGTCTCAAGCCTTTCCCCCAAGTCCCACCTACCCTTTTGGGGTACCCCATCGAAGAAGAGGAGCAATATAAAAACTATAGGTATCCCCCAAAATACCCCACAAGCCACATCATTCCGTGCCTCCAAAACCCCTTTTAATACTGCACCCCCAAATATGACTGTACTTCCCCAAAAGTCAAAGTTGGAGTGGCGCAGTAAAACAAATGTTGGGGTTCCCTACCATAAGGCCCACCCTATTTGATCACCCCATCTGTGTGCTGAATGGGGCAGGACACTGCTTGTTTCTCTGCAATCAGCATCACTCCCCTGTGCTCCTATTCTGACCCCTAATCTCCACCCATGCTTGCTTTGTGCTCCAGACTCTGCCTACATCTATGACCGCTTCTTCCTCCCTGGTACTGCTTTTCCTCTAGGACCCCCCCTCCAACTCCGCCTACACCTATGCCCCCACATCTCCTCTAAGGTCCAGATGTACGAAGCATTTTACCGGTAGAATGCTTTTTGGCATGTGTCAACCCTATTTTGCGTGTTGGTAACCTATTACCGACTCACAAAATAGGGTTTGCTAGTCGCTATTAGGAAGGGGTGTGTTAAGGGCGTCCCTTCATATGAGTGAGTCGCACTGCTATGAAGGGATGTTTTGAGACTTGGAATACGGTTGCAAAACATTTGCAGTTACCACCAACTTCAAGTTGGTGGTAACCCATTTGCAAACTGGACGGGGTCCTCAAGGGACCCCTTCCCAAGGGAGCCCTTCCCCTTTGGAAATGTATGTGAAAACCTTTTTTAAGAGCAGCTGTGGTCCATGCAGGTAACAGCGGTGGGGCAGTGGGGCAGTGTTAGGGGTTTTTTTGAGGGACGATGCAGAGGGAAAATGAATTATTCATTTAATTTTTCCTCGGCATCATCCCTCGAAATCCCCATTTAGCCGGCCCCACCGCTGTTACCTGCATGGTCCACGGCTGTTTAAGAGCAGGCAGTGGTCCTACGGTTTCATTTTTCTTTTTGTAATGCATCCTATTTCCTTTAAGGAAACGAGCTGCTTTACAAAAAAAGATTGCTTTATTTAAAAGCAATCACAGACATGGTGGTCTACTGACCTCAGCAAGTCACCATCCATGTGATTTTTTCGATTCTTAATGGGTTGCAAATTGCAACCTACCTAATTAATATTCATGAGATAGGTCATTTGTGACCGACTGGGAATCGCAGAAAGTGTTCAACACATTTTCATACATACCGTTTTGCAATTTCCTAATTGTGAATCGCAAGGATTCTCAAATGGGGAATCGCAAAACAGTTTCTTAGTACATCTTGCCCTAAGTTCCTGGTCTCCCTTTGGCTCTGTGGGCGTGCCACTGCAACACACATTGCTTTCTGATGCTGCCCCAGATTTACAAGGCTGGGGCAGCGCCCAAAACTAAGGCCAGGGAATACCTGGTCTTAAAATGGCAATACAAAGAGAAACAATTAAATTCTTGTCGTTTTTTGCTCTTTCCATGTGTGCTGAAGAGCTAATCACCATTATTGATTGTTTATGTGCAGGAAGGTGTCCCTTCCTGCAGATAAACAATTCACCCCTGCAGCACGGGCACCCTTGCACCATGGTGCAAGGGTGCCTGCGCTGGCACTAAGCAGCTGTTTAAGCGCCAGCACCAGGGGAAATGCAGGTGTGCGTCATATTGTTGTAAATTTGGCGCATCCCTGTGTTTTGAAAATGTCTGAGCGTGGCGTAGCCAAATTTGACGTAACACTGTGCTCTGCCATTTTTTTGTAAATATGCCCCCCAGTCTCAGTCAGTAGCAAGCAAGCCCACGAACACCCATGTTCTGTATAAAGGATGACTGCAAGTAATTTGGCACCCTGCTAAATGAGGATGGTGCCCCCACGTGTGGTCTTCGAGTGGTAAAAGTCTTAGCCTAAGACAGGTTGTCAGCCTTCGAATTCTGCGGAAAACCATTTGTTGGAGGTCAGATCATGGTGGGAACCTGTGACCATTTCAGACCATATTAGGCATGGGAGGACATTATTTGCATAGTACAGCCCTTTTCTCAATCCCACTATTATGCTGCAGTTGCCACATAGCATTGTTAGAGGGCAGCAGTATGACCATAAAAGCATATGGAGGCTTTAAATCTGCTTGCTGACATACCTCTTGTTCATATTGATTTTTGCTGGGCCTATGGCGTGGAGGACTACAATAAGCGAGTGAATGAGTAATGAGGAATGATTAGCATGTATCTGTGGCAAAGGGGGTACATTTGGAAGGAAAACAGCGAGATGAAAGGGTCAAGTCATAGATGTTCCTGAGCGATTGAGTGAGTATGCCATCTGCCTCTTTGAAGGGATATGCATGACAGGAACAGCATCTCCATGGTTCTCAGATGGGTGAAGAATCGCAGAAGACTATTTCCCCAAAATATATACACTTACACCAGCTAAAAGCTTCCAAGTGCGATATGGTGCTTTGCAGGTTGAAGGATTTGACATGTTTGGTGCATAAATATACATAGTTACTAAGGCTGTTCCCAGAATATAATTAGCACACCATTTGGGAGTATTCTTAGGCCAGAAATGTCAGGCACTTAATTGGGAATTTGAAGTCAATTAAAATGTAGGGAAGCTTCTGCTAATCATCTGCAGGATAGAAAGACACTGTAGAAATAAATATGGAGGGAACCAGGCTGCACAAAAAATGGTCATGGTGGTACAATAAACCCTATCAGGGAATCCTGATCCCCCCTATCTCCGGGCCTGTGACATTGTTTGTGACCACTCAACACCCCCATCTCATTGCCCCCCATAAGTTCTCCCCTAGTATCCCACCTTTGGAAGTGTACCTACCCATTTTCCAAGCCTTTGAATGACCATAAACAACCTTCCCTTTGGCCCTCCATTTACATTCTCCCAATAACCATGTGCTTTTGCCAATGTTCAGCCACCATTGACCTGTTGAATGCACATCGCTCGGCCTGCCATATCCACTTACCACTCCGCACTGTCCCTCTCAGCACACCCAGACTACACTTCTTTAAATCAGATATACATGATCTGCCCCCATATAGCTTAACCTGCTCTCTGTGGACCATACACCCAATCTAAGGAGGAGAAATCACTTGGCGAGCACCCAAAACTAACTGCAGAAGCTGCCAATCCATGCCCTGCTGCCAATTTTGCATGCCATCATTATTCGATACGCCCATCCAACCAATTGACACAGAGGCCCTCTCCTTGCCTCATTCGTCTACCCCCCCCCCTTATTTAGCAAATTTTAATGCTCTCAGATGTCATAGCAGACATCTCCGCTTGCTGTTCACCAACTTTCTCTCTCTTTGCGAGGAGCCCAAATGTGCTCAGATGGCTATTTCTCCAAGTGTCACTCCATGCCCCCCTTCCTTCTATTTCTCTAGCTTATATAGCCCCTTTCAGTACTAACTAGTACTTGGGCTTGTCATGAAACTCCACAAAGGGGTTAAAAAAAATCAAAGATCAGAAAGGTTCTTCTGGATATAAAGCTATTTCTCTCATGCTCCTTCCTACTTGCTTCTTAGGCTCAGACTCCATGGGTGGACTACCCACAATGCACTAACATCTTATCTGAAAAGTCATTAGCAAGTTATTAGCATCACTGAATGTCTCCTGCTTGTACCCCCCACAATCATCCTGCCCCCAGTCAGTATTGGCTCAAACAACTAACAGCCCTCAACTGCACCCCACATGTTGTTAACTCCACTATATCACTAGGCCTAACTCTCGATAAATTCCTGAATATGCAAGACCACATCAGTGCAACAATAAGAGGAGCCAATCACCAACTCTTCACATTAAGGAAAATCAAACCCTTCCTGCCTCCTGCTGACCTGCAACTAGCTGTCCAATCCCTAGTTAGCTCCTGTTTAGACTACTGAATTATGACCCTGGCCAGGCTACCCAAAGCTAAACTGGCCCCTTTAAGGGCCACTCTGAACTTTGCTGCCAGACTCATCACCGATTCAAGGAAACATGACCACATCACGCCAGATCTAATCCAACTCAAATGACTTTCTCTCAGTGCAAGGATCAGGTACAAGATAGCCTGCTTGATGCACAAAGCGCTGCATCAGAACACGCCCACTTACCTGGCAAATAAACTTGAACTATCGGGTGGGAATCGCGCCTAAGAAGTCCAAACACTCTACTGCTGATACTACAAAAGCTCAAAAAGAAGAGAACCCACAGCCATGCCTTCTCCGGTCTTACTCCAAGAATATGGAATGCTCTCCCACCAGATATCAGAACGAACCCCTCGACCTCTGCATTTAAAAAAGAAGTCAAAAGTTTTCTCTTGAATAGCAACCTGCAACAATAGTCCTGTACTCATACAAACTTACTTTAAGGCCCTACAACCTTGACCTCCCTTATCTACCATGCAACATGCATCTTGGCTAACTGCTTATATGTACATTATTGTCTGCAATGTGCATCTGCTGTATCTGCGCATTTTTCTATTATGTTTTACTGTACCACCTTAACCAACCTGCTTCGATGTAGAGTGCTCTAATACCCTGCCGAGTCTTGTTTGCGCTTTATAAAACTTTACAAATAAATAAATACATTTTGGTCCCATACACATGCCTACCCATTCTTTTTATTTATCCTATTGCTTATGTTTTCCATCTGCCTGGCACCTTACACTGCTCTGAGAGGTCCTTGTGAGCATAAAGAGCTTCACAAGCATACCAAATAAATAAAATTCATACTTTTTTCTCTAAGTTCAAAGAGAAAACTTAGTGTGTGACCTGATGCGCGAGGATCAGTAATCTTCAGCATTCTGTTAACTAAAGGATCAAGATAGAACTGGGTGAAATTTAAATTACTGCTTGTGCAATTCGAGTCATTTTTGGAATTTCGTTTCATGATTCTTATGCAAAATTACTGAAATTATGCCATGTAATTATGCTGCATTTGTGGAAAAATTATTATAGCATGTGGACACAAAGTAAATGACCTAAATGAAAGCAGCTGTTGTTAATGGCACTTGTGTTTTGGTGCTATTGTTTTGCACTAAATGCATCCTCGTTTCCAAAATGGACAGAATGACGCATTTAATGCTAAAATATAGGGCTAAGTATCAGATTTGCCTTTTGCATAATTATGTGTAATTTTGTATATATTTTCAGATATTTTAAGTAAATACTCTAAGGCAAATTACTCGAATTTTGCACACACTTAGGGGCTGATTTTCAAAGGGCGGGTAGAATTCGCGCTGCGTCAAAAAACATTAGTGCTGCATGCGTGAAAGTAAATAGCCCTGTGTCATATTTACAACGCGAAGCATTGCGGAACAGTCTTGCATCGCAGCGCAAAATATGTGAGTCTTGTACATCCTTAAAAAAAAATCACCAAACACCGCAAAAGGACGCGACGTATTTTGGTGGAAGTCCAAACACGAAATGGCAGAGAACCTTGCCCCACAACCCAGTTCTGTAATACAGCAGTCAGAAGAGGATCCTGCTACCAGTATCTACCTGGGAGGATTAAAGGAAAAAGGAAGAAAAAGAAAACATAAATTTACACCAGAGGAAGTATACATATTAATAGCTGAGGTCAGCAAACATGCACAACAGCTATTTTTAAATACAAAAATACCCCAAGCCAAAGAAAACGCATTATGGAATTCCATAGTAGCCAAAATAAATGCAGTGGCACCTACCTCCAGAATGGCTGAAGAGTGTAAAAAGAGATGGCATGACATCAAATGCCATACTAAAGTGAAGTTAGCATGTAATCGCCGTGCTGCCCTGAAAACTGGGGGTGGACCTGAGAGCAACATTGAGCTTACACCTATGGAGGAACACGATGCAGCTGTAATAGGACCTGACATGGTTGGTTGGGTACAAGGTCCAGACACTGCTGAGCTTGAGGAAAATGAACTTCATGGTAAAGTATAATATTACACACATTTTTATGGATGGCAAAAAGTACATAGACCATGCAGTCATAATGAAAATGTGTAATGATCACTGTAGTAGTTATGTATGTGTATGGTATATGGGTGTTGGGTAAGATGTTAAAGGAGTAGGTGACCAAACATTTTGTGCTGGGTTAGTGTTAAAAAAGTGTTGCAATCCAGGACAAAATGTATATGTTCACAATGAACTTACCTGTTCCAAACTTGTTCAGTGCTGGTAAGTACCCTTTGCACTGTTGTGTGTAACTTAACACCAAGGGAGCGTTACATGGGTAGTACATGGGTGTTCTAATGTACCCACCCATGCTTTTTGACCCCAATCCCTATCTACAAACAAATATTAGCCAGGGTTAGGGTGAAAAGGTAATAAATACCATGTAAAACGAGGTGTCAAAAGGAGAAATGTATTTCTCCTCTCTTCTCTGACTTTACATGTGTGCTGCACTGTGCAGCACACATACAAAGTAGAAAAAAATGTCAAGTCTGTCTAAGCGCAGTATTCTGTACTGAAAGGGTATCTTTCCAGTACTAAACCTAGGGTAGACTTAGGCACACACCCTTTCACTATGGTGCAAAGGTGTGTGCCAGGCGCAGAGCAGTCAAACTTAGCGCTGGTGCCAGGGAGAGGGGAGAAGAGAGCCATAGCTCTGTAAACATGGCTACCTCCTGCTCCCTCCCTGTCATGCAACACAGCGCAGCATAATTTGGCAGCTGTGCTGTGTACTGTGACAGTTTTGAACATATGAGCTTAAGTATTTAAGATACACCATAGTGCAAGGGTGTCTGCGTGAGAATAGAAAACAATTTGTACTTTAATGGATATCTCATAGTACTAAATAATAAGTCAATGCTAACATTGATAATGTGCAGCTTTGTCCGAGTGGGTTACAGTGCCCCACACCTCAAAAACTAGATAAGATAGGTTTGTACTGAAAGAGTACTCTGTAAATAATATCTGACTGGGTGAACAAAGCTTGACATGTTTACTTCTGTTAAGGAACACATGAATGTGTCCAGGTATAGCTGAAGCAATGAAAGTATATTCCCATGTCAAAAATGTCAGACAATGCTATCACAGGTACTGCATCACTACCCACAAACATACCATTAACTCAGTAATTTGATCATGCGTCAGACATCAATGATTCCAAATAGTAATCTTGTTGAGTAGTGCAAGGTTACAGGAAATCATCCTATCTGAGGCAGTTGAATGTCATTACCAATCAAACCAACCCAGAACCCTTCGCAGGAAGTCCAAGACTTCCTTCCAGAATTGGCTAGAGGGGCATGCCCAAACCATATACAGAAATGTAGCCCAGTTTTGGAGACATCTGAAGAATGTCCGGGAGGGATCCAGCTTATGTTAAATAGTCAGTCCCTCATGATATATATATATATATTCACTGAAAAAACCTCAGGTTTCAGGGACGTTATAGTTAGTTGGACATTTCACTCATACAAAACCAGAGAAATTCGTCTGTTATAGTTAGTTCAGCTAACAATAACTCACGCCCCCGCAATGCACTGCTGATGACATCACATATTATATCACTCAAGACATGGTCAGTGACATCTCTGGTTTTGTACGAGTGAAATGTCCAACTAACTATAACGTCCCTGAAACCTGTGGTTTTTTCAGTGAATTTCAAAGGTTTTTTAAATGCGAATTTCTAACTATAACGTCCCTGAAACCTATGGTTTTTTCAGTGAATTTCAAAGGTTTTTAAATGCGAATTTCTAACTATAACGTCCCTGAAACCTATGGTTTTTTCAGTGAATTTCAAAGGTTTTTTAAATGCTAATTTCTAACTATAACGTGCCTGAAACCTATGGTTTTTTAAGTGAATATATATATATATATATATATATATATACCTACTGGCGGTCGCCAGTAGGTAGTTATAGTTAGGACCTATTATCCATAGGAAAAGCATTTTTTGATTTGCTAATATCTTTGGCGCCGTTTGATGAATCTTTGCGAAATTTTCAAAACTAATGGGACGCTCCGGTGAGCTCCAATCTTGAAAGATTCGGGGTGATTCGTCAAGCAGGGGCCGAGAAAAAAGGGGGGTCCCAAAACGCGTTTTCCCCATATTAATTTCCATAGGAAAAATTGGAATAGGCTACAGTCTGAACTGCAGAACGGAATTACACCAAATTTGGCAAAAAGGTAGGTCTTGGTGTAAATCCGTAAGGTAGTTCCTGAGAAATTAAAAAAAGAAAACTTTCGATATCTGAGCACCGAGGAGGGTTCGCGAACCCTCCCGAGCACGAGCTCAATTCTAACTGATGACATCATCCAGTGACTGTGTGTTTCTGTAAAGTTTAAATATGTTTAATATATATAGGGAAAGGCGTATTGAAGAATGAGTGGGTGTATAAGTGTCTGAATGGATGATTTAGTAGGTGCGTGACTGACTCTATAAGTGAGTGATTAAACGTATCTTACTGAATGCATGGGTTGGTGACTAAACTGTGTGAATGTCTGTATCCGTCTGTCTGTTGGTGTGTAAGAGGCTGCATGGGTTTGTGAATAGCTACATGAGTGTCTTCATGGGTTATTGATTGGTTGTCTGAGTATCTGTATGGGTGCCTGAGTGTTTGTGTGGGTGGGGTGTGTGTGACTCTGTGCATAGATGTGTGAGTGGGTGATTTACTGGGTACATGGTTTCAAGAGTGCATCTGTGATGGACTGTATGGGTG
Source organism: Calotriton arnoldi (assembly GCA_963921515.1). Taxonomy (NCBI): domain Eukaryota; kingdom Metazoa; phylum Chordata; class Amphibia; order Caudata; family Salamandridae; genus Calotriton; species Calotriton arnoldi. Next base: position 538,704 of record CAWUFW010007652.1, on the reverse strand, counting down.
GGTGAGTGTGTGTATGGGTGTGTTAGTGAGTGAATGTATATCTCAGTGGTACATGTGTGAGTAACTACATATGTGAAAGGCAGTATATATGTGTGTTGGAGTATATAAATGGCTGTAAGTGAGAGTGTGTGATTGTGAGAGTGGCTGTATGGTTGAGTGTGTACTTGTATCAGTGATTGTATAAGAGCGTAAGAATGTACTAGTATTTGTTTGAGTAAGTGAGCTGGTATGTGTATAACTGTATAGGTGAGTAAATGGCAGTGTGATTAATTATTTGCATGACTGACTAGGTGTATGAGTACCTCTATGGATGAGTGGCGGTGTGTGAGTGTCTATATAGGTGTTTGAGTGCATATGATAGTGCTGTACTGAGTGACCGTAAGTATGAGTGACTGTACGGGTGAGTGAGTGGATGTGTGTATAGACCTAAGAATCAGTGAGTGTGTATGTAGTTATTGGTGTTGGAGTGTCTATGCTTTTGAGAATGGCAGTCTGTAATTTAGAGTGGGTGTATCAAAAGTTATATTAGGGTGTGAGAAGATGCATGAAATTATCACAGGGATGATGTCATCAGTGATGTCATCAGTGATGTCATTTGAGATGTCATCAGTGATGTCACTGACCATGTCATGAGTGATGTAATATGTGACGTCATCAGCAGTGCATTGCGGGGGCGTGAGTTATAGTTAGCAGAACTAACTATAACGGGGGAATTTCCATGGTTTTGTACGAGTGAAATGACCAACGAACTATAACGCCCCTGAAACCTATGGTTTTTTCAGTGAATTTCTAAGGTTTTTAAATGCTAATTTCTGACTATAACGTCCCTAAAACCTATGTTTTTTTCAGTGAATTTCTAAGGTTTTTTAAATGCTAATTTCTAACTATAACGTGCCTGAAACCTATGGTTTTTTCAGTGAATTTCAAAGGTTTTTTAAATGCTAATTTCTAACTATAACGTGCCTCAAACCTATGGTTTTTTCAGTGAATTTCAAAGGTTTTTCAAATGCTAGTTTCTAACTATGCCTACAGAGGTAGGACATGTGAAGAAAGAAGAAAAAACGCACAGAAAGAAGCAAAAGAAATACAGAAAGAAGCACCAGAAGTCCACAAAGATGAACAAAAGTGCAGTAAGAAGCAAGACATGTGCAGAAAGAACCAACAGAGGAGCAGAAAGAGGCCTTGAGGCAAAATCATCCTGTGCCCACAACTTTTTTAGACGGGTACTGGTGGTAACTGAGTCTGACTAACCAGGCCTAGAGCCAGTGCTATGCTAAAAGACACTTAGAATACAGTGAAAACACCTACATACACTAGGGAACACTATGCGTTGGGGTACCCCTGTGATTAGCATGACCTCCTCTGTAAGGCCCTAGTACATAATAGGGCAGGGGATTAAAACTACCTCTAAGTCAGAGGTGCAGAAATATGCTACTTTAACTAGTAGTCGCGTTTGCAGAGTGGTGGAGAAAGGGTGCTGGGCGTCCAACCAACGCTCAGGAATTCAGCTGCGTAGGACTTACAGGAGGTACCAGGAGGGATTCTTGGCCCCTAAACTCCCTCAGGACAAAATTGGACTTCATGCCCCATCCCATAGTCTGCCACGAGGCACGTTTGCAGAGTGGTAGAGAAAGGGGGCCATGGCCTCCAAAGACGTCTTAGCAATCCCACTGTGTGGGACTTACTGGAGGTAACAAGGGGGTAGTTGGCCCCCAAGGACATCCTTGGGGGCCAACTTCCTAAACTATTACCTCCAGTCTGTCCCACACAGCAGCACTGGTAAGTACTCGTACCAGGCCATGCCCACTTTGCCCACCACTCTACAAACGCGCTCCCTGGTGCGCACTTGGATGGGGATTGAAGTCCCCTTCACAGCTGGGGGTCCTTTAGGGGCCAACTAGCCTACCTTTTACCTCCAGTAAGCCCCACGCAGTGGGATTGGTGAGAGGTAGACAAAGGCCATGCCCCCTTTCTTTACCACTCTGCAAACGCGCCCCCTGGCGTGTTGTAAGTTGGGGGATTAAGTCCCCTTGAATCCTGAGGGTCCCTGGGGTCCAACTAGCCCACCAGGTACCTCCAGTAAGCGCCACAGAGCTGCATTGCAGAGAGGTGTAAAAAGGGGCGTGACCTGTACCACCTCTCTGCAACGCAGCGCAGTGGCGCTTACTGGAAGCACCTGGTGGGCTAGTTGGCCCCCAGGGGCCCTCAGGATTGAAAGGGAATTAATTCCCCAACTTAAAAGGCGCCACAGGGCGTATTTGCACATATGTCACCTCAGGTCCCGCCCTCTCCCTTCACCACTGTGCAAACACGCCCCGTGGCACGTTTTAAGTTGCGGGATAAAGTCCCCTTGAATCCTGAGGGTCCCTGGGGTCCAACTAGCCCACCAGGTACCCCTGGTAAGCGCCACAGAGCTGCATTGCAGAGATGTGTAAAAAGGGGCGTGGCCTGGACCACCTCTCTGCAACACAGCCCTGTGGCGCTTACTGGAGGTACCTGGTGGGCTAGTTGGCCCCCAGGGACCCTCAGGATTGATGGGGAATTAATTCCCCAACTTAAAACGCACCACAGGGTGTGTTTGCACATATGTCACCTCAGGTCCCGCCCCCTCCCTTCACCACTGTGCAAATGCACCCCGTGGCGCATTTTAAGTTGGGGATAAAGTCCCTTGAATCCTGAGGGTCCCTGAGGTCCAACTAGCCCACGAGGTACCTCCAGTAAGCGCCACAGAGCTACGTTGCAGAGAGGTGTAAAAGGGGCGTGGCCTGGACCACCTCTCTGCAACGCAGGCCTGTGGCACTTACTGGAGGTACCTGGTGGGCTAGTTGGCCCCCAGGGGCCCTCAGGATTGAAGGGGAATTAATTCCCCAACTTAAAATGTGCCACAGGGCGTGTTTGCACACATATCACCTCAGGCCCCGCCCCCTCCCTTCACCACTGCGCAAACAAACCCTGTGGCGCATTTTAAGTTGGGGGATAAAGTCCCCTTGAATCCTGAGGGTCCCTGGGGTCCAACTAGCCCACCAGGTACCTCCAGTAAGCGCCACAGAGCTGCGTTGCAGAGAAGTGTAAAAAGGGGCGTGGCCTGGACCACCTCTCTGCAACGCAGCCCTGTGGCGCTTACTGGAGGTAGCTGGTGGGCTAGTTGGCCCCCAGGGACCCCCAGTATTGAAGGGGAATTAATTCCCAAACTTAAAACGCGCCACAGAGCGCGTTTGCAGAGTGTTGCTGGGAGGGGGCGGGGTCCCGGCACGATCATGTTTTTTTTTTTTTTTTTTTTAGAAGGGGGGCTGTGTGGCCCCTCTTCTTTTTCCTATTTATGGGCCCTGGGGACCCCCCTCCCGTGGCCAATTCGGGCCCCGGGGACCCCATCCCCCGGGGCAGGCCAAATATATTTTTTTTTATGGAGGGGGGCTACGTGGCCCCCCTCCTGAGGCCTCTATTGGCCCCGGGAACCCCATCCCCCGGGGTCGGCCTTTATTTATTTATTTAATTTTTGGGGAGGGGGGCCGCGTGGCCCCCCTCCCGCGCCACTTCTAGCCCCGGGACCCCATCCCCCGGGGCAGGCCCTATCCGTTGGGGACTGTGGCGGGAGCCCCAATGCCCCCACGGTCCCACCGGCTCCCTGCGTCCTGCGGGAGCCTGCATTGCTTTTCCACATGGGGAGCTGCTGACATGCAGCTCCCCTTGTGGAAAAGCAATCTGCTTTGCTTCATTGAAGCGAGAGCAGGTTTCCTGCTCTCGCTTCAATGAAGCAAAGCAGTTTGTATGACAGGGCGGGAGCCGCGAGGCTCCCGCCCTGTCATTGCAAACAGCAGTGTCCCGGGGGTGGGCACCCCGGGACACTGCAGGAGCCGGCCCTAGGGGGTGGCGGTCCCCAGGGCCATAAGAGCTCCAGGAGGGGGGCCGCGCGGCCCCCCTCCCACCTATTGCACAGCCCCGGGGAGGTGGTGGGCTGAGGGGGTCCGTTACGGACCCCCGAATTTGAATATTAGTGCCCCGGGGAGGTGGCGGTCCCCGGGGCATGTGGGGGGGCTCGAGGCCCCCCACACAGGTCTATGTTTAAAAAAATAAAAGCCCCAGGGGGTGGCGGTCCCCGGGGCAGCGGGGGGGGCGTGTGCCCCCGCGATTATAATTAATAAAAGCACTGGGGGTGGCGGTCCCCGGGGCTTGGGGGGGCCTTGGAGGCCCCCCCACACATTAAAAATAGGAAGCCCTGGGGGTTGGCGGTCCCTGGGGCTGCGGGGGGCCGTATGCCCCCCGCAAATGTTTATGGAAAGCCCCGGGGGTGGCGGTTCCCAGGGCTGCGGGGGCCTCGCTGGGCCCCCACAATTACATTATTGAATGCCCCCGGGACTTGGCCCACCCTGGGGCTAAATAATAACGAAGCGCGGGAGCCCGCGCTTCGTTTTTAAAAAAAATGTCGGCCGAAATTCGTGCTGGGTGCGCGAATCTTGCCGATTTAAAAAAAAAAAATGCTTTTTTTGGCCCTGGGCGTCCTTGTGGCACCCCCTGAGCAGGCCTAGGGGGTCAGGGTGTTTCTACCCTGCCCCCTTTTCTTGTTTTTCGCGATTATTTTTCTGTTTTCTTGTGCCTAAGATGGCTGCCAACACTTCCTGGTTTCGAGTGTTGACAGCCAATTAGAATAAAGCTCGTGGTCGGGAGGGTGCGTGGATCCTCCGTGCCTCTATATATCGAAACTTTTATTTTTTGATTTTCTCAGCAACTACTGAACCGATTGACACCATTTAAAAAAAGGGCGCTTTCTGAACCAAGCAGTACCTTTTTGCCAAATTTGGTGTAATTCCGTTCAGCAGTTCGAGCTGTAGCCGTGTCTAATATATATATTATCTACTGGCGGTCGCCAGTAGATAGTTATAGTTAGGACCTAGTTTTTTGTATTCTCAATATCTTTGGCGCCGGTTCACGAATCTTTGCGAAATTTTCAAAAATCGTAGCCCGCCCCGGTCAGCTCCTGTCTTGAAAGTTTCGGGGAGATTCAGCAAGCGGGGGCCGAGAAAAAAGGGGGGTCCCAAAATGTGTTTTCTCCATGTTAATTCCCATAGGAAACTTTAGACAAAGCTACAGCCCGAACAGCTGAACGGAATTACACCAAACTTGGCAAAAAGGTAGCCCTTGGTTCAGAAAGAGACCTTTTTGTTAAATGGTGTAAATCCGTTCAGTAATTCCAGAGAAATTAAAAAAATAAGAGTAAAAAAATCAATTTCCCATAGGAAACTTTATGCAAGGCTACAGCCGAAACTACTGAACGGATTTACCCCAAAATCAAAAATAAAAGTTTCGATATTTAGAGGCACGGAGGACCCGCGGACCCTCCCGACCACAAGCTTTATTCTAATTGGCTGTCAACACTCCAAACCAGGAAGTGTTGGCAGCCATCTTGTGACTCGGTAGAACTGAGTCACAAGAAAACAGAAAAACTGTTGCGTAAAACAAGAAAAGGGGGCAGGGTAGAAACACCCTGACCCCCTAGGCCTGCTTAGGGGGTCCCACAAGGACCCACAGGGCCCAAAAAAGCATTTATTATTTTTTTTTTTTAAATCGGCAAAATGCGCGCCGGATCCGCGGATCCGGGCGCGAAAGAAAAAAAAATGAAGCGCGGGCTGCCGCGCTTCGTTTTTAATTAGCCCCCGGGTGGGCCAAGTCCCGGGGGCATGTAAAAAAATGTGTGGGGGGGCCCCAATCCCCCCACACTGCCCCGGGGACTGCCACCCCCCGGGGCTTTGCACAAATATTTGCGGGGGCACATGGCCCCCCCGCAGCCCCAGGGACCGCCACCCCCCGGGGCTTTGTTTTTTTATGTGTGGGGGGCCTCCAAGACCCCCCAAGCCCCGGGGACCACCACCCCCCAGGGCTTTCATTAATAAATTTGCGGGGGGCTCATGGCCCCCTCGCTGCCCCGGGGACCGCCACCCCCGGGGCTCTTATTTTTTTAATAATACCTGTGTGGGGGGGCTCGAGCCCCCCCACATGCCCCGGGGACCGCCACCTCCCCGGGGCTCTAATTATTCAAATTTGGGGGTCCGTGACGGACCCCCAAGCCTGGGGGACCACCACCTCCCCGGGGCTTTGCCAATGGTGGGGGGGGCCGCGCGGCCCCCCTCCTGGAGCCAGTGATGGCCCTGGGGACCGCCACCCCCCAGGGCCGGCTCCTGCAGTGTCCCGGGCTGCCCACCTGCTCTCGCTTCAATGAAGCAAAGCAGAATTGCTTTTCCACAAGGGGAGCTGCATGTCAGCAGCTCCCCATGTGGAAAAGCAATGCCGGCTCCCGCAGGACGCGGGGAGCCGGCAGGGACCGTGGGAGCATTGGGGGTCCCCCCACGGTCCCCAATGGAGAGGGCCAGCCCCGGGGGATGGGGTCCCCGGGGCTAGAAGTGGCCCAGGAGGGGGGCCACGCAGCCCCCCTCCCACAAAAAATACATTTAAAAAACGAGGCAGAGCCCCGGGGGATGGGGTCCCCAGGGCTAAAAGAAGCCTCAGGAGGGGGGCCACACAGCCCCCCTCCTTTGTAAATATTATTTAAAAAAATATATAAAATGGCCATGCCCCGGGGGATGGGGTCCCCGGGGCTGAAAATGGCCTCGGGAGGGGGGCCCACGCGGCCCCCTTCCCGATTTAAATATTTAAAAAAACAAAATTAGGGGTCAGGCCCTGGGGGATGGGGTCCCCAGGGCCCAAAAAAACAGGAAAGGAAGGGGGGCCACACAGCCCCCCTTCTATAAAATAAAAATTAAAAAAAAGCCGGCATCGCGCCAGAGGCCCCGCCCCCTCCCACCAACACTATGCAAACGCGCCCTGTGGCACATTTTAGGCTGAGGAATTAATTCCCCTACAATCCTGAGGGTCCCTGGGGCTAACTAGCCCACCAGGTACCTCCAGTTAGCGCCACAGGGCTGCGTTGCAGAGAGGTGGTCTGAGGCCATGCCCATTTTTACACCTCTCTGCAACGCAGCTCTGTGGTGCTTACTGGAGGTACCTGGTGGGCTAGTTGGACCCCAGGAACCCTCAGGATTCAAGGGGACTTAATCCCCCAACTTAAAACGGGGCGCGTTTGCACAGTGGTGAAGGGAGGGGGCGGGGCCTGAGGTGACATGTGTGCAAACGCGCCCTGTGGCGCGTTTTAAGTTGGGGAATCAATTCCTCTTCAATCCTGAGGGTCCCTGGGGGCCAACTAGCCCACCAGGTACCTCCAGAAAGCACCACAGAGCTGCGTTGCAGAGAGGTGTAAAAAGGGGCGTGGCCTCTGAACACCTCTCTGCAACGCAGCTCCCTGGCGCATAATGGAGGTACCTGGTGGGCTAGTTGGCCCCCAGGGACCCTTAGTATTCAAGGGGAATTAATCCCCCAACTTAAAATGCGCCACGGGGCACGTTTGCACAGTGGTGAAGGGAGAGGGCGGGGCCTGATGTGACATGTGTGCAAATAAGCCCTGTGGCGCGTTTTAAGTTGGGGAATTAATTCCTCTTCAATCCTGAGGGTCCCTGGGGCCAACTAGCCCACCAGGTACCTCCAGTAAGCGCCACAGGGCTGCGTTGCAGAGAGGTGGCCCAGGCCACGCCCCTTTTTACACCTCTCTGCAATGGAGCTCTGTGGCGCTTACTGGAGGTACCTGGTGGGCTAGTTGGACTCCAGGGACCCTGAAGATTCAAGGGGACTTAATCCCCCAACTTAAAACGTGCCACAGACTGCGTTTGCACAGTGGTGAAGAAAGGGGGCAGGGCCTGAAGTGACATGTGTGCAAACACGCCCTGTGGCACGTTTAAGTTGGGGAATTAATTCCCCTTCAATCCTGAGGGCCCCTGGGGGACAACTAGCCCACCAGGTACCTCCAGTAAGCGCCAGAGGCCGGCGTTGCAGAGATGTGGTCCAGGCCATGCCCCTTTTTACACCTCTCTGCAACGCAGCTCTGTGGCGCTTACTGGAGGTACCTGGTGGGCTAGTTGGACCCCAGGGACCCTCAGGATTCAAGGGGACTTAATCCCCCAACTTAAAACGTGCCACGGGGCGTGTTTCCACAGTGGTGAAGGGAGGGGGCGGGGCCTGAGGTGATGTGTGCAAACACGCCCTGTGGCGCGTTTTAAGTTGGGGAATTAATTCCCCTTCAATCCTGAGGGCCCCTGGGGGCCAACTAGCCCACCAGGTACCTCCAGTAAGTGCCAGAGGCCTGCGTTGCAGAGAGGTGGTCCAGACCATGACCCTTTTTTACACCTCTCTGCAATGCAGCTCTGTGGTGCTTACTGGAGGTACCTGGTGGGCTAGTTGGATCCCAGGGACCGTCAGGATTCAAGGGGACTTAATCCCCCAACTTAAAATGGCCACAGGGCGTGTTTGCACACATGTCACCTTAGGCCCCCCTCCCTTCACCACTGTGCAAACGCGCCCCGTAGCGCGTTTTAAGAGGTAGTTTTAATCCCCCTGCCCTATTATGTACTAGGGCCTTACTGAGGAGGTCATGCTAATCACAGGGGTACCCCAACGCATAGTGTTCCCTAGTGTATGTAGGTGTTTTCACTGTATTCTAAGTGTCTTTTAGCATAGCACTGGCTCTAGGCCTGGTTAGTCAGAGTCAGTTACCACCAGTACCCGTCTGAAAAAGTTGTGGGCACAGGATGATATTGTAACAAGGCCTCTTTCTGCTCCTCTGTTGGTTCTTTCTGCACATGTCTTGCTTCTTACTGCACTTTTCTTCGTCTTTGTGGAGTTCTGTTGCTTCTTTCTGCATTTCTTTTGCTTCTTTCTGTGCGTTTTTTCTTCTTTCTTCACATGTCCTACCTCTGCAGGCATAGTTAGAGACTAGCATTTAAAAAACCTTTGAAATTCACTTAAAAACCATAGGTTTCAGGCACGTTATAGTTAGAAATTAGCATTTAAAAACCTTAGAAATTCACTGAAAAACCATAGGTTTCAGGCACGTTATAGTTAGAAATTAGCGTTTAAAAACCGTAGAAATTCACTGAAAAATCCATAGGTTTCAGGGACGTTATAGTTAGAAATTAGCATTTAAAAAACCTTAGAAATTCACTGAAAAAACCATAGGTTTCAGGGGCGTTATAGTTAGTTGGACATTTCACTCGTACAAAACCCGTGAAATTCCCCCGTTATATTTAGTTCAGCTAACTATAACTCGCGCCCCCGCAATGCACTGCTGATGATGTCACATATTACATCACTCATGACATAGTCAGTGACATCACTGATGACATCACTGATGACATCACTGATGACATCATCCATGTGAAAATTTCATGCATCTTCTCACACCCTAATATAACCTTTGATACACCCACTCTAAATTACAGACTACCATTCTCAAAACCATAGACACTCCAACACCAATAACTACATACCCACTCACTGATTCTTAGGTCTACACACACATCCACTCACTCACCCGTACAGTCACTCATACTTACGGTCACTCAGTACAGGACTATCATATGCACTCATACACCTATATAGACACTCACACACCACCACTCATCCATAGAGGTACTCACACACCTAGTCAGTCATGGAAATAATTAATCACACTGCCATTTACTCAGATATACAGTTATACACACACCAGCTCATTTACTCATACAAATACTAGCACATTCTTACGCTCTTATACAATCAATGATACAAGCACACACTCATCAATACAGCCACTCTCACAATAACACACTCTCATTTGTAGCCAAGTATGTACTCCAACACACATATATACTACTTTTCACATATGTAGTTACTCACACATGTACCACTGAGATATACATTCACTCACTAACACACCCACATACTCACCCACCCATACAGTCCATCACAGTTGCACTCTTGAAACCATGCACCCAGTGAATCACCCACTCACTTATCTATGCTCAGAGTCACACACACCCCACCCACTCAAACACTCAGGCACCCATACAGATACTCAGACATCAAATCAATAACCCATATAGACACTCATGTAGCTATTTGCAAACCCATGCAGTCACTTACACACCAACAGACACACGGATACAGACATTCACACAGTTTACTCACTAACCCATGCATTCAGAAAGATATGTTTAATCACTCACTTATAGAGTCAGTCACGCACCTACTAAATCAACCATTCAGACACTTATACACCCACTCACTCTTCAATATGCCTTTCCCTATATATATTAAACATATTTAAACTTTACAGAAACACACAGTCACTGGATGATGTCATCAGTGATGTCATCAGTGATGTCATTTGAGATGTCATCAGTGATGTCATCAGTGATGTCACTGACCATGTCATGAGTGATGTAATATGTGACGTCATCAGCAGTGCATTGTGGGGCGCGAGTTATAGTTAGCTGAACCAACTATAACGGGGGAATTTCACGGGTTTTGTACGAGTGAAATGTCCAATTAACTATAACGCCCCTGAAACCTATGGTTTTTTCAGTGAATTTCTAAGGTTTTTAAATGCTAATTTCTAACTATAACGTCCCTGAAACCTATGGTTTTTTCAGTGAATTTCTAAGGTTTTTTAAATGCTAATTTCTAACTATAACGTGCCTGAAACCTATGGTTTTTTCAGTGAATATATATATATATATATATATATATATATATATATATATATATTATCTACTGGCGGTCGCCAGTAGATAGTTATAGATACAACCTATTATCCATAGGAAATCCGCGACATTCTATTTGAAATAACTCTCTTGCCGGTTGACGTATCTTCGCAAAATTTTCAAACTTTGTGGCCCGCTCCGGTCCGCTCCTACCCTGAAAGTCTCGGGGGGATTCGTCAAGCGGGGGCCGAGAAAAAAGGGGGGTCCCAAAACGCATTTTCCCCATGCAATTTTCCATAGGAAATTTTAGACACGGCTACAGCCCGAACTGCTGAACGGAATTACACCAAATTTGGCAAAGAGGTAGTTCTTGGTTCAGAAAGAACCCTTTTTGTTAAATGGTGTAAATCCGTTCAGTAGTTGCTGAGAAAATCAAAAGTAAAAAGATAGTGATATCTATGGGCACGGAGGATTCGCGCACCCTGAGCGCACCCTGCGCGCACCGTCCCGATCACGAGCTGCATGTTAATTGGCTGTCAGCTGGCTGTCAACATTCCGATTCAGGAAATGTTGGCAGCTATTTTGTCCCTCGGTAGAACCGAGGGACAGAAACAAGTGCGCAAAGCGCACAAAGGGGGCAGGGTAGAAACACCCTGACCCCTAGGTTTGCTCAGGGGTCCCACAAGGAGCCCCTGGGCAAAAAATATTTTTTTTTAAAATCGGCAGGATGCGCTCAGGGTGCGCGAATCCTGCCGAAAAAAATTGAAGCGTGGTCTCCGCGCTTCGATTGCATTTGCCCCGGGTGGCCCAAGTCCCGGGGGCATGGTGGGGGGTTAATTTATGTGTGGGGGCCTCAAGGGCCCCCAAGCCCCGGGGACCGCCACCCCCCGGGGCTTTATATAAAAATGGTGCGGGAGGGCTCTTCTGCCCTCCCGCAGCCCCGGGGACCGCCACCCCCGGGCTTCTTTTTATGTTGAATAAGGTGTGGGGGCTCCAGCCCCACACGCCCGGGACCACCACCTCCCGGGGCACTTACAAAATAAATGTGGGGGTCCATTACGGACCCTCATAGCCCCGGGGACCACCACCTCCCGGGGCTGTGCAATTTAGGGAGGGGGCCGCGTGGCCCCCTCCTGGAGCCCTTGATGGCCCTGGGGACCGCCACCCCCAGGGCCGGCTCCTGCAGTGTCCCGGGTGCCTACCCCGGGACACTGTAGTTTGCTATGGCAGGACGGGAGCCTCGCGGCTCCCGTCCTGCCATTGCAAACTTGCTTTGGATATTGGAAGAGAGAGCAGGAAACCTGCTCTCTCTTCCAATATCCAAAGCCGACAGCTTTCCACATGGGGAGCAGCATGTTAGCTTCTCCCCATGTGTAAAGCAATGCCGGCTCCCAAGGGACGCGGGGAGCCGGCGGGACTGTGGGGGATTGGGGACCCCCACAGTCCCCAACGGAGAGGGCCAGCCCCGGGGGATGGGGTCCCCGGGGCAAGTAGTGGCCCGGGATGGGGGCCACGCGGCCCCCCTCCCCCCCAAAAAAAAAAAATGGAAAGGCCGGCCCCGGGGGATGGGGTCCCTGGGGCCTTAAATGGCCTGAGGAGGGGGGCCACGCAGCCCCCCTCCAAATAAAAAATAAAAAAGGCCATGCCCCGGGGGATGGGGTCCCCGGGGCCAATACAGGCCCAGGGAAAGGGGGCCACGCGGCCCCCTTCTCGTTTTTGTTTTTTTAATTTTAATTACAAAAAGGGTAAAGCCCTGGGGGATGGGGTCCCCAGGGCCCAAAAACATGAAAAGGAAGGGGGCTACACAGCCCCCTTCAGGGGACAAAAAAACGATCGGGCCCGCAGGCCCCGCCCCTTCCTTCACCTTTCTGCAAACGCGCCCCTGGCGCGTTTGCAGAGGGGAACGAATTCCCCTTGAATACTGGGGGTCCCTGGGGCCAACTAGCCCACCAGGAACCTCCAGTATGCGCCAGGGGCTGCCTTGCAGAGAGGTGTACAGAGGCCACGCCCTTTTTACACCTCTCTGCAACGCAGCTCTGTGGCGCTTTTGGAGGTATATGGTGGGCTAGTTGGACTCCGGGGACCCTCAGGATTCAAGGGGACTTAATCCCCCAACTTAAAATGCGCCACGGGGCGTGTTTGCACAGTGGTGAAGGGAGGGGCGGGGCTTCAGGTGACATGTGTGCAAACAGGCCCCGTGGCGCGTTTTAAGATGGGGAATTAAATCCCTTCAATCCTGAGGGTCCTGAGGCCAACTAGCCCACCAGGTACGTCCAGTGAGCGCCACGGAGCTGCGTTGCAGAGTGTTGTAAAGGGGTGTGGCCTCTCTACACGTCTCTGCAACGCAGCCCCTGGCGCATACTGGAGGTTCCTGGTGGGCTAGTTGGCCCGTAGGGACCCTCATGATTCAAGGGGACTTAATCCCCTACTTAAAACGCGCCACGGGGCGCGTTTGCACAGATGTCACCTCAGGCCCCGCCCCCTCCCTTCACCATTGTGCAAATATTCCTCTAAAATCAGCCGAAATACGAATTCTGATTTACTCACCTGTTATCAGGAGAGACCTCAGTGCTGCATCTTTCAGCCCAGTACTAACCCTGAAAAGTAATTTTAACCGTACTTACCAGTAACTTGAATTTCCTTCCATAGGCTAACATTGACTGGTTTCACTTGGAAATTCTTCTAAGTGTGGAGTTTTGGAACTTTAAAATATTCCTCTAAAATCAGCCGAAATACGAATTCCGATTTACTCACCTGTTATCAGGAGAGACCTCAGTGCTGTATCTTTCAGCCCAGTACTGGTCCTGAAAAGTAATTTTAACCGTACTTACCAGTAACTTGAATTTCCTTCCATAGGCTAACATTGACTGGTTTCACTTGGAAATTCTTCTAAGTGTGGAGTTTTGGAACTTTAAAATATTCCTCTAAAATCAGCCGAAATACGAATTCCGATTTACTCACCTGTTATCAGGAGAGACCTCAGTCCTGTATCTTTCAGCCCAGTACTGGTCCTGAAAAGTAATTTTAACCGTACTTACCAGTAACTTGAATTTCCTTCCATAGGCTAACATTGACTGGTTTCACTTGGAAATTCTTCTAAGTGTGGAGTTTTGGAACTTTAAAATATTCCTCTAAAATCAGCCGAAACACGAATTCCGATTTACTCACCTGTTATCAGGAGAGACCTCAGTGCTGCATCTTTCAGCCCAGTACTGATCCTCAAAAGTAATTTTAACCGTACTTACCAGTAACTTGAATTTCCTTCCATAGTATATAATTGCCTGCTTTTGCTGAAAAAGTTTCTAAGTGTTGATTTTTGAAACATACAAATATTCCTCTAAAATCAGCCGAAATACGAATTTCGATTTACTCACCTGTTATCAGGAGAGACCTCAGTGCTGCATCTTTCAGCCCAGTACTGGTCCTGAAAAGTAATTTTAACCGTACTTACCAGTAACTTGTATTTTCTTCCATAGGAATCCATTGTCTGGTTTTCAGCAGAAAAGTTTCAAAGTGTCGATTTTCACAAACTACAAATATTCCTTAAAAATCGCCTGTATTACTTAAACGCATTCTTTCAACTGTTTACAGGAGATGCACCAGTGCTGGATCCAGGATCCAACACTGACTAAGAAAAAGTAACGATAACAGTTTTTACCTGCTAAGTGAATTTCCCTCCATAGGATAACATTGGTGATTCTATGAGAAAAAGTTTCTAAGTGTCAACTTTTAAAATACAATAATATTCCTTAAAAATCACGACTGTAACCAAAACGCTTTTACTCAACTGTTTACAGGAGATGTACCAGGGCTGAATCTAGGATCCAGTCCTGTGGTTAGAAAAGTAATCCATAAAGTAACTAATTGCATTTAACTAGAAATTCACATTGAGCTGAATGTTGCATTGTGTTTGAAAATGTGGTGCCCATTGCAACAACTGTAACTACTGTACTTAAAAGTCTATTGCCTATGTGCAAAGTATTTAAACTAAAGTAATTCATTCTGAGAAAGTATTTTTTGTAATGTAATGTATAATGTAATTACAATGTAATTTAAAAAATAAAATATGTAAAAAAAAAATCTAAAAATGTAATAAATCAGTATGAAAAAAATTAATATAACAATTAATACATTTAAAAATTGTCATTTACAAAACCTTTGAAATTCACTGAAAAAACCGTAGGTTTCAGACATGTTATAGTTAGGAATTAGCATTTAAAAAACCTTTGAAATTCACTGAAAAAACCATAGGTTTCAGATATGTTATAGTTACAAATTAGCATTTAAAAAACCTTTGAAATTCACTGAAAAAACCATAGGTTTTAGGGACAGTTATAGTTAGTTGGACATTTCACTCGTACAAAACCCGTGAAATTCCCCCGTTATAGTTAGTTCAGCTAACTATAACTCGCGCCCCGCAATGCACTGCTGATGACGTCACATATTACATCACTCATGACATGGTCAGTGACATCACTGATGACATCACTGATGACATCTCAAATGACATCACTGATGACATCATCCAGTGACTGTGTGTTTCTGTAAAGTTGAAATATTTTTAATATATATAGGAAAAGACGTATTGAAGAATGAGTGGGTGTGTAAGTGTCTGTATGGATGATTTAGTAGGTGCGTGACTGACTCTATAAGTGAGTGATTTAACGTATCTTACTGAATGCATGGGTTAGTGACTAAACTGGGTGAATGTCTGTATCCGTCTGTCTGTTGCTGTGTAAGTGGCTGCATGGGTTTGTGAATAGCTACATGAGTGTCTATATGAGTTATTGATTGGTTGTCTGAGTATCTGTATGGGTGCCTGAGTGTTTGTGTGGGTGGGGTGTGTGCGACTCTGTGCATAGATGTGTGAGTGGGTGATTCACTGGGTGGATGGTTTCAAGAGTGCATCTGTGATAGACTGTATGGGTGGGTAAGTGTGTGTAAGAGTGTGTTAGTGAGTGAATGTATGTCCCAGTGGTACATGTGTGAGTAACTACATATGTGAAAGCCAGTATATATGTGTGTTGGAGTATATAAATAGCTATAAGCGAGAGTGAGTGATTGTGATAGTGGCTGTATGGATGAGTGTGTGCTTGTATCAGTGATTGTATAAGAGCGTAACAATGTGCTAGTATTTGTATGATTAAGTGAGCTGGTGTGTGTATAACTGTATAGGTGAGTAAATGGTAGTGTGTTTAATTATTTGCATGACTGACTAGGTGTGTGAGTACCTCTATGGATGAGTGGCGGTGTTTGAGTGTCTATATAGGAGTATGAGTGCATATGATAGTCCTGTACTGAGTGACCGTAAGTATGAGCGACTGTACGGGTGAGTGAGTGGATGTGTGCGTAGACCTAAGAATCAGTGAGTGGGTATGTAGTTATTGGTGTTGGAGTGTCTATGGTTTTGCGAATGGCAGTCTGTAATTTAGAGTGGGTGTATCAAAGGTTATATTAGGGTGTGAGGAGGTGCATGAGATTATCACGTGGATGATGTCATCAGTGATGTCATTTGAGATGTCATCAGTGATGTCATCAGTGATGTCACTGACCATGTCATGAGTGATGTAATATGTGACGTCATCAGCAGTGCATTGCGGGGGCGCGAGTTATAGTTAGCTGAACTAACTATAACGGGGGAATTTCACGGGTTTTGTACGAGTGAAATGTCCAACTAACTATAACTGTCCCTAAAACCTATGGTTTTTTCAGTGAATTTCAAAGGTTTTTTAAATGCTAATTTGTAACTATAACATATCTGAAACCTATGGTTTTTTCAGTGAATATATATATATATATATTTGTATGTATGTGAAATGAATTAGGTAGCCTTCACGACCTCCTTCCTCTGATAGGTCCCCTAAATCACTTACTCAAACATTACTCAATGGGACAGAGGATCCTGGTCTGTTTATCACCAAGGATATAGATACATGATAGTTTTTTCTCCCCTAAGTCTCCTATCAGGAGCTTAGCCTTAAGGGAAGTACCTTTTTCTACATTGCTGGCAGGTACTTATGTGTCGCTTTTGCATCACGCAACGTGGTGCATGCACGATGCAACCCTTAAATATGATTTATCAAGCCACGTAAGGTCACCTTGCGTAGCCCTGAGTGGCTTGATAAATCCAGAGTAACAGAATGCAGCTCAAATCACTGCATTGTGCTACTCTGCCCCAGGGAGGCATTTCACGGGTGGTACTTGGGTGTTCCCACGCAACACCCATGGATTTTGATGCATTCCCAGATTTACAATCAGTGGAAGATCTGCAAATGTGCCAAAACGGCTGCGCCTCCCCAGGTGAGGCGTAATGAGGAGACATATTTTAATTTGTCCTAGTTTTTTCCTACTTTTTAAGTGTGTTACATTCTGCAGCATACATAGAAAGAGGAAAATGCATCTGGGGATTGTTTTTGTTCAGGAAGGTACCCCTTTCTCCACAAATACAATCCTGCTAACAGTGCATGCAGCCTTGCACCATGTTGCAAGAGTGCCTGCATTGACGCTAGGCAGCACATTGTGCGCTGGCTTTGGGAAAAGGCTTGAATGTGCTGTATTATGTTAAATACTGCCCTTTCCTGCCCTTTCCCAAGCACATAGTGCAGCTCAGCAAGGTAACTGCGTGAAATATTGGTAAATATGCCCCTTACGTATTATGACAAAAATCCTTAACAGTCACAAACATTTACTCCTTATTAAAGCTCATAGCAATTGTGTTAGTTGCAGGATATGTGAAGGCACTGCAGAGAGCTCCAGTTCTGCACACGGGGGAAGAGTGGGCACCATTAAAAAAGCACATAAATTGTTGCACAGAGAATGTAATTTGTATCAATCTTTGTCGTTGCACCTTAGTGAACGTTAGGGAAAATGTGTAGAGAAGCACATTATAGAGTTACTGGGCACCTCTCAGTGATGTCCATCAAGAAGATGAGCACATCTCTAATACATCTAGCTTTAGGTGTTTATTAATCATCGAAGACATGGAAGGAATTGTCAAGTCTTGTCTTAAAGAGGTCTTCTGGGCCTTCCATTTTTAGAATAATTTGCTTATCATCTGCATAGTTATAACAAGTAAGGTTGAATGCTCAGGTGAGGCCTGGTAAGGGATTTAGGAAGAAATCGAATAGAATTGAGATGATTGACTCCAGAGGTTGTGCATTCGGAATGGTATCTGTCCCGCCTTTTACAGAAGTTGGCCTACAAGATAAAAGTAATGAGTGTTGCAAAAAAAAAAAAAGGTGTCTCAGTTCAGAGCATATGCTCTTCTGCGCTATATAAAATATTTCCGACTGTAACTTACTGGTAACCCAACCATAACTTTTACAACTAAGGACACCCCCTCCCTCTCCTCATAATATGTTTAGCCATTAAAATTAAATTATAAACTAAGGTTTCCATTACTTGTGTTTTCAGCTGTTTTGTCCAGTGAGTTCCAGCTTATTTAAGCTGCTCTGAGACCGTTCTGCTCCCGGAAGCAATTTAGCTACTTTCTTGCTTTTTCTACCATGTGCCTCTTTAAAAGGTGATAAGCAACGCAACTTAGTTGCAATCATGAGCGACAGTAATTGTTTTCATATCACTGCACACCAGTTAATCCAGTATCACGAAATCTCAAATTCCTCTAAGAAGTTGACGCAGTATGATGAACCAATTAAAATCTGAAAGCAACAATTTAATTACAAAATGTAAAATTAAAGGTTTACAACAGTATTCAGTTGTTAAACACTGATTATCATATAATAAGTGCTGAAATTAATTTCGGGTGCCTGAATTTTTAACACCTCTCGGCCCCAAGGACAGGCAGTTGCTAGATGGAATACAACCTATCTGATGATTATTAAAAAAGTATGTTTCTGTGTGAAGTGGACTATGTGCCTGCTCACGTACGTTTTTTTTATGCATACATGGACCTTTGACATGCAAAATAAGACAACTGAAATTGTTAATTCCAAAATCTAAGTGGAATTTGAAAATCATACAACACATGTACGTAGGTGGGATATCTACCACTTTGCAGGACTTTCCACAGTTGTAAGTGTAGTATGCTTAGGGTTAGAGGTAGAAAAGAGTGAGGCAGCGATGGAGGATGCACGTTACACCTGCAATATTCTACGTTTATGGGTATTTCAAGTAACTTTATTACCCTAAAACTACTACTTCAAAAGTGGGAATACGTGTTATTCCTGGGTGAAAAAGAGAGGGGTACTTCAGCTGGTACACAGCCAAGGAGAACAGTGGTTATCCTAAGCTTCAACCAGATAGGGTCCATCAAACCTGTGCTGTGGCGCATACACTTCTTGCCAATGGAACAGCGGTTACCAATCTAGGGGCCAGATGTACGACCTGCCAAATAGCGAGTCGCAAATTGCATCGCATTTGTGACTCGCAATTTGCGACTTGCTAATTGGGATGCACAACAGTATCTGAAACACTGTTTGCAATTCCCAATGAGGTCGCAAATTGCATGACTCATGCATATTAATGACGCTGTCGCAATTTGCGACCCCATTGGGAATGGCTGGCACTCTCAGGGATGGTGGCCTGCTGGGGTCAGCAGACCTCCATGTCTGGGACTGCTTTTAAATAAAGCATTTTTTTTTTAATGCAGCCCGTTTTCCTTAAAGGAAAAAGGGATGCATTTAAAAAATAAAAATGAAACTTTTCAGTTTAATTTTTTAAGGGCAGGCAGTGGTCCCTGGGACCACTGCCTGCCCTTAAAAAATATTTGCGCATGCTTTCATAAATGGGAAGGGGTCCCCTGGGGACCCCTTACCGTTTGCGAGTCCTTTACCACCCTTCTGAGAAGGATGGTAAAATGCGAGTGTTTTGCAACCGCAATTGCGGTCGCAAAACATTCTGACATAGCTTAAGGAGTCGCTATTAGGAAGGGACGCCCTTGGAACGCCCCTTCCTAAAAGCGAGTTGCTAATCCTATTTTGCGAGTCGCAAATTGATTTGCGACTCGGAAAATATTATTAGTACATGGGCCACAGGTTTTTTGCGTGCGCAAACGGGTCTAAAACCCATTTGCGCACGCAAAAAAGCTTTGTACATCTGTCCCCAGATGCTATGCACGTTCCAGTGACAGAACTGCTTGCCACAATTACAACCAAACCCACAGAGATTCTCTTCCAAAACCAGGATCACCTCTGCTTCTTTAAACAAGAAAGGTGCTTATGAAAACAACCATTGGTAAATACATTAGGTTTCGCCTATGTGATTAATAATAAGCTGTTTTTTGTTCTAAGTTGTAGCTTGCTGAGTAGTTGAACAAAATAAGTTACGGAAAGTCTGTTCAAGTCTTATGACTTGTTATGTACAAAAAGGCAATATGTTATGCTGTTACTGGTGATATAGTGCAGGTATGTAATAGCAAAATTTTGAGAAATGTAATGAAAGAGGGAAATAATAGAATTAATTGATGTAGTAGCGATATTATGTGTTTAGGGGAGTTCTGAAAACTTTAGAGCCTGGTGCCACTACACCTGCTGCACCATTCAAATCATGCCCCTGGTGCCTGCAAGATAACTGCGTTTGTGACTACCTGTTTAGTAGTAACATATAGCAATATTTGGGGGGATATTATCAAGAAGTGGCGATAATTATCGCTAACCGCCGTTAGCGTGACTTTTTTTATCGCCGTCTACCGCAGGAAATTATCGCCGTGTTAGCGGCGTATTAACAACACGCCGCTAACAGGCGATAGTTTCTCCTATCGGCTGAAATGTCCGGCGATAAAATTAGCGGGACGGCGATAAAAATCCTTGCGCTAACGTTAAAAAAGTTGCGATAAGCCCATTAGCGATAAGAAAACGCACGTTAGGCAGCCCAACATGAGTGATTTTTCCCTCTAACTTAAAAAATAGCCTAACAGTCCACCTCCCATAGAAAAGATGCCCAAAAAAAATGTTTAATGCAGATTGGAGCAGCCAGGGCCAAGTGCAGCACACATCAACAACCCCTCAAGCCACCCAACATCCAGGATGACCAGGATGAGAGCCTGGATGCCCCGCTGGACCTGCGTCTTGAGCCTGGATGCCTCCCTGGACCTGCGTCTGGAGCCTGGATGCCTCCCTGAACCTGCGTCTGGAGCCCGGATGCCCCGCTGGACCTGCGTCTTGAGCCTGGATGCCCCCCTGGACCTGCATCTGGAGCCTGGATGCCCTGCTGGACCTGCGTCTGGAGCCTGGATGCCTCGCTGGACCTGCGTCTTGAGCCTGGATGCCTCCCTGGACCTGCGTCTGGAGCCCGGATGCCCCGCTGGACCTGCGTCTTGAGCCTGGATGCCCCCCTGGGCCTGCGTCTGGAGCCTGGATGCCCTGCTGGACCTGCGTCTGGAGCCTGGATGCCTCGCTGGACCTGCGTCTTGAGCCTGGATACCTCCCTGGACCAGTGTCTGGAGCCTGGATGCCTCGCTGGACCTGCGTCTGGAGCCTGGAGTGGGATGTGGAGGAGCTGTGGAGTCGATGAGCCATGGCGGGAGACATTGATGCGCGACGATCGCCCGTACCTGGTGGTGAAGTCTGGCAGGTCGCATGGAGCCTCGTAGCTGACCTGTGTGAGAAGACCGCCTTGCGCCCCTTGGAGCAGTTAATGGTAGAGGCTCTCCTGTGCACCAACGTAGTGAGGTCCGCATCAAATACTACAATACGCCACTACACCGGGGTGCACGGAGGGGATTACCATCGGTGGATGCCATCTCCCTGCATCACATGCCGGATGATGTTTGGCTGGTCGTACTCTGTGGAGGGTGAGGCCCCTGTGCAACGCCGAACTTGTGCGGTGTGAGCGCTGCAACTACATGCCTAAGGGAGCCCTGCTGCATCAACTGCATTGGGAGGTCCACGAGCGGACTAGGCGGCGACTGCTGTACCCAGCCTAGTGAAATCACACTTGGCTCAGGCTCCTGCTGGCTGAGTCACAGATTTGGAGAGAGTGCAGTGGATTGTGCCACGGTCTCAATGTCCATCAATCAATCAGGGGTTCATAGAGCACGCAACTCATCCGTGAGGGTCACAAGGCGCTGGGGAGGGGGTGGGTGCAGCTCCGGATCATCCGAAGAGCCAGGTCTTGAGGCCCTTCCTGAAGGTGTGCAGGGTGGGGGAGCGTCTGATGTTGACTGGGAGCGCGTTCTAGGTCTTAGCTGCAAGGTAGGAGAAGGCCCTTATGCCTGTTCTGGTACTGCCGATGCGTGGGGTGTCTGCCAGGGCCAGGTCAGCGGAGCGGAGGTTCCTTTTGGGGACATGGAAGGAGACTGTTTCGTTGAGGTATTTGGGTCCGATGTTGTGGAGGTATTTGGAGGCGTGGGTGAGTAGCTTGAGTGTTACTCCCTGCTCGACGGGGAGCCAGTGTAGGTCTCGTAGGTGCTGGGTCATATGCTTGTGTCGTGGTGTTCTGAGGACGAGTCTGGCTGCAGAGTTCTGGATGGTTTGGAGCTTGTGTAGCAGGGTTTTGTTGATTCCTGTGTAGAGGGCATTACCGTAGTCCAGTCTGCTGGTAATGAGTGCGTGGGTGACAGTCTTTCTGCATTCTGGGGGGATCCATTTGAAGGTCTCACGGAGGATGCGGAGGGAGTTGAAGCAGGTGGATGCGACGGCGTTGGTCTGGCGGGTCATGGTGAGGGAGGAGTCTGGAATGATGCTGAGGTTCCGGGCGTGGGCCGTCGGGGTGGGTGGTTCTCCAAGCGCAGGGGGCCACCAGGAGCTGTCCCATGCAGTGGGGGAGGGTCTGAGGACGAGGACCTCAGTCTTCTCCGAGTTCAGTTTTAGGCAGCTGTCGTTCATCCATGCTGCGACGTCTTTCATTCCTTCTTGGAAGCTGAGTCTGGTGTATTTTGGGTTCTTTGTGAAAGAGAGGATGAGCTGGGTGTCGTTGGCATAAGATACTATGCTGAGCCCATGCTGTCTGACAATGGTGGCGAGGTGGGCCATGTAGATGTTGAAGAGCGTGGGGCTGAGCGAGGATCCTTGGGGTACTCCACAGTTGATCTCTGTATGTTTGGAGAGGAAGGGTGGGAGTCTGATCCTTTGGGTTCTGCCGGAGAGAAAGGAGTGGATCCAGTCGAGGCCGGTTCCTCGTATACCGGCGTTGTGGAGTCTGGCTGCGAGAGTGCGGTGTGAGACAGTGTCGAAGGCTGCGGAGAGGTCTAGTAGGATGAGGGCCGCAGTGTGGCCCTGGTCAAGTAGCATGCAGATGTAATGGGTGGCAGCGAGGAGGGCTGTCTCGGTGCTGTGGTTGCTGCGAAATCCGTACTGGGAGGAGTCGAGGATGGCGTTCTCTTCGATGAAGTTGGTCAGCTGGGCATTGAGGAATCTCTCGTTGACTTTGGCTGCGAAGGGAAGGAGAGAGATGGGCCGGCAGTGTTTCAGGGCCGTCGGGTCGGACGAGTGTTTCTTGAGGAGGGGCTTGACCTCTGCCCACTTCCAGTCGTCGGTGAAGATGCCGGATTCGAGGGAGTCGTTGATGGTCCGGCCTAGTTCGGGTGCTATGGCAGTGGTGGCTCTGTGATAGATGTGCGGCAGGCAGAGGTGCGTGGGGGCTCCTGAGTGGGTGTTTTTCATGGTCGTGGAGGTGTCTCCGGTAGTTGTGGTTTCCCAGCTGGTGATGGTCGGTTGGTTGTCGGTGGTGGGGAGGGGGGTGTAGACCGGAGTCTGTTCGCTGAAGTTGTCGTAGAGGGCCCTGATTTTGATGTGGAAGTAGGAGCTGAGCTTGTTGCAGAGGTCCTGGGAAGGTGTGACGTCTGTTGCTTTGCTGGGTGGTTTGGTGACCTGCTGTATGATGTTGAAGAGTTCCTTGGCGTCACTAGCGTTGGTGTGGATTCTGTTCTTGATGAATGTCTGCTTGGTGGCTCTAATGCGCTGGTGGTATTCATTCATGGCGTGCCTGTAGTTGTTCTGGTCTTTGGTGGTTTTCCCATTCCGCCATAGTTCCTCAGGGCGTCTGCAGGCGTGCCTGGCTTCTTGGAGTATGGTGTTGAACCATGCGGGCTTCAGGGGGCGTTGTTTGACGGGGTGGCGGAGGGGTGCAAACTCGTCAGCGCAGCTGTAGATCCATCAGTGTAGTTCTTTGGCTGCGGTGTTGGCGTCGGTCGTCGCGGAGAGGGAGTCGTGGAGGAGGGTGGTGTTGAGGTGTTTCTCTGTGATTTTGCTCCAGTTCCTTCGAGATGGCCGCGCAGTGAACGGCATTAATTAGGGGAGGGAGGCACAGCTGTGAGGTGGGAGCGTGAATTGGCAGGGGGAGGGGCCGCGGGGGCAGCAGCGGCGGGTGGGGAAGCAGGAACAAACAGGTGGAGAGGGTGGAACGGCACAATAACAAACTAAGGCACAATAAGTGAAATGAGAATAAATAGCAAAAAAGTATACAAGCACAATGATGCAAGGCAGTCAGAGAGACAACAGGGCAAACACAAGAAGGGCGCATCCTAGCCAGGAGCCGAGGCTCGAACCCCTACCTGCACTGAGTCCTGCCTAGGGCAGATGCACAGCCCAGCAGCCAGAGCTACGGAGGGAGAGAGCACGTCCCTGGCCGTTGTCAGAGGTCCTGTCCAGGTAAGGAGAAGATGGGACGCGTAGCGCAGGAGTGCCTGGGGGCGAGTCGCTCAGGCCTATCACACATAGATGATGCACCCCCAGTGTCGGCTCATCCGCTATGGTGGATGAGCGTTGCCCCACTGCCTTCAAGCAGTGCAGAAGAGGGACAATCATCACATGATAACTTATTGATGTTATCATGCTATGTATCCTTAGGGGGTGGGAGGGTGGGTAGGACTGCTCCAAGCACGGAGCAGGCCATGGGCGGAGTGACATGCCCACTCAAGTGCGCAATGACTGTTTGATCAGCCCACTCAGGCCGCCCAAAGCAGTCATGCGTACTTCCCTGTTCGCAATGCAGACTGCATCACAGCCTGCATGGAGAACATGCCCACCCCTCCATCCCCTGGCTGCATGCCTTGTCCCATTGCCAATTACCAATCCCACTGCCGCATCGCAGCGTTGTGATTAACTCAGGGGAGGGAGCCTGGCTGCCGACTTCCTGTTCCTGGAAGCAGACGCAGGAGAGCAGGAGCTACGAAGACACGGGGCCCAGCTTCGAGGTAAGACTTCCCTCATTTAAATATTTACAACACCCTCTCACACACACATCTCCCCGCGTCCACTCCCCATCCAGTATTCTTTCCTGCGTTTACCACCTCACAGCTGTTCAGCCCCCCCAGCACTTCTCAATGGCGTCCGCTGTGCGCCCATGCCCAGTGGGCGTACCACTCACGTGCCAAAGGCACTTACGTAGTTACAACGCATGCCATAACAGCGCATTACAGTCCAATGCATACTAATACTAGGCTCATTGCAATAGTAGGGTAGGTGTTGCATAGCGGATACATAGATATCACTATTCCCACTTCAGGGAGTGCAACCCTAAACTAATCTTAGCACCCCAAACCCAAACGTGAACCCTGAAATCCATTTTTGTGCCCCCAAAATACACCCAAAAATAAGTTGCCCCAAATGCACACCCCAAATTTCATATTTTACCCCAAAACACACCCCAATTTTCATATTTTACCCCAAATGCACACCCCAATTTTCATATTTTACCCCAAAACACACCCCAATTTTCATATTTTACATACAAAACCCATAGCCACCCGTAGACTATAAATAACCCCATTACTGACCTCACAATGCGTTGCAATCAAATGCGATGTTAAGGCACCCGCGTTGTTGGAGTTGCGTTGTTAACGATGTACTGCCTGCGTTGTAATGGTCGTCTCCCGTGCCAAAGGCAACACATGGGCTACGCCGTTTGCATCCGTCTGCCCCTGGACCGCTCTCAGCACCAAGGAGCATTCCTCT
Organism: Calotriton arnoldi; assembly: GCA_963921515.1. Taxonomy (NCBI): domain Eukaryota; kingdom Metazoa; phylum Chordata; class Amphibia; order Caudata; family Salamandridae; genus Calotriton; species Calotriton arnoldi. The sequence goes on along the minus strand of CAWUFW010007652.1, from coordinate 513,290 downwards.
TGGACACTCCACCACTACGACGCCAGCACCCTCCTCGCCATCAACCCTAGACGCCACCTCGCCTGCCAGGACCAACCTCTGCTCCGTACCAGACATCGCCTTCGCCATCACTGACAGCTGCAGTATCAACCGCAAGGAGCAACCCGACCGTCAAGGAGGAGGCATTGCCATCACCTACAGAAGCACACTCCGACTGACCATGCACTCTAATGGCCCAAGGGTGACCATGGACCACGTCAACTCCCAGATCTGGACCAAGACCAAGAACATCCTCTGCGGCACCCTCATGTGCAGGCCCCCCGGGCCTTGGCCCCCCATTGTCCAATACCATTGTAGACCTCATTGCACCCCAGGGTCTCCCATCCACCAACGACATCCTACTCGGTGAACTCAAGTTCCACCTGGACAACCCCAGTGAGCAGGACACCACCCCCTCCTGGGGAAGGCCCCATGCATCAGACGCAAGCAGCAAGTCACTGCAACAAGCCACATAGCAGGACACATGGTCGAGCACGTCACCTCCGCCAGCGGGGATTTCCACTACAGCCACAACACTGGACTCTCCTGGAACGACCATCATTGTTAACATCACATCTTCACCTTGCCCACCGGACGCCACCGCCATCATCGCACCCCCTCGCAGCTGGATCAAGGCCACCGAAGGACGTCTCGTCAACTCCCTCTGTACCAACACTCCACCAATGCTTCCAAACGATGACACCGCAGTGCGCAACCACCACAAATGGATCTCCAACATCGCCGACATTCGGGCACCCCTCATGAATGGCACTGCGTCAGTACCTTCCGCCTGCCTGATGGCAGGCGTGAGGGTGAGGCTGGCCCTATGCATTGTTGGTGTTGCGTCATGGTTGTGACACGACTGCAGCAATGCGTGACTTTAGCACAGACAGCTACGTCAGGATTCCTGACGTATCTGTCATTACTTGCGTCATGGAGCTCTGTCCAGTGAATACAGCGCATCCATGCTGTTGCAAGAAGGGCGTAGTGAGAAGTGTTGCAACGCTGTCTTGTCGCAGCACAGCAACACTTTTCATGACTGGGGCCCTGGAATGCGCACTATCTTCTTGATTGTGCGCATTCCTGCACTGTAGTTTTGTCGCAGGGAAGTGCTGCAACATTGCTTGCAGCGCTGTCCTGCACCAAAACCTGCAGTAATGAGGCCCCAAGTGTTATCTCCATTTTTAAGACCAGCTTTTTTCAGGTCTTAAGTTCCTGCAGCTAACTGGCCTTAGCGACAGTTTTTTTATCGCTTCGCGGGTCCGGGCCATCCTTGATAATAGAGCGAAGTGGGGTTAGCGTGCGTTTTTCCGCTGGAACGCCTACCTTGCATGTCATTAGCGATAAATATAGCTGGCATGCTTGGCGATCTAAAATCCGGCCGCTCTCGCCGGAAAGCGACACCTTGGTAATAGGCCGATTAGTTTATCGCCGCGTTAGCGGCAGGAAACTGCCGCTAACGCGGCGATAAGGCCCTTGATAATATGCCCCTCGGTGTTTAGAGGAGTTATGCAACTTTTGGCCCCAGTGCCACTGCACCTGCTGCACCATTCAAATCATAACCCTATTGCCTGTAAGATAACTGAACTTGTGACTGCCTGTTTAGTAGTAAAATTTAGCAATATTCTGCGTTTAGTGGGGTCCCTAGAGCTTTTGGCCCCGAAGTCACTGCACCTGCTGCACAATTCAAATCAAGTCCCTTTTAACTGCAGGAGAATTGCAATTGTGTCTGCCTTTATAGTAGTAAAATATAGCAATATTAGGTGTTTAGAGGAGTTCTGACAACTTTTGGTCCCTGTGCCACTGCACCTGCTGCACCATTCAAATCATGAAACTGTTGTCTGCAAGGTAACTGCCTGTTTAGTAGTAAAATATAGCAATATTATGTGCATAGTGAAGTGCCTAGAGCTTTTGGTCCTGGTGCTACTGCACCTGCTGCACAATTCAAATCATGACCCTATTGCCTGCTAGATAAATGCCCTTGTGATTGTCTTGTTTAGTAGTAAAATTTAGCAATAATCTGGGTTTAGTCAGGTCCCTATAGCTTTTGGCTGCAGTGCCACTGCACCGGCTGCACCATTCAAATCGTCTCTTTTAACTGCAAGGTAACTGCAATTGTGACTGCCTGTTTAGTAGTCAAATATAGCAATGGTATGTGTTTAGAGGAGTTCTGACAAATTTTGGGCCCGGTGCTACTGCACCTGCTGCACCATTGAAATCATGACCCTGTTATCTGCAAGGTAACTGCACTTGTGGTGGCTGTTTAGGAATAAAATATAGCAATATTAGGTTTTTTAGCTGTGGTGCCTGGAGCTTTTGGTCCCGGTGCCACTGCACCTGCTGCACTATTGAAATCATGACCCTAGTGCTTGCTAGGTAACTGCACTTATGATTGCCTGTGTAGTTGTAACATATAGCTAAATAGGTGTTTAGAGGAGCTCTGACAACTTTTGGGCCCGGTGCCACAGTACCTGCTGCACATTCAAATAATGACCCTGTTGCCTGCAAAATAACTGCACTTGTGACTGCCTATTTAGTAGTAAAATATAGCAATATTTGGTGTTTAGTGGAGTTATGACAACAGTTGCCCCGGTGCCACTACACCTGCTGCACCATTTAAATCAAGCCGCTTTCAACTTCAAGGTAACTGCAATTGTGACTGCCTGTTTAGTAGTAAAATATTGCAATATTAGGTGCTTAGAGGAGTTCTGACAACTTTTTGGCCGAGCGCCACTGCACCTGCTGCACTATTGAAATCATGACCCTAGCGCCTGCTAAATAACTGCACTTGTGACTACCTGTGCAGTTGTAAAATATAGCTAAATAGGTGTTTGGTGGGGTGTCTAGAGCTTTTAATCCTGGTGTCACTGCACCTTTTGCACCATTCAAATTAACGCCCCTTTTAACTGCAAGGTAATTGCACTTGTGGCTGCCTGTTTCGTAGTAACATATAGCATAGCTCTTGCATATTAACTTTATTTTTAATGTGCAATGTTTATTACAACATTTAGAATTTGATCATAATGACCAAATAGATTAAATTGAAAAAATCAATCTGATAATGCCTACAAAGTGCAAAGAAAGGTACTGAGGCATGAATAGGAAATGCCACAAATGTTCTAAGGCTAAGGCATCTGCTTTACACAACTATGTAATAAAAAGCAAGCATTCCAGCATACTGTTAGAAGCTGTCTGCCTTTTCAGTCGGAAGAGATCTTATCTTGACAGTGAATGGAGCTTAAACAGTGTGAACAGCTTTAGTAGAAGTATCGTAAATGCGTGCTGCCAGGGGAAGTTAACAAAAAAAAAACATTCCACACAAATGAGAATGAACACAGTAATTCAGCCATGGAAACTGATAAGAGCCCGCTATTAGGATTTGTTAAATACAAGAGATTTCACAAGTACAGCGCTGTGCAGGCGAAACCTACAAAAACCTGAGAACAACGAGTTCTGAAGCATGGAATAGTCTGGCTACAGCCCTAAGACAACAGTAAGATAATTCCAAGTTCAGAAGGGGCTGTTCATCCAGGCCTCTCCCAAATCAACTTTGTTTGATTTTCATGTGATCATACAAGACTGTGAACCATAGGAATCACTAGCCTGCAAAACAAATGGGCCCAACCCTATTACGAATTAACCCACATTCTCTGCCTGGTGGGATTATTCCCCTATTCTTTTTCAGACTGAACAAAGGAGGAAGCCACACCGAGCTTTTCAATAACAAGAAGTGGAATGCGATTACTCAGAAGCTTTAATTGTTACCTGTTTGTAACCTTCTTAGTATCTGCTACTCACGCTTTTATTTATTTCAGTATGGTTTTTCAGTTCTCACACACACACACACACCCACACACACACACATATACATTAAATGCTTCAGTAAATACTTCAGTAAATACATATTTTTCTTTAAAGGAAACAAGGTAATTTCATCAAGTTGTATCATAGTTTTTTTTTTTTTAGGGGCATCTGGTTGATAGTAGGAGGCATCCGCTTCATAGGGTTATCATGTACTTTAAGGAATTAGTATTGCAAGTATTTAATTTTGTGTGTGATTTAGTCATCATTGATTTTTAAGGTTTTCATCCTCCTTGTCACCTGCACAGTCCAGTGGAATGTAGGATTTGAAGAATGTTAGATACTATGAAAATATCTTCATGGGATGTAAATCAATTCAAAAATCCATTTAAGAGGAAGAATGTGCTAGCTGATCAATGGTGTTAAAGACTGACATAGCTTTGTTACAAGAAACACACCTGACTTGAAGGGTTAGGTTAGTATTTCACTACTTATGAGTTTATCCATGATGGTTTGTACATCAAACGAGACACAATGACAAGGTGGTTCACAGTTAAACATTTCATAAATGAGGAGGAACTTACTCTTGTCCCTGTATATTTGCCAAAATGATCTGCTTTTATAAGGATTAATGACATTTCCTAAGAAATGATTAATGCTGGTGCAATTAAACATTATGGGGATAACAATGATGCAAACTAGAGTGCTGTGTCAAAAGGATGTGGTTAAAACATGGTGTGATATTGTATTGTCAGTTTCTATGCGATGAGAGAAAGTAAAACTTAGACGCAGTAAATTTGCAAGAAAATAAACCAAAGCCATCTCTGATGTTAATTCTTCATCTAACGCATGCATAATATGTGGAAGTGCTGCAGTATCTCCAGGCCTTCTACTTTCAGTGCCACAAAATATGATGCTTACTAAATTCCACTACAAAAAACTATAGGGCTCCTTGTTAAAAATCGATGGGCCAGATTCACAAAGGTAAAGTTAGACGAAAGTCTAACATTACGACTTTTGGTATTCACAAAGGGCATTTACGAGTAGTAAATGCCCATTGTGAATACCGAAAGTCGTAGTTAGACTTTCGTCTCACTTTATCTTTGTGAATCGGGTCCGATGTTTTTAGGTCGAGCATTCGAGACCTCTTGTATATACTTTAGTATATACTTATATACTTTAGTATATACTTATATGTGTATGTATTTTGTGGGCTCTGGAGATCAGCCCTAGGACTTGTCTGCTTCCGCTTAGGGACTTTTTTTCTGTTCAACTGCCTCCATTTAACTGTCTTGATAGAAAACGACCAGTAGAGGTCAGTAAAATACCAGAATTGCTTTCTGCTTGTTCAACTGCCTCTATTTAACTGTCTTGATAGAAAACGACCAGTAGAGGTCAGTAAAATACCAGAATTGCTTTCTGCTGAGGGACTTTCTTTTTTTATTTTTTCTGGCAACTGCTTCTATTTAACTTTCTTGATAGAAAATAACCAGCAGAGGTCAGTAAAATACCAGAATCACTTTAGCATTCTCTAGATTCCAGTCCATAGAAATTGTCTTCCACGAGCACCAGTAGACAATAATATTTTTTTCAAATCTTGTATTTTCAGTGATATGACCACCGAAGGCCCTGATTTTATATTATAAACGGAGCCTTGGACTCTACCATTTCCCGCTGAAAGACAATATTTCTCTCCATGTGTTCCCATACCTGGCGCAGTTTGGTGCTTACTTTCTCTCCATGTTAAAGAACAGTAGATGTTTCAGCACCCAGGCTAATGTGCTGCATAGCTAAATACATATAAGGTCCCAAAGGCGAGACCAATTGCATTGCAAATGCTTGTTTATTTATGAAGTACAGTCTGGAATGTTCAACTAGTGCAAGATTTGAAGGTATTTTAATTTCGTATCTTGCCCCATTAACATTTCAGTAGCTCTAGAATACTGAATAGTAAGAGAAAGATTATGGAGATTTAGCCATTTTGTTCTTTTGAATTCAAAGTCTGTGAATAAGTTAGAATTGCTAATGGAATATAAGGTAATTCTGAAGAAAGATTGTAAAAATAATGCTTTACTACAGACGTTTGCAGTGTTAGACTGCCATTTTTGGCACTCTGAAATTGCCATCTGAGGTGGTTTGAAATGGACAGTGTGTGGTCCAGTGTTTTTGGTCCCGTACACGAACCACAGGAGTGAAAAAAAAAAATGGCTCGCACTCTAGCCTTTTCAAGCCCATCTGTGAGAAATTGGGTTATTAGTTGACTGGGGGGTAAGCCCTGGTCAAGCAGCAACCACAATCCTTGTCAGGGTAAGGCACAATCATCACTCTAACTTTTTTAATTAACCTGTGCTCAATCCTCTGGTTGCTTGGCACAGAGCAGTCAGGCTTAGTTTAGAGGCAATGTGTAAAGTATTTGAAGAACACTATAAAAAGCAATAGAGTGAAACCACCACATAAAAAGGATCCCACACCAAGTTAGAAAAATAGAACTCATTTAAAAAATAAAACATGATAACAATGACAAAAACTCAATCAGCAGAACTGAAGATATACAATGTTAAAGATTTTAGTGAAAAATGGTGACAAAGCACAAAGTGCCAAATGTAGATATCTGGTCGCTCGGGACCGGGCCAAAGTCAGAAGTTCAGGCCAACTGTGATAGAGCATGAGCAGACCACATGGACCCAGTTAGGCAAGCTGAACACAGTACCTTAACTCCTGGTTTGTGCAGTGTTGCAAGGATCTGCGTCGAAGATGTGTTGGGCAGCTGAGGCGATGTGTCGTTTCTGATATGTGGTGAGGCTGCATTGTGAGTGCCTGCGTCATTGTCGAGGTTCGCGTTGACAGGGCTTGTGATAAGAAGTCCGGCATCAAAGATGCAGTGCACATTCGGGGCGATGTATTAGTTCCAAGGAGCTACGAGGCTGCGATGCAGAGTGTGGCACTGTCGTCAAGGCTGTTATCGACGAGAGATGCAAGGGCCTACGCTGAGGATTCGTCACGCAGCAGCAGTTCTGAAGGTGATGTGGGTTGCTGCAGCATAGTGGATCTTTGCGGCAGGTCCAATTCATGCAGCTGCGGAGATGTGTCGGCTCTGCTTGGGGTTGAAGCGCACAGTATAGGAGATGCGTTGGTTCCACTGGATCTAAAGAGGCTGGCAGACCACCTTAAGCCCACTTCCAAGGTTCCAGGACTGGGGTGGCACCAACTGGCAGTGTAAACTCACAGATTGAAGGGACATATGCGAGGTTGTTGGAAGGCTCTTTATGTCCCTGAAGCTTCAGATCAGGAGGCCAGCCTACCAGCCTTTGGAGTCACTGAGGGTTCTGGTTCAAGAGATGCAGGTCCAGTCCTTCTCACCCAGGTAATCAGGCAGCAGACAGCAGGTCAGCACAGCAGGACAGTAGTTCTTTCAAAGCAGCAGTCCAGCAGAAAGGTAGTCCTTTCAGCAGCACAGCAGTCCTTCTTCCTGGCATTTTCCACAGGTCTAGAAGTGGTCATGTCTGAGGTCCAGTTTATGTCCAGTTTATATAACCAGTTGTGCCTTCCTGGCCCTGGCTCCACACTAACTGCAGGGGGTATGCAGCCCTTTGTGTAGAGACAGGACACAGCCTATTCAAGTGTAAGTGGGGCTGAGCCCAGCTCCTGCCTCCCATCCTGCCAGTGATGGCCCATCAAATCACACCTAAGCTCCCCATTGTGTGTGGCTGTGTAGGAGGAATACACAAAGTCCAACTGTAAACTACACCCAGGCATGTGAACCAGAGACAGGCTGAGGGCACCAAATGGCTAAGACAAGAAAATGCCAACTTTCTAAAAGTGGTATTTTCAGAATTGTACAACTTCACCATAAATTAAGATTTTAAATTGTGATTCCAGGGACACCAAACATGAATGGGTTACCGGTTCTCCTTTGTAAATTACAATTATAAAATGCAATAAGGTAATTCCAATGTTATCCTATGGGAGAGGTAGGCCTTTCAGTAGTGAAAAATGAATTACTATGACATGTAAAACATAAATGTACATGTCCAATTTTTTAAATCCCCTACACCCTGCCCTTGGGGCTGGCCAGGGCCTACCTTAGGGGTGACTTATTTGTATAAATAAGGAAGGTTTGGGCCTGGCAGAAGGTTTTTTTGCCAGGTTGAAATGACAGTTTAAAACTGCACATACCCAGGCTGCAATGGCAGGCCTGAGACATGTTTAAAGTGCTACTTAAGTGGGTGGTGCAATCAGTCCTGCAGACCTCCTAGTAGCATTTAATTTACAGGCCCTGGGCAAAGGTAGTGCCACTTTAATAGGGTCTTACAAGTAAACCAAATATGCTGATTGTGTACAAGCCAATTCAGCATGTTTTAAGGAGAGAACACAAGCACTTTAGCACTGGTTGGCAGTGGTAAAGAGCGCAGGGTCATAACGCCAGCAAAAATGAAGTCAGCAATAACTGGAGGTCTGAAGGCAAAAGGTAAAGGTAAGACCACACCAAGGATGCCAGGTCTAACATGTCTATCTGGCAGTACCAGGCCACCTGATAGGGTTCTCCAACACTGGACGTTTGTGGCAACAACATAGACACCATACACATTTTTTAAAGAAAGGGACGAAGTTAGATGTAGTTAGACTGAGCTGCGAAGGAGGAGAATAAAATGTAACAGTAGTAAACAAAGTCCCGGCATTCGGGGCACTTTATGATTTATTCAGTAAAGTAGATCAGACACCTTGATCAGCAGTTTGATATTTCTTATGAATCTTTACTAGGAGCATTCGTGCAATCTATGATTGACATGTTGTTCTCTTGCCTACAGTCATCCACATTGTCTAAGCCTCCAAGGAGATTGCTCTGGGTTTGTAACAACCAATAAAAGATTAATATGTACATGAAGAAATTTGTTCTATCTGGGGTGAAAAACTACCTAGCCCAGATGGATTCCCTTATTTCCCCTCTTCTCACACAAGAGACGTCACCAGTTTTGTGTGCAACTTTCAAAAGAAATGTTGGAAAGTGTGTATTCCTTTACGTAAATGAGGAAGCACTGAGTGTAATTAGTAAGGATGGTTGAGAATTACCAACCTTTGCTAACTATAGGCGTATGCATCTGGCTAATGTTAACAACAAAATATTAATGAAGCTATGAGCAGTGGTACTAAATAAAATAGTGCACGAAGTTTAGGGATGGATAAAAAAGAAATGGCAGAAAATGAGGCTTGAAAAGGCTTAGCACATTTGTAAAAAGTTAAAGTTATGCCACCTCTATACCTCTATTGATTGCTGCTACCATTCATCATTCACAGCTCGCTGCCTGTAGCGTAAAAGTAAACTAGGAAAGGGAAAATCAACTTGAGGCATGAGAAAAGTCTACTGCCATTTTGCATCCCTGCAATCAGGCATGTCAGAAGTTTTTGTGGGGCCAGGGCTAAAACAAATGCTGGCCCGTGTCAGTTTCCCATCAATGTCTCAGCTCACAATTTAGTAAACAAGCACACTGGGCAAAGGGAAAATGCAAATTTTAGCGCCAACTTCTACCATTGCAGCGTTAACTTCATCATGAAGGGACAGGCTTGGCCTGCGTTTTGTTATGTAGATGCATCCTGAACACGAGTGCTGGGGCCCTGAATGACTGCAGGACCAGGAGCAAAGAGCTCCAGGTGCCCTCTTGTTGCGACGGCCTGCCTGCACTCCATCATCTGCCCGGTGGATGTAAAGGGAAGGGTGGAATCTAGACACAAATCAGAGAACGGATTAATATATAATGTAAAATGTTACTTGAGTCACACCACTTTGTGCTCCAAACCTCAGTGTGGTGGACATTCATTTTAGGTCTCATGCACTGCAAAGTACACGTCAACATGTATTACAAGCCTCAAATTCAGGGGCATATGTACAAGCCCCTATCGCCACGGGAACGTCACTTTTTGTGACGTTTCCGTAGCGATAGGGCTTTGCCTTATTTAGAAGGCAGCGTTAAGCATGTTAACGCTGCCTTGTAAATAAGGCCCCCTTTCACGCTATGCTTAGCGTGAAAGGGGTGGGCAGTGGGTGTTGCGGTGTGCATTCCCCGGCAACACCCATTGATTTTGACTCTGCCGCCTATTTACAAGGAAAGCGTAAATAGGAGGCAGCGCCAAAATTAAGATCCGGGAATACCTGGTCTTAACTTGGCGAAACGAGGAGAAATGCTTTATTTCTCCTCGTTTTTGCTTTTTCCATGTGTGCTGTCTTGTGCAGCACACATGGAAAAAGCAAAATGCCTTGGATTGTTCATGTTCAGGAAGGTGACCCTTCCTGCACATAAACAATCCTTAAAAAAATGAAATTTTGTAACTTCCATGTGTGCTGCATTAAGCAGCACACATAGTAGTGACAAAATGGCATTTCAAGATTGTTTATGTGCAGGAAAGGGGACCTTCTTGTACTTAAACAATCTTCCCCTGCACTCAGACACCCTTGCACTAACTATGGTGCAAGGGAGCCTGCGTTGGCGCAACACTGCTAAGTGTAGCACCAGCGCAGGGGGAAACGTAAGGCTGCACCATATCCTTGTAACTATGGTGCAGCCTTGTGTTTCTGAAGTGGCGGAGTGAGGCGTAAAGCCATGACGGCTAACGCCTCACGCCACCACCTTTTTGTAAATATCCCCCTCAGTATGCAATCTGTCTTAACAGAAGCAGTGTAGTTGTAAGCAAAGAGTATATAGTGTTGGTCAAACTGTATAGGTGAAGCAAAACTTGAATTTGTACAGCGACCATTTTAGGAGGGAAGATTAGCATAGGATCAAATGCTCATATTTATTGCCCTCTACCAACTTTGTAGTGTTTATGGGAAATTTCAGTATGGGGAACAATGCTCTAAACATTAGGGAATACTGTTTAATGTAAGTATCGAGTTGGGGGGCATGTCCAAGATGGTGGCTACAAAAGATGCACTCTAAGGAGCTCCATCAGCAGCCCCGTCGACCATGCTGTACAATTCGGCCCAAACCCGGCCCACACCCAGCCAGCACAAAGCAAGGTGTGTCACCGGGTGCCGCTGCAAAAGAGGGCTCGGCATCTATGGTGAATTAATATAGTTTCTCTTTTCTTTCTACAGCAAAAAAAAGGTGCTTTACCAGGAACAAAAGGGGACTACTAGGATTACACTTATAATCATATGGCCATCAGATAAGTATAATATTCCTATAGTGTAAAATAAATACTGAATACCACAAGAAATTAAAGATGCTATGATTCTTTTAAAGCCCTTGTTTTTTCCTTGTCTTACAGAGACAAGTTGCCAGGAAGCCAAGGGTTAATAGGCTGAGGAGTCCCAGGACACAATGTTACCGTCCGGCAAAGAGCAGCATAAACAAGTGTTCCGGTAGAGCACCAGAAGACCCAGGAAGGCAAAAAGAATTCCAGAAATGCCCAGCAAGTCACGAGTGAAGAGAACACCAACAGGAAACAGCGGTCGCAGGAATCACAGGTAAGAGTTGCAGAGGGATTTGATGGGAGGCCTGGCGGGATCCGTGTCGGAATGCAAAGCGTGTTACCAACGCGGACCCCACCTTTAAATGCGTCCTAGGCGCATCCCTCGCCAGCTGACAGAAAACAGCGGGCGGGGCTCGCGTCAGCGCGGGAAAAGCGCTGCGCGTCCCGGAAAGCCCGACAATACACCCCCCCCAAGGCCCCCCCGACAGGCTTGGGTTTGGTCGGATAACGCCGATGAAATAAGCTAACCAAACGGGGAGCATGCACATTAGAGGCCGGTTCCCACGTCCTTTCATCAGGCCCATAACCTTTCCAGTGCATCAAGTACTGCAACCGACGACTCACCCTGCGAGAGTCCACAATATATGCCAACTCATACTCTGGAACATCATCCACCAAAAAAGGGGGGAGTTGGGCAGGAACAACAGCACCAGGGGCGACGGGTTTCAACAAAGACACATGAAAGACAGGATGGATATGCAATGAGTCAGGCAAGTCAAGCTTCAGAGCGACAGGATTCACTACTTTGGAAACGACATAAGGACTAATAAAGCGGGGCTTAAATTTGTGTGTCCCTTTAATCTGGATGTTCCGAGTGGACAACCATACCCTGTCTCCCACAGTATAATCTGGTGGTGGTCGGCGATGACGATCAGCACCTTCCTTATATCTGCTCTTGGCCTCTTCCAAGCATTTCTTGGCGGAAACATGAATGTCTTGGAGACGAGATACCAATTCTTGAGTGGCAGGAGAGTCAGCAGGAGCTAGAAGCGATACAAAACCACTGCGAGGGTGAAACCCATAGCTGCAAAAAAAAGGTGGAACCCCAATTGACACATGTTCACTGTTGTTATACGCAAACTCTGCAGTCCATAGCACTGTGTCCCAATCCTTATCTCCCTGTAAAAGGTGACATCGTAGGTATTGCTCAATACATTGGTTGACCCTCTCTGTCTGACCATCCGTTTGAGGGTGATAGGCAATAGAAAGCCTTACATTTATCTCCAACAAGTTGTTCAATCCTTTCCAAAAGCTGGACACAAATTGAGGGCCCCTGTCTGATATAATAACAGAGGGCAGACCATGAAGGCGCACTACCTGTTGGAGAAATACACAAGCTAACTCTTTTGAAGTAGGCAGATTTTTTAAGGGTATGAAATGGGACATTTTGGATAGCATGTCAACAACTACAAATATGACGGTATGCCCTTGCTTTGTAGGTGGCAGTTCAACAATAAAGTCCATTGAAATGGAATGCCATGGTGTAGGAGGTGTAGGCAAAGGAGTTAAGAGTCCTGCTGGTACCTGGTGGGAATTTTTACTTTGTGCGCAAACATAACAGTTTTTTATGTACAACTGGGTATCTTGATTCATGGATGGCTACCAAAAATACCTTTTAAGCAAGGCAAGGGTTTTCTAGTGTCCAGGATGACCTGCCAATGCGTGTGTATGGCACCAGTCCAGTGCTTGTAATTGAAGGGTTTTTGTAGGGAGAACTAAGCCTCCTTGAACATAGACTAAGTTGTTAATCCTGACCCCATTGTGTTTGGTTTCTAAGTCCTTGAGCTCTTTGGATTCATGTGTATGAGCCACTTCTGTCAAAAAAGATTCCTCTGAAAAGGTGCCTCTTAAACTCGATCAGGACTCAGAATGAGAGGTGGGTCTTGTGTGCTCTGTTCATCAGACAACTCATATCCAAAGCGGGATAGTGCATCAGCCTTGCTATGTTTAGTGCCCGACTGAACACACACAAGTTTCAAGTTTGTTTATTTGATTTAGTTCTTGACTGGGAACAACAAATATCTAAAGATTAAAATTAATTAGTGCCCGACTGAAATTGAATGACGTAGTCAGAATCACTAAAGAAATGAGTCCATCTCAGCTGTCTCATAGATAAGGCCCTAGCTGCCTTCAGGAACTGCAGATTTCTGTGATCAGTGATAACAGTGACAGTGTGCAGGGCTCCGAGTAGGTACTGACGCCATTCTTCAAAGCTCTTTTTATTGCCAACAACTCCCTATCTCCTACAGAGTAATTCACTTCAGCAGGGGTTAGCTTATGAGAATAAAAAGCCACAGGATGTAGATGACCTGTCTGTCTATCTCTCTGAGACAACACTTCTCCTTTAGCAACTTGGGATGCGTCAGTTTCCAACAGAAATGGTTGGGAAGTGTCAGGATGTTTCAAGACAGGAGCTGTGACAAAAGCCTCTTTTAAACAGGAAAAAGCTCTTTCAGCTTCTGGTGTCCTTTTAAACGCCATCCCTTTCTTCAAGAGCTTGGTGATAGGAGTTGTTAGAAATGCAAACCCTTGTATGAATCGCCTGTAAAAATTGGCGAAACCCAGAAAGCTCTGCACTTCCTTCACTGAACGGGCAGAGGGCCACCTTGTGATGGCAACAAACTTTTGAGGATCCATAGTCACTCCTTTTGCTGACAATACAAACCCTAAGAAGGTGACTTCAGGAACATGAAACTCGCATTTATCTAATTTCACGTAAAGGTTGTTGTCTTTGAGACATGTTAAAACACTCGTTACATGTCTAATATGTTCCTCGACAGATGAAGAGTAGATCAGAATGTCATCAATATAGGCAATGGTGTTTATATCCAGGGTTTCTCTTAGGACGTCATCAATAAAAACTGGAAAGCCGCGGGGCATTGCACAGCCCAAATGGCATCACTAAGTACTTCAAGCCGAACTTCATGCGGAAGGCGGTTTTCCATTCATCCCCTACCCGTACATGAACCAAGTGATACGCACCTCTTAAATCCAACTTGGTAAAAATAGAGGCTTGTTTCACTTGATCGAGTAAGGCTTGAATCAGAGGCAACGGGTATCGATTCTTAATTGTCACGCAATTGAGGGCTCTGTAATCTATGCAGCACCTTAGACCCCCTTCCTGCTTTGGTATAAAAAAAAAGAGGGGAAGACGCTGCAGATCTAGACGGGCGAATGGATCCTTTTTGCAACATATTGTCTAGATACTCCCTCAAATACGTGTTTTCTTGTTCTGTCAATGCATATATGCAACTACACAGAATTTTAGCCCCGGGCACCAGGTCGATACGACAGTCATATGACAGATGGGATGGTAAAGCAGAGGCTTTCTCTTCATCAAACACTTCTCTAAACTCTTCGTAACAATCAGGTAACACAGGTAAGTCAGAAACAGTTATACCAGCCACTTGTTGCAGTATAGTGGGAGGATCTAGACAGTGATCCTTGCAGTACTCAGAAGTGAAAGCTAAGGTATGGTCTTCCCAATTAATGTCAGGGTTGTGTTTCATCAACCAAGGAAGACCGAGGATGGCCTGAAACTGTGGCGAGGAGATGATATCAAAATGGATAGTTTCACGGTGTTTGTCTAGAAGGAGCACGCCTAACTGTTTGGTAGTATGAGTGACAGGCCCAGACTTCATATGACTTCTGTCAATGGTCTTAACTATGTCCACAGTCTTTTTTAGTTCCACAGGAATATTCATGTTTTCAACCCAGGCTGAATCAATAAAATTCCCAGGGGCACCTGAGCCAAGCATGATTCGTATGTCTATACTTTGATCTAACCGTGGGCAATGAAGTCCGCTCCGCTAGCGGAGGTTTGCTAACTACGCATTACATTGAAAACACACCACATAGCGGAGTTAGCTACTGCACCCACAATCCTTTGATAAAACAACTTTACCTTTACATGCTAAAAAGCATATAAGCAATTCACAAAAGTGAGCTTTGAAAAATATCAGGCAATGAGAGAGGTGATGATTTTGGGGTCCCCCCTAACCTAGGGGGAGGACCAAGCAGATGCCTTGAACACAAAGAGCATATCATGCTGAACGATTCGGTGGTGGTCCCATCCTCCTAGGACCACCCCAAGCAAAGTTATGGGCAAAAATACAATGCCAACCAAAGGCCCAGCAAAGCATTATGGGGCGAGATTCTAGAGTGCAGTGAATATTATAGTATTAGCTCTCAGCTGAGCCGGAGAGCCGCTGCCGCTTGAGGAATGTTTTGATATAGGATACTATAATATTCACTGCACTCTAGAATCTCGTCCCATAATGCTTTGCAGGGCCTTTGGTTGGGATTGTATTTTTGCCCATAACTGTGCTTGGGGTGGTCCTAGGAGGATGGGACCACCACCGAATCGTTCAGCATGATGCTCTTTGTTTTAAAGGCATCTGCTTTAGAGAGGACCCCAAAATCATCACCTCTCTCACTGCTTGCTATATTTTCATTTTCACTTTTGTGAGATGACTATATGCATTTTAGCATGTAAAGATAGAGGGGGATATTCTCAAGAACGTGTGATAATTATCGCAAAATTAGCTTAATGCAACATTGCACATCGCAGTCCATCGTGGGAAAATAACACTGTGTTAACGTTGTATTCTCAACCCGGCGGCACCATGCGATAGTCTCACGATAACGTGCCAAATGACCGGGTAAAAATTAACGCGATGCCGAAAAAATGCGAAACACGAACGCGAAAAAAGTTGCGATGGCCCAAATCGCGATGCAAAAATCAGCGATAACCAGCGACAGGCCTGCAATTCCCACGCGTCATGCGGGAAAATGCACTATAAAAGCAGAAAAAATAAATAAATAAATAAACTGCGTAGCACCATGGATGCACCCAGACCAAGTGCAGAGGACAACGCGAACCCCACAAGCCCCACAGACGACCAGCAAGGAACCTTGGGGTCGGGAAAGGCCAAGGAGAAGAGGAAGACGCGGTTCAGTCCACAGGAAAACAGGATCATCGTTATGGAGGTGATAGAACACTACCAACAACTGTTCGTCACCTCCATGTCATTGGCAACAAAGACGCAAACATGGCAGACTATCTTGGACCATGTGAATGCAGTTGCAGAGTTGAGGAGGACAATGGAAGAGGTCAAGAGGCACTGGAATGATGTGAAGGGCAAAACCAAGAAGAAACTCGATGCCAACATGAAAGCAGCAACGCAGATTGGAGGTGGGGGTCCAGCGGCACACCAGGAGCTGGATGACATGGAGAAAATGGTGGCCACATTCATCAGTCGGGATACGGTGCCAGGAGTAGTAGATCCGGATACTGCTCAACATGACCTGACACAACATCAACAGGGTGAGTACCGACCAGGGACTGGGGGGTTGGGGGGAGATGGGCACAATGGCACACATGCACAATTAAGTAGAGCACACTGCACACCCACAATGACTCTGGATCATGTCCCTGATCTCCTTGGCATACTGCAGCACACATAGAAACAGCAAGTAGGTCCCCGTCGACAATGTGCCCAGAGGGGGCCCTCCCCAAACATCACTAATCTCACAACAAACCCATTCACATGTGCTGAACCCAGCAAAGCTGCGGGTCCGTGAGCCACACTGACAATGCAAGTGACACTGCATGACGATTAGCATGGCTGCAGTCCAATTACCATTACATGGTGCACGCCACGACACTGAGGTGACTGAGTGTGGACCACATCCGGAAAAGAAGCAGGTCACACTCTGACACATCCACGTGCACAAACAACCCCTGATGTCAACAAGACATCTGGGGACAAACCATGCCCAAGAGTCACAACTCGACCAAGAGCCCAATTTACCCAAGTCCGCAACATCTCAGCACTGTAGTAGCACAGAAGTCAAAGGCACACCGCCTGAAAGGGATAAGGGGCAGCCAAATCAGAGCTGCAGGGGCGACTCACCCACAATGCAGCACACACACATAAGAATAAGAGCACCTCAACATTGATAACAATGTGGTACAAACTGCAACACTTTCACAACAGAACACAGGACACAACTGGTGCCGCATGTGTGTACAAAATGGCCAATCACTCTGGCATAGCAGGAAACTGTGAGATGACAATGTACGAGTACAACCTCACATCCGTGATGTAGTACAAATGTCCACTGTCCCGCATCAAATAGGCATCTCCTCACAAACAGTTACAATGTACATTGTCATGCAGTCTGTATGTAAACTCCGCCAATGCGTCAACATACATGGAACACACTGTGAAACTGCATCTCCCCTTTACATTGCAGAGGGACAATCAACACCTCCTGCAGAGCAGACCCTACATCACATCAGTGATGATGGAGACGACCTCCAGGACATCGACTATGACGAACTCCAACGGTTCATGGACAACCTCCACACCCCACCTCCAGTAGCAGGGCAGCCCAGCACCATCGAGGTGATCCCACCCCCTGCACAGACCACACAGCAGGAAGCACCCACCAACACTTCTGGCTCCCAGCACCTCACCGAAGAACACATGGCGTTCCAACGCCGTGTGTTAGACTGCCAGAAGGAGCTGCCTGAACAGATGCGGGTGGGGTTCGACCTCATGGCAGCCAAACTAGATGCCATACGTGGGTGTCTAACTCCCATCAGGGACCACTTACAGTCCCTAACGGACACCCACAGTCCGCCCCATGCCCTCCAACAATCCATGGCTGGCGTCGCTGGAGTCATGACTCGGAGACAACAACAACTGTCTAGTCAGAGTGGCTACAGCAATGTCATCCGTGATTTGGGAAACATAAGGAGGGTCATGGAGAACATGGAGCGGATGCAGGTGCAAAGAATGGCTACCATGGCTGCACACGAGAAAGCTGTAGATGGGGTCTTCCATGCCCTGCAGATCCTCATCATGGGAGTGATGCCACAAGACATTGCGCAGATGAATGCTGCTGCTACCTCTACATCCACATCTCCGGCCCCTGATGTGTCAGTGTCACACAGTGCTGCAAACCAAACAACACCACCCACATGTGAGGCACATGAAACGTCAGAGGGCGAAGCTGAGGATGAATCTGCCTCAGTGGTAAGGAGGAAGCAGTAGCATTCATCTCCGCCATATGGCTTGTTTCTGCTTGGGTCTGCCCTCTGCATCATGCCCTGGAATAACACTTTCCACTGTCCCCCGACACACTGCGACACTAACCTTGGACCTCGACATGGACTGCCATATCTTGTATGCTCAACAATGACACAGCAATCAGCCTGCGGACTGGACTCTTCCCCGTCCGAGTAACTTGTCAATCCCTAAAGGACTCTGGCTGGCCCTCCACGGGGCAACATTGTAAAGTGTTGTCTGCATGGCCCAGTACTAAGACAGCCTCAACACTCCACTGAACGTGAATAATACATTCTAATACACACAAATGTGTCATGTCTATGAATAATCAAGTATGAAAGCATGGACGAATGTAGGGGCAGTGATTCCCCCTTACGTCCATGTAGCTCATGTTGTGGGACTTGAGTCACAGGGTGCATCCCTGCATCATGGTGGTACATATTTGACCCCAAAAGAAGCCCTGTTGTCAATTGTAGGTCACAAATGACAGCCTATATGTAATGATTTGGGACACATGTGAAACGCTGATGAGTGGGATTCCGTACTATCTTTGACACACAGAAATGGCATTTCGAATACGTGACACCCTAAACAGCCCTCTGTACAGAGGTGACACACCCACCCTCTATTTCCAATTAGTGAGATTGTTAGCACTACATGTTGCACTTACACTTGTCAGAGTGATGTGCTTGTACAGAGGAGTAACATGCATACAGGGAATGTGTGTTGTAATGAATTTATTTGCACATGCTGTGCCTGTTGTCATTTTGCACTGTCCCATGATTGCTAAGGACTGTGACAATGTGACGTGCTCATGTGAAGAAATTGTCAATGATGGTGTTCCTACGGGCTATTCCTGCTGCTGCTGCAGTGGGGTGTGGTCCACCTGCCTCATCTTCCTCCTCATCGTCCGGTGCATCTGGCACTTGTAGCCATGGGGCATTGGTGCGTACACATATGTTGTGCAACACACAACATGCAACGATCATCTTGCACACGATGCCTGGGCTGTACAGGAGCTTTCCACCTGTGATGTCCGGGCACCTGAAACGTGACTTCAACACGCCAAATCTGCGTTCCACGATGCCCCTGGTGCGTTTGTTGGCCGCATTGTACTGCCTCTGGGCCTGTGTGTTCGGGGCTCGGAGGGTGTCATCATCCATGGGCAGAGTGCATATCCTTGATCACCTGTGACAGTGCAGCGAGACATGAGTCAAAAGTTGGTTCTGCATGATGTGTTGGCAGGCTCACTAGTTCATTGGTGTGTGATATGTGTGACTTAGTGATTCCTGTTTGACAGGTACTGCTTGTAGCAAATGAGCGGCATCAATGTGTATTACATAGCCTCACTGCTGCTCCTCCCTCCCCCGAGCCTATTTACTAGTGTGCGCAGTGCGGTTGCATCACTTGCACTCCTACGGGACACCATTGTCATGCCTGTCTGCGCATGTCCACAAGCCTGACAACGACACTGTGTTGTTGTGCGTTGAAGCTGGGCGGCCACGTGTGTGTAGGCCTATGGTAAGGATAGGGCAGACACAGATGTAGAGTTCATGGCTGGCTGAACTCGCGATGCGGTTGAGGGTAGACCTTTGGCATATGCTGCGGTAATAGTGACACACACAACAGTTGGCATGTATGATCCCGGACCCCGAGCGGGCTTGCGCTCCTTCATTTATCCCTTCGGCCGAGCCCGCACTCCGGGGGCATGCTACATCGCAACATTGTCCATTGCGGGATGGGTGGTGCCGACACTACAACAGAGACACACGCATTAGTTACTTCCTTGGCAAGACCAACACTTAGCAACGCCCAGAGCCCAGGGCTGATTATCCACACCCCTACGCTGGACTGTCGTACGCCAGCCCACTCCGCTTACGCTTACAGGGGGGTACGACACAGCTACATGTCCCAGGTCTTCCCCACTGCCTGAGGTGACATGGTTGCGTCCGCTGTACACAGCACAATGTCATGTGATAGGGCCTGGGGCCCTCATGCATACATAATGACCACACGGACACACTTAGATAGTTTGTGGAACTGGCTACGGGCACGTGCGCCCGGCCCCTTTTATTGCCAGGGTCACATGTCCAGTGACGCCTGTGCTGGATGGGTGTGGGGTGAGTGTAAGCCAGCCATCAGGGAGTGGTTGGTGCTGGCAACAACTACAACAGTGATCAGACAATCAGAAGTTCAAAGTTCAAACAGCAAGGGTCCATGACTTGAGCTGCACAGAGTTAGTGGCCCCGGATGCACTGCGGCCGGCACAGGCACACCGCCACGGGACGGTGACTTGCGGTGCACTGAGGGAGGGCCACGAGAGCTGAGCGGGTCCTCATCGATGTCGAAGGTGAATGTCGCAGAGTGTTTCGGGGGACAGTGGAAGGTGTTCTTCCAGGGCATGATGCAGAGGGCAGAGCCAAGCAGAAACAGGCAATATGGAGGAGATGAATGCTACAGACTCATTTCTAACACCAAGTCAGTATCAGCTACATGATGTTGAAGATAACCCCCAGGCCATAGACTCAGATGCCACCAAAGTTCAACCAGAGAGAGTCCATGCATTTCGGGGCACAGAGTTAGTGGCACCAGAGCTGAAAGGGGATGCAGTCTGCGATGAGGCCTGTACAATGGTATAAACTCTGCCATAATGAAATCAAGACTCAGTTCCAAATGTGTGACCTACTTGATCGCAGTGTAGGCCGGAGGCAGCGGTCAGCAGTGGCCCACAGTGACGTGTCGTTGGCTTGCGATGCACAGAGTTAGTGGCACCAGAGCAGTTGTTGGTAGTGTTCGATCACCTCCATAACGATGATCCTTTTTTCCTCCGGACTGAACCGCGTCTTCCTCTTACTCCTCTCCTTGCGTACAAAGATATGTACTCGGCCATTGAATAATCAAGACTCAGTTCCAAATGTGTGACCTACTGGACCGCAGTGTAGGCCGAAGGCAGTAGTCAGGAAGGGCCCACAGACATGTGTCGTTGGCTTGCGATGCACAGAGTTGGTGGCACCAGATCGAAGGGAGTACAGTGATATAAATGCTGCCATAAACATATGAACTCGGCCATCATGAAATCAAGACTAAGTTCCAAATGTGTGACCTACTGGACCACAGTGTAGGCCGGAGGCAGCGGTGGAGTACTTCAACGAGAAAGGAGTGCTGAGGGCCTGTGTTGCGGAGGCCGTGATGGTCTGAGGAGGCTGCCAAGGTCGCGGGCCTCGGGCTTGGAGCTTGCACCGGCACGTGGTGGGCCCTCTTTGACACATGCCGGTGTCGGCAGGTGAGCAGTGAGGCCTGGTTGCGCAGGGGCGGCCAAGACGGGTCTGGGGACCAGCGGCCTGGGGTGCAGCAGGCGCACAGGATCGCAGGCACCGCCGCTCACGGCGTCGGCCTCGTGGTGGGCTGAGAGGTGCCGCCCTGGCAGACACATTGGCCATTCCGGAAGAGAACCACGCCCGGAGCAACGGGCTTTTTATTCACACCCCTACGCTGGCCTGGTGTACGCCGGGCCAGCCCACTCCGCTCATGCTTACAGGGGGGGACGTAACAAGCTACATTTCCGCGATCTTCCCCACTGCCTGGGGTGACATGGTTGCGTTCACTGTCCACTACACTCCAAACACCAGCAGTATATGTCGACATGGATATGTCTGTGGTCTGCATACTGCAGTCTGGCCAGCACATCCATGCCACACTTGGCATTGTGTACATTCTCATTCATGGGTTACTTGCCTCCTTCGCACATGCCTGGTTCCCACCTCTCCCCACATTCTGCTATTGTGTGGCTGAGGTGCCATGTCGTTGATGGCTTGTGTACATGGCTAGCCCAGGTTACCACAGTGAGTTGTGCTGTTGTGTCTGGTAGGTGGGCATGTTGTTTGGCATGTTGTATGTGAGTTTGTAACGAGGGCATTCCCAGAGTCGTGAGTTGCATGACTGAGGAGTTGAAGTGTGTGGTGTGTTCATTTGGTACTTACCAACGAGCAATGCATTCCCATAGGTGCCAGCCTCAAAGCGCTGGTTGATGATGGACTGTCGGAAGATGAAGGAATCATGCACACTGCCTGGGTAGTTGGCGACGACATTGGTGAAGAGTCCCAGGTGGTCCACTATTGCCTGCACATTGATGGAATGCGTGTGCTTCCTGTTGCGGTAATTGTGTGCAGTGGCGGCAGGGGGCACGAGGAGTACATGTGTGCAGTCGATTGCCCCCAACACGTGCGGGAAGCCAGCTATGGCATAGAAGCCGTGCTTGGTCTCCAGCTGTTCCTGCGCAGTGTGGTGGAAGTGAAGGTACTGGGGTACCAAGCTGATGATGGCATCCAAGACAGGTGTGACGAACTTGGATAGGGCTGGCTGTGAGACTCCTCCGACTCTGGCAGTTGTTGGTTGGAAGGTACCAGAGGCCAACAGGTGCAGCACAGCCAGCAGCTTTGTCTGCGGAGGGATGTTGGTTGTCCGCTGTGTTGGTACCGTCAGCCTGTGGGCAATGATGGTCAGGATGCGGGGGATGGTTGTCCTTTTGAGCCTGTAGTGGGCAATGACATCCTCTGGTGTTAAGTCTGTGAGGCTGGTGCGTTTTCTGAAGGTCAGCTGTCTTTGTCTGCGCTGCCTCTGTGGTAGTCCGGGGGGGGCCTGGGGGTCCGGGGGGGTGGCGGGCCTGGGTGTGGTGGCGATCGGTGTTGTGGCCCTCTTGGGTCTCCGAGCTGCATGATCAGTAGCTCCATGGCATCTGTTGTTCTTCAGGTGTGGCTCTGGTCTGGGCTCCCTTTTGTGGTGCAGGTTGTCGTCCGATTTAACACCAGGTAAGAGCAGGTGTTAAATCCCTGCGGCTAACGTGCCTTATCGCTTGTTTTGAGATCTTATCGCCGATCTGGCTGGTCGTTGAGAATATTGCGAAGTGGTGTTTTTGCTGCTTTTTGCACAGGAACGCCTACTCTGCATCTCATTAGCGTTAGTTGCCGGTGTCATCCGTGGCGATGTTTTTTACGGCTGCTATCGCAGGTAAACTGGCGATATCGGCTGTTAGCACCAGCTTGTGAATAGGGCGATAAATCTATCGCCACTTTGGCTGCGATAAAGTGCCGCTAACTCTGCAATAAGTCCTTGAGAATGTGCCCCAGAGCTACTTGTTTTACCAACGGTATGTGAGGTTTCTCTTTTATTAACTGGGATGAGATGGAACGGAGTTACGGAGCAGAGTTTTTGTTCAACTCTGCAGAATTCCGCGTAGTGGAACTCCGCCAACTTCGCCCACCCTTACTTTGATCACCCCAACTAAGCTGGGCTGAGATAAAAAAAGGTTGTAGAGGATAGGAAGCGGGATTTAACCCCACCAAGTGGGAGACCATTAAGCCTGTCTCACCTGAGCGATTCGTCTCCACCATCGACTCCGTACATCGTTTAGGTTTGACAGGGCATTCCCTCAGAAAGTGTCCTGATTTGCCACAATATAGACACAAATTATTAGCCCGTCGTCTCTGTCTTTCTTCCTGACTCAGGGGCCCTTTAATGCTGCCTATTTGCATGGGTTCTGGCTCCTCGGCTGGTTTGTCTGTCTCTGATTTCCTTTCTCTACCAGCTGGGTACTTGGTCTCAATACGGCCTTTCTGCCTTTTTCTCTCATGCAAACGGTGGTCCATTTTTACTACTAAATCGATTAATGCATCACAGGTTTCTGGAGGGTCTACCACTTGTGCTAACATATCTTTCAGTTCCTCTCTCAAGCCTCTGTGGAAAAGAGCGCCTTGTTTGGCTTCTGGCCAACCGGTTTCAGTCACCAATCTATTAAAGCAGGAGATGTAAGTCATAAGATCCTTAGATCCTTGTTTAAGGTTTAACAACATTGGGACAGATTTACAAGCCCCTTGCGTGACTTTTGCGCTGCAGTTGCGTCACTTTTTTGACGCAACAGCGGCACAAACAATGCGGCCTATTTACAACGTGACGCATCTAGGGAGGTGCATCACGTTGTAAGGCCCTGCGTCACATTATACCTGCATCAGGTATAATGTATGCAGGGTGGGCGTTCCCACGCAAGAAGGCCTCGTAAAAGTGACTCAGTGAAATCTACAAGATTTCACTGCGCCACTTTTAGGACGCCACTGCGTCAAAACCTTACGCCTGCTTGAAGCAGGCGTAAGTAGTGATGCAGTGTAGTGGGAATAGGCCTCAACACGCATTGCTGGAGTTGCGTCGTGCTTGCGACACGACTCCAGCAATGCGTGACTTTTCCGCCAACAGATGCGTCAGAATTTCTGACGCATCTGTCAATCCTTGCGCCATAGTGCGCCGTATTGTAAATACGGCGCATCTATGGTGGCTCAAGGGTTTCTAAGGGTGGCGCAGGGAAAGTGACGCATCTGTACAGATGCGTCACTTTCTTGTAAATCTGCCCCTCAGTGTCCACAGACTGCATGAACGAATGTCTGTCGAATAAACGCCTTAGCTCCTCTTTAAAGGCTCTATAGTCATACAATAGAGGATCATTTCTATCCACTAAGGGAATTGACCATGTGGCGGCTGTACCACCTAAATAAGATAAGACGAAAGCCACCTTGGATTGCTCAGTGGGAAAGCAGGAAGCTTTGCACATAAAGTGCAATTGGCACTGATTAATGAATGTTGTGAATTTAGCTGGATCACCCATGAATCTTTCTGGGGGTGCTAAAGCTATTGAAGAGGGAGTCGTAATATGATACACCGGAGGCGTAATGCTAGACGAGCAAGGATGAGACAGAAAAGAGGTGGTATGGGAGCCTGTCGACAGGTCAGGAGGGTGAGGAGTCTGAGAGGCCTGTTGTAGGGAATCTACTCTAAGGGTTAGAGCCTGGGTTTCTTTTTTTAAATTCCCTATCATACTCGCCACATCAGCTAATGTTATCGGATGTTCCTCCATAATGCCCGGGCAGTAATAGAAAACGTGGGCTTTGTGTTCTGTGAGGCTCACCTGGATTTACAACGAGGGACATATAGGTCAATGTATGACAAATATTTATTACACAATGAAGGTATTCAGGTGCTCACACAGTAAGTGACAATAAGCGTGACGTGAGAAGTGAGGGTGAACTTAAAATAATGACATCGCATTGACAACAGAAATAGAAGCTCCTTTAAAGATTTTTACAGAGTATAAGGAGTTCATGTTGTAGGGGGTCGACGACGTTTGAACTCAATTATTCGAGTTCATCTTCAGGACAAAAAATGTGAGCAACTTGAATTGAGCTGAAGAAGGAAATAATATCCTTGGTAAAGGCGTCTGCGTAGCGCTGTGCTTCTTAAGGTGACCGGGATAGCCTGCGAATTAATGCGCGTTATGGTGGGGCCCGGTAGGGAAAAACAAACTTAGTTTGCTGGAAGCAAATGCTTAAAATCCTTCGCCGTTAAATGGCAATGTGCTGTGCCGGGAATTAATTAAATTGGCCGGTCACAGTTCAGTAAATGGAGGCCTGGGAGATGAAAGGAGCGTGTCCTGCTCAAAGGAAAATCCGCGCTGAGTGGATTTTCCTTTGAGCAGGACACGCTCCTCATCTCCCAGGCCTCCATTTACTGAACTGTGACCGGCCAATTTAATTAATTCCCGGCACAGCACATTGCCATTTAACGGCGAAGGATTTTAAGCATTTGCTTCCAGCAAACTAAGTTTGTTTTTTCCCTACCGGGCCCCACCATAACAGCGCATTAATTCGCAGGCTATCCCGGTCACCTTAAGAAGCACAGCGTACGCAGACGCCTTACCAAGGATATTATTTCCTTCTTCAGCTCAATTCAAGTTGCTCACATTTTTTGTCCTGAAGATGAACTCGAATAATTGAGTTCGAACGTCGTCGACTCCTACAACATGAACTCCTTATACTCTGTAAAAATCTTTAAAGGAGCTTCTATTTCTGTTGTCAATGCGATGTCATTATTTTAAGTTCACCCTCACTTCTCACGTCACGCTTATTGTCACTTACTGTGTGAGCACCTGAATACCTTCATTGTGTAATAAATATTTGTCATACATTGACCTATATGTCCCTCGTTATATTTCCTACTGCTCTCTTTTATGAATTAAGTTTCTATCCCTTTACTTATCTCAGTGCCCTTTACAGGGTTACTTCCCCTTGGACCTTTTAGGCCACTCTAGAACCACTGTTCCTTTAAACTACATATTACCCCAGGTTCATATATTGGGGCACCCTTGTCTTCCTAAATACCACCTGGATTTACTGCAGGGACGAAATGGATGGAAGAGATGCTGGGTCCCAACGTCCCTCACCTACCTCCTTCGCCCAAACCAAGTCAAAGCAAAATAGGGAAGGTGGGGAAGGAGGGTAACAAAACAAGGGAAGGAAGAAGGGGTAGACGTCCACTGGATCTTCTGTGGGGTGGTCTCCAATAATCCTGAAGGAGAAAACACAAGGTAAGTACTAAGTTAGTGTACAAGTAACTAGCTGTATGTTACCCTCCCTAGTTCTAATGAGATACCTGTAAATGAATACGCCAAGTATGCGTGGGGGAACAACTCCCATGGATTGTAGAAACTCCCAGTATCTGAAGTATGAAGTGTGAAATCAGTATGTAGAAGGGCTGCAGAAGTTTTGGCATTAAACAAGAGATGAACAGTAATATACAAACCTATTTTAGAAGTTCCATAGGAGTATATAGGACCCTTTAAAAATAATATCCGTTACTCCTGTATTAGGGAAAACCCCAAAAACTCATTTCCCAGAACAGGAGAGAGCACGGGAAAAAAATAAGGCAAAAAGCGCAGGGTCAATGTAAACAAAACAAGTGGGTCATCTTATACTATTAATATAGTTTCTCTTTTTTTTTTTACAGCAAAAAAAGGTGTTTTACCAGGAACAAAAGAGGACTACTAGGATCACACTTATAATCATATGGCCATCAGATAAGTATAATCTTCCTATAGTGTAAAATAAATACTGAATACCAAGAGAAATTATGATACTGTGATTCTTTTAAAACCCTTGTTTTTTCCTTGTCTTACAGAGACAAGTTGCCAGGAAGCCAAGGGTTAATAGGCTGAGGAGTCCCAAGATACAATGTTGCCGTCCGGCAAAGAGCAGCATAAACAAGTGCTCTGGAAGAGCACCAGAAGACCCAGGAAGGAAAAAAGAATTCCAGAAATGCCCAGCAGGTCACGAGTGAAGAGAACACCAACAGGAAACAGCGGTCGCAGGAATCACAGGTAAGAGTTGCAGAGGGATCTGGTGGGAGGCCTGGCGGGATCCGTGTCGGAACGCGAAGCGCGTTACCAATGCGGACCCCACCTTTAAATGCGTCCTCGCCGCCGCCCTCGCCCGCTGACAGAGAACAGCGGGTGGGGTTCGCGTCAGCGCGGGAAACGCGCTGCCGCAGGCAGCGTGTCCCGGAAAGCCCGACAAAATCAAGCCCTGGTATCAGAGGCAGCGGCTGAGAGAGCTGCAGAAGAGATTAATGCCCATGCCGCCCAGGGCGATTCCCATGCCGCCCAGGGCGATTCCTGTGGGGTAGGGGCTGCGCTTGAGGTAGGCCCCTGCAGTGGCAGGAAAGAGAGAGGTCGGTGACATCGGGGACCACTTGGACAAAATGGTGGTTCCCCTTTGCTGTTGGTGGACCAGGGGAGCCAGAGCGATGCAGGAGATGTTATGTTATGTTATTTTGATTTTGTAAGGCACAACAGCTACCCAAAAAGGGTTTCCCGGTGCCAGCCTGAAAGAAGCAGAAGAAGAATGAGAGATTATTGATTGAACAACCAAGTTTTTAAGCCTTTACGGAAGTTCCCGTAAGCAGTTTCATTGCGGAGCGATGCGGGGAGAGAATTCCATAAGGAGGGGCCCAGACAGGAAAAAGATCGACCACCCATACGTGACAGTCTGAACCTAGGGACAGAGAATTTTGCCTGAGTAGTGGGGAGATTGGGAGAATGCTTAGGCCCTGACCACTGGAGAGCAGCAGCCAGACAACATTGAGTTGCCTAGACGCGGCGGGACAGGGACGGGACAGTGGCCTGAACCCCCTCTAAGCCTGCTCCCCCAGGCAGAGAGGACAGCAGTGGCAACTGACAGCAGATGCAGCTGGGCCGCCAGGTCCTGCCGCGGCTCACTGGCAGCAGGGCGAGAGTTGCCCCCCACTGAGTCTGTGCACCCAAAAATAGACCTGTCGGAAGGAGCAGGCGTGCGGGTCATTGGGGGATAACAGAACACCTGCATAGCGTGAATTACTCCGGAGGGTGTGTGAGGGACAGAACAGACTGCCCCCTGATCACAGCACCAGGGGAGAAGGCAACAGACCCTGGACCCCAGGGGGAGTGGGACCGGACTCACAGAGATCTGTATGGGAGCAGTGCAGACTGTGGGGAAGTCTGCACATCCCAAGGGCCTGGTGGGATCTGAGCTGGAGGATCCTGCCCAGACAGAGTCGAGCCCACATCGAGCTGCCACACGTGATTGAGGGGGGGGGCTTTACAGAGTCGGAGGCTCCATACAAGACAATACCACAAAACTCCACAACAAGGGGACCGCAACGACACAGCATCATCGGCGCACTACACTTGACTAATGTGGACATCAGGCCACAAGATGTGATGCAGTGAAGGAGGTCACCCTACACCAGATTCTGAGGTGTGGGAGCTGCTGCGCCCTTCGGAATAGTCAAATTCAAGTCAACACCAGCACCATCCAGGAATATAGCCAAGATGATTGTGGCCCACTCCTGTGGGGTGAGGGCCACTGAGCCAGTTGAAGTCCACACTGGTGAAACATACAAGACAATTTGAGCACATCCTTCAGGCGATACAGGACACCAGATCCACACTGGAGGAGAAAATCAATTCAGTAACCATAAAGGTAAACCTAAACCTACTATAAACTGACCACCAGAAGCTGATGGGTTGTGTGGATGACACGGAATTAGTGCTGACCTCAATGTGCCCCTCGGTCACAGAGGTGCGGAGCCAACTACATGACTTATAAACCGAAGTAAGGGAACTCAAGCGGTGGGCAGAAGACGAGGCTTGACGATTCAGGCGCAGCAACATTTGCTTGCTGGGGGTAACAGAACTGGCAGAAGGCCAATACATGGAAAACTATATTGAGAAGTGGCTAACGGACACTATTCTGGCTGGCTGACTGCCTAAGTTCTTCTCTGTGGATCAAGCACATCGCTTACCGGGCTGCCCTCCCCCTCCGTGGGTCGAGCCGTGACCTGTCATAGCCAGACTCTTTAATTATCCTGACTGAGACCTCATCTAGCCACTATTTCACATCACAGGCCCTTGGCACTACGATGGCGCTACAATCACAGCTTATCCCAACTACACCGCAGAGGTACAAAGTGCTGTAATTCCCATGGGTCCATAAAGCAGGAGTGGAGAACAATGGGTCTGAAGTATGCCCTCCTCGGCCCTGCTAAAGTGCATGTGGTGGAGGGAGACATAGCACCCTTTTTCCAAACTCCAGAGGAGGACTGGAAATAGAGACAGTCAAAGGGGGCTGCTATCCTGACAGACAGAGGTCCACTAGTTGAAGCCTGGGCACGAGCAAAACCTACCAAGCGATGTTGAAAGTAATCCCGAGGCCAACCAGGGAGGACTAAGCAGCCAGAGAAAGGGCCAAGGCAGTGGTGGATGTACTACAACACAGCAAGAATCCCTTTGCTGTACTACGATCGGACATAGCTCAGACTCTGAAGCTGAAACCAACAGTTCCAGGCCCTCGGAGGGGTCACATCAGTGGGACCTGCCACTGATGCCTAGGCTGGCGGATGACCTTGGCTAAAGGACAGACTTCAACATCCACCTGGTGCCACAAGCAGGGGGCTGGTGGTCGAGAAGGTGAGTGTAGGTCACAAGGGACATGGCTTACTAGGGTGGTGAAAGACAAATATGGGGGTTACACTGCCAGAGCGACGAGTAGTCAAGGGACACGCTCCCACACACTGATTGGGACACTAAAAGCAAATGCGTGCACATTCTTACTTGATTACAGTTTCCTGTTGTTGATGGCAGGGTGCTCACACGTCACCAGGCCCGGGGAGGATTTTTTTTAGGGGAGTTTAGTTGGTCGAACATATCCCACGCATGGTACACCTCACAACCATATCCTACATGCTACATTTCTACACTTATATGGAAGAGTCCGGGGGAGACAGGAAGTACCGCAAACACCCAAGGGCCCCCATACCAGGCACACATAGGCGACAGCAGCTACATATAAGCCTGAAGGATGACACATGCCGATGGAGTGCACTCCCCCACCTATAATATCTTGACATGTAATTTACACCACATGTTGACCACTAGCCATAGCCACACAATATATACCTATCTCAAGCGCAGGCACATTCAGAGACCCATTCAAGAGACACATTTGTTGCAGGCGGAATGCGTCAAGAAATGCAAAAGATGGCGAGGACAGATAAACAGCATAACCTACATGGCATATGCCTGTGGGGTGTTGAAATGGATGGCTCCGCGGGTGCTCTTTATCTTAGACACATGCAGGATAAACCCTGAGAGCAGATATGTGGCAGTGGAGAGAACCCTGGATGGCGAATACCTGACATTTTTTGCACTTTGCCCCCCAAATTTAAACCACTCCAACTTTTTAGACCAGCTCACCCCAGAATCTCACCAAACTTACTGGCCCTGTGCCTTTGGGGGAGGAATTACAATTGTGTCTTGGACCTAGAGAGGGACCGGTCCACCCTACCCATGCCCAAAGCAGCAGCAGCAGCAAGTTGATGCGACATTTCCTGATTCAGCCAGAGAGCACACAGGCTCACAAGGTATGGAGGGCAATGCACCCAACGGAAAAAGAATACTCATATTACTCCTCGGTACACCAACTACACACATGGGTAGATATGTTCTTTAGCAGAGCACAGTTATGCTCCAGAGTGACAGACTCGGAATACCTGGCATGCATGATATCGGATCACTGCCCCCTGAAGATAGTGCTCCAGTGGGGTAGAGGCAGAACGAGGGTCCCGAGCTGACAACTGCGCATGGAGGCACTACAGGATACACCGTTCCGGGACACTATTGAGACACACATAACTTAGTACTTGACAGAGAATAAGGGTTCGACCTCCACCAGGGTGACTGGGTGGGAAGCATTCAACATGGTGGTGCACGGCCATTGCATTGCCACCACTTTGGGGATCAAACACACCCTGCACAGGGAGGTGTTAGTTGTCAAGGAAACCCTGCGTATCACGGTAAAGAAGATACTCATGCAACCAGATCAGTCAGAGCGACTAAGAGAACTGTGCATGCAGCATGCTACCCTGATGAACAGACTGGGGAAACTTGACTACAGGGACCACATAGCCAGACAACATGGTGAAGGGGATTAGCTTGGTACCCTATTAGCATGGCTCCTGAGGGGTGAATCGGCGTGAACACCTATCAGTGCCATCAGAATGCCTAAGGGCATTTTGGCCAATGCTCAGACCTCCGTAAACACAGCCTTCGCTGCAGACTAAACCACATTATACACAGATCCCACAGATCCCACCCTGACTAACATTGCGCACACCTGTACCTTTGTCCAATGACTCCAGATCCCTAAACTGAATCCACTACAACGTAGTGACTTGGATATGCCTCTTCAGGAAGACGAGATTTATATGGCTATCAGACAAATGGCACAAAACACAGGGTCTAGATGGCCTCCTGGTGGAATTTTACGCCTCATACAGTAAACAGGTGGTTTCAAAATTACTGCAAGCCTATGAGGAGGTGTGATCCACGGGCATACTGCCTGACACCATGAGAGAGGCACTGATAGCGGTGTTACCTAAACAAGGATGAGACCCGACCGATGTACATTCCTACCACCCCCTGTCCCTCTTAAATATAGATTACAAGCTGCTGGGCAACAATCTAGTGAACAGACTGCTGCCTATGATGGAGATCTTAGATCACACTGTTCAAAATTGAACAAAATTGGTTCATCCCAGGGAGGAGCGCCTCTCTAAATATTTGCCATCTTTTGAGCCTGATGCCTGATGGTGACATAGCCAATGAGTATTGCTTAGTGGTATCCCTCAATATCAAAAAGGCCTTTGATACGCTGGGCCGGCCCTACATCTTTGAGGTGCTCAGTCAGAGTCAGAATCAGCCAGAGTCAGAACGGGATGCATAATCTCTAAGCATTTTGACATACAAAGGGGCACACAGCAGGGCTGTCCCCTCTCCCCGCTGATATTTGCGCTGGCCATTGCGCCTCTAGCATGTGAGATATGCGGGAAGGCTCAGGACTGGGGCAAGCGGGCGTCTGGAAGATGGCATGTAATATCCCTATACACAGGTGATGCACCAAATTACCTGGAGCAGGCAAAAGAGCCTCTGCCTGACCTAATGGAGACACTGGTGAGTATTTGGGATATATTGGGCCTGAAGGTCAATTGGAATAAATTGGGCCTGTTCCTCATGAGGGCGGGACATGAATTGCAAAGAGGGAGAGGGCTGGGAACTAGGCTGAAATGGCACTATGACTCATTCATACACCTAGGCATGCAAATCTATTATGCAGAGGCTGACATCATAGACGGCAACTTGGGTAAACACCAACATCAATTAAACAGTCCATGACATTTTGAACCGCCTTATTGCTCTCCCCATTGGGATGGGTGGTGATAGCCAAAATGCTAATATTGCCCAGGCTCCTACATTTCTTTATGGCTCTACCAGTACTCCTTCCGGCTTCCTTATTTAAGGCCCTTAATAGTGCACTCTCTGATAAGGCAAGGTAGCAGGAAGATGGACGCTCTATACAAAATACAGTGCCCACTGCAAGAAGGGGGCCTGGGGGCTCCCAACTAAGAGCTATACTATGCTGTGGTCAAGCTGCAATGCTGGATGCTCTGGCTAGGTGCGGGGCTCTGTGTGGAAAGAAGGAAGTGAAAGAACCCCTCAGCTGCAATTCAATCCTGGCATGGTTAATGGCATGACTAATGTGGCAAGTGCTAAAACCATCTTCATTAGCATGGCAAAAAACTGCGGGTTACATACCTCAAACTGTGTAAGTCACCAGCCCCATGCTCTCCAATACTAGATTTGTGGGCAATCCCTGAACTACGCTACAACCAGCTGCGGCATGAGACAGAGTCCTGGTGACATGCCGGGGTGACCCAAGTCGGAGAATTATATGTGATGGGAAGGCTGCACACATTTTCAGCTACACAAGACACACACATATTAGCTGTGGCCCATTTTCCTTATGTACAAAGCCATAACACACGCGGTCAGGGCCCGATAGGAATGAGGGCAGGAGGGACTGCCGCTCTTCCAGGGAATTCTGTCACACGGCACAGCTTGGGAACATAATGACCTTTTACAGCCTTCTCAGCACTCAAGAGTGCGCTACTGGCCCATTGCAAAGAGCCGCATGACAGGGACATATGTTTCTGCATAATTAAGCACTTTTATGTTGTTATGCTGTGCTCATTTTCTTAATTTACTGTTCAGGGTGCTGTTATTTATGCTATGGGATTTTATCAGACATTATTTGTTTTCTAATGTACTGATATTTTACTACGTTTGGGTGCTGATTTTCTTTGTGTTAAGGGTTTTGTTCCCTTGTTCTGCATGCTAACGTGTGCTTGATACTGTGTTTAGGGTTATTTACCTTTGTGTTGTGTGAAGAGTTTTCTACGTACTTTGGTTTGCCTGAGACAATTTGTCTTGTTAGGTGTGCAACGCAGTTCCTGCGTTATATGGTTGATTGCCTTAGAGTTTTTTTACGTACTGTGTTTTTTGCCTAACACAGGTTGCCTGGTCAGGTGTACAACGTAGCTTTGCGATATATACGATTGACTGCTTTACGTAACATTTTGCCTTGTCAGGTGTTCAGCGAAGATTTTGTTGCGATATAGGGCTGTTTACTTTTGTGATTGTTATGTAGTCTATGCTTTACCTGAGACGTTTTGTCACTTCAGGTGCATGTTTTGCGTAAGTTTGATTTACAGTACAGTGATTACGTTATAGGTTTGCCCACCCTATAGTTTACTGGGTAGTGTGTTTTACTTGGAATTTTATTCTTCGTAGGTTTTACAGGAGTGCGTATGTGTGTTGCCTGCAGTGGTATTTCATGGCATACGTACATCACTGTGTGCGGCATGCTTACCTTCTTTCCTTTGTGAGAAAAGGGGATGGGTGATAGTGTGTTCAAAGTATTTAATGCATTTTCATAATTTTATTGCTTTTATTACTTCAGGTTTTTTCTACCTGTTAATCTATGTTTTATTGCATTTAGGACATTTTAATGTTATGTCTATGCTTGATGATGTTAATATTTTAGTAATTTTTGCTACATTTTAATTTTGCTGTACTTTCTATTTGTTGAATTTACATCTTCGCATTTCTGTCTTTTGTTGGTGTAAAGAAAGGGGATATGTTGTAACTTGATTATCGCCTCTCCTTTCTCTTGTGCATTTCTTCCCTACTGCTCAGCCAGGATGAGTGTTGGAATGTGTGGGGATGTCACGAAATGCTTGGATGCCTGGGTTATGATTGAGTGTCAGTTGGTGAATGCAGGCTGAGCAGCAGGGAGGCTGCTCCTGGTGGGGCCATTTACCATCTTACTTACCATCTTATCTACAAACCACAACTTTTGTAACTGGATTAATAAACTACCCTCTTGGAACTTTCTACTTGGTTACATTTGGATTTCTCTTACCTACAACAGTTTACAATTAAAACCAAATAAAGAAATATTAAAAAAAGAATAAGTGTAAGCATCAAGTTGTCAAAAAACAAAAAGAAAAGAGAAAATGAATATAACTGTAATTCACACACATTTAATCTGTAATAGGATGAATATGTGATGTGTACAAATAAAAATCACACTTGCTGCACTCCAATATAAACGCACTGGTACAATGCCAAAAAGTGAACTGTCCATTTTAAGTACCATGTATACTCAGGTTGCTAATATTAAAAATATGCCAAAATTTTCGAAGCCAAGAGGTCTCACGTTTAAAAGGAGAATGCTGACATATTCTCTTTACCGATTATTTTTAGCGCTGGTGCTCTACCATCTAATGCTTACATGTGGTACATGTTCATACTTCATG
This sequence comes from Calotriton arnoldi, assembly GCA_963921515.1. NCBI lineage: Eukaryota > Metazoa > Chordata > Amphibia > Caudata > Salamandridae > Calotriton > Calotriton arnoldi. The sequence continues at coordinate 478,080 of CAWUFW010007652.1, read as the reverse complement.
ATTGTAGTCATCTTGAAAAGGTAAGAAAATCCATTCCAAGATGGCTGCTGTGGGTGAGAATGTCTTGCGGTACTGTTTATGCCATATTGTATAAAAGTGGATTCATTCAATCTTATTGACTCACTAAACAATTCAAACTTTACCAAAGACCTAGAACGTTTAGCTAACAAACACATGTAATCAATAAAAAACAAAAATATAAAAATTGACTATAAAGAACTACATCCAAGTTTACCAAACGTGCGCTTTTGGCAGTTTTTACAACATATCTGGTAATCAGAAATGAAAAATTGGCTCTGATTACCAGTTTGGTTGTAAAAACTGCCAAATGCACACATTTGGTAAATACCAAGTCTGCTCGGTTCAGTAAGTAGCACGTGGGTTAAATAACACAGATTATGAGTTGTACTTTTTACCACTGAATCTTTTAATTGCTGCACATGTTAAATACAGAATGTGTGCTATTTACTAGGTGTGTAAATTCCGCACCTATCACATGCAGAAACCACCAGGAAGTGCATATTTCAATGCATTCAAAGGTCCTGGAGTGAACAATGAATCACTGGAGAGCAGAAACAGCCAGAGCAACACTTGGAAATTACTCAGGATACTCCCAAAGCACATCAACCACTTCTTAATGTGTGGGAGTGTGCTGGCTTCATTGTTTGTCTACAAAGCTCCTTAAAACAAGATAAACAGATTCCATTTCCATCCTCTGATATCACTCAAGCATCACAAGCAGAAACCTGGCAAACTCTTCCATCATGGACACCAGCAGGGTAAGAAAGTACAGGTTTGCAGATCCTGAGTAGGAAGTCCTGGCCAAGGAGGTGGTAAGACACTGTGACTGTCTAATGTGAGACCTCATGCTGAAGACGCCATCAAAAGCAAACAAGAACATGCCTGTGTAAGGAGATAACCTACAAAATAAATGCCATATCAACATATCCCCATGATGTTGAGAACATTAAAAACACATCCCAGACTTTGAAATGCTAGGTACTTAAGTGAGTAGCCATCTATAAGCATGAAAACATGGCTATTGATGTTGATTTTCCACCTCAGCTCTACTTCAAACCATGCGAAGAAAATAGGATGACCATCCTCAACATGTCTGGAGTGGAAGATATGAAAGACGGTCTGGAGGTCGGAAGAATCCAAAGTAAGTGAAATGAGAGTTGAAATAGAAGTACACGTGGTTGTTAAAAAGTTCACTTGAGGATCATCATAATTGTGAAGAGTGACAGATGTAATTTGTTACACATATTCACATTGATCCATGTATGTGCTGCCATAGAGGGTAACTACTCTCTAATGGTACTGCTGATATATTGAGATTGGATTACAACAATCAAGGTTCTCCAGGTTGTGTTTTAACATTAGATCTGGGTTTGTTTGGTAATACATTTAAATTCAAATCATTGGAATAGTCTTAAGTCATTGAAACAGAACTCTTTTATGTGCCTTTTGAAAAAAGTTGTTGAATATTCTCAGGTTTTATAATGGAATACAACTTTACAAAATATTAAAATCAGATTTCGGGTCTCAGATACAGGCTAAGCTTGAGCCATCAACGGCTTCCCCACTTCTATAATGTAGCCATTGGATACAGGAGGCTGTCCTTAAGCATCTTTCTGTATATGTAGCTATGAGTATGTTGTGTGTTTTAGTGTGTTGTGTCATGGCACTAGCTCTTGCCAAATAGCTAAAGCTGTCAGTAGGCAAGGCCGAAAAAGAAGCTGATCTGTCAACTGAGGAGCACCATCATATCAAAACGCTCACTATTATACTTCCAAACATCTTACATCATTTCAAGTCAGAGGATCATGGCAAAAATCTGCATTTTTTCTGAAATCATAGTCACCTCCCACTATTGAAAAATAGAGAGAAAAGTAGGTGAAAATCTTCAGCAGTTTTTTTTCTAGGGTATTCATGGTCTTTTGTTTGGAAATTTTGTTGCCCTTCCCCTGTGCCAGAGGCCAGGCAATGGTAATTACAAACAAAAGACCATGAATATGAAATATGCTTCCCTTATTGCTGCTGATGCAGGCTATTCCAGGCTTTTCAAATGCAGCCATGAAGTAAGCCAAATTCTACTCTCTCCATTCCCAATGGACACAACTGATAAGTAACACACTGTCAGGGAGAGACAGAGGATTGGGCATTAAAGGGTCGATTCCGATCTCGGTCGGTAGGGCTCCGAATCGGATTCGGCTTTACCGGATCCGAGTCGGAGGCTTTGTTTCCGACCGATTCGTACAGCCGTCCGAGCGAGCAAGTACGATGCGAGTGAATGCGAAATCGCCGACCGACTCGTTTCCGTGTCCGACCCGCTCCGTCCGACTCGTTCGCACTCGATTCGTGGCGCGCAATGGAGACGTTTTACGACCGAGCCAGTACGATGGATGCGTCGGACAGCCGGATCGAGTCGGAGCGTCCGGCTCGAAAAAGCTCCCCCTGCACCCGTAGCCGTACGAGTCGAACACAGGGGGGACCCAAGGGTCCCCCCTAAACATGCATGTACTGTGCGAGTTGCACCGACGCGTACACACTGTAGGGGGCGCACTTGTTCGCGATGTACCCATTGAGTCACTGGGAGCCCATGTACGCGTCGTACGACCGGCTCCCATTGACTTCAATGGGAGTCCGACCGAATCGAGTCCGGCAGCATGCGGCCGCATCGTACTCGCTCGGTTGGACTGCAGGAGTCCGGCTCGGTCGGAAATCTCTCCGGATCCGGCTCGGTCGGAGAGTTTTCCGACCCAAATCGGAATCGGCCCCTAAGTCTCTTGTCAATCACAAAGCTTAATACCAAATACTCTGCCCTTCCCCATCTCAACAGAACTTTAACAAATATCTCTTTTGGGGTGGGAAACTGTAGGATATCACTTTGTCTGCTGCTTCTAAAGGTGTTTTTTGCATCTGGTTATTGTTACAAAATGGGTTCCATCTTTTTAGTATGCCCAGATTTCTTTGCTTCTTTTGATCACCTGGATTTTGACTTTTTACAGTGGGTGAGTCTCTCTATTCGTGTCTCACCCACAGGAATAACATGGTAAAGTTGGATTTTAAGTTACAATTCTGAAAATGCCCCTTTTAGATAATTACTGTTTTCTTGCCCTAAACAATTTGGTGCCTTCAGCCAGTATCCTGAGCCACATGACCAGGTGTAGTTGGCAGTTGGCCTTTGCGTATTCCTATGAGACAGTGATACAAAGGGGGACTAGGTGCTGTTAGGATGGGTCATCTTATCAGGATGGGAGGGCCGGACCTGTCACCTACCACACTTGCACCTCAAAGGGGCTGCCTCAGCACACTCACAAAGGACTTCACACTAGTCTAATGTCACCCCAGTCCCTCAGAGCAAGGGCAGGGGAAGGAAGGAAATTCCAGAAGCAGATGTGGAGGTAGGTTTAGAGGTTTCTCCCACTTCAAAGCGGGCGCCAGGTATAAATATAGGACCCACAGACTTATGATCCAGTACACTCCTGGACCTGTGAATACCACAGAAGAAGGACTGCCCTGCTACCAGAGGACTTCCCTGCTGCTTGAGACCTGCCCTGCTCTCTGAAAAGGAAGACTGGACCTGCTCTTTAACCCAAGCAGAGTGACTGCAAGGGTCAGTCGTCTGACCTCCTGTTCTGAGCTACAGGGTTACAACAAGCTCCAGAGGCCTCCTTGCAACTGACCATCTGACCTGCTTCAACAGGACCTCCCTGGCATGCAACTGGACCTGCCTGAACCCTGCTGGCCTCTGCAAGAGTGAGTCCCTGATCCGCAAGAGGCTCCTCTCCAGGTCCTGGGCCCTTGGCTAACATCAGAGTGCACTCCACTGAAGTTATAGGAAAAATCTTCAGGTTTTGGGCTCTTCACGACTGCAAAAGGGCCTGTTTGCTGTGCGAACTTGCCTGCCTCAATGACACAAAACAAAGCTCAGGTGAACACGACCCTTCACGCTACAGCGACCGCCAGCAACGGCCGGTACCCTGAGATCTGCACTTCGTGGTACAGCAACGAGAGCCCACAGTGACAGCCAACACAAAGGTCCCGCAACAACAGTCTGTGATGTCCTGCAGGGTCTTTGCGCTATAACGATGATCGTCTGCGATGCCCTGCCTGCTTTTTGTGCTACAGCGATGACTATCCACAAAGCTCCCCTCACAGCCTCTTCCACAATGATCTGGACACTGCGCCGGACTTTGAGAAGGTAACTTTTTCAGTGGGAAAAGCCTGGTCCCTGTATCCGGCCGGTACTCCATCGTGGTCAGTCTGTACTTGTGACTTTACCCCCGGTCTAGCACGAACAGATGACCGCAAATGGCACTTTATGCTTTTAGGCGCTATACTTACTTAAAATCTTTAAAGTTGCATAGCTTCGGTAGTACTGCTTGGATTTTTGTTGTTTTGGTGTCAAATTATTAATTAAATGTTACTCTATTTTCTGAATGAGTGTGGGATATTTCTTGTTTTGTATTTTCACTTTATTACTGTTTAAGTACTACATCAATACTTTACACATTTCCTCTAAGTTTAGCCCGACTGCCTTTGTCCAAAGCTACCAGAGGGTTAAGCTCAGGTAAATTTATTGACATTTGTGGAAAGGATTGTGACTGTTGCTAGAGAAGGGCTCACACCCCCTCAACCAAGAATCCAGTTTCTCACAGTTATGAAACTAACACCTTTGGAAGGTGCAGCGTAAGTGGAAGAAGTTGGCTTGACATTCAGTTTCTTCAATCACTACTCATTATAGAAAATACTGAAAAGTTAATGTCCAATTTGTCTTTCGTAAATACCATATGTAGAGCGAATTCTGGACACAGATTTTTTCTGCTGGCAAATTTAAAAAAAAGGCAAATTTCACCTATTTCAACATTTTCCCAAAAATCCCACCCACTCTGAACCATCCAATACAACTGCACAAAGCAACGCTATACACCAAGAAACACACCATCAGATGTCCACACACCCACATTAATAAAGCCACATATCCACCACCAACGACCACATAGCTATTATTAAATATTCACTGTTATATACCATCACATAAGCAACAACATAGGCCCAAACACCAACCCTGAGACAGCTATACACCTATCAAATCGTACCCGGCTACCTACTATCATAAGACCACAAACTCACTGTCATAGGATCACAAAACCGCTACAAAAACCTCACAAACTTGATATCGCACCTACCATTTTACAGTTGTACATCCATATATCCACCTCATATATCCTTGCTCCCACCATCATATGGCCACACAGTTCCTATCGTAAGCAACCACAAAACCTATGACAATTCAACCACCAACAATCACCTACACAGTCACCATCATACAGTCACACACCAACCATAATCTATGACCACACAAACAACAATGTATACCCCAACACCCATTATCAGATGGCCAAATACCGTAAAATGACAAGACACCCACCATCATATGGCCACCCAGCTATCATCCTACAAATACACAACCACCTATAAAAAGCAACAAAGTTGCTATTATATGCTACCACAGACCAATTTAAGCTCACACAGTCACCATCATAAGCCAACTCAACAGACACATAAAGTGATCTTCAGTACTTTTTGAAAGAAGAACAACTGATGGTCTTCCCAGCAGTTGAGTGAAGCTTAAGGAGTGGTAGGAGACATTCTCTGAGGTATGGTTGTCATGGTACTGTTAGAGGATATGCCCATGGACTGATTGTAAAACTATTCGAGAGTTGTTTCGGAAAGAATTGGAGAATAAAGATTTCAAAGGGCTTCGAATCACATGTGGCAGTATTATTTAAGAGAGAGTATTGTTCAACAACAACAATGCTGTGGGTCCTGTTTAGCAGCACAGCTTGGTTTACAGCAGTGGCAACAAGGATGCAGAGTTTTAAACAAATTCTGATTTGCGCCCCCTGGATAATATCACGATTGCAGAGCAGTATTGCACAACCTGGGTTTGCACATCCGAATTTCATGCCAGGCTTTACCTACTGTTGACTTGTGGGCAAATATTACAAGATAAGCATCTTGGTCATGGGCAATTAAAATGTGTAATTGGGTCATAGGCAAATACCATCCAAAATGGAATCATATTTTTTCTGCAAATATAAGCTTGAACCGAAGGATCGGATTACAAGTGTGTCAGAAAATTCCTATCCTGCTTGTGCAGAGGTTGGAATGCCAAGTTCTGTGAAGTTACTGCGTGCGATATATTCCTCATGTCCTGCTGATTATCAGCATGTGAAACCTGATGCAATTTCTCGGGTAGAAAAGGCTCGGTATGTTCTGGGTCATGTAGATTTTGTGAACTTTGCAAATGATGAGAACACCCATATTTGTAACTTTGGGCCAGATGTAAGGATCAGGCTGCTAAAGAAGTTTTCTGTCTTTGCATAGTGCTGTGTTGCAACCTCCTCCATTTTTTTTTTTGGATCACTAACAAAATATCGAAGGTCAAAATATCGTGTTCCCAAAATATCGGGGCATAAATATCGATGTCAAAAATATCGACATCCTATCTCCATAATGGTAAGTGCTAAAATATCGAAAAAAATATATAGTTGTTAAAAATATCGAAGTTAAAAATATCGTTTTTTTCCAAATGTATAAAAAAAATGTAAAATAAATTAAATAAAACATATAACTTAAAAAAATATTCAGAATTATTATAAAATGTTAACAATTATAAGTAATAAATGTAATATAAAAATAAATTAAACATACATATATAAAATGTAATATATATATTTACTTAATAATTAATAAATAATTATTTTAATAAATTATAAAATGTTAGAAATATATTAAAAATTATAAACACATATATATATACATACACCTGTAACATTAAAAAAAATATAAATCAAATTATTAAAATATTTATTAATTTTTAAAACTACATTTTACACTACATTAAGGGGCCGATTCCGATTCGGGCCGGAAATCTCTCCGACCGAGCCGGACCCGGAGAGATATCCGACCGAATCGGACCCGTGCAGCCCGACCGAACGAGTACGATGCGCACGTATGCCATTGGACTTGAGTCGGTCGGACTCCCATTGAAGTCAATGGGAGCCTGTCGTACGACGCGTACACGGGCTCCCATTGACTCAATGGGCACGACGCAAACAAGGGCGCCCCCTACAGCGTGTACGCGGCGAAGCGATTCGCGCCATACACGCACAGGTAGGGGGGACCCATGGGTCCCCCCTGTGTGCGACTCGCGCGGCTACGCATACAGGGGGTCCGACACGGACCCCCAAAGTACGGCTCCGACAGCTCTTTCGAGCCGGAGTGCGCGGCTCGGTCGGACTGCTCGCGGCGCGCATCGTACTTACCCGGCCGGGAAACGTCTCCATTGCGCGGTGCGAGTCATGTCCGTGCGAGTCGGTCAGTGCGGTTAGAGCCGGGATCGAGTCGGTTGGAGCGGTCGGGACGCCCGGACGAGTCGGTCGGCGATTTCGCATCGTACTCGCTCGTCCGGACGCGCGTACGGATCGGTCGGGAAATAGGGCTCCAAATCGGATCCGGTTAAGCCGAATCCGATTCGGAGCCCTACCGGCCGAGATCGGAATCGGCCCCTTAGTGTAACAGTAGGGAAAGTGTTGGATAGCGTAGACGAAAAAATTACGATTCCCACTCCAACGAGTGCAACAGTAGGGAAAGTGTTGGATAGCGTAGCGGTAAAAATTACTATTCCCACTCCAGGGAGTGCAACAATAGGGAAAGTGTTGGATAGCGGAGGGGAATAATTTACTATTCCCACTCCAGCAAGTGCAACAGTAGAGAAAATGTTGGATAGCGGAGGGACAAAATTTGCTATTCCCACTCCAACAAGTGCAACAGTAGGGAAAGAGTTAGATAGCGGAGAGGAATAATTTACTATTCCCACTCCAATAATTGCAACAGTATGGAAAGTGTTGAATAGCGTAGAGAATACAATTATTATTCCCACTCCAGGGAGTGCAACAGTAGGGAAAGTGTTGGATAGCGGAGGGGTAAAAATTACTATTCCCACTCCAGCGAGTGCAACAGTAGGGAAAGTGTTGAATAGTGTAGGGGTAAAAATTATTATTCCCACTCCAGCGAGTGTAACAGTAGGGAAAGTGTTGGATAGCGTAGGGGTAAAAACTACTATTCCCACTCCAGCAAGTGCAACAGTAGGGAAAGTGTTGGATAGCGAAGGGGAAAAAATTACTATTCCCACTCCAGCAAGAGGAACAGTAGGGAAAGTGTTGGATAGCGTAAACGTAAAAATTACTATTCCCACTCCAGCAAGTGCAACAGTAGGGAAAGTGTTGGATAGCGGAGGGGAATAATTTACTATTCCCACTTCAATTAATGCAACACTAGGGAAAGTGTTGGATAGCGAAGAGGAATAATTTACTATTCCCACTCCAGCAAGTGCAACAGTAGGGAAAATGTTGGATAGCGAAGGGGAAAAATTACTATTCCCACTCCAGCGAGTGCAACAGTAGGGAAAGTGTTGGATAGCGTAGAGGTAATAATTACTATTCCCACTCCAGCGAGTGCAACAGTAGGGAAAGTGTTGGATAGCGGAGGGGAATAATTTACTATTCCCACTCCAGCAACTGCAACAGTAGGGAAAGTTTTGGATAGCAAAGTGGAAAAAATTACTATTCCCACTCCAGCAACTGCAACAGTAGGCAAAGTATTGGATAGCAGAGACATAAAAATTACTATTCCCACTCCAAGGAGTGCAACAGTAGGGAAAGTGTTGGATAGCGGGGAGGTAAAAATTACTATTCCCACTCCAACGAGTGCAACAGTAGGGAAAGTGTTGGATAGCGGAGGGGAATAATTTACTATTCCCACTCCAATGAATGCAACACTAGGGAAAGTGTTGGATAGCGGAGGGGAATAATTTACTATTCGCACTCCAGGGAGTGCAACAGTAGGGAAAGTGTAGGATAGCGGAGGGGATAAAATTACTATTCCCACTCCAGGGACTGCAACAGTAGGGAAAATGTTGGATAGCGGAGGGGTAAAAATTACTATTCCCACTCCAGCGAGTGCAACAGTAGGGAAAGTGTTGGATAGCGAAGGGAAATAATTTACTATTCCCAATCAAGCAAGTGCAACAGTAGTGAAAGTCTTGGATAGCGGGGGAATAAAACAAAACATTACAGCTATTGAACCTAATCCCCTAACAAAATAAAAATAAAACCATTACCAAAAATATTTATCAATTAATAAATAAATATTAATGATCAACTAATTAATTTATTTAAACTAAATTACTTTCTACCCTCTACCCCAATAAACAGCAAAACACACACTTAATTTTTTTTTACACAATATCCATTACTAATTTTACATCAAAAAATTAATAACAATTAACATCAAATCATAAATTAATTTTTTTAAATTTCTTCCCAAAATTTACAACATTAAACCACACAACTCAGACATCAAAATTATTCCACAATTAGCATATTTAATTTTAATTAATTAATTAGCATTAATTAACAAATAATTAATTAATTATAAATAATTTACCTCCCACCATAATCCCTTATAAATGGCACAACCAATGTTGAAAAACATGACACAATTAACATAATTAATTAACAATTAATTAATTAATTAATTAATAAAAATTAACAAGCAAAATAAAAAATTAATACAAAATTAATTTACACAAGTAACAATATAAAATATCATTAACTAAGGGGCCGATTCTGATGCGGGTTGGAAAAGCTTCCCGACCGAATCGGTTGGGAAATGGTGTCTGACCCACTCGAATCGGGAAAGTCCGACCGGCGGAGTAGGATGCATCCGGATGCTTCCAGATACGATTTGGTTGAACTCCCATTGACTTCAATGGGAACATTTGTTCCTAACCGCATCAGAATTGGGCCCTCGGTCGGGAAGACACGTTCCCGATCCGATTTGGAAGGAGCAAATGCCGTTAGGAGGCCTTCCTAACCGCATCAGAATCAGGCCCTTGGTCGGGAAGCTTTTCCACCCCGCATCAGAATCGGGCCCTAAATGTTATAATAAAAATAATAAAAAATGTATTAAAATTAAATTACTTCCCACCCTACTCCCCTTTCAACCCACAACCCGCTCCTAAAAAAATACCACAAATAACATATTTACCAATTAATTAATAATGATAACAACCAATTAATAAATAATCAATAATCAATTAATTACCACAATTAACAATAATAAATAAATACATAAATATTAATTAAGAAAAATATTAATTAATTAATTATAATTAAATTACTTCCCACCCTACTCCCCTATCAACCCACAATCCGTTCCTAAAAAAATGACACAATTAACATAATTACCAATTAATTAATAATAATTAACAACCAATAATAAATAATTAATAATACATTATTTACCACAATTAATATTAAAAATTATTAAATACATAAATATCAATTAATAAAAAAATATTAATTAATTAATCAAAATTAAATTACTTCCCACCCTATTCCCATATAAACCCACAACCCGCTACGGAACTGAAACGAAAAAAATTTAATTAAAATAAAATTAAAACTTCTAAAAATTATTAATACATTTATTATAATTAAATTACTTCCCACCCTATTCCCCTATAAACCCACAACCCGTTACGGAAGTAAAAAGCAAAGTTTAATTAAAATAAAATTTAAACTTCTAAAAAATAATTAATAGTTTTATTATAATTAAATTACTTCCCACCCTATTCCCCTATAAACCCACAACCCGCTACGGAACTAAAACGCAAAATTTACTTAAAATAAAATTAATAACTGCTAAAAATGTAATACATATATTAAAAAACAAATGCAATACTAAAACAAAAAAATAGAACACATACTTTTAAAATACATACTAAAATACCTAACTAACAAAAAAAACGATATTTTTAACAACTATATTTTTGCAAACGATATTAATGACTTCGATATTCTGAAAAGCGATATTACGTATCTTAGACTAGATATTCTTTACAACGATATTCTTTACAACGATATTCTGACAGTCGATATTTTTGTATCCCGATATTCTGCACTCGATATTAGTGCAGGTCGAAATAAAAGACTCGATATTCTGTCTGTTTACCTTTTTTTAGCTCGGCTTTGAATGAAACAAATTTGGCACAGGTCAAAACAGATATTTACACGGACTCGCAGAAACTAAAGGGGATATTACCAAGGAATTGCGATAATTATCGCAAAGCGTGCTTAGCGCAGTTTTTTTTATCGCCGGCTATCGCTGGATTTCATCGCGGAGATAACGCATTATTATCAACGCTTATCTCCAAGGCGATAAAAAATGCAGCGATAGCGGCAAAACCCAGCATTAGCGCGAGAAATCCAGCGATAAATTCAACGCGCTAATGAAAAGCTTGCTAATAGGCAGGTGAGGACTTAACCTTACAATCCACCTCCATTGACTAGAATGGTTAAGTCAGGTTTTTAGCAGGTGTTAGATTCCAGCGATAATCGCGGTTAGCGCAAATTTTTTATCGCTTCGCGGGCATGCTAATAGGGGAAGTTGTGTTTGCGACTGTTTTCAGTCGCTTTAAGTTGGGAACGCCTACTTTGCATGTCATTAGCGATATATATCGCTGACATGCAAAGCGGCACCAAAACGGTCGCTTTCGCCATGAAGCTGTCGCTAACAGCTGTTAGCGACAGCTTGCTAATAGGGCGATAGAAATATCGCCGCTTTAGCGGCAAAAAGTGCCGCTAAAGCTGCGATAAGGCCCTTGCTAATATGCCCCTAAATCTCATATACACTAATAAGGAAGATCTCCATCTCAAAAACTTTGCAAATGACTGTGAATGCAATGACGGAGGCCTGCGAGGAACAACAGGCTTCCATCCCTGTATTAGCAATTGTAAAATTCAGAACCTTTACCTAACAGGACAAGCAGGGGCTGTTAAAAAAATGGATAATGCATTTGCAGGTTTATACACTGGCCCACTGGATCGTTATCTGCTTCCCATGCCTGCAGCTGCCTTTCATATAGTGGAAGTTGTCCTTCATAGACCACTTGCGCTTTGCAAATGGATACCAGCCTACTTTTAGGAGTGGGGTAGAGAACATGCAGATGATATGTCAGGACTTAGAAAAACGTATTTGTCCAGGGCTAAATCGTGTGGTCCGTCGGCTAGACTGCCGACTTTGGTGCTGGAAACCAGGGTTCGAGCCTCGGGGTCACGTCCACATCCTGTGATTCTGGGCAAATCACTTTATCTCCCCGTGCCTGAATGTGTAATGTAAATACGGAGCTCATGTAAAGCGCTCCAATACCTTCGGGTCGAGTTCGCGCTATATAAATATGCAAAACAAAAAAAATGTAGTAGTGAACATTTCTCCTAACCATTCAATTTCAGATTGTTCAGTTAAGAGACTTTCAAAGGACATCCTGCAGTTATCTGGGTAGAGCTGAAAAGCACAATCTACTGTAATTCCGAAAATTATAGTTTTCCCTTGAGTGCACCTGTAGGCTTTGATAATTAGAAAAATGTGCACATCTACCTCAGTCGTAGGCGTGCACCTATGACTACACATATTCATTGACTGAAATGAATAGCCTTGACGAAGATATATTTGGAGTAACACTGTCTTGAACAAACACTGTGCATGTTGGTAGAGATTAAACCAAAGTGGTATGCAGTTCCTATTGAGAGTTGCAGGTCGTTGTGTTTGTTTGAAAGTACACAAAATAGTGTTCAATCAAAGAGGGATGGATCACCAGAAAGGAAGCTGATTTCTTAACCACAAAAGAACCCAAGATCCCATACTTCTACATCCTGCCCAAAATTCACAAGGGGGTCACCCCGGTCCCCGGACGACCCATTGTCTCAGGAATCGGTTCCATCTTGGAACCCCTTTCACGTTTTTGTGACCATTTCTTGCAACCGATGGTGAGAGCTACTTGTCCTTTATTAAGGACACCACAGATGTCCTTAGGTTGCTTGAGGGGGTCCAACATCCAGAAGAGGTAGACCTACTGATTACCCTGGATGTTGAGGCCCTCTATACTAACATCCCACAAAGGGCGACCCTGGAAGTTATTGAGGATGCACTAAGCCATGGCAACTGGACTTCTCTTACTCCAGTGGCCTTCATATTAGAGTGTGCTACCTTAGCCCTTACGGAAAATTTCTTCCAGTATAACACACAACTCTACCATCAAACGCAGGGCACCTCTATGGGCAGTACATTTGCGCCGAGTCTGGCATGTATGTACATGTCAGCATTTGAAGATAGAGAGATCCATAGCTCCAGTAATCCATACGAGACTAATGTGCTAATATGGAAGAGGTTCATTGATGATATTCTGATCCTATGGAAAGGAGAACGCACGAAATGCGATGAATTCTGTGCCTGGATTAATACACTTAACCCTTTCCTGAAATTTACAAACACGATTTCTGAAACCGAGATCCCCTTCCTTGACCTACTGATTAAACTGGAGAATAATGTCATTACTACTACACTCTATCGCAAACCTACAGATAAAAATAGCTTATTGCTATTTAGTAGTCACCATCCCAGGGCCCTTAAACAGAATCTTCCTTTCGGACAGTTCCTCCGCATTAGGAGGAACTGTAGTTCATTAAAGGATTACCAGAAAGAGTCTAACACCCTGACAAAAGATCTTTGTCGGAGGGAGTACCCTAGACACACGGTCGCACTTGCTTGCAAAAGGGCTAAGAACAATAATCGGGACAGTCTACTAGAAAATAAACCTAGAGAACCGGATAATGCCATTACCTGCGTGACTACCTACACCTCTGACTCCAACCGTATGAGAAACATCATCAAGAAACATTGGAGCATTCTCAATACAGGGACATTAACCCTACCTGTTCCTAGGTTTGCATTCAAATGGACAAGTAACTTAAAGGACATGCTCACACACACGAGACCTAGAATTCTCCAGAGCAAAGTACAAAGAACACTATGGGATCTACCGCCTATAATGGGACATTTCCCTTGTGGGTCCTGTTCAGTATGTCCTCTCACTAAAATCACGAAAGAACTGATTTTCCCGAATGGAGTCAAATGGAAGATGAACAAACATACGAATTGTAATACTCCCAACTGCATCTATATATTGAGTTGTCCGTGTGGACTCCTATATATAGGAATGACAACGAGACCGGTGAAAGTCCGGATAATGGAACACAGGAGCAACTTTAGGTGCCATAAGACCAATACTAAAATGACTACACATTTTGAACAACATAAACATCTTCCTGACTCTTTCAACTGGGGCGTACTTGAAGCCCATTCAGGGATGACCAAAAATTCCTTGTTCCGCATCGAACAACGATGGGTCTTGAGGTTAGTCTCTGACAAAGAAGGATTGAATGAGGACATACCTTGGAGTTTACTGACCTAATTTACTCCTCTTTGGTATTCCTCAAGCAATTACTATCTGCGCAACCATGATCATTATTATGACTGTCCAGTCCATGAATTGTGGTAGATACCTCACTAATAGCACATATATGCATCCAACTACCATTCCATCCCTTGTTGGTTACAATCTCAGGAATATCCAGCAATTAATTACCTATAAGTGCACACTGGTCATATAATAGTAACTCTTTCCTGTACCAGAGTGGTATTCCATACTTGTGGGACAGCTTAGATTCTGCTACAACCAAACTGCATCGAGTTGATCACCACCATCATATAAGTGAGGTTCCAACATGGCGCTCTAAGTTTTTCTCATATAATCCGCACATGATCATTTCCATGACTTTCACGAGCTAGAATTGTGGTAGATAATTTTCTAACACTGACATACGTTTTATACCATCTTTCTATTCCTTTGGCAAAACATATATAGCAAGACCCAATAAATAACCACCAACTATTGTGTATTGGCTACATGTAAGTAACTTTTATTTTACACCACAATGTTATTCCCGATTTGTGGAATAAATTAAGCTTTGCTATCATCTAGTTGCCACTAATTAAGTAATACCACAAATTGTGAGTATTCAAATATGGCACCCATAGTCACGGTTGACCTGCTCATCTTATCGTACAGTATCGACAGTGGCGATCATTCCAATATGGCGCCCGATACCACGGGCAGCACTCTAGCCTCTTCCCATTGCTCAGACCGGAAGTCCCACCCCTCGTGTATGGCCGACCGGAGGTATAATTAACCAGGTCGGTTTGAATACGGTACCACCCGGGCCGGCAGAGTGAGGGGTAGGACGACCGTCTATCCACTGGAATTCTCGCTGTGAGTATTGTAAGGGAACGGGATATGCCAAGGGGGATTTGACTCATACATGGCACCTTCTAATGGTAGGGAACTTCTCACGTCCGGTTTAGGTAGCATTATCCTACTGCGGGCTTAATAGGAGTACACGAGACCGCCTGCCCTAGACGTGTCTTCAGCTAGGATCGAGTGGGCCATAATAGATACAATCGAGTGACTACGAGCGGGTACTTGTGACTCATACAACCCCTGTGTGGTGTAACGGCGCCTTTACGAACGGTGACCAATCAATGTGGGCACTTTTCTGCTGTTTGGGGGCGTGCCTCGGGTTTTCCATCCTCGGCGCTAGCCTGTGGCAACCGGATACCAACCTCTGGTTGGCCTCCTTGGGGCCATCGGTTCGCACTGTAGGGGGTTGTCTGGGGCATGTTTGCTCTTACAGTGGATCGGTATACGCTAAAGTTCCTTTCTAGATGTAGGAGCCTTGTGTGTGATGACCTTCACCTTGGGGGCCATTATTGTTGTGATTATACCACCGACCAGATAACTGTTTACTGGAAACTGTGCCTGTATGTCCATATTTTTACTCTCCTGAATTTTGCCATTTACTAGGACACTACACCTTTAGTGTCTACACCTGCCGGTACACGATGCCGTGCTTAGTGACCCAAATAGGGTGAGTTACACTACTGTGCCTGATTTTCAAGGCACTTTTTTATCACTGCTGCTGCTTTTCAATGCTGGCTTTTAATGTAACTGTTTCGTTTCTGACGCATGATCACAATCACTTGTGTGTGAAGCATGCGTTTACTGCACCTTAGGATATTTGGTGCACTTACATCAATGTATATAAAACTGTTATACTATGATCTAGTAACTTTTATGAATTTCTCTTGTTGCAGGCTATGTTGTAGATCTACAGGTACCACTTTTTAGGGTGCTGTATGGGTGGTCACGACTTCTTTGACACGTAGCTCGGACCACCACCAAAAAGTGTAGGTAGATCTCACTTAGGTCCTGAGGAATTGCCATCAAATTGATAACAGGCAAGAAACATGTTGACCCGAACTACTAGCGCATAATCCCGCAACCTTAGAGCGGGCTTGCGCACTTCCCTCTTTTTTAATCAGGTTAGTGGCCACATTTTCATTAAAATTATCTTGAGTGGACCACTATTTCCTGTTTTACTTCACATCCCTTAACACAACACCTACACTGATATTGGGCCCTCACATGCACTACACCCAACGGCGCAAAGGAAAAAAGATCTCCGCCAAGAAGGCCCCATCTCGGGTGCCGATCGGGTATTGCACTGCCGACCCGATAAGGAGCAGACCCGATGATGAAGCAAGACACCTAGCTGGCTGGGTGTGTGAGGGTCTTTTTCCGAAAGGAGGAAATCATCCTCCTGCTCTTTGATTGAACACTATTTTGTGTACTTTCAAACAAACACAACGACCTGCAACTCTCAATAGGAACTGCATACCACTTTGGTTTAAACTTAGTTACAGGCCTGTATGCTGGACCTAGATAAAGGCCCTAGGTTCCCCCTCTTTGGTAACATGTTGGTAGAGAACCAAGCCTCGGTGTCAAGCAACTTGTGTCAGATGAGAACCTCAGAAAATTAATCAATTAATCAGTTTGCAGTGCAACACAGTGGTGATAGTCAGACGCTACAATGCCAGTGGGGGGATCTGCTTTGCATCATCACCAAAAAAAAACAAAATCAATCAATCAATCAATCAATCATGTCACTTATAAAGCGCACTACATACCCGCGAGGGTCTCAAGGCGCTGGGGGAAGAGGGGGGTGGTGCTGCTACTGATCGAAGAGCCAGGTCTTGAGGAGTCTTCTGAAGGCCAGTAGGTCTTGGGTCTGTCGGAGGTTGGTGGGGAGGGTGTTCCAGGTCTTGGCGGCGGGGTGGGAGAAGGATCTGCCGCCGGCGGTCGTTTTCCCGGATGCGGGGGACTGTGGCGAGGGCGAGGCTGGTCGAGCGGAGCTGGCGGGTGGGGGTGTAGAAGCTGAGTCGTCTGTTGAGGTAGGCTGGTCCAGAGTTGTGGAGTGCTTTGTGTGCGTGGGTGAGGAGCTTGAAGGTTATCCTCTTGTTGACAGGGAGCCAGTGCAGGTCTCTCAGGTGGGGTGTGATGTGGCTGCGTCGGGGGATGTCGAGGATAAGACGTGCAGAGGCGTTCTGGATGCGTTGCAGCCGTCTCAGGAGCTTAGCCGTCATTCCTGCGTAGAGGGCGTTTCCGTAGTCCAGCCTGCTGGTGACGAGGGCCTGGGTGACTGTTTTTCTTGTTTCGGTGGGGATCCACTTGAAGATCCTGCGGAGCATTCGGAGGATGTTGAAGCAGGATGAGGAAATGGCGTTGACCTGCTTAGTCATGGAGAGGGTGGGGTCGAGGATGACCCCTAGGTTGCGTACGTGGTCGGTGGGTGGCGGGGCTGTTCCCAGTGATGTTGGCCACCAGGAGTCGTCCCAGGCTGAAGGGTTGGAACCAAGGATGAGGACCTCCGTCTTGTCCGAGTTCAGCTTCAGGCGGCTGGTCCTCATCCATTCGGCGACGGCCTTCATTCCTTCGTGGAGGTGGGCTTTGGCGGTGTGAGGGTCTTTGGTGAGGGAGAGGATCAGCTGGGTGTCGTCGGCGTAGGAGATGATGTTGAGGTTGTGCTGTCGGGCGACGTGGGCGAGGGTGCCATGTAGATGTTGAACAGCGTTGGGCTGAGGGAGGAGCCTTGGGGTACGCCGCAGATGATCTTGGTGGCCTTGGATCGGAAGGGGCGAGGCGGACGCTTTGTGTTCTGCCGGAAAGGAAGGATGTGGTCCAGTCCAGGGCCTTCTCTTGGATCCCGGCGTCGTGAAGGCGTGTTCGTAGTGTGTGGTGGCAGACCTTGTCGAAGGCGGCTGATAGGTCCAGGAGGATGAGGGCTGCTGTTTCTCCGTTGTCTAGCAGGGTCCTGATGTCATCGGTGGCGGCGATGAGGGCGGTTTCGGTGCTGTGGTTGCTGCGGAAGCCGGACTGGGAAGGGTCCAGGATGTTGTTCTCCTCGAGGTAGCGGGTCAGTTGTTTGTTGACGATTTTCTCGGTGACCTTCGCGGGGAACGGGAGCAGAGAGATGGGTCGGAAGTTCTTGAGGTCCTTGGGGTCTGCCTTGGGTTTCTTGAGTAAGGCGGTGATCTCGGCATGCTTCCAGCTTTCCGGGAAGGTTGCTGTCTCGAAGGAGATGTTGATTATTTTCCGGAGATGGGGCGTGATGGCTGTACTGGCTTTGTTGAAGATGTGGTGAGGGCACGGGTCTAGCGGTGAACCGGAGTGGATGGTGTTCATGATCTCGCTGGTGTCCTCGTCGTTGATGTTGGTCCAGGAGAGCAGGCGGTTGGTGGTTGTGGGGGCAGTGGTCTCGGTGGTTGCCGGGGCGGTCGTGGTGTTGAAGCTGTCGTGGATGTCGGCGATTTTGCAGTGGAAGAAGGTGGCCAGTGAGTCGCACAGGTCTCGCGACGGCTGGATGTCGTTGGTGTTGGAGCTGGGGTTGGAGAGTTCCTTCACGATGTTGAAGAGCTCTTTGCTGTTGTGTGCGTTGTTGTCTAGGCGGTCTTTGAGTGAGGCCCTTTTGGCGGATCTGATGAGGTGATGGTGACTGCGGGTGGCGCTCTTGTGGGCGGCGTAGCTGTCCGCTGTCCGTTCGTGGAGCCAGATCTTCTCCAGTTTTCGGCATGTTCGTTTGGAGGCCTGGAGGTCTTCGGTGAACCAGGTGGCTTTCTTGCTGGTGTGGCTGTTGGGCGGATTCTTGAGCGGGGCGAGGGTGTTGGCGCAGTCGTCGATCCACTGTCTGAGGTTGCGGGCGGCGGTGTCGGGGTCGGAGGGTTCGGCGGGTGGGCTCAGGGCGAGGGTTGTGGTTAGCTGGTCTTCCGTGACTCTGCTCCAGCAGCGGCGAGGCATTTGTTCGGTGCGGTGGTGCGTGGTGGGCTTCCTGTAGGTGAAGTGGATGCAGTGGTGGTCAGTCCAGTGGGGTTCGGAGGTGTGGTTGAAGGAGACGTGTGGGCTTGCGGAAAAGATGGAGTCTAGCGTGTGGCCGGCGGCGTGGGTGGGTGTAGTCACGAGCTGTCTGAGTCCGAGGGTGGCGAGGTTGTCGATCAGGGTGGTGGAGTTGGTGTCCTTGTTGTTCTCGAGGTGGAAGTTCAGGTCCCCGAGGAGGATGTAGTCCGTGGAGGCGACGGCGTGTGTGCTGACGAAGTCAGCGATGGAATTGATGAACTGTGGTCGAGGTCCGGGGGGTCTGTAGATGAGGGTTCCTCTGAGGGTGGTGTTGGGATCGGTGTGGATCTGGAAGTGCATGTGTTCGGCGGTGCTGAGGGTGTCGTCGGTGTTGGTTGAGACTCTGAGGGTGTTCCTGTGGACGATGGCGATGCCTCCTCCGACTCCGTTAGTGCGGTCCCTGCGGGTGATCTTGTATCCGTCCGGGATGGCAATGGCGATGTCGGGGGCTGAAGCGGGATTCAGCCAGGTCTCCGTCAGGAATGCGACGTCTGGGGAGGTTGAGTCGAGAAGGTCCCAGAGTTCGATGGCGTGTTTGCGGGCGGAGCGGGTGTTGAGGAGGATGCATCTGAGGTAGTTGGGTTCTTTCCTGGGCGGTGGTTTGGCGGGGCGGGTGCTGGCGAAGCTGCAGTTCCGGCAGGTGAAGGGCCCTTGGGTGCACTTCGGGGTGGCCTGGTAGCAGGCGTGATCTTTTCCGGGGTTGAGTGCGTGGAGGGTGCTGGCGTCGTATCGGCGTCTGTTGATGTGGCGGGCGCGGGGATGCCCGGACCAGGGGGTCTGGCGCTGGGCGCGGTCACGGCGCGGACGGGCGCAGACGGGCTTGCCTTAGGCGCGCCTTTGGCGTGCCAGCGGCGCGAGCCGCGCAGCGGCCGCCATAAATGGGGAGGTGGGAGGGAGGAGCAGGGAATGGGGCAGCGAATGGGCAGTGAGGGGCGGGGCCGCAAGGGCGCAGCGGCGGGAAACAGGCACAGAAGGGAAAACGAGCACAATCAGGGCATCAAGGGGGCACAGAAAGGAAAAAAAACGAGCACAATCAGGGGCAGCAAGGGGGCACAGAAAGGAAAAACGAGCACAATCAGGGGCAGCAAGGGGGGCACAGAAAGGAAAAAATGAGCACAATCAGGGGCAGCAAGGGGGGCACAGAAAGGAAAAACGAGCACAATCAGGGGCAGCAAGGGGGGCACAGAAAGGAAAAACAAGCACAATCAGGGGCAGCAAGGGGGCACAGAAAGGAAAAACGAGCACAATCAGGGGCAGCAAGGGGGCACAGAAAGGAAAAACGAGCACAATCAGGGGCAGCAAGGGGGGCACAGAAAGGAAAAATGAGCACAATCAGGGGCAGCAGCAGGGCACACAGACGGAGCTGTGTGGTGGGGAGCGACCTACCAGTCAAGGTCAGGGGTCGCTCTCTTCACCACGCAGCGGCCGCCATAAATGGGGAGGTGGGAGGGAGGAGCAGGGAATGGGGCAGTGAATGGGCAGTGAGGGGGCGGGGCCGCAGGCGCAGCGGCGGGAAACAGGCACAGAAGGGAAAACGAGCACAATCAGGGCATCAAGGGGGCACAGAAAGGAAAAAAAAACGAGCACAATCAGGGGCAGCAAGGGGGCACAGAAAGGAAAAAACTAGCACAATCAGGGGCAGCAAGGGGGCACAGAAAGGAAAAAATGAGCACAATCAGGGGCAGCAAGGGGGGCACAGAAAGGAAAAACGAGCACAATCAGGGGCAGCAAGGGGGGCACAGAAAGGAAAAACGAGCACAATCAGGGGCAGCAAGGGGGCACAGAAAGGAAAAACGAGCACAATCAGGGGCAGCAAGGGGGCACAGAAAGGAAAAACGAGCACAATCAGGGGCAGCAAGGGGGCACAGAAAGGAAAACGAGCACAATCAGGGGCAGCAGCAGGGCACACAGACGGAGCTGTGTGGTGGGGGAGCGACCTACCAGTCAAGGTCAGGGGTCGCTCTCTTCACCACGCAGCGGCCGCCATAAATGGGGAGGTGGGAGGGAGGAGCAGGGAATGGGGCAGCGACTGGGCAGTGAGGGGCGGGCCGCAAGGCGCAGCGGCGGGAAACAGGCACAGAAGGGAAAACGAGCACAATCAGGGCATCAAGGGGGCACAGAAAGGAAAAAAAAACGAGCACAATCAGGGGCAGCAAGGGGGGGCACAGAAAGGAAAAACGAGCACAATCAGGGGCAGCAAGGGGGGCACAGAAAGGAAAAACGAGCACAATCAGGGGCAGCAAGGGGGCACAGAAAGGAAAAACGAGCACAATCAGGGGCAGCAAGGGGGGCACAGAAAGGAAAAAACGAGCACAATCAGGGGCAGCAAGGGGGGCACAGAAAGGAAAAACGAGCACAATCAGGGGCAGCAAGGGGGGCACAGAAAGGAAAAACGAGCACAATCAGGGGCAGCAAGGGGGCACAGAAAGGAAAACGAGCACAATCAGGGGCAGCAAGGGGGCACAGAAAGGAAAAACGAGCACAATCAGGGGCAGCAAGGGGGGCACAGAAAGGAAAAACGAGCACAATCAGGGGCAGCAGCAGGGCACACAGACGGAGCTGTGTGGTGGGGAGCGACCTACCAGTCAAGGTCAGGGGTCGCTCTTCACCACGCAGCGGCCGCCATAAATGGGGAGGTGGGAGGGAGGAGCAGGGAATGGGGCAGCGAATGGGCAGTGAGGGGGCGGGGCCGCAGGGGCGCAGCGGCGGGAAACAGGCACAGAAGAGAAAACGAGCACAATCAGGGCATCAAGGGGGCACAGAAAGGAAAAAAAAACGAGCACAATCAGGGGCAGCAAGGGGGCACAGAAAGGAAAAAACGAGCACAATCAGGGGCAGCAAGGGGGGCACAGAAAGGAAAAAACGAGCACAATCAGGGGCAGCAAGGGGGGCACAGAAAGGAAAAACGAGCACAATCAGGGGCAGCAAGGGGGGCACAGAAAGGAAAACGAGCACAATCAGGGGCAGCAAGGGGGCACAGAAAGGAAAAACGAGCACAATCAGGGGCAGCAAGGGGGCACAGAAAGGAAAAACGAGCACAATCAGGGGCAGCAAGGGGGGCACAGAAGGAAAAAACGAGCACAATCAGGGGCAGCAGCAGGGCACACAGACGGAGCTGTGTGGTGGGGGAGCGACCTACCAGTCAAGGTCAGGGGTCGCTCTCTTCACCACGCAGCGGCCGCCATAAATGGGGAGGTGGGAGGGAGGAGCAGGGAATGGGGCAGCGAATGGGCAGTGAGGGGGCGGGGCCGCAGGCGCAGCGGCGGGAAACAGGCACAGAAGGGAAAACGAGCACAATCAGGGCATCAAGGGGGCACAGAAAGGAAAAAAAAATGAGCACAATCAGGGGCAGCAAGGGGGCACAGAAAGGAAAAAACGAGCACAATCAGGGGCAGCAAGGGGGCACAGAAAGGAAAAACGAGCACAATCAGGGGCAGCAAGGGGGGCACAGAAAGGAAAAAACGAGCACAATCAGGGGCAGCAAGGGGGGCACAGAAAGGAAAAACGAGCACAATTAGGGGCAGCAAGGGGGGCACAGAAAGGAAAAACGAGCACAATCAGGGGCAGCAAGGGGGGCACAGAAAGGAAAAACGAGCACAATCAGGGGCAGCAAGGGGGGCACAGAAAGGAAAAACGAGCACAATCAGGGGCAGCAAGGGGGCACAGAAAGGAAAAACGAGCACAATCAGGGGCAGCAAGGGGGCACAGAAAGGAAAAACGAGCACAATCAGGGGCAGCAAGGGGGGCACAGAAAGGAAAAACGAGCACAATCAGGGGCAGCAGCAGGGCACACAGACGGAGCTGTGTGGTGGGGGAGCGACCTACCAGTCAAGGTCACTAGTTCGCCTAAATGGCCTAAAAAATGACTTTTGGGAAAAGAGAAAGCAGCGAGACCAGGACCGGGGGACCACACATCCCGGCATTCTTGGCGGCGCGAGTGCCGCCAACAACTTCCCCTGCGCCTGGAGGTGCTCAAAAAGGGCAAGAGGCTCCCGCAGGGCAGGAAAGAGAAAGCAGCAAGACCGGGACCGGGGGACCACACATCCTGGCATTCTTTGCGGCGCGAGTGCTGCCAATGACTTCCTGCCGCGCCTGGAGGCGCTCAAAAAGGGCTTGAGGCTCCCGCAGCATGGGAAAGAGAATGCAGCGAGACCGGGACAGGGGGACCACACATCCCGGCATTCTTTGCGGCACGAGTAACACCAACGACTTCCTGCCACCCCTGGAGGTTCTCAGAAAGGGCCTGAGGCTCCCGCAGCGCGGGTAAGAGAAAGCAGCGAGACCGGGACCGGGGGACCACACATCCCGGTATTCTTTGAGGTGTGAGCACCGCCAATGACTTCCTGCCGCGCCTGGAGGCGCTCAAAAAGGGCCTGAGGCTCCCACAGCGCGGGATGCGAGAGAGAGTGCCCGGGCCGCGCTTGGGCGAAGCCTGGGCCAAAAGTGGGCCCGTCTGCGCCCGTCCACGGCCTAACGAGGCTGGCCTGGGCCACCCCCCTTGGTCCTCTGATCTGAACCAGGTACCACCTTTCCACCTTTTCTTCCCTGTTATATTTATGCCCTGGGTCCTGGCAACACGCAAGGAGGCTATTGCCGACAGCAGCAAGGTGAGGACCGCAAGTGACTAACGGAAAATCGATGAGACCTTTTAACTCATAGATTATTCAGTGTTTTCCCACCGCAAAAATATTTGTGCAAGTTATTGGTGTACCAAGAGTAAGAAGAAGGAAGCAAATCAAGTAGGACTGAACTTTTGATTGCCGGATTATATATTATTGCACCCCCAACATGGACTTGCACCTGGGAGGTGTCACCCGCAAACTTTGAACTGATTTTATCCAGATTTGTCCTAAAAATAGTACTTTTCTTATGTAAATCTTCTTAAAGTTCAACTAAATTGGCTCAGTTTTTAACAATTGTATTATCTTACTAGACTTCCTTTTATTAGCATTTATTAGCACTTTGCACTTTGAACCTAGACCTTTGTACTTTGCACCTAGCACTTTTTACTCCCATTCCTTATAATATTTTAAAGAATCTTATATTACAGAACTTACCTGGCTGCCTCGTACCCTAAGATATTTCCTGGTAAGACATCATACACCTGTTAAGGGACGGAAATGGTTAAGAGCAAGATGCAAAAATCTGTAACTGACTACCCACGCACTACCATCGACTCTTTCTTAGTACGAGCGGTTAGTGCGTGCACCGATAAAATAGATAGGACAGAACGCCGTCTATCTCAGGGACCAGGCATGGTGATAGGAGGACTGGCAGGTGATGGTAGCAGATTTGCACAGGAAGGGAGTGTGCAATTAAGGGAAATAACCCACACTGAGTACCAAGGAACTCCTAGGACCTCTGAAATTACAATAGAACACGACCCCGAACCGCACATACAAACTGACCCCCCCACACATGCATACACCTGACGGATCACCGACCCGAAGAGAAAGAGAGGGTGCAAGAAGAGCCAAGCGGTGGGGGGGAGTAACAAAGCCAAGGAAGGATCCAAGCAGAACCCAACAGACCCAGCGTGCAATAGCTTAATTGATCAAGGCACTCTCTTAAATATACAAGCTACACAAATTGTAGCTACTATAGTAACAAAGGTTGAGGAGTTGCTAAAACCGATTTGTGATAAACTTGATAAACTGACCAGTGAAGTAACCAAGATTAGTGGCCTGCTAAGGAATACAAGCACCAGCCTTGGGACAAAGAGGGATGTAGTAATGGGGGGGGGGGGGTCAACTGAACGCTGCTCCAGGTAACTGCCCATACAGATAAGGTAAGAAGTGAGGAGATAGGCAGAGATCCAGCTGGGGATCCTACGACACAGTAATTGCAGGGCGTAAAAATGGAAGTAGTGAGTTAGTAAACTCTAATCATCTAAGACAACAGGCCCCGATTAACCATTTTCATCAACCCGAGGGGATGGGTCTGAGTTGGATCAATCAACCATAAAATACACTAAGCTAAGAGACAACATGGCTTATGAGGGAAGAGCTGATGTATCCATAAATTTACCACCTGAACTTTTGACTTTTTCAATGTAGTTAAAAGCTTGAATATCATATTTGGTTCCATTTCAGAACCCGTGGGGCTGGACTAAGCCAGTGACCCATATGTTGGTGCCAGTTTATTAAAGGCGACTGACAGGTAACATCCTGAGACTTTGGATAGCTTGCTGATTTTTCTAATTAATACATTTTTAAAAAAATAGTTTTTTCCCCCCTTCTTTTTTTAGTTTACTCATGAATAAACGCCTGTAATTATGTGATCTACTAGCACTGATGTTTAAGCCTTCTGCCAATTAATTTGGCTGTAAGTATAAGATGCTCAGTATTGGAATGGATTTTTGTATTGTATCATTTACACCTACAAGGTGTTCTACTTATTTATCTAATTCCTTTCATCCTTTTCAGTCTTAAAATTATTTTAAGGAATAGGCTGTTCCAATATTTCACCTAATCTTGGAGCCTTTGAATTTATGCATAAGCTCCTGCAATTATAATTCAGCATTTCCTATTGATGTGAGTATGGCATGTGACACTCTTGCCTTCTCTGTCCCTTTGCAAAGGTGGGTAGGGCCACTAATAGTTGTTCATTCCTTTTTTGGTTTCATAGCTTCATTCTACAGAGTCATTATCTGGGCGGACTCCATACGATCGTTGCACCTTCGGTTGGGTCTACTTTAACAATAGGTGAATTGACTATTACATCTCCTTGTTTTGGAGTTATGGGCCATTTTGGCACATTAATCTATTCTTTTCACACATATAGGTTCTGAAGGTGGTTTAAGGGTCTTTTCTCCACTTCCTCTTGGTGGTAGTAGTCATTTCCAGGCGCATTATCTTTTGCTTCTTCTCTCCTTTTTCTAAATAGAGAGGGATTTTGTCTCTCATTTTTTGCTGTAATATAACCCTTGAATGTCTGATATCCATGTTTATATATTTTTGTTTTTAGATGTTTGATTGAAACTGGTACGGACGCTCATATAATTACCGTTTGTCCTGATGTGACCATTTAGTTTCACTATGGTTGAAACGCAGTCGACGCACATATGTGGCCGAAATTGAAGAGGACGCATTGTTTGCTTTGTGTTTCAGTTTTGTCCTGAACTTCTGATTTTTGTAAACCTTTTTTCCTCAGCCACTTGTCTGTTTACACATTGCACTGTTTATAGGTCTTTGATTGTGTATTGTGTTGAGCGCCTTTTATCTTATATGTTTTAAGATTGAATTATTTATCATTGTTAATAAAACTTTTTCTATGAATTGTATATATTTAAACATGGGTTTTCTCTTTTTCTCCTTTTTCTCTTTGCTTTTTCCTTTTCTGTGTCTTCATCGGTATAATTTTCCATATTTTTCATATCATAATGATTTCTTTAGGTTTTTTGATTTTTTTTGTTTAAAATTTGATGCATGTATTGTGTTAACTTGAACCCTTGTTAGGATTCTAGTATCTCAGGGACCAGGCATGGTGATAGGAGGACTGGCAGGTGATGGTAGTGGATTTGCACAGGAAGGGAGTGTGCAATTAAGGGAAATAACCCACACTGAGCACAAAGGAACTCCTAGGACCTCTGAAATTACAATAGAACGCGACCGAGAACCGCACATACAAACTGACCCCCCACACATGCATACACCTGATGGATCACCAACCCGAAGAGAAAGAGAGGGTGCAAGAAGAGCCAAGCGGTGGGGGGGAGTAACAAAGCCAAGGAAGGATCCAAGCAGAACCCAACAGACCCAGCGTGCAATAGCTTAATTGATCAAGGCACTCTCTTAAATATACAAGCTTCACAAATTGTAGCTACTATAGTAACAAAGGTTGAGGAGTTGCTAAAACCGATTTGTGATAAACTTGATAAACTGACCAGTGAAGTAACCAAGATTAGTGGCCTGCTAAGGAATACAAGCACCAGCCTTGGGACAAAGAGGGATGTAGTGGGGGGGGGGTCAACTGAACGCCCGCTCCAGGTAACTGCCCATACAGATAAGGTAACAAGTGAGGAGATAGGCAGAGATCCAGCTGGGGGATCCTACGACACAGTAATTGCAGGGCGTAAAAATGGAAGTAGTGAGTTAGTAAACTCTAATCCTCTAAGACAACAGGCCCCGATTAACCAATTCCATCAAGCCAGAGGGGATGGGTCTGAGTTGGATCAATCAACCATAAAATACACTAAGCTAAGAGACAACATGGCTTATGGGGGAAGAGCTGATGTATCCATAAATTTACCACCTGAATGCTGGCCTTATGTTACAGTCTTGGTTAATGTGCCCCCTTGCAGCCAGGCCAAAGGGAGACACATGATACCCTAAAGAATAAAGTGGTACATTGCCTTGATAAGAACTGTGGTTACCCGATGGCAGGAGCAAATCAGATACTCCTAACGAAAAGAGTGAGTTGGATCTGCCCCTTACGAAAGAGTCTTAAAGGGGATTGCATAATCATTAATTTTAGAAACCCTAGCTGGGCTAGAAATACCCTGAATAGAACAATTCCACCATCGCAATTTGACCAAAACATGTCATTACAACCCCTTGGTTTTGTCTATAGGCATCTAAGGCCGACACAACGTAGGGAAGTTGATCGAGGCCATTTTCGCACGATACCAGATCTGACGACTCACCACCAATACGCATTATCAGTCTCAAATAGATACCAAGCTTTGAGTACTCTACATGATGTCGATTGACAAAAGGGGACCTGTTCCCCCAGCATGGACCCCCTTTTTACTGGAGACGGGATAGATGATTATGGAGCGGGGCACCAGTTGGGATCAATCTACCAGATAATGAACCAATCGTTGTCACAAACATCGAGAGCATACACGTAGAGACTCCCTATAAAGGTATAGATAAAGAAAGTAAGTGTGAGTGCCCTAGTGTTAACTCAGGGAAGATACTAGAAAGCGGATACACAATTGCAACTTGGAACATCGCCGGTTTAATGAGCAAACAGGACTCACTAGGATGGCAAGATTTTATTAACAATCTTGACATCTGTATGCAAGAAACCTGGTGTTCTGACCCTGTTTATATAGAAGGGTTTAACTCATATTGGTTACAGGCAGTGCCTTCCCCTGCTGGAAGAGCGAAAGGGGGGCTCCTGACCCTTATCTCAAACAAGTTACCGGCTGTTGTTGAAAGAGTTGTTACATTTGGAGCACACTCCCAGATCATGTGGTTGCATTGTTAAGATGGTAGGGATGTGGTTGAGGTTAACTACTATAATACCGTGTTCGATTCAACTCGCAGTAATATTGTATTTGAGCTAGATAAAGGGCTTGATAACTTGCTACGCACGATCAATATTATTAATATTGCAATCATATGGGTTGGGGATTTTAACACACAAACATGTCCGTTGTCTATGACCAAAGTTTGTGGGAATAGGAATGAAGAGGGTGATGACTGTATACATTTCCCACACAATGACTATGGAGGAGCCCTAAACTCCATGATGGCTAATATGACCTCGAATTGTTACAGTGTGCTCGTGACCCTAGTGATGGTTTAATACCATCCTTTATAAGCAGGAATGCTGCATCCATTATCAATCATGTGTTAATTTCATCAAGTATTAATCACATGTGTTCCACCTCATAGATCACCCAGTTAGTACTGAGTGACCACAATTGTATTATAATGTCAGCCCTTGTCTGGGGCCCAAAGGTTGTAGTACACCAAAATACCATAACTAACATTGCCCCTACTAGACCGAACGGAACACGAATCAAATGGGAGGGTGTGGAACCAATAAAAGTATTGCATGAAATTATTACAAAATGTGGCGCAGAGATTTCCTAATGCCTTAATGAGGATGTTAGCCCTTCCCAGTTGTTAGCTAATTTTATTAAAATTTATACTGCAATTGAAGGGATATTGACTGCTCCCTTTAGGGAAAAAAGTAGACAATGTAGGGGATGGTTTGATTACACCTGTTCCCAGGCTTTAAATAAACTGAAACAGGCTTTGCATAACAAACCAAGAAATAACAAATTAATTAAAAATGTACATTTTAATTACAAGTCTGTCCTCAAAGCAAGGAAAAGAGAGTTGCAGGAGTTAGCGTGGGACAAGTTATCCATGGCAGCAGACACAGCTAACAATAAGTTATTTTGGGAATCTGTGAACTCGCCATTTTTAAAGTGTGATTCATTTGTTGAATTACTATCCCATGTTAATTGCGAAGCATGGGTGATACACTTCTCAAGTATTTTTAATCCACAAGACCATGAAGCATCTAGGGCACAAAGTCCAATGCGGAGTAAGTGGCCAGTTATACCTTTAAATATCACAATTGATGAGGTACAGGTAGGACTGATCGGAAACAGGGGAGGGAAAGTACCCGGCCCAGATGGGATCCCAATAGACGTTTACAAAGCAGCAATAGATTTATGGGGGCCCATCCTCACCAGAGTTTTTAATTTAGCAGTGACAAAGTATATACCGTCAACATGGGGTCAATCAGTTATTATTCCTATTTTTAAAAAAGGTAACATATCGGAAGCTAAAACTATCGCCCCATTTCGCTCCTAGACTCAGCAGTAAAGGTGATGAGCAAAGTACAACTGGTGAGACTAGAAGAGTAACCAATGAGAAATTGGATACTCTCTCCAGTGCAATATGGTTTCAGGAAAGGGCTAGGAACAATAGAGCAATGCATCAGTCAGTCAGTCAGTCAGTCAAAAATCTTTATTCGGCTGAATACCAGCGATAAAAGAATACATCTTAAAAACGACATTTCAAAAGAATTAACACCATTAAAATTTGACCAACATAATCAATGCACAAGGAATCATTTTCCAACAATATTACAGAGCCGTACAGCAGTAGAAATGTACTTTTAAATCATCAGACAGGTAAATTCATCGTTTAAAAGGAGTAAATAATGTAATGCAGGCCGACACTTTCTTATATTTAAAGTTCTTATCAGTGGTATTAAAAAACCACGTCTTGGATTGGTATAACGTTTACAAAAAAACATAAAATGCAGAGTGTTCTGTGTGGACTCTGAATCGCATGGACACAATTCTAATTTAGCATCACAATGTGCATCTCGTGGGTATGAGACCAAAAGATGAAAGATACCCATCCTAAGCCTGATCAAATAAAACATTTTGGCATGATTAAAGTAAAAGGAAAGGTAACGCTCGGTACCTAGGGAGCTGACTAAGAGCGAGTGCTCGACAACCTTTTTTTTTTTACCAGCTCTTTACTATCTCTAACTTGATACAAATAGGAGAGAAAGTCTCTTTTGAGCTTGGCTCTTGGGATTTTAGCTATGTTTCCAGGGGTATCAAAACAGTCAAACAGTACCAGCTTCCCCAATTGATCTTGTATGTGGTAATCCAAGGAATTTTTCTCATGCGGTCCAACTTCAGACAATCCGAGATTATAGCGCAGTTCAGAACTGTTTCCTCTTTTACCCAAGTATTGTGCCATAGCATCAAGGGTGCTAGTTGTATACAAAAAGACAATGGGATTACACCCAATTCATTATAACAAATAGTAGCAGTGGTGCTTTTAGGGACTGTCAGCACTCGTTTCAAAAACATGTTCTCAGCTCTCTGTAAGCCCAAGGTATTTGAACAGCCCCAGACTCCGGCACCATACAAAGTAACAGCGCATGTGCGTGCTTTATAGATGTCTATAATAGCTTTTATGGTCCGGGAGCCTAGTTTTTTGGTAAATCTAAAAATGGCCTCAGCATTTTGATTAAAACCTCCAATCCTTGCCTCAACTAGATTCTGACCAGGAATTTTTTTATTTAAAAAGGATACCTAAATAAGAAAAAGTTGGCACTTGAAGCAATTTTTCATTATTTATATAAAAAGGTGTTGTTTTCGGGGGAGATTTGCCTACCACCATGACATGTGATTTTAAAACATTTGTTTTTAGTCCAAGGTCACTCATAAAATTGTTAAAACTAATTAAAAGCCTTTGCAACCCCACCCCGGTTCTGGACATTAAAACACAATCATCTGCAAATAATAACGCGGGGAGGGACCTGCGGCCTATCAAGGGAGCGTCTACATTTCCGATTCTGATATGACTTTCTAAGTCATTTATATATAAACAAAATAAAAAAGGGGCAAGAACGCAACCCTGACGGACCCCATGGTCCATCTTTATCGGAGAGGTGAGTTCACCGCCTACTCCATAACGCACTCTCCCCGTTACTCCCTGATGCATTGCTGCTAAAAAATGAACAATAGGTGGATCGATGCCCATGGACAGCATAATCTCCCAGAGCCTCCCCCTCTGCACCCAGTCAAAGGCAGAGGTCAGGTCCATGAACCCCAGGTATAAAGATCCGAACTTGGCCAAAGTGTATTTGCCAATGACCAGGTGCAGGTTAAGGCACTGATCTACCGTGCCCTGGCCTTTCCTGAAGCCGTATTGAACATCAGAAAACTTCCCATTTTCTGTTATCCAGGTCTCCAATCTCTCTAATATCACTCGACCCATGATCTTACAGGAGCAATCAATTAGAGATATTGGACGGTAACATTTCGGATCTGACCTGTTTCCTTTTTTAAATATGGGAACTATTATGACCGATCTCCAGGAATCCGGAGGGCCCTGGGCCACGTAACACCTCAATATATTAGTTAACAGCGGGAGCCAAAAGGGGAGATTAGCTAAAAACAAATCCCCGGACATACCATCTGGCCCGGAAGCCTTATTCGTCACGGTCTGAGATAAGGCCCTATTCACCTCATCTAAGGACGGTTGTTCCAGAGTATGTGCCCCAAATTGATAGTTGGTACAAGAGTGGGGATCATCACCAACTCTATAAAGACCAGTGAAAGGGTCTACCCAGGTCTCGGGCATGATTGACACATCAATGCTACCGTAATGCAATGCATCAATTTATAACTTTTAATAGGTAAATATACGTGTGCAAAGCAGGGGAGATTATATTTATGCTTTGCAGACCTTAGTAGCGCCTTTGATCTCTTTGATCATACTATCTTGTGGCCAACTTTGCTTAACCTTGGAGTTCCCAAACCAATAATCTTTTTCCTTGCAAGGTTGTTTGAGACACTGTCATGCAAAGTGCGATACGGGCAGCGTGGTGAGTGCACAGCAAATTTTGAAGCTAAACGAGGTATCCGCCAGGGCTGCATCCTAGCACCACTGCTTTTTTCACTATTTATAAACAAGGTCGACAAAGCCCTTCGATTGGTGCAGGCGGATGCAACTCAAATTGCTGGCAGTCCTGTACCGGTCCTGCTTTATGCAGATGATTCTGTGCTGCTCTCTAGAACCCTGGTTGGCCTACAACGATTAATGGACAAGTTTAGGACTTTTATTTCTAGTAGGAAATTGCTAATTAATAAAACAAAAACTTTTACTATGGTGTGTGGCCCAAAACCCAAGAAACGCAAAATCTTTTACATTGATAGCACCCCAGTGGAAACCGTTAACACCTTTTTTTGTTGCCTGGGAGTAACTTATTCAGGTAACGGGAACTGGACACATGAATTTACCAACGTCCGTTCAAAGATGATCAAGAGTGCACATGGAATTTTTAGATTTGCATCAAAGCTAGGTGATCGCCGTATAAAGGATATGGTAGATGTATATAAGGCTAGATGTGT
The DNA here is from genome assembly GCA_963921515.1 of Calotriton arnoldi. Taxonomy (NCBI): domain Eukaryota; kingdom Metazoa; phylum Chordata; class Amphibia; order Caudata; family Salamandridae; genus Calotriton; species Calotriton arnoldi. The sequence goes on along the minus strand of CAWUFW010007652.1, from coordinate 445,195 downwards.
TGCCATCGCCTTGCATGGTGCAGGGGTGTGGGGCCACAATTCCTTTTTAAAACGTCTTTTAAGTCTACCCCCTTCAGCGTCTACCGAAATAATACATCAAGAAGTAGGAGTAAATTACCTAGCCGATCTGATTGCTATGCGACCGCTACTGTTATGGAGTTCTATTTGGGCCAAAGATGAAACTAAATTTACTCAAACCATTATTAAGGATTGCATACTCCTGGATAAAAGTTCACGTATCACCTGGTTAAAATACATTATTGACTCATATAGTAAATTATTTAAGTTTCAGATCCATGTAAACCCAGGACACGTGATAACTTTACCAAAACAGGAGATAAAGGATACATTTTTGCCTCATAAAAAAGAGATCCGCATGAGAGTAGTAGGGAAGCAACCCACATTTATATTTTATCAAACAATTGAACAAAGAATGGGATTTCAAGATTATCTTTCTTTAGTTACCAAGTCCTCACATCGCTTTGTTCTGAATAGACTGAGACTAGGAATAGCACATCACTTAGTCGCTTTCCCTACAATGAAAATATGTCCCACTACCCCATGCCCCTGTGATGAGCAATCTAAACAAAGCAAAATGCACTTTATGCTCTTTTGCAATTTTTATCTGTATTTTAGGCGTTTTTATTTGGAATCACTTTTTATAAAACATAATGTGAGAACAACCCATGTTGCAATGAAATTACTTGTCACTCTTAATGACCCGGGGATGTGTTTTTATGTTGCGCCATATATTCAAAAAGCAATTGATGTAAGAAAAGGCATTGTGCTTGTTAATTGATTTACATGTAACTATCTGAATCGTTTTATGTATGGTTAGAACTGTTTTTAGAATTGTACTATAATTTTGTAATTACTTTTATGGTTGTTGTACATATCGAATAAAGCCTATTGAACTGAACTGCCTTATTGCTAGGCGAAGGAGAGAGTTCGGATACCAAAATGTCAGGGTGGGAGTATCCCTACGCTGATGTTGAAGAAGAGTTAGTCATCACCATCTGGTGCTCAAAAGAGAATCTCAGCGTCCAGTCGAGCATCTGTAGGTGTGCTCAAGAACACCTCAATAAATACAAAAGAAAAATATATAAATGTGACTCACACAAATGTAAATTCCTGTTGTTACATGCACTATCGGAGTTATTCTGATGGAACAGAGCTGGCAAAGTGTTTTGGCGCTGGATCACAAAACATCTTGACAGGTTCTACTTCATGTCCTTCGGGGTAAGTAAGACTGTGCTTGATGCAAACACCTTTTATCATCGTATTATGAAAGTAGATTTCTCGAAGCGCTAACCTGGATATAACATTTATCCTATACCACCCCCGCAGAGTTCGGAAGAAGAAATGCCTGATAAAAAGTTATCTGTAACTCTCTCCTGAGAACTTGCCCTCTACTTATTTAAGTTCTATGGCTCCCCGGAAAGACCTGTATATATCTGTAATAGTGAAATCAAATCCTTCAGGAAGACAGATAAAAAGTAAAACTCTAGAACAGCAGCACTTAGATCAGTCTCTAATGGAAGCTTCACCATGGGCATGGCTCCCTGGTGCCTTGAACGGTAGTAAAATTATCTATTTAAATTCACACTTTGCTTAGCAGAAACCATATTGTACTACTTTCATGGAATATAGCAGGAATGGATGAAAGTAAAATAAACCTTCTTATTTCTCAGAATTCCCCCTTAAATTGCCTTCAAGAAATCTGGTCAGTAAATTCTTTAATAGTTGACTCTTGTTACGTGTTTAATTGCCCAGCAGTGGCAACTAGAAGAGGCCATGCTAAAGGAGGGGCTATAGCTATGTTACTTTTGACAAAGTAATATTGGAAATTTCAAACAATACTCATAGAAAGTAAATGTCTTCAAGGTTTAAAGATTTTATTACCACTCATGCTACCTCCCTGTCAAAATTCTCTATAAATATTTAGGGCTCGATTACGATGTCGGTCGGAGTTGCCTCTGACCAACAGTGCAATCATAATGCAACCGCACATGGTGCGGTCACATACTCCAATTTCTCAATGGGAGCTTGTTCTGCGGGCGTAAACTGGCCATAGCACAAGCTCCAATTGAGAAATAGGAGATTCTGTTAATCCCTGCACTGCGTGACAGGCACCTCAAGGTGCCTGCCACACGGTGAAGGGATTAACAGGGGGGGCACCATAGGTGCTCCCTCGGCCCCCATTTGGAGGCCGCAGGGAGAAGGGGGCCCTGCTAGGGGCCCCCAAACTTGCTTTCCGGCAGGCTTTCTATGTCGGAAAGCCTGGCATGGAAAGCCTGTCAGAAACCGAGCATCGTAATCCCAACAGCGGAAATGCCATCTATTGGGATTACGTGCCAGTCTCCGACTGGCCATAGGCTCCTTGAGCCCATCGGAATCCAGCCGGAATGACCGGCCGCTTTCAGTTTCGACCGCCTGAGTTGTAATGCAGCGGTCGGAACTGACACCGCGATGGGGCTCGGAAAGCCTTTGACCTGCGGTCGGAGGCTTTCCGAGCCTCATCGTAATGAGGTCCTTAATGTTTATGTGCCTCCAGGACAAGGCAATGATGGCATTGCAAAGGAAATTGTAAAGAAAATAAAGGAAATAAGAGATAAAGAAAAAGAAAAAGTCTACTGGTGATTTTAATGCAAAAAATCACGAACCCCTTGCTGGAACACAATGAGCAAACTGAGCTAGAGGAAAGTTGGGGAATACTGGGGTCTATATTTCCAAATCAAAATATGAGTAACATAAGGGGTGTTCTCCTTCTGGAAGAGTTAAGCCTCTTGGGTATGACACATTTGAATGGTTGGAGAGAATCAGACAATCCGACAAATGTGACTAGATGTGACTTTGTTTGTTCCTCCATTATTGTTACACCATAACCTCCTTTGCAATATTCCACTAAGAAGCACATTTCTCAGTGGTAGTTACTCCATACAGTGATCATGCATTCTTCCCACTGTGCTAATATCATCCCCTGAAAGCGCGAAGGACTGGTCATTGTGCCCCTATTCTGGGATGGCGGAGATTTGCACAGGTAGAGGTTCATTATATTGGAATCCCTGCAATGTTCTAAGTTTAATAAAATGGTTACAGCCTTCTTTAGCAGTTTGGAGGAACTGCAGATAAACAACTCAGGATCACGATACGAGGATCTAATGGTTGAAATAATTAACTGCTTTATGACAGAGGGGGAAAATAAGCGAAGAATTGAAAGACCATCTAAGCATATTACGAAAAGACAGTTATCTAATGCAATACATTTTCAACTGCATTCGATTCTGCGGACAGACCAACTTTATGGCAGGGATACAAAGTGGTTTATTGTGCCTGTTGGTGCCATTTCACTCTTCTACCTGGAGCAAAATGCTGCTGGGGTGAGTTCAAAGTCTTTCTCATCATCATCAAAGAAGCTTTATTCGACTATGCAAGTCATAAAAGCGTTACAGATAAAGTGTTTAAAAGAGCAAAGATGCAGAGTAAAAACATTTGAGTTAAAACGTTTGTGCAAATAAGCAATCAGAGCTATCATTATATCAGACATAACATGACAGAGCAAAGTTAAAAGCATCAAGTGCAAACAGTCTCAAACGCCTTAAGAGACGTAATAGGCCCCACATGTCCTAAAATGCCCACAAGCACCTACACAGTATTAAAGGATTTCATCATGGTCATTTACCCACCCTACTTTGATTGCAACGTATGAGCCACATCCACCTCAAGAATTTTGCCACCGGGATTGCGTACCTAGGTGATGGATCAGAGCAAAGGATTCGCAGGGCTATGTTGTGTGATCTTGTGCCCAGGTTCTTGCAGAGCTGAGCCAGCCAAGCTTTCCACGGGCCAGTGTAAGCAGGGCAGGCAAAGAGCACATGCAAATATGATTCTATATGTGTGGCGCATACATGACATTTGTTGTCCCCGGTGGAAGACCATTTGGATGAAAAACACTTCAGGGGCAAAGATCCTGATATAAATTGGAAGTAGAGTTTTCAGTCCAAAGGCTTATTAATAATGTCCCAATAGGGCTTGAGACTTGGGCTGGTTTTATCTGAAGAAAGAGCCCCGAGAGTGAGGTTGGGTCATAGCGCGTAAACTCTTCATATGCAACCATTTCCCAATAGATTTCTTTGAGGCTATTTTTTGATGGGAACGTTGAGGTAGAAGGGAAATTCGACAAGTGCGATAGGCCCACTTTATTAATCAAACTTCTCAAATCCCCCACTTAATTTGGGAAAACAGTCCAAATTAATAATATCCCTTAGGCCCTCTGTGTATGCTGCCAGTTCCTGCGTGCACCATAATCTACGCCAGAATAGAATTGGCCGTAGTCTGGCTAAATCTGACAGGGATTTCCTGCCTAGGTCGTTCCTTAGGGGGAGGCTGGGTGTACTCTGTGGCAAACTAGTGCTTGCGCGATAAAAACACATTCTCGGCTATTGTTAGCTGGGTCAAGTTCTCTAAACCCCACAGCTCAGCCCCATAGAGGACTGAGCTCACCACTTTGCTGTTATAAATTTGTAATACCGGGCTAAGGGGCTTTGTCAGAGAGGATTTAAATTCCTTTCTAAGGGTACCAGCTAACTGCTGATGCTTTAGTGCCATGACTTCGATGTGTGGCTTCCACCGCATGTCCTTCTGCAGTTTGATGCCCACATAGACAAAAGCAACAACCTGCTCCAGGGGGAGCCCGTCCATCATAATTTTCCCTCTGAACGATCTGTGTTGATTAAATGCCATAAACTTTGTCTTAGCGGCATTAATTTTGAGACCCCTCAGGAGACAAAACTCTTCCTAGCGATGGAGGGCACGCTGCGATCCACTCGGTGTTTTGGAGATTATCAGCGTGTCATCCGCAAACATTAAGATGGGGATTTTTCTTCCAGCTAAGACAGGAGCATCAGTGTGGGTGGCATCAAGGAAGTTTGCGACTCCATTTATAAAGAGAAAAAACAGTGTGGGAGCCAACACACATCCTTGGCGAACACCATTTCACACAGGGAAGGGGTCTGTAGTGTTTCCTGCTGCACCCCAAAGTATTTGTGCATAATTATGCTCATGGAGGCGGGGGATCAGGGAGTAAATCAAGTGGCATCCCCATCTCCTTCAAGACCCCCCACAATTTATTCCGTGAGACCAGGTCAAAGGCGGATTTCAGATCGACAAAGGCAGCATCCATGCTACCTTTGCCGAGAGTAATTGTCTGCCAGTATATTAGAACACATCGAAAGACCTGGTCAATTGTGCTAATATGGGCCCTGAAACCTGCCTGGAGGGGGGTGAGGGTGGTGTTTGCCTCGATCCAGACCTGGACCCTGGTCAAAACGAGCCTGGCCACCACTTTCTGTATAGAATCTATGAGGCTTATTGGCCTAAAGTTACCAGGTACAGATTTATCTCCTTTTTTATCTCCGCCCCCGCCAGGTGGGCGGAATAGGTGCTCCTTGGGCTATGGCGTTAGCGAGTAGTAGTATGTAGTTGGACCATTTTGGTCTGTCGTACAAGAAAATGTCGGCAGGGATACAATCTACCCCCTAGAGCTCTACCGCCTTTTAGGGCACTGAGAGTGCCACTAACATCTGCCTCATCAAATACCCTGCCAGTAGGGAAGGGATAGATCGGGAATAGTAGTTTATCGTCTGCTTCATCTTCACCATATTGAGTGGCAAAATGGCTAACCCACACATCGGGGTCAACATGATTTTCCAGTGGCTGTGCTACTCCTCCCCTGCCCCATTTAACCACATTCCAAAACCACTTGGAGTTTTTGCTATCACAAGCACATTTTAATTCCTGTCATCTGTCCTCATCCCAGGATTTTTCGGCGCAATGAATTACATTCTTGTAGGTAAAAGTCTTTCTTAGTCTATCACCACGCCAAATGGTTTGAAGCAGGGCTGCGTTTTGGCACCCCTATTGTTTTCACTGTACCTTTCAGATTTCCCTTCCTATTTGTATGAAAAGAAAAATCCTTCCGCAGAAAATAGTTCCTAAAAGCTTGCTCATTCTTTTGTACGTGAACAATTTGGTTTTAATTGATTAGACTATGCACAAAAGCATTTTTAAAAGTAAATACAGCAAAACTTAAATTTTAGTTTTTAGGGACAAGAGAAAAGGCCCAAAATACAACCTGGTATCTAGGAAATGAAAAATTTGAAAAGTTAAATAGATATTCATATCTTGGCAAAACCTTTTGTGAAAGTCTAGAGGATGAGGTGCATACAACAAATTTATGTAGCAAAACACTTTCTCATGCAAATTCTTTGCTGATCTTTTACTTTTCTATGGGTAAAAGACATTTTGATCACTTAATACGAAACAATAATACAAAAATTCCCCTTACATGTTTCTATGCCTTAGAGCACACTTTGATTGCATCTTGAGCATTCCTAAACAAGTGTGAATGGAAAATTCTGAGAATATTTTGCTCACAAAGTTCAGAACTTTGATTAGTGGGTAAATTTTTTCAATCCTGAGCAAATCTTTTTCAATGGGGATGTAAAATACTTCATGCCCCAACTACTTCTCGGAGATCTCTGCTTAGAACAGATGTTGTATAATACTGCAACCTTTACAATTTTGGGGGGAATTTTTTCTCGATCTTTGAAATATTCTGAGTGCAATCTACATCTCTTAAAGGGATGGTCGCCAGGGCACCTCAGACTCTTTTTAAGATCTTTGGGGCTGATTACGATGGCGGGCGGAGGCACATCCGTGGTGCTGGCGGTGGCGGAAAATGTCCTTTTCCGCACTCCAGCAGCAGTCCTCGCGCCCGCCATATTACGATGGGCAAACATAGCCCATTTGCCGTCCGCTGCAGAGTTACATGAACCGCCAGAAATTTCCACCCGCTACTGCGGCGGAGGGAGCCAATAGAGACACACCGCTGTGCAGAATGACGTCCTGTCCGCCGTACAAATTACAATGCCGCAAACAGCCCATCACACAGCAGCGGAGAATCCACCCACCCCGAGACGGCGGAAGCACTACAGCGGAGAGCGAAACTCTACTCCCGGTCCCCTCCATGCGGCCGTGACCGCTATGGTTCCAGCTCTTCAAGCCTTTCCGCTGCTGTACTTCATCCACCACCAGCAAATAATACACCGTCGCGGACAACGCCGCAGGTACGCAAATACACAACTCTGCATACAACCACAACACACAACTCCTGTGCTGACACATGGTTCCTGTCCACATCAGACACTCTGGTGGGGACAGGTACATATCCCCCAGTGTACCGAAACACATTTCCCACCTGTTAGAAACCCACACCTCTGCATCCGGGTCACCCATCAACCGCGAAATCACTGCAATGTCCCGGGAAAGGCACCGCATTGGTGAAGACGCAGGAAAATTTGCGCACAATGTAGTAGGCAGGGCCGGCGCCAGGCATGGGCAGTCCAGCCAGATTCACAGGGCTCCACCTTCAGCCCTCCCACAGTACGCATCACACACCCATTTGGGCACATGCTGTGTGCCCCTCATGTGCCCCCCTGCACAATTAATCAGCCAGGTGTAGCCAGACCTCGCACCTCACACATCAAAGGACAAGGGAGATTGACTAGGAAGGTGGTGGTGAAGAGGAACACCCTGCACAGAAGCTCAACGGCTGGACAACCCTCCTCCTCACACCTACCTCCAACTCACGTGAATCAAACTGAGTATAATTACAAAATGAAGACTCACACTGCATATGAACATCCACTGAACTGTTCACACTGCCTGTCAAGTCAATCAGAAACACCCCACACTGACACCCAGCCACATACTCATACCATAGGTCAGCAGCAATGGAGGACAACAAATGGGCCATCCAAAAGTGAAGTGGACAGTGCTGGAAAACCATGGAGCAAGCCACATAGCATGTGTACATCACATGCAAGAGAAGGAACATATCACACCACCCTTAGGCCATCAAATCAGACATGGGTGGCACAGTGAGTGAAATTAAACCAAAGTGACCTCTGTTCAACAACTGAGGGATACATCAAGGCAAGCCATTCATAGGCACAGGAATGATAGGAAGTGTCTGAAGTCATACAGTGACCAGCCACACATGTGTCAACTTACTTGACATGTGCATGCCATCAGCACAACACACATGGCTCATTGTCACACTCCCTGACTGTCAAACACAAGTAGGACCTTCACACATGCCCCTCATCTATCCATCTCACACCTGCAACACTCAACACCTGTGGGAAACACACAGAATGGTGCAAATGATGTCCTGTGAGGTCACTGACAACCAATCACACACCCTGTGGTGCATCCACAAATATCAGACTCACACTCAGGGATGCCTGAACCAATGCTGACACAAAAACAATAGCCAAACACAAATCTCACAAACAACATCCACAGAAGTCCAACAAGCCCAGACATGTGCAGCCAAACAGTGGAAAGGCAATGTGACCCTAGACAGAACAGGAATACACAACATTGTCACTCTGGACCAATGCACAGACACCATACCCCAACACAAACAAGAATTGCATCATCAAAAGCCAATCATGAACACTAACTGGGATCAATGGGACAAATCAGCTAACACACACATACACACCACACCAGACATCAAGTGAACATGGTGTCATAGTGTACCACAAGCATGCACATGCACAATCCTGTCAAGTGACAGGTCAAAAATAGGAGGACAAACCACCATTGTGCACTCAAAACAAGCTCATGAACAAGAATCCACATTGCTGCATGTGCCAGACACACAAGTAATGCACACTACACATGCAACACACATCTGAATGTATCACAATGCACAAACTACTCACACACAATGTCATGCAAATAGAACATCACACACTATGCACCTGTCAGTAGAAAGAGCCAACACAGGCCAAACACTGCATACATCTACAACAAAAACACAACAGATGCACATACCAATCCATCACATAGCAAACTCAGCTGGACATCAGGGGGATACACACCAGGCAAGTACAAGGCAACATACACTGACAGCACTGCATGCACACCAAGCAGTGTGTGCACATCAACCAAACCAGTAGCACACATATCTGAGTGCCACACCATGAACTCACACAACACAAATCATCACAACACAAACATAACATCACACCCAGGAAGGGTAGCAGTACCTCAGAAAACACACATACAGCTTACCCATCACCCACAGATGCACAACTCAGGGAAACCCAGATGCAAACAACATGACTAGAGAACTGTGCTGCTCAAACATATGCACTGCACATGAGCAACCATGACTGCAAAATAGTAGAAGAAAACAACACATAAATAATTGTGAAACTGTCCTGAGTGGCACATTGGTCCTGTACACAGATCATCCTCCCACAGTATAGTGTCACACTATGAAGTGGTAGGGAGGCTCACACACTGGCAAGCCATGGGGTGGAAGACATGAGATTGAAGTGGTGTGTACTTCAGTAGTGGACAGGTGAGGAGTGTACAGTACACATACACATAGAGGAGTTACTCACAATGTGTAGGCATCAGAAGCACATATAGGGGATGGCATGACTCCACATACCACATACCATACTGGAGCCAAAAATGGGTCAAGTGACAGCAATGCATGAGAAAACTCACAAATAATGTCAGTGTGGCTGAGCAGGTCTGCACAGTAAGCACAAACAGTAACAAGACACATGGCTGATCAACAAAACACAACACAGACTTGGCAGTCACACACACTGCATACTCACAACAGGCAGCGACAACAAGTAGGTGTCCCCCAGGAGTGCAAGGACACAACAACACACTGCACAGTGCCCAACCTACAACTCCTACATGTGCCCACAATCTGAAGCACATGGCTGACAATTGAAACAAACAGGCACTCATTACCTGGATCATACATGTGTGCAGTTGGCATTGCAGGAGCACACACACATCAACACTACTGAAAATGACAGCCCATTCACACTGTATGACCACTCAAGTTCACATATTCAAATGTACCCATGTGACTAGGAAGACAGGCCTACACAAGATGACCACACATCAACACTGCTGTTCACACATCAAGAAAGATCACACAGATATGATGGACCCTGGCCAGCCCGCAAGTAATCCTGTGGATAGAATTCACCTCTGTTGTGGTATTGCATCATAACATGACATGTGTACAATTTAGCAAACCTGACCATAGAATGATTAGGATAACAGTAGATCATCACAAACAACCATCATTGTACCCTCAAGCCTCAGAGTCAAGAAGAACTAAAGTGCCTGTCACCTCTGGCAAACTCTGAAAAAGTAAAACAAGCAATTGGCAATGTTAAGGTGGCATACAGAGCATGTGTCACATGAAACCATACCCATACATAAAACCTTTTATTTAGCAAGGACATTGGCAAAGCAGACAACAGGAGTAACTGTCTTTATTACATAATATGTAATCACTGTATGGTAACTGTTCCTAAAGTTAAGATTCATAACCTATTTGGTTATGTTGGCGGACGGAATGGAGGGAAAAGAAGGAAGTCTCTATATGTGGTTCCCAATTGACAAAGGTGGGGGAATTTCTCCTTTAGGAATTAGTGCCCTCACACACCCTTGCGGGTGTCATGCTTCATCATCGGGCTTTGCTCCTCGTGGGGGTGGCGCTGCTGTCCCCCATGGGCCCCGCGAGAGGGCTCTTTGTCGGAGATCTTTTTAGGAGACGCCGCAGTTGTGCATGCGGGTGTGTGGGCCTAAAAGGGTTGGTGCTAGTGTTTTAAAATTACCCCACCAGTACCGTGAGAAAAATTATTTATTCGTTGGTCCGGGTGGTAAGGATAAAAGAATTATACAGGGGCGTTGGGGCACCTCTATTAACAAATAACATAGAGGTCAGGGTATTACTCCACTGCTCCTAGTGCTCATGTGTGACTGTGAGTGTGCGTGTTGGTCAACATGTTTCGCGCTATCATTGGGTCCCTAATGGATCCCCGTGCGCTTCGTCAGGACCATGTGAAAGTGAAATATAAAAATAAATAAATAGGAGTAGGGAAAAGACACCCTATCTTCCTATGGTACCTTTTTTCAGGTTTGTATGCGTTACTTGCGCTTAAAGGAACACCTCTCTCGTGTTCCAACCTGTTACCCCTTAAAAAGCAAAGTCTTGTGCCTCTTCGGCTATCCCCGCGGTCTCAAGGGGGAATCTATTCAGTCCCCTTCGTTCTGGCCCATTACCTGCCCTGCCGCTGGATGGATGCCATTATTACATAATACACAGATAGGCATCAAAAGTAGAAAACAGCAAGGCCATTGGCCAATACAAAATCAAAGTATGTACATGTGTGCATGAGAAACTGCACAGGGAATGGGAATCCAAAGTGACAAACAGCAAGGCCATTGGCCAGTCCATAGTTCAAAGTATGTACATGTGTGCATGAGAAACTGCACAGGGAATGGGAATCCAAAGTGACAAACAGCAAGGCCATTGGCCAGTCCATAGTTCAAAGTATGTACATGTGTGCATGAAAAACTGCACAGGGAATGGGCATCCAAAGTGACAAACAGCAAGGCCATTGGCCAGTCCATAGTTCAAAGTATGTACATGTGTGCATGAGAAACTGCACAGGGAATGGGCATCCAAAGTGACAAACAGCAAGGCCATTGGCCAGTCCACAGTGCAAAGTATGTACATGTATGCATGAGAAACTGCACAGGGAATGGGTAACACCGTACACTGCCATGGGAATCAACACAGCTCCGGGGATACAAATGGGCAGTCCAGGCACTGCTGTGGGAGAGATGGGTTTGGGAGGGGGACTTTGCCTCAGACTTGGCTGTCAGTTGAACTGGGAGGTGGCTGATTGTCGGGGCCAGTTGGAGGACTGGACCTGGGAGAGAGAGGACCAGCTGAGGTAGAGGCATCAGTGGCTGTGGGAGCCTGAGGGCTGCTTGGACCGGGTGGCATGGTGGCACGGGGAGGCGGAGACATGCTGCCGCGAGACACAGTGTGTGAGGGTGAATGTGGAGGGCTGGTTCTCCACTTCTTGGGGATTCGATAGGCAAGAATTGTCTTGGCAGGAGTGGGAAGTGGGGTGGACACAACAGCCTCACTCTCCACCAAAGGTGTATCAGGTGCAGGTGCCCCTCCCTGTGGGGATTTGCTGGATCTGGTGGTACTCTTGGGGTGGCCTTGCCTTTTACCCTCCATCTCCTGTTGTCCAGGTAAACCCCCCACTTTGCTCTCCTGTCCCAGCTTCACAGGGGTGTGGGTGGGAGTTGACGTAGTGGGTGAATCTGCCTTAGAGAGCTGTTTGTGCTGATTCTTTGCAGGCACCAGCTTCACAGCAGACAGGGCAACTGTTTGTTTGTCTTTGGGAGCAGGTGTGGGGATGGGAGTGTCCTTGGATGGGGGTGATTTGGATGAATGTGAGCTTGAGGCCTGCTTCTTGGCCTGATGCCCCTGAAGGGCTTTTGCCTTTGCGCTCCTGTGTGTCTGTTTTTTGTTTTGGGGATGGTGTCTGTGCTCTTGGCCGATTGGAGTGCTGTTGTTGTGTGCTGCATGTGGAGTACTTGGCGCCTGAGGGCTGTGGTGTGTGGGCACTCTCGTCAGGTGGTGCCACTGGCAGGGGGGTTGCTGAAGAGACTGGAGCTGTACAGGGAGCCTGTGACAGCTGAATGGCTGCCGTCACTGTGGAGGACAAAGACTGGACAGTTCTGTGTAGCCCACCCACGTCAGAATGAATGCCCTCCATGAAGGCAACTACCTGTGCCAGCTTCTTGTCATGATCCTGGAAGGCATTCAGGAGAGTAGTCTGACCCACACACAGCTGGCGCAAAAGGTCCACCGCCTCAACACCGAGGGCAGCAGGGGAGACAGGGGCAGGGGCAGCGGTGCCTGGGGGAAGGACACTCTACCCTTCCTAGGGCTGCGGGCATGGCCAGCACTAGTGGTAGTAGCCGGGAGTGTCGGCACTGGACGATGTGTGGTGGAAGAAGAGGCAGATTTTGAACTCCCTGTGCCCGCCAACATCGAGGAGTCACCGCTGGAGTCAGATGATGCTGAGGTTGGTGTTTCCGGGCATGATTCGTCCAGGGCACTCCTGTCCCCCTCCGAGGCGCTGGTCACATCAGTGTCAGTGAGCTCATGTGTAGCAGTCATTCCAGAAGCTTCACCACTGGTGTCCGTCCCCTGTCCTTCCGTGCCCTTGGTAGATGCTGCAATAGACAGAGACGTAGGTTCAGTATAGTGCCATACTCACAAACATCATATGCAAGCAAAGCACAAGACTAGAATATGATACCCCCATGTTGCCCACCACCCTGTGCAGTCTGCATGTGCAACCTTATTGCAAAACTCGGAAGATGCATGGAAACATGCATAGTTGACATTAATGTCCCATGTGACGTTGACACAGCCCAATAGCTGGCCTGTGCCTCCTTGTAACCTAACATACTGATCTCTGTAAGCATACCTACGTGCCTGTGGGTGAGATAGATATACATCTCAACATGTTGTCTCAGTCACATATGGAGTCACTTTAAGGGAACAACACAGATACTGACTCAAAAATGTCCTTTTACAATGGCCATGAGCTACTGATATCCACCATGTTGTGCTTTGAAGCACAACGACAGTTGCACATTGGTGTCAGATGTGTAGTTCTCACAATTTCCAAGTCAGGCACTGCACAAATCTCCGAAAGACACTAAGATGATGCACACTGCTGTTCACTGCCCGGTGGTGTCTATGACACCCATAATGCAGCAGATGACATAAGGCCACATCTCATCTTGCAATGTCAAGGGCCATTGTATTGAACACATGAGAAAGTACATGTAGCGAAAATGCATGACAGCTGCACTCAACACAGAGGCCAATTAGAAGCCATTGCATCACACTAGAAACATCACAGAGCTCCGCACTGGCTCAGGGTTGGGATACATGCAGTTAATCACACCCAAAGTCACCCTTCGCAGAATACTCACCCCCAACTTGCTGCTGATGGGCCCTCAAACGTCCATCCAGCTCTGGCTGTGTCACTGTCAAGATGCGGGCCATTAGTGGTGTCATGCTCCTGCGCGCCAACCTTCCAGACTGAGTGAGCATCCCCAGCGTCATCTCTGCCATGTTTTTGCTCAGCCGGCAGATGTCATCCCACCTCTTGTGACAGTGTGTGTGCCGTCGGTTGGAGACACCCAGAGCCCGCACCTTGCGTGCAATGGCCCTCCATAAGGCCTTACGCTGGCGGACTTTAAGCTGCAGGCATGGGAGACAAGAAGAGGAAGTTTCAGTGACACTGTGTTATGTACCACTGTGTGTCAGTACAGGAGCATGCAAAAACATAGCACACCAATACAGAAATGTTGAGCAGAGGCCATACAGCATGACACGTAGGACATTTGCTACACATAATCTCATAGAAATGTATGCAGGTATGATGATGGACGCAGTACATGGCCATCTCATACACATGCAGAATGCCAGCACAGAATGCAATGTGAAGAAGGCCCTCATCTGTGATGCAGCATGTGGGTGAGCAAGACATACAATACATTGGAAATGATGTGTCGGGGCAGACTCACTGTGTCCAACACTACACACCGATCAATGTCCTTGGCCTGTGAATGGCTACCTGTGTCATGGAGGTCACATTTAGGGACAGGATCTTACATTCTCACACTCTTCTCACAAGGTCTGTCTTGTGCAATCCTCAGGCCTAAGATAGCTCGTTGAGAAATAGGGTGGCAGACAACACATATGTTTCACTATGTCCATTTACTGATGGGTCCATGTCAAATTGGGCAGTATCTGTGCAGGCCAGGGGGAATCCCACTGAGGTTAAACGTGGGCCATCCGAACATTCACATGCATGTACAATATGAGAGGGCAAACAGTGCCTTCACATGCGAGTCAGAACACATAATGAAAACAATGGAAGGATGATATCTCCAAAGTACATTAATCTGATGTGTCATAGGTGAATTTCCACCAAGTGTTTTACCCTCAGGCATTTCAATCTTGTGCATAATGCATACATATCCATGGGGGCAATATGAAAATTGTACACACATCCTTCAGTACCCTCTGGACCAAACACATTTGTAATGTCACAAATGAGCATGTGAAAACATCATGGACTATGACATCCATTAGCACAGGCAATGTTTGTTCAGACTTCCACTGTCCAAACCAGCAGTGTTACTGTATGGCTGCAAAAACACTGCATGTCGCTCCTATCCTTAAATGCATCCATGGATCTGTGGAAATAAGGCTACACACCCCATTTACCAGAAGTCAGCATGCTAGGCAGTGTATCACACAATTACATTACCCAGGCTCAGACCAACGTTTGTATTGTTATTGCTGAAGAAGGGCTGTAGAAATGTCCATGTTGCCATCCTACCCAAATATTCAAGTGCAATATTTACTAGGTCATGTATGGAGCATGGTGTTTCAAAAATGAGGATGCATCCACATTAACTTGCACTCACAGGCACATACTACAGCAGAGCAACATCATGTGAGCACTCTTTGCACTCTCAAACTTTCACTCTGAAACACTTACCAGTACATCAGGAGCACCATATAGCCTCACATACTGTGAAAGCACCTCGTCCACCAGGACCTCCAGCTCCTCTGTGGTGAAGGGACGGGCCCTGATGTTCTCAGTTCTCGCCATCACTGGGTCCAGGAGACAGGAACAGCAGCAGTTGGGGATGAAGAATGGCAAGCAGCAGTGTCTGGATGCAGTGGAAATGTGTGGCTCTCTCACAGACATTTATAGCCCCCTGGGGTTGTTCCAGTTGTACTCAGCTGCTGCAATTGGTGTTACAGGTCAGCTTTTTTCAAATGTAACCAATTACCGGGACCGCGGGGGCGGTGCACGCCTACCGCGGGATTCAAAAGTGTATTTCACTACTGCGATCGCGGTTCCCATTGGCTGAAAGGGCATGGGCATTGGCGGTGTCACACCGCGGGCCCAGGCGGTCGCTACCACAATTGTGCATCTTTCAATTGTGCCCAATGACCGGTCCCGCGGTAGCGGAGCACGCCTGGCGCGCGTTTCAAAAGTGTAATTCACTGCTGTGATCGCGGTTCCCATTGGCTGAAAAGGCATGGGCATTGGCGGTGTCACACCGCGGGGCCCAGGCGGTCGCGACCGCAATCGTGCATCTTTCAATTGTGCCCAATGACCGGGCCCGCGGTAGCGTAGCACGACTATCGAGGGTTTCAAAAGTGCAACACTACCGCGATCGTGGTTCCCATTGGCTAAAAGGGCATGGGCATTGGCGGTGTCACACCGCGGGGCCCAGGCGGTCGCGACCGCAATCGTGCATCTTTCAATTGTGCCCAATGACCAGGCCCGCGGTAGCGGAGCACGCCTACTGCGGGTTTCAAAAGTGTACTTCACTACCGTGATCGTGGTTCCCATTGGCTGAAAGGGCATGGGCATTGGCGGTGTCACACCGCGGGGGCCAGGCGGTCGCGACCGCAAATTGGCATTTTTAAATTGGTGCCAATGACCGTGATTGCGGTGGCGGTGTACGCTTACGGCACCTATGGACACATCTTGCTGTAGCAATGGCAATGGCCTGTTCTCATCATTGAACAGTAGACACTTACTATGAATCATGCCACCAGATAGTTATATTCAATGCTAGTGTGACATTTAACTCACTGATGACTACACATGCCATGTCAGTGCACAGGATTACATGCATTAGCATGTACTCCCTCACATGTCACTTATGATGTTGTTGTGCATGTACACAGATCTGTTGTGTGATGGACTCTCAAATATGTAAACATGTCAATGTGTGAGATGGCTAAGCAACCCACAGTAATGATGGACTGACTACATATTGTGCCTATTTCACTCTGTAAATTGCTGAACTCATGTTGATACTTGATCTTCATGCACACACTGTGCTCATTGTGTTGTTAATGTGTGCCCTGTCTGACTCACACAAGAAGGTGTGGCAGGTACAGCAGCTACGTAGTAGCCAGCAGTGTTGCTATTTCAGACATGTGCTGTGTCAACTACTCTCAGGGCTGGTGACACAAGATGTCGGAATGTACCATTTTACATTCACATAGTCTGAATCTGTTTGGGGGTACTCACTATGTACATACTGAACACGTGTACAACTACTTTAGATCAAGGTGTCTCTGCATGTGACTTGTGCTGTAAGCTTTTGTTTCAGGCCAGTCATTGTTGGCGCTGTGTCAGTCAAGACGTAAGATGTTGGACACATCTCATAGGGGAATTGAATTGACATGTGTCCCCTTTTATCTTATGTAGGAGGCGACCAAATGTGCATCGTCCATTCACATTGCTGGCGGACATGGAGGATGAGGACATCATACGTAAATTCCTTTTGGATCGACCTACCCTTCAGGAGCTATGTGGTCAGTTGGAGCCCCATCTGAGGCCTCGCAGGACATATCCGACTGCTTTGACACCAACATGTAAGGTGATGGCGGCCCTGCATTTCTTTGCAACTGGTTCGTTCCAGTACACAGTGTCCAGCGCAGGTGGGATGTCTCAACCAATGTTCAGCATGGTGCTACGTGATGTCCTGTCCGCTATGATGACATACAAGGGCCGCTACATCCATTTTCCCAGAAGACATGAATTGGCAGCTGTGAAGGGTGATTTTTATGACCTTGCCCACATCCCTAATGTTGTTGGCGCCATTGACTGCACACATGTTGTCCTGGTTCCACCACAGGCACGTGAGCACATCTACAGGAACAGGAAGCATTTCCATTCCATTAATGTGCAAGTGGTATGCCAAGCGGATATGATCATCTCCCATGTCTGTGCCAGATTTGCAGGATCAGCACATGACTCCTACATACTGCGTAACAGCATCGTACCACAGCTGATGGCAAATCTGCTTCCAGAGCATGAATGGATTGTGGGTGAGTACGCAGAGTCAAGTAGTGTGCTGTATGTGTGACATGTTGTCCTCAGCTACAGTTATATTACAAAATTGGTCTGTGTATCTCACACCTAGGTGACTCTGCATATCCCAACCGGCCTTGGTTGCTGAGCCCACTGCGGTATCCCAGGACCCCGGGTGAAGTCTGCTACAATGATGCCCATGGGAGGACACATCGTGTGGTGGAGCGTACTTTTGGTCTTCTTAAGTCTAGATTCCGCTGTCGGACAAGAGCGGAGGTGCACTACTCTACTCTCCCCAAAAGGTGTGTCAGATGGTAGTTGCATGCTGCATGCTCCACAACCTGGCCTTGCACAAGGAGATCCCCCTGCTCCTGGATGATGATGAGCAGCAGATGCCCCCCCCCTGCAAACCCACACACGTCCAGTGACGAGGATAGTGGAGAGGAGGAAGGTGTCGACCTGCGTCAACAGCTCATCAACCACTACTTCCCTTGAGTGTGAGTGACATTGCACAACAGTGCCATTGTCTGCTGTCTTTGATGGTAGAGAAAAGGCCTAGAGGAGCTTTTTGACTGCTGCCTGTTGTTGGCTCTGTGCTGATGGCTGATGTTTGTGGCACAGGGTAGTCATGGCCAGCCACATGATGTCTATGTTGATATTGTTTATCATTGTAATGTGTGCTGGTTTGTGTACCTTGATAACTAGTGTTATGTACTGGCTGTGATGATATCACCTGACAAGTAAATGTCGTTCTCTTGTGACTTTCTAGGTCCCTTCAGCCTCTCAATGCCTCGTCACAATCAGAGCTTCTGGTACATTGGAATCAGAGTCAACATTGTACATACTGTGATAAACATGGAGCTGACACAAAGACATAGGTGTGTAAAGATCGTTTATTTACAATGAGTGTTTGTGACAGACAAGTGATGTTTTCCAAAACAGGAGCTAAGTGAATTAATGAGTTGTCAGTGACGGTAAATGAGACAATAGAGTAGTCACCACATTGATGTAGTGACCCAGTCCAACAGACACCTGCCATCGACATGGCAGTGTGGGTAAGGATAGTCAACAAAGTCAATGTGAAGGGGAACAGAGGTGCCATCATGGCTGGCTGTGCGACTGGCGCTCGGATGGTGCTTTGCCACGTGTTCCTCCCGTGGTGTTTCTCGGATGGCCCCTTTTGTGTTTTGCAGGGGGGGCCACTGCTGCAGGCTCAGCGGTGTCTGAGGAGTCATCCTGTTGCAGCTCACCCCTCTCTGTGGTCACAGCTGAGGTGGTGGGAGTATCATCCTGCTGGCCACTGGAGAAGGGTTGAGCTGTCCTTTGGGCCTCATGACCGCCCTCAGAACAGCCACGAGCTGGCCCATGAGGTCCACGATTTGGCCCATACGCGTGTCCATGGACCGCACCAGTAGGCGGAGCTCACGCACTTCTTCCATAACCTGGCCCATCTGTCCCTGGCTTTGTTCGTATGCCCCAAGGACTCTGGCGATGTTGGCCAGGGCTTTGGTCCCAGTGTCCTCTCGAATTTGGCCACCAGTTGCCCTCCCACCTGCCCTGCTGTCCCGGACCTGTGGCGTTGCCACTCTATGCACCCGCAGACTCGCCCTGCCCTCCTCTGATTGTGTGATGGTGTTGGTAACCACTGAGGCAGGGAGAGTGTTGCAGGCAGCACTGGTGGTGGTGGTGGTTGAGGCCACACAGGTCGTTGCAGCAGGGGTCAGCGCAGTTGTTGTTGCTGAGGTGGTGGTGGTGGGGACAGTGGGGGCCTGGGACGTGGTATGCCCTGGCAGTCCGGATGGGCCAGGTTCATGCTCCTCATCCGAGAAACGTAGGAAGTCTGCATCCAAGAGTCCATCTTCCAGGGAGGGATACTGGCTCTGCAGGTCGGTGTTGTCTTCTGCAGCAGTCAAATGTTGATCTCCTGTTGAACAGAGGTGAAATGGTCATTGAAGTGCACCCCACAAGCTTGGTGTTAGACGTTTGGATGTTACATGTGATACACCACACAGTTTACATTGATATCACTTTGTATGGCTGCAAGGTACTGCGCATCATGACATGATGTGGAGGTACCTACATTACTTGTCCATGGTGTGACATGTAAATAGATACCATGTTCCACGTACAGATTGTGTGATTACAAGGACATGTCGTCATCTAACGACTTGCAGCACATCAACTTTATGTGATGCGTCTTTTTGGTTTGCTCTGCATGGAAGACGTTAGATCTGAGCAAGAACTGGCCATTGTAATCTTATGCATACCCTTGTCATGTCATGTACTTTGCTTTATTTTACCAACTAACCATGCATGTTTTGTGTTCATATGGGCCTTCATGCTCTGCCACCATGGCACTTACACATAGCATTCAGTGCTGTGCATGATTGTGCCCTGACTTTCTTCAACATGTGACTTGGTGGTTCAAACTTTAATTTCTGCGACAGTTACATACGCTTAGCTGTCTGCACACTGGAAGTGGCTATTGGATCTATGCCAAGTTGGGTGACATGTGAGGGCTGGTGTGGTCATATGGCTCCATGCTTTTTGGGAGGAATGGCAGGGTGCATGCACTGTATACCTACCTGTTCTGTGACACAGTTGAGGGGAATTGCTGCCACATGGTTGTGGGTGTGGGGGGTGTACCATCCTGCAGAGCTGTGGGACAAGGGTGCATGGTGGGAGTTGTAGTGCTGGCTTCCCACCCACACACACCACCTCCCTGTTAAGATGGCTGCCTACCTGTAAGTTTGGGGAGAGCAATGCAATGGCTGACACATGGTTGTGGGGAGTGTTCCATCCTGCTGATCTGTGGGACAAGGGTGCCTGGTGGGAGTTGTAGTGCTGGCTTCCCACCCACAAACACCCCTCCCTGTTAAGATGGCTACCTACCTGTTAGGTGAAGGTGAGCAATGCAATGGCTGCCACATGGTTGTGGGTGGGGGGAGTGCTCCATCCTGCTCAGGGGTGGGACTAGGGTCCCTGGTGGGAGCTGTAGTGCTGGCTTCCCACCCACACACACCACCTCCCTGTTAAGATGGCTACCTACCTGTGAAGTGGAGCAGAGGAAGGGAATAGGCTACACATGGCTCTTGGATGGGGGAGTGTTCCATCCTGCTCAGGGGTGGGACAAGAGAGCATAAGATGGCTACCTACCTGTAAGTTTGAAGAGAGCAATGTAATGGCTGACACATGGTTGTGGGTGTGGGGGAAGTGTTCCATCCTGATGAGCTGTGGGACAAGGGGGCCTGGTGGGAGTTGTAGTGCTGCCTTCCCAACAACAAACACCCCTCCCTGTTAAGATGGCTACCTACCTATTAGGTGAAGGTGAGCAATGCAATGGCTGCCACATGGTTGTGGGTGGGGGAGTCCTCCATCCTGCTCAGGGGTGGGACAAGAGAGCATGAGAAGGCTACCTACCTGTACGTTTGAAGAGAGCAATGCAATGGCTGACACATGGTTGTGGGTGTGGGGAGTGTTCCATCCTGCTGAGCTGTGGGACAAGGTTGCCTGGTGGGAGTTGTAGTGCTGGCTTCCTACCCACAAACACCCCTCCCTGTTAAGATGGCTACCTCCCTGTAAGTTTGAAGAGAGCAATGCAATGGCTGACACATGGTTGTGGGTTTGGGGGGGAGTGTTCCATCCTGCTGAGATGTGGGACTAGGGTGCCTGGTGGGAGTAATAGTGTTGGCTTCCCACCCATACACACCACCTCCCTGTTAAGATGGCTACCTACCTGTAAGTTTGAAGAGAGCAATGCAATGGCTGACACATGGTTGTGGGTGTGGGGGGGAGTGTTCCATCCTGGTGAGCTGTGGGACAAGGGTGCCTGGTGGGAGTTGTAGTGCTGCCTTCCCAACAACAAACACCCCTCCCTGTTAAGATGGCTACCTACCTATTAGGTGAAGGTGAGCAATGCAATGGCTGCCACATGGTTGTGGATGGGGGGAGTGCTCCATCCTGCACAGGGGTGGGACAAAAGAGCATGAGAAGGCTACCTACCTGTAAGTTTGGGGAGAGCAATGCAATGGCTGACACATGGTTGTGGGGAGTGTTCCATCCTGCTGAGCTGTGGGACAAGGGTGCCTGGTGGGAGTTGTAGTGCTGGCTTCCCACCCACAAACACCCCTCCCTGTTAAGATGGCTACCTACCTGTTAGTTGAAGGTGAGCAATGCAATGGCTGCCACATGGTTGTGGGTGGGGGGAGTATTCCATCCTGATGAGCTGTGGGACAAGGGTGCCTGGTGGGAGTTGTAGTGGTGGCTTCCCACCCATACACACCACCTCCCTGTTAAGATGGCTACCTACCTGTGAAGTGGAGCAGAGGAAGGGAATAGGCTACACATGGCTCTTGGATGGGGGAGTGTTCCATCCTGCTCAGGGTTGGGACAAGAGAGCATAAGATGGCTACCTACCTGTAAGTTTGAAGAGAGCAATGCAATGGCTGACACATGGTTGTGGGTGTGGGGAGTGTTTCATCCTGATGAGCTGTGGGACAAGGGTGCCTGGTGGGAGTTGTAGTGCTGGCTTCCCACCCACAAACACCCCTCCCTGTTAAGATGGCTACCTACCTGTTAGGTGAAGGTGAGCAATGCAATGGCTGCCACATGGTTGTGGGTGGGGGGAGTGCTCCATCCTGCTCACGGGTGGGACTAGGGTACCTGGTGGGAGTTGTAGTGCTGGCTGCCTGTACACATGCCCCCATGGAAATGTTGCAACCTACCTTTGGGGTGAATCAGAGGTAGTAAATATTAGATCTGTGAGACATGTGTTGGGGAGAGTGTGGTGCACATAAGTGCATTTGGGCCTAGGAGGTGTTGCTTTGTAGTAGTGCAAGACAGTACATAGCAGTGTAATGATAGCCATTTGTTGGTACTTACCAGCCTCCACTCCCCCGGGTATTCCTGTGAGACTCTATGGATGCAGTATGCCAAGCACCTTCTCCTCCCATACGGTGAATGTTCATAGTGGAATGGGAGGGCCACGGGTCAGTCCTCTGAGCAAGCCTCCGGTTCTTGTTGTTACGCTCTTTCACCTTGGTCTTGAGGTCATTCCTCCTCTTCCTGATCTCCTTCTGGGTGCGCGGGATGGTCCCTACTGCATTGACCTTGTTGACTATCCTTGCCCAAATTTGATTTTTGGTGGCTAATGGTGTCTGTTGGACCAGGTTTCCAAACAAATGTGGTTCTACTCTGATTACCTCATCTACCATCACTGACAACTCATTGTCAGTGAATTTGGGCATTTTCTTCTGTGATATGGTGTGTGATGTGCAAATGGGTTAAAGGTGCAGGTGTGAAGGTGGTGATGTGTGTGGTGTGTGTGTGGTTGTGATGGTGTGATGTGTGCAGATTTGCCTCTCCTTTGTGCTGTGGGGTTGGGCCCTTCAGTTGTGGTCAGGGAAGGGGCTGGTTTTATACTCAGCTATGTTAGTGGGTCAAAATGGAGTATTCATGTCAGGTGTGTTGTGTGGGTTGACCTGGGATTTGTATTTTTTACTTGCCATGGGAATGTGTCATTGGGGTATGTTAGGTGTTTTTTAGGCTGAGCCAGATTACTGGCCCTACTTGGTGGCCTTGTTGTGTGGTTGTTTTCGACCGCCATTACTCTTCCGGAGCGACCGCGGCGGTCGGAATACAACAGCCCTTCCGCCGGCTCTCTCATTCATCAATGGTTGTGATTGCGGCAGTCGGAAACAACGGATTGTTCCGCTGTCACCGCAATCGTGTGCGGTTAATCCGCTGGCCGTGCGGCGGTTTTGGGTCTTTCCGCATCAAATCCGACCGCCGCGGACGGATTTTCACCCGCTCTGCATGCTCCCGGCAGACTTTAGTGGAATACGCCCGCCGTGGTCGGATTACTCTGGCGGTTTATCCTAATCTGACCGCCGGTTTTCCCTCGGTACATGCGGACGGTTATTTTTCGGTACCACGGTGGTCGGAATGCTTTTCCGCCCGCCATCGTAATCAGCCCCTTAATCTTTGCTTGTTAGCTTTAAGTTCAGTTAGAATCTCTGTGGTTCTCTGAAATCATATAACACTAGGGGGCCCATTACGATGTCAGGCGGAAAGCCTCCTCCCGACAGTTGGAATCTCCTTGACCACATCGCAGCCCTTCCGACCGATTCAGTCGGTTTACATTCCGACCGCCCGATTACGATGTTCGCGTTCGGAATGTAAACCGCGCAGTCATTCCGAATCGGTTCCGATCGTCTCGCGGAGCATTCGTAACCGTCGGAACCGCATTGTACACCCCTATGGACAGTTTTTCTTCCCTCGGGATTACGATGTCGATTTCAAAAAGCCTTTCCGCGTCAGCCTGTCTGATACGGAATGGCTGTCGGAAAGTGACTTGGGGTGTCCCTTGAAGGGCCCCCTAGGCCCGGCGGCCTACGGATGATGGCCGAGGGGGTACCTAACAGAACCGCCTGTAAAACCCTGCACTGTGTGGCAGGCACCAGGAGGTCCCTGCAACAGGGTGCAAAGTTTTCTGCAAACACACTATTTCCCCATAGGAGCCTGTGTTATGGCCAGTTGTCGGGCGGAACACGAGCTACCATGGAGAACAATGGGACTCCAACCAAACAGTGTTCAGTAGCATCGTAATCCAGCGGTCGGAACTGTCCCGATTCCGAGTTGGTGTCAGGCGGAGGCTTTCCGCCTGACATCATAATCGGCCCCTATTTGTAGTAATATCTCATTAGGATTAGAACGGCCATATTTATCCTTTCAAATTCCGCATAGTGGTAGATGTCTTATTATGTCTACATGTTTTGGAAGTGTTCTTTTAAATAATGTATTGGTGAAACGGTCCAAGAATCCCCAAAAATCTAATGATTGTGAGGTATGCTATGCAGGAATTCAAGAAAGGTTTCATGTTTTTCACTTATGTCTGGCACTACACGAAGCTAGAGCCAAATACTTATAACCGATGATAAATAGTTATAATTTGGACACACATCAGGATATAAATGATTTGTTAAATAATCTGCCAAATGAATTTATTTGTTTTAAAGTGTATAAATCCTTTAAATGTTTTGTACCAATTTTTTGATGCAAGGTTTTACGAGTTTACTATTGAAATTTTGTATGATGGAGGTTTTATACGGTGGGTTATGTTTATCATGTATTTATTATGTCTTTTAAGATGTTGATCATAGACCTCAGTGGAGGTCAATAACGATAAATAAATAAAACTGAAACTGAAACTGGAAGCGCTAGTGTGTGACAAGAATGTTATGCTGTTGTGTGTCCTGTGGTTGTGTTGTGGTCATGTTTTGACTATTTTATTGTGTTATGCCCTAAACATGATGTAATTGTGTCATTATGTTGCCTTGTTCATATTATTGAGTTAAGTTCCACTGTTTACTATAGAGATGTCAACAAATGCTGCTGCATTTCCAGCACAATGCAGCACATGCCATTGTTAAAGTTCCTGTTACAAGCAACTATTACATAGATATGCTATAACATTCTTCACCTATAAAATAATCAACTCACTTACTTGTCATTTACATGCGCCACCCCGACCAACTTATATATTTTTTTGTTCTGTGGATCTCCTGGAAACCTGCACATATCCGTCTCTCTTTTAAATTCTGCAACTCTTCTGTTTTTTCTTCCTCCCTGGACCTACATGTACTCCAGACAGCATGGCCGCTCCTTGCAGAGTTGCTTTAATATTTAATACCATTGTTTTAGTCCTATAAGCCTCACCAAACTAAATTACTTACATTTTACCCTAATTTTTTAGCGGTTAACCATAACTCAGAAAAACCCTGCTAAGATTGTGTATTTTCTTCTTCCTCCACTCAACCCGTGTTTGCTT
This sequence comes from Calotriton arnoldi, assembly GCA_963921515.1. Classification (NCBI taxonomy): domain Eukaryota; kingdom Metazoa; phylum Chordata; class Amphibia; order Caudata; family Salamandridae; genus Calotriton; species Calotriton arnoldi. The sequence goes on along the minus strand of CAWUFW010007652.1, from coordinate 419,518 downwards.
AAAATCTCATTTACCGCTCTCATTAATCTCATATATAAACAGTGTTAATTCCCAAATGAGATGAAAGCACATCTTACCTAAATATATCTGTACTGCAATTCCATGTTCGGGTGTTCAAGTCATCAGTTGACCTTACAAAGATCTCTCATGCTCAGTTATATACTTTTACCCTCTATTGATCACTTCATGACCTCCATCTATACTCTTGTAGGCAACAACTATGTCCACACTACTTTTATGTAGAACTAAGAGGTCCCTAAGAGCATTAAAAAGTCAATACACAAAAAAATATACAAAAAAATAACAATCTTGACTAATGCAAGTGGTTATAAGGCTAACAGTTTTAGGAAGACATTACAATTGTACCATGGAGTCAAAATATATCGTAAAAAGAAGAAAGTTTGCATAAGATATTTATTCAATACATTTATAAAAAATATTACCATAAAAACATTTCATTAAAAATACGTAATATTAGGCAAATCGTAATCATAAAAACATTTCATATCAAATACATAATCTTGAGAAAACAGTTGTCGACGCAGCGTTTCGGTGGATATATGAAATAAACACCTTCTTCAGGACAGTTTTCTAAACAACAAAAACATATATTTAATACAACACATTGACTACACGATTCTGTTACACAATCATAATTACTTTATTTTAAAATTTAAAAAAAAATATTCTCCCATTATGCCATATTATGTCTCCTTTATAACCACCGCACAAATCTATTAAACAAAAAAGCAATAATACTAGGTCGTTATTCACACATGGACAATTATAATGGATCTCACTTACTCCTGGGAAGGGGCCATTAAACCATCCCTCACCTTGCTAAACATGACAAACATACCAGTGTTGTTTAAACATATACACCGTAACAATGATAACTAAATTACTACATTTCAAAAAAAGGGTAACCACCTACCTAACCATACTGGAAACGATGTTAGTGTTTAATTAATACTAACACATCTGATGGTTAAAATCAGTCTGAATTAAAAATTTTGGAGAGGGAGGAAAATAATATTCTCCTCTTCAGTCGAGAACCTTTGCATAAAAAAAGAAATAAAGAAATAAAGGTTTCATTTTTAGAATGCATCTTTCTCTTCTATATCTTTCTGATATGATATTTTAAATGGCATACCTTGTAATGCAAGAAGTTCTTTTTGTAGATATGTATACTGGTGCCACCGTTATTTTATTAGGGTCAGGGTACTGCAAAACCAAACCATCAATGTTCAGTACCAGTATTAGTATTATACCCAGAGTTTAAGGCTATAAAAAGAACCCATCTTACCGAATAAAAAGGAGCTGAATAACGCCAACCGTTGTAGGATGATTAAAATTCTACGACTTGGGCTGATGTGCCACTTTGTGAATGCGTAGTCCCACTGGTGGGTAGGTTCACAGCCAATAGTCCTGGCCTCTGATATACCACCTATAACAGGATATCACTTAATCATTACTAGTGTTTTAACCGTATTGTTGGACAATCAAGCATATTCTATTATAATCATTCCTAAATAAGGCATAAGTCTATAAACCTACTCTCTGAACAAGGGCCCTCAGTCCTAATGCATAGAGGGTGGAAACTAAATAAATATTCCAGCAGTGGTTAAGCGAAATATAAACAAAGCTGGTATGGTTTGCAGTATAGTGCACACGAATATATCTAAAAGAAGGGCTCGTGCATAGAGTATCGAAGCTGAAAAAATATATACCAGCAATAGTTAAACAATATAAATAGTGCTGGTATGGTTTGCAACTAAAGCCCACACTTTATCTAACATCTATTAATATGCCCCATTCAGTATGAGACAGTATAAAAATTGTTTCCACTTAGGGACTTTTTTTTCTGTTCAACTGCCTCTATTTAACTGTCTTAATAGAAAACGACCAGCAGAGGTCAGTAAAATACCAGAATTGCTTTCTGCTGAGGGACATTCTTTTTTTAAAATTTTCTGGCAACTGCCTCTATTTAACTTTCTTGATAGAAAACGACCAGCAGGGGTCAGTAAAATACCAGAATCACTTTGTCATTCTCTAGATTCCAGTCCAAAGAAATTGTCTTCCATGAGCACCCGTAGACAATAATATTTTTTTAAATCTTGTATTTTCAGTGATATGACCACCGAAGGCCCTGATTTTATATTAAAAACAGAGCTTTGGACTATACCATTTCCCGCTGAAAGGCAATATTTCTCTCCATGTGTTCCCATACCTGGCGTGTCACTCAGTTTTGTGCTTACTTTCCCTCCATGTTAAAGAACAGTAGATATTTCAGCACCCAGGCTAATGTGCTGCATAGCTAAATACATATAAGTTCCCAAAGGCGAGACCGATTGCATTGCAAATGCTTATTTTAGATACTGCCAAATTAATAATCGCCCTGTCGCGCCCTTCTTTCAAGAAACCCCTTCCATGAGTGCATGTACATTCCAATTATTGAAGGTACCAGAATCCTTTCACCAGCAGCAGTGCTTTCACTCTCTAGGCCACCACATTTCTTGGTGTTGCGGTTGCCTACTCCTTTGCCTCTTGAGCCAACCCACAGAACTTCACTCATTGCTTGTCAGGATTTCTCTAGAATTCAGGCCATGGACTTCAGTGGTAATTCCACTCCGTCTACTTTCAGTCAAATAAGATGTGTAATGAACTCTTGAATATGAAGTGACTGTACTGGGAATAAAAGGGGAAGGGAGGTAGAGATTAAACACTCCTTAAGTGTCTCAGTCCTCTGACCTCGGAAGCACAGACTGGTGGAACGTATGTGGCAAGAATCCTCACTCTGCAATGCACTGACTGGTAACCCTCATAATCCTATAAGAAAAAAAAACATTGGAGTAGCATAATTTTGACTCCATCCATCTATGTTTGGCTAGGCCATATTTATATTTGGCCTTATGGACTCGTGCGTTAATATTAATGAGATATTATACACCAACTATATGGCAAGAATCTGTGATACCTGGAGTATATTTTATTTGTGGGCAGAATGCATATTTAAAATTGTCCCATGGATGACATGGAGCATGTTATCTTGGCATAGTTTTCCCGAAAATGTAGCGCATGGAACATTTTTATGATCCTGTATGAGAAAAGAAATTCAGAACTAAACGAGGTGTTAGTGGCGCAGAAGTAGTAGGGGATGTTTTTGGTGCCATGATCCCGTCTATAGGAGTGATCCTGAATGATTTGAAGATTCGAAATCTGTCTACAATAGTGGATTTGTTAGCCACTGGTGTAGCAAATTCCTTTTTACTTGTAAATACTGAGATGATTGCAATAAGGTCTATGGTCTTGCAAAATCATCTTGCTTTAGACGATTCGCTCACAAATGAGGGCCGAGTCTGCTGGATGTTGAAAGTTCAGCAATGCTGTACTCATATCCCAGACAAAAGTGAGGATCTGGAGAAGTATATTAAGAAAATATGTGGGTTTGATGAAGGATTTGAAGGCGCTGGAAGCAAAAGGTGAGTGGGAAGCTATAGGGAATGGATTTGCCTCGATTGGCCGATGGTTTGGAAGTTTCGGAAGAGGAATTTTGGGTGCTATTCTGAAATCTCATTTGATAATTGCCCTTTGTACGATATTCCTATTTTTGATCTTTAAAGGATATCAGCATACACAAGCACAGAGCTGTTCAGAAAGCACGGGCTTCCTATTTTTCGGAGGAAATCAGAAATAGTCAGAACCCCAGCAAGAAGATCTTTTCCATCATCTCTAACCTAAAAAACGCTGGGGCACCAAAGGCACCCACAGTCAAGTCGAATGAGTACTGTGAGGACCTAGCCACCTTCTTTTTGAACAAGGTGGAAAACATCTATAAAACCTTCCCTTTGACGGTCTTGGGTAGTGAGTCCGAGGGTCCATCTCCCTCTACCCAAACATTAGCCACCTTTCCTCCCATTACTGAAGAAGCTCTTACTATACTCTGCGGGAAGGTTAAATCTGGTTCCCCGACTGACCCTATGAAGCCGGAACATCTGAGGAGGCTACTATCTGTTCTACTCACACCACTGGGCCAGATCATTAACCTGTCTTTGGCCAGGGCCATTGTCCCCAGGGCATGGAAGCAGGCCGTTGTCCTGCCTCTCCTAAAGAAGCCTACGTTAGACCCGACTAAACTGGAGAACTTCCGCCCTATCTCCTTGTTGCCGTGGATTTCTAAAATCACCGAAGCGCATGTCAATTCTATTCTGTCTAACTACTTGGAGGAAAATCACATCTTGGATTCCTCCCAGTGTGGCTTCCGTCGCGGCCTTAGTACTGAATCAGCCCTCCTAGCTGTATCTGAACATCTGAGAGCAGCTTTGGATGAGGGACGGACCTCGGCCCTGATCCTATTGGATCTGAGTGCCGCTTTTGATACGGTCTCGCATCAGATCCTGATTCAAAGACTTAAGGAGGCCGGCATTGTAGGCGCTGCTTTGACCTGGCTTACTTCTTTTCTCTCAGACAGGTCTTTCCAAGTCTCGGCTCCCCCTTTTTCATCTAGGGTTTATTCCATCCATCAGGGGGTCCCACAGGGCTCTGCGCTAAGCCCGACACTTTTTAACTTATATGTCCAGCCGCTGGCTAATCTAGCCAAAAGGAGAGGGCTGACGATTGTGTCATATGCAGATGACACTCAACTTGTAGTCGCCCTCTCCAATGACTGTCAAAATGACGCGGCCAAGTTTCAGAGTGGTTTGGCGGATGTAGCAGAGTGGTTGACTGCCAATTGCCTACAGCTCAACGCCAGCAAGACTGAGGTCCTGCTGGTCGGGAAGGATCATGAGCTGTGGAGCGAGCACTGGTGGCCCTCCTCCCTGGGACCTCCCCCCATTCCAAAAAAGGTGGTGAAAAATCTGGGTGTATGGGTTGACTCGGCATTGAGCTTCCAAGCTCAAACCAAGAAGGTGGCGGCGACATGTCTTGGCATTCTGCGTAGTCTTAGACCCATGTTGGGTTTCTTTGACCCCTCCATTTGGCAGACTATTGTGCAAGCATCTGTCCTATCTAGACTGGACTATGCCAGCGTGCTCTATCTTGGGGTCAATAAGACCGAGATCTCAAGACTTCAGAGGGTCCAGAATGTCGCCGCCAGAACTCTCCTTGCCATGCCCAGCCGCTGTTCCACCTCTAGCACCATTCGACGGCTACATTGGCTGCCAATGGAGAGGCGGCTGGTGTATAAATCTCTCTGCTTTGCTTTTAAGATCTTGAAATCTTCCACCTCTGGTATAATATCCGGCCTGCTTTCGATCTACACTCCCTCGCGTCATTTGCGCTCTACTGGCAAACATTTTGTTTCTATACCACGGGTTAAGAGGGCCCGTGCTGGTGGTCGCTCGTTCCGCGTTCTGGCTGCCAAGCTCTGGAACGATCTACCGTCTCATATCCGGAATATGGACAACTACTTATCCTTTCGCAAAGCGCTAAAGACCCATCTGTTCCCTCATTAGACTTCCCCCTCTTTTGTCTTACTTGTCTTTCCTGGCCCTTCCTATCTCCTCTTAGGCTGGGATACTCGCAGTTTGAGCCTCTCTTTTGCTATAGCGCCGGGACGCCCCGTTGCTGGGGCAGCTGTGCGCTCTACAAGTTATCTTAACATAACATAACATAGACAAAGAGTGCAGGGAGTGAAGAGAAAGAGAGCAGATGTGGAGCTAGAAGAGGGTCATAGTAGATATCATGATGATGTGAAGCGTCTAGAAGAGTCTAGCCGAAAGATGCTCAAGACTGCTAGGTTTTGATTATTCTAATCTGATAATGATCTGATTTTAATCTGTGATGGCTTTATCGCCATCAGTGGGGGTATTGAATTAGCATAATTTTGACTCCATCCTTTTATGTTTGGTTAGACCATATATATATATGTCCCTTCTTGCACATAATCAATCACAATTGGCGATTTGTGACTTCTATTGCAGCACCAATAGAAGTTGCAAATCATCATTTTTGTAATGATTGTTTATGTGCAGGAAGGTACACGTTCCTGCACATAAACAATCATTCATGGTGTTTTGCTGTTTCTATGTGTGCTGCCCAATGCAGTACAAATAGAATCTGCAAAAACGAGGAGAAAAAAAGCATTTCTCCTTATTTTGCCATGTTAAGACCAGGTTTTCCCTGGTCTTAATTTTGGTGCTGCCTCCTATTTACGCCACCCTTGTAAATAGGAGGCAGCATCAAAATCAGTGGGTGTTGCGGCACAACTCCCACCGCAACAATGCGCACAATTTTCTGGCCAGTCCTTGACACATCATCACTGATTCCAATTAATACCCACGCTTGTGAAACACAGTTCCCATGTCTGTTGAATGCACTCCATCAGAAGATGTTTCCGCATGGCAGTCAACAGGCCTCCTTGGCAGCCAATGGATTTTTCACAGCATTCTACCAGCCGCACCATGAATATCTCTAGATTCTCTCTTGCCATGCTGGTTGCATATCTTCATAGCGTGAGCAACTTTCAATGCTTCTTTTATTACTTTTTTTAAATGCCTACTGAATGTCCTTCCCAGTGCTATACCTTTCCAAGGGAAGCTCAGGTGTTTCAGCAACTGCTGAACCTGTCTGAATTTGCATTTTGTCATTATGTAAGAAAGTGGGGTATTAGTTGGAGAGGATGGGAGTCCTTCATAAGTAATACATCTTCAATCTTCCACCTCACGGAGAACAAACTGTAGCTTTCGACAAGGCCTACTCGGGGGTAGGGTGGGGTGGGCTGGTACCTCTAGCTTGCTGGTACACAACAAACAACCCCAATAAATCATTGTCCAGTCAGTGCTTTTTCTTATAAAAAGAAAAGTACTTAATTACCCATACATTACTGAATAATACACATTCATTTACAAATACATACTATCAAGTACCTGGCAATACTTTTGGTTACACCGTCAGAACAGTTCACGGCCCTAGCAAGTAATGAACCCTATAATCACAATCCCCACACCTCTACTAGACACAATATAATGAAGTGTCACAAACAAAAGGCAGGCTTATTAGCTTTGTCAGGGTGTCACTTCAGGTCTGGGAAATCCCGAAAAATCTGCTTAATGCAATAATATCTTTGTACTCCTCAACATGAGTAAGAGTTAAGCTGTCTCAAACTGTGATAATGAGTAAACTCCCCATGATGATGGATTAAAGCAAGACTGTGTCCTTGCTCCCTTGCTATTTCATCTGCACACTGTGGACATGTCAGCGGCCCTAAAATATGCTAATCTTATCCCACCAAAAATCAGAGGTGTTAAGATCACTATACTACAATATGCTTATGACATCATCCTGTTGGACTATTCCAAAATCTGGATGCAGAAAGCCCTAAATGCCCTTCATAAGTAGAACGAGGCAAATAAAATGGGTCGAAAACAAAAGTTATAACATGCAGGAGGACAACCAACAAATAAAACTATTGCTGGACTTTGGGCCCTCAAAAATCACTGGGACAAAATCGTACAATTACTTGGGTGTGTAACTTTACACAAACGGAGGTACTAAAACTCACAAAAGCCACCTTAAAGAAAATGCCTCACTCATTGTTACAAGACTTTCCCAGCTTAACACTGTATTAGAAAGTCCATCTTCATTCCCAATACGAAGGGTGCTCACGACCACCCTACTACCTGCAATCACCTATGGCAATGAAGCTTTCCCAGGGCAACTTACTAAAACCACGGAACAACTCCATCTAAAAGCGTACAAGACAGTCTTTAGGCTGCCCCAATATTTAAGAGGCTGTCTGATTAGATTTTAATTCGGGTTGGAGGCCCAAGCATGGGCGCCTTTTTAAAAATACTACTATAGATATAATACGGGCACACCTAACACTTTGAAATCCGTTCCCCAAGACATATTTAAAATTAAGAGTAGCCCTTGGTCCACTTATCTAAATGAGTCAGCTGATACCCTCCAAACAGACCTGTCCTCACTCAACAAATTATTGCTCACGTACACAGCATTTAAAACTGTTCTGAAAAAGCAGACAAAAGCACTGTCAAAATCAAGCGACATGGACAAACTAAAGAACACACCGATATTGGCAAGACTGCCAATTTCGTACGCTAATAATTACCCACCCTGTTTGAATCCACAACTATATCTTCAGTGCTCAATTGGGAAAGCCTGTCTTAAACTAATATTGGCTGCAAGGTTGATGGGCCTTTAATTTAAAGAAACCAACCCAAACTGACCCTCCTCTTCCAAAATTGTGAAGTGCAGGCTGCGTGGCTATAAAACTGAGGGGCATATCAACAACAAGTAGCGATAATTATCGCTAAACTAGCTTAGCGCGTTTTTCAATATCGCCGTGTATCGCTGGTTGACATCGCCGTGTCAGCAGCATATTAGCAACGCTTAGCGCACAGGCGATATAATTTCCAGCGATACACGGCGAGAATCGGCATTAGCGTGTGAAATCCGGCGAAGATTTCACAGCGCTACTGAAATGCTTGCTGATAGGGGAGTGTGGACCTAACCAGGCAATCCACCTCCCATTATCAGCTAAGTCGATTTGAAAGGAGACGTTAAATTACAGCGATAACCGCGGTTAGCGCGGGTTTTTTATATCGCTTCGCGGATCTGCTGCAGGGTTGTAAATATGGCGAAACCGTGGACGCGAGTATTTACATGGAGTTGTGGGCAGGAACGCCACTTTGCATGTCATTAGCGATGTTCATCGCTGACATGCAAAGTGGGGAAAAAAGCAGCTAACTCAAGGAAACTCGCGTTAGCGAGTCCTTGTAAATAGTGATTTACTGAAATCGCCGCTTTTCCGGCGCTATGTGCCGGAAAAGCGGCGATATGTTTGTTGATAATATGCCCCTGAATCTTTTAACCACTTATTATGCTGCTGCCCGACATTGCTCCATGTCAGGTTATTGTGTTAAAACCACTCTTCCTTAGCCACAGCATAAGAACCTGCAATGAGGCTGGGAATGTTGCTTTCACTACGATGGAACAAACTGAACTGGCTAAATTTGGTAAATACATTAGAGTGGTACTTGACCTCCTTAAGGACCTTGACAAGAGCGCCCAAACTTAAATCTGGAAAAGATAAAACCTATCCACAGAAAGCTTGGAGTGGCATGCAGCTTCTGGTGTTTACCATGTGTAAGACTACGCACTTTGTCTGAACTCTGTTTAGCACTTTGCAATATAATGCACAGCATTTGAACATTGTCAAAACCATTGCTTTCCTTGCCTTTCAACAACCACTACATACGCCATTGGTGTCATGTCCAATCTCGCTGCTACGGGCCTCTTTCAATAACTTTTGCATATTACGGTTAATTTCTCTATCATAAAGCACTTTAATATTTATTGTTACCGCTTAGGGGCCGATTCCGATCCCGGTCGGAGGCGCACCTAATACCATTCGGCCGGGGAAAAAGCCAGGCGAATTCCTGTTTCCCGACCGATTCGCACATACGTCCGAACGAGCAAGTACGATGCGCACAACTGCCCAAATCCCGACCCAGTCGTACTCACCCAATACAGGTCCTGTTCTCCGACCGAGGCGGATCCGGAAACGCAGAATCGAGTCGCACGGAAGCCAAAATGCAGCCCCGTCCGGCCGGACAAGTACGATGCGCCATCCGTACGCGCCGAACCCGTCGCTATGCACGGCACATCAAAGCATCCGGGAGAGGCGCACATAAGCTCCGATTCGCGCCACAAGACGATCCACGGCTACGAGACGAACACGCCAGCGACGAGGACGAGGCAAAGCAAAGAGAAAGACGAACGAGACGAACCAACCATGAATCCCATCGTGCCGATCCTACCAATATTCTACATCTATTACCGGAACTGGCACGGACGCGTACGACGCAGAAGGTAAGTCAGACACCCACCACACAAACAAACCACACGTACCCGACAAATCACACACACACATAGGGATGCAGAAATTACTTACACCAGCAACAGCAGCACCATAGGGGCGGGATGGCTATCACCAATGCCACATATACACATAGGGGCCTGGATGCCAACGACTAACACCACCCCTACCCAGGGGGTGCTAGATGCCTGTCACTACTACCACCTCTACCCATGGGGGCTGGATGCCTACCACCACTACCACCCCTACCCAGGGGTGCCAGATGCCTACCACTACCACCACCCCTACTCAGGGGTGCCAGATGCCTACCACTACCACCACCCCTACCCAGGGGGTGCCAGATGCCTACCACTACCACCACCCCTACTCAGGGGGTGCCAGATGCCTACCACTACCACCACCCCTACCCAGGGGGTGCTAGATGCCTACCACTACTACCACCCCTACCCATGGGGGGCAGGATGCCTGTCACTACTACCACCTCTACCCATGGGGGGGCTGGATGCCTACCACCACTACCACCCCTACCCAGGGGGTGCTATATGCCTCCCACTACCACCACCTCTACCCAGGGGGTGCTAGATGCCTACCACCACTACCACCCCTACCCAGGGGGGTGCTAGATGCCTGTCACTACTACCACCCCTACCCATGGGGGGCAGGATGCCTGTCACTACCACCACCCCTACCCAGGGGGTGCCAGATGCCTACCACTACCACCACCCCTACCCAGGGGGTGCTAGATGCCTACCACTACTACCACCCCTACCCATGGGGGGCAGGATGCCTGTCACTACTACCACCTCTACCCATGGGGGCTGGATGCCTACCACCACTACCACCCCTACCCAGGGGTGCTAGATGCCTACCCCTACCACCACCCCTACCCAGGGGTGCCAGATGCCTACCACCACTACCACCCCTACCCAGGGGGTGCTAGATGCCTGTCACTACTACCACCCCTACCCATGGGGGGCAGGATGCCTGTCACTAACACCACCCCTACCCAGGGGGTGCCAGATGCCTACCACTACAACCACCCCTACCCAGGGGGTGCTAGATGCCTACCACTACTACCACCCCTACCCATGGGGGCAGGATGCCTGTCACTACTACCACCTCTACCCATGGGGGCTGGATGACTACCACCACTACCACCCCTACCCAGGGGGTGCTAGATGCCTACCCCTACCACCACCCCTACCCAGGGGGTGCCAGATGCCTACCACCACTACCACCCCTACCCAGGGGGTGCTAGATGCCTGTCACTACTACCACCCCTACCCATGGGGGGCAGGATGCCTGTCACTACCACCACCCCTACCCAGGGGGTGCCAGATGCCTACCACTACCACCACCCCTACCCAGGGGGTGCCAGATGCCTACCACTACCACCACCCCTACTCAGGGGGTGCCAGATGCCTACCACTACCACCACCCCTATCCAGGGGGTGCTAGATGCCTACCACTACTACCACCCCTACCCATGGGGGGCAGGATGCCTGTCACTACTACCACCTCTACCCATGGGGGGCTGGATGCCTACCACCACTACCACACCTACCCAGGGGGTGCTAGATGCCTACCCCTACCATCACTCCTACCCAGGGGGTGCCAGATGCCTACCACCACTACCACCCCTACCCAGGGGTGCTAGATGCCTGTCACTACTACCACCCCTACCCATGGGGGCAGGATGCATGTCACTACCACCACCCCTACCCAGGGGTGCCAGATGCCTACCACTACCACCACCCCTACCCAGGGGGTGCTAGATGCCTACCACTACTACCACCCCTACCCATGGGGGCAGGATGCCTGTCACTACTACCACCTCTACCCATGGGGGCTGGATGCCTACCACCCCAACCCAGGGGTGCTAGATGCCTACCCCTACCACCACCCCTACCCAGGGGTGCCAGATGCCTACCACCACTACAACCCCTACCCAGGGGGTGCTAGATGCCTGTCACTACTACCACCCCTACCCATGGGGGCAGGATGCCTGTCACTACCACCACCCCTACCCAGGGGGTGCCAGATGCCTACCACTACCACCACCCCTACCCAGGGGTGCCAGATGCCTACCACTACCACCACCCCTACTCAGGGGTGCCAGATGCCTACCACTACCACCACCCCTACCCAGGGGTGCTAGATGCCTACCCCTACCACCACCCCTACCCAGGGGGTGCTAGATGCCTGTCACTACTACCACCCCTACCCAGGGGTGCTGGATGCCTGTCACTACTACCACCTCTACCCATGGGGGCTGGATGCCTACCACCAACAACAGCCCCACTCATAGGATGGGTAATGCATGACACAACAAGCACACACCAACATAAGGAATGCAACAAAAAGACATCCCCCAACACCATGACAAGCGTGTGTAGACTGTGTCAAATGCCTACAACACTGAACATGACTTTGAACATACAATGTGACCCCTATCACATGTGTCACACATAAATGTGTGTGGCCCCCACAATGCAAGCAGACCATGACCACTGTGGCAATGGGGTCCAACCCCCATCATCACAGTGACCAAAAGGTAAGTAAGGGGTCCATAGCTGAAGCACATTTTGAACATTGTGGCAATGGGGTTTAAACCCCCATCATCACAGTGACCAAAAGGTAAGTGTGGGGTCCATAGCTGAAGCACATTTTGAACATTGTGGCAATGGGGTTTAAACCCCCATCATCACAGTGACCAAAAGGTAAGTGTGGGGTCCATAGCTGAAGCACATTTTGAACATTGTGGCAATGGGGTTTAAACCCCATCATCACAGTGACCAAAATGTAAGTGTGGGGCCCATAGCTGAAGCACATCTTGAACATTGTGGCAATGGGGTCTAAACCCCCATCATCACAGTGACCAAAAGGTAAGTGTGGGGTCCATAGCTGAAGCACATTTTGAACATTGTGGCAATTGGGTCTAAACCCCATCATCACAGTGACCAAAAGGTAAGTGTGGGGTCCATAACTGAAGCACATTTTGAACATTGTGGCAATGGGGTCTAAACCCCCATCATCACAGTGACCAAAATGTAAGTGTTGACATTGAAAAAGCTGCAACTGCCAAACTGCATGGATGATTCCTGGTCACAGAACAACAAACACATCAGTGGCAAAGTAGTGCTTGTGTCCCATAGCAACATAGATTGGGGGAGGCAAACAGTGCAGTGCAAATAAGACATACCTTTGGCCATGTGCAGACAAACATCACCCATGGGGGCTGACACTGTCAACATCCATCAATGACACAATGACAGAAGTGACCATCATACTGCAGACCCACATATTTGCACCAATGGCCACACAAATGGAGATACCCTGTGGAGACTGTAGATGTGAGGTGAACAAATAACATACCATGGCAGCAATGGGACACACAAACAATGATCATTGTGCTGACTGATGACCTAGGAGTCCCAGGGACAGCAGGTGAAACCCACCAAACAACATACAGCCAATGGCACACTAAAGATATGCCAATGCAGTGGTGCAGATGCACAAACACAAACAGGCAGACCCACACTGCACATCAAACACAACAGGTGAGGGGGGGTGCCAGTGTCCCCAGGCAACCACACAACACATGATGAGGCCTGAATACCAATTACACAGATGCGCATACAGTGCCACACAAAAGTAACTCATGGATCCAAATCCCCTATGTGGGCAATCAGGCATTGTTAGATGAGAGGGAGCACAAATTACACATGTCACACAAGCTTGTAGGAACAACAACTAACACAGCAAGAGACAGACCCACCACAGCACTACCCCCAGGGACTCCATATTGTGCTGACACTAGCCTGCATGATAATCCCACTGTGATGACAATGTCAGATGTCGTTCACACTGTGAACCCCAGCCATGTGTCCTGAGCAATTAACTACCATCACACCTACACAAGCTCCAATCAATCAGCACGGCCTACCAGCCAAGGCCAATATGGAGGTAGGGGTCTGGCCATGCAACAACTCACTTTTGCACACACTCAACACCACACACCCTGATCTCCACCAATGTGCAGCAGTGAAGCACACATGGACTGGTGACATTGCACATGCACCCATGACAATACCAGGGGTGGTGGTGGGAACTAAGGTGCAGAAACCCATCACACATGGCCAGTCAACAAGACTCGTCAATGTCTGACACACAGCACAGAATGCCGTACATGGGCATGATGTGAAATCCACCACAATCAATGGGATCCTGGCCATAGTCACACACCAATGAAGAAGCCAAGGTGACACACGAAGAACACACGTACACAACTACCAACATTGCAGCTCTGACCCTGAGCAGTGGCAGCAGTCACACACACAACGTGTCACAATCACTGAAAGCTAACACAAACTGTAAATCACATGACTCGTGTAAACAACAAGTGCCAAGGGGAATCCTGAATGTGTCCCATCTGCGTTTGCCCACATCCCCAGCACTGACAACAAAGACAACCTGGGATGATAACCTCATGAACATTAGTTTGCCATGCACCCACATCACAGAGAAACCAGGTCCAAGATGCTGGATGAACACAGAACAACTCAGCAAGCATCACAAACAGGAACATCCCTAGGGATACAGCCTGTGTAGGAAAAGGGAAGGGAACACGCACAGACATGCTTACACAACACAGGCCCACGCAATGTCAACAGATTACACACTGCCGTGAGGGCACTCCACTCCTGTGGAAGGTCCGCTGTGCCAAACCTTGTCTGTGCACGACCCAAACATGTCAGCAGAACACTCCGTCAGTGAGTCAACAACCACAACACACAGAAGGCTCTGCTCTCATCAGCCTGGGTATGGGAGTGTCACGTCAGTCATCTGCACACACACCAAACACGTGTCAAGCAAGTTGCACTGTATACACAGATGAGTCCTTCGACATTGATGTGCAAAACTGCATGTCCAGTGGAGCTGGCACACAGTCAGGGAAATCGGAACATTGAACAGTGGTAAGCCCACCAGATGTGCATCAGTGTAAGACAAAGATGTTCATTTACAAATGCAAAAGGACATCCCTGTGTCAAATGCTGAACATTACACCCTCAGACTGTAGCAAAGGATGCCATAGATCCAGACTACAACAGGACACATATCCCATGGACCACATGGAGTCCATCACTGCAACACTTCTTCGTCCTGATGTGAACACTATTACAACTGCAAATGCAGGATGCTACTCATCCACATCATGTACATCAAAAAAAAACCAAAAGTAAACAAAAAGGGGCTTTATTCAGCAAATGTCAGGGTAAACACGGAAGTCCAAAAGAAACTAAGGCCAATGGCCAGTCCAAAATCACAGTACCAACGGGGTGAGAAGTGACAACTGGTCACACATTGCTTGCCTGCACTGGTACGGTTGGGGGACATCCCCCTTGGAGGGGCATACAAGGGGCAGGCCAGGCACCCCATGGACAGGATCAGGGGATGGCAGAGTGAGGCAGTGAAGGGGTGGTGGATGCAGGAGTGTCACCGGCAACTGCAGTGGAGGTGTCTGACTCAGGGGGGGCAGGCACCACTGTGTTACACAAGTCAGTTGGTGTGGGTGCTGCAACCACTGCAGTGGGCTGGACTGATGTAGTGGACTGGGTACCCACTGCAGTGTCCAAGTAAGACATGGTGGTTGTGGACTCCACTGCAGTGCATGACTCCAAGGGAGTGGAACGGTGGGCAGATGAGGTGGGCAGGACAGAGGGGGGGACCCGGTCCCCACAACAGTGCCACTAACAGGCAGAGCATCTGGGTTGGGGGTGGAAGAGCAAGTGGCAGGGGGGGAGGGCCTAAGCAGTCTGGGGATGCGGTATCAGTGTGTGGGGGAACCTGGGGCAGGGTGTGGCGGGGGAACCTGTGCAGTGGTGGCCTGGGGGATGGAGGAGAGAGACTGGGCGCTGGAGCTGCGTGGTAGTGGTGGTGGGGTCTTGCTCTTCCTGCTCCGGGGGGACTTCCTAATGGGCTCCTGTGTCTGCCTGCGCCTGTGGGAGGGTGTCCGGGGGCGAGGGGCACTCCTCTCTGTGTGGGTGGACTTCCTCTTCCCCTGGTATGCTGGATCAGCAGGAATGGAGGGGAAGAGGCCGAGGTCACACAGGAAGATCTGCTGTGTAGGTGGGGTAGCAGGCGAGGCAAGGGAAGGGGTCTTGGAGAGGATTTGGAGGATTGCGGAGTGAATGTGGATGCCTGTGTGTGTGTGTGTTCCCCATCCCCTGTGTCTGTGGTATCAGTCCCCTGAGGATGCTTGTGTGCACGTCTTGCCTTACTCTTGGGTGTGTCTGTGCTGCTCGTGTCTGTGTGTTTGGTTGACTGTGCAGGTGTGCATGTGCTTTGGACAGGTGGGGGGCAGGAAGTGTGGATGGGGCAGAGGTGGGAGGGGTGAGGGACTGTTGGAGGAGGGACACTGCTGCCATCAGGGAGGAGTCCATGGACCTATTGCTCCTCTGTAGGGCAGACATACCAGTAGAGATGCCCTCCATGAACGACACCAACTGTGTCAACAGAGTGGTGTGTGCATGGAGGACACTCAGCATTGCTGTCTGCCCTACATGGAGCTGCCGAAAGAGGTACACAGACTCCTCACTCAGGGCAGCAGGGGACACAGGGGCAGGGGCTGCGGTGCCTGGCACGAAGGAGATACGCTCCCGAGCACAGGAGCCTCCACGGACCTCAGGAATGGGAGCCAATGGGAGGGCGGTGGTGGTGGTGGTGGTGGTGGTGGCGGGGCCAGACAGACTAGCTGGCCTTTGGTGGCTGCTGAGACCCGCCTCCACAAGGGAGTCATCCTCCGAGTTGCTGTGGTCCCCAGCTGAGGTGGATGGTGCTGAGGACTCCTCGGTGTGGCTCCCCTCGCCCTCCGTGCCACTGGGTCCCTCTGACCACTCGTCCGATGCTGACCCAGTCTGGCTCCGCTGCTCCTCCTGGTCCGTGGAGCTGTCCCCTCCTGTGGCCGTGGATGTATCTGCAAACAATTAGGGAAACATACAAACATCAGTCACCTGCACTGACCGCACACACCACAGTAAGTACAGCACATTACAGAGCAAGCCCTGGCATCCTTAGTTGAACATCGCCTAAAGTCCTCACACAGATTCGGGGAAGCCAATTGTCAGTCTGATGGTCAACCATGGGACTCACACCCCTCCTGCCCTTGCACCCATCTGTCTGGTGCCTGTCTGATGGTAAGACCCCAGTGTGGACACATGCACCACCTACACAGTTGTTGGACATTGCAGGGAGCACTGTGAAGTATGTGAACATGCACACATCACATCTCTTGCCACTGAGTCAGTGCAGGTATCCGGATAAAGGGATGGCCAGAGTCTAATTAGAAATGCATTTGATGCATACCAGCACCAGACACCATGATGCACCCATGTCCGGATAGTCAATGCCACAATGGGGTGCATGTTGCACATGTCACTCCCCTGCAGGATCAGTCCCAGGAAGTTGAATGCCATGACACAGGAATGCGTGCAAAGTCATACATTACTGTCTCAAGTCACATGGCCATGGCAGCCAGCCAACAACAGTCTGCACTGTGTCACAATCCGAGGGCATGGGGAATGCAAGTTATGTGACTGACAAGTGCACATGTCCATCCCCCAAAAACCACATCATCTTTACTTGTATTTGTCCACGTCATACCAACTGGACATATGGGGGACATGAAACACAACTCACTGAACATGAGCACCTCACAGTGTGCTGTGAATGAAAATACAGCTGCCTGAAAGTCACAGTCGCAAACACCTGTGTGCACAGTCAAGTGATCAGACACCTATAAGTCACAGTAGTATCGTCTATCATGGTCACATCTCAGATGGCATGCTGAGCCCTAACCGATAAACATACCAGTAGTCCTGACAACGAAGACACAGCACAATGAGACAGAGGCAGACACCTGAGGGTACATTTCACTGATCACAACATGCCAGATGATACACGGGAGTGGGAGTACAGAGTGTATTGTATGCCCTGGAGTAGGCATGACTGTCCAGCTCCACCTGTAAGAGGGATGAGTCCTGGACAGTAGGCAGGTGGCTAAGCATGTGTGACACACTGGATACACATACTCCTGAGGCCCAAACATTGTTCCCACCAGCAGCAAGGGTGTGTGCCAAATTCCCCAGGGACATGTGGTGAGTCAGAGCAGCAAGCGGACCACATATCAAAGTTACACCCAGATCACATGTCAGAACTTAGGCATTGTGTAAGCAATTGACCCACCCATGAATTGCACAACATAGTCACGGGAACAAATGCTGTCCCCCACCTTGAGCAAAGCAAAATGCAATGACACAGTCCCCAAATGACACAATTTCCTGACTATAAGGGCCACACATATGCGTATCATAGGAGAAGTGGGCATGTCACAAATGAGGGACATGGGTCCTGGACCACATGACTGATGTACTGTGGAAGTTTAACCAGGCCAGAGGAGGGCACATAGCATGTCAGACAAAGTGCACAGTGCAGTCATGGACTCACCCCCTCCTTGCTGCTGTCTGTCCTTCAGCTGCCCATCCAGGTCAGGGAAGACCACTGCCAGGATCCGGAGCATGTGGGGGTCAGGGTCCGGTGTCCGCCCCTCCTGCGAGGAGGCGACAGCTTCAGCTGGACCCTTGCGATCCTCCGGGTCCAGCCACGAAGGTCCTGCCACCTCTTTTGGCAGTTGCGGATCCTGCGCCTGTAGACCCCCACGGATCTTACTTTCCAGGCGATGGTCAGCCAGATGTCCTGCTTCTGGTGGGCATCAACCTGTGAGGATGACAAAGTGAAAAGGCCATTACTACACATGCAACATATACGTGCATCACACAGTTGGATATATATGTCTCAATCACAGGGGCATATGATGTACACAGGCAGTGCAACAATGGCTATGAACAGTTTGCCAGCAGTCACTACATGGTATCATTGCATGGGAAGTAAACCTAGTTGGAATGCACTGTTAATGCACTGTACCAGTTCAGTGCATGTAACTACACACTTTGGGGTGTGACAACTACTCAGTGGGCATGCTAGCCAGTGGTGTGCACACTGAAAGTCCTGCTAGTCAGACAACATGCACAATTATTGATGCAGTGGACAGCACACTCACCTGCTCCCCTGGTTTCCCATACAGCTTGCTGTACTGTGGAAGGAGGCTGTCCAGCAGGGCCTGGTTCTCCTCAAGGCTGAAGGCTGGGGCTCTCTCCACAGTACGTGCCATTGCAGGAGCCAGAGGATGCATAAACAGCAGCAGTGTTGGTGGCAGATGTCGTCCTGGAGCATGTAGTGCAGGCAAGTGAGCTCTCAGGGGAACATCCAGCATTATATGTGTGCTGCAGAGGCAGATACTGTCCCATGTGTCCAAAGTGATAGGTCCAAGTCGTTTGCATCTTCTGAATCTGACCAATCCATGGAATAGCAGCACTAATACACGCCCACAGCATCCTTCAAATCTTCAACTTCATGACACCCATGATTTTGCAACATTGTTGTGGCTGGCCAACTGAATTCACTGCATCAGACTCGTTGGAGCTTCAAAACGCGTCCGTTGCCATGCCAGGCCCCAGCCAATGTGTGCGCACCGTTCGGTCCATTGCTGTACAACGCGTACTCGGGATACAACGCGTACCCGCTCACATTGAATGCAATGGGCCGGCCGGGCACACCGATCGGTCCATTGCTGTACAACGCGTACCCGGGATACAACGCGTACCCGCTCACATTGAATGCAATGGGCCGGCCGGGCACACCGATCGGTCCATTGCTGTTCAACGAGTACCCGGGATACAACGCGTACCCGCTCACATTGAATGCAATGGGCCGGCCGGGCACACCGATCGGTCCATTGCTGTTCAACGCATACCCGGGATACAACGCGTACCCGCTCACATTGAATGCAATGGGCCGGCCGGGCACACCGATCGGTCCATTGCTGTTCAACGCGTACCCGGGATACAACGCGTACCCGCTCACATTGAATGCAATGGGACGGCCGGGCACACCGATCGGTCCATTGCTGTTCAACGCGTACCCGCTCACATTGAATGCAATGGGCCAGCCAGGAACACCGATCGGTCCATTACTGTACAACGCGTACCCGGTATACAACGCGTACCCGCTCACATTGAATGCAATGGACCGGCCGGGCACACCGATCGGTCCATTGCTGTACAACGCTGCACCGGGATACAACGCGTACCCGCTCACATTGAATGCAATGGGCCGGCCGGGCACACCGATCGGTCCATTGCTGTTCAACGAGTACCCGGATACAATGCGTACCCGCTCACATTGAATGCAATGGGCCGGCCGGGCACACCGATCGGTCCATTGCTGTTCAACGCGTCCCTGTACAAGTCACTGGCATATGTCACCATGCCTGTCACAGGTGAACATATGCCAGCCACATATACTTCCCAGGGAGTGAGGGGCACACCTACAACACCACAGCCTGTCCACACTCTATCCTAAGGCATGTAAGGCTGCATTACCTGTTCTGTGTATGGGGGTCAACATGTTGTTTTTTGGGTGGCACTTGGGGGCAGCCACTCCCAGGCTGTGCACGTGTTCATGGGGACAGAATCCTTGGTGTGTTGTGCACATGAACACTGTGGTGTGCAACTGTTCATTTCAGGGCATGTGGCATGGTCACATTTCACGGTTGTGTATGTGTATGTCATGTCACATACCCCCTGAGTCCCATGTGGGACAGTATGTACATCCCAGGGTGACCCATTGCCACAATTGTGATGGCCCTCCACAGTCTGTGTGCATGTTGTGTTTACAATTTCTCTGATTCCATGTGCACGATGGGAGACAGTCTCCACATCCACGTTGTTTGTGCATGGACTTTGATGTTGTGCGTGTGTGTGTCACAGACGTCCATGTCTGTCCTGCCGAGGCAACAGGGACCACTACCTGTGGGGGTCATGGTTGTTTAGCTGTGGTGTATTCATGATGCACCATGTCATGCCAGTGTCCATGTGGCAATACAGGGTCCCTGGGAATCTACCTGTCGATGAGCTGTGATGCCTGGGGCACATCTGTCCTCACATGTCACTGTGGTGTGTGTATGGAACGTGACAGCAGTACATGGGTACTATGACACAGCCTAATGATATCCCATAGCACAACCTGGGACTTGTTGAGGGAACATGTTGAACTGTGATGTCAGATGTTAGCCATGTAGGTGCCATACATGTCCTTACGGAACGGCACACGCATCATGTACTTGTGTCTCGTAATGATGTATCATGTGATATTGAGTCTGGTCTATGCCACATATGTGGGGTGACTGACAATCTTTCTTTCTTCACCTATGCACTGCAGGGCACCAGCTGTCCATCGGCCATTCCCTGACCTTGCAACAGTGGTTGAACGGGACTGCATCCGACGGTACCGCTTCACCAGGCCACTGATTGAGGAATTGACGGTGCGGTTGGCCCCACATTTGCAACCTGGCCGGACATACCCTACAGCGCTGACCCCCAAGGTGAAGGTGATGGCAGCCCTACACTTCTTTGCCACTGGTACCTTTCAACACACTGTGGCGTCTGCTGGTGGGATGTCACAGACCATGTTCAGCCGTGTGCTCCGCGATGTTTTGGAGGCTATGTTGAGATACCTGAACCAGTACATCTATTTCCCTAGACTTCAACAACTCACTGACGTGAAGAGTGACTTCTATGCCCTGGGGAGGATGCCATATGTCATTGGCTCCTTTGATGGGACACATGTGGCTTTGGTACCACCACAGGCCCAAGAGCAGGCATACAGGAACCGCAAACACTACCATTCGGTCAATGCACTGGTGGTATGTCTTGCAGATATGAGCATCTCACATGTGTGTGCCCGTTTCCCCGGTTCTGCACATGATGCCTACGTGATGAGGAGTAGTCGCATCCCGAGGATGATGTCACAGATGCGGAACCAGCGTGCCTGGCTTGTTGGTGTGTACTGACTTTGTACCATTGTGTGTGTTCTGCAATGTAGTGTTCCACCCTCTTTTCCAACTCAGCTAATGTGCAATTGTCTGTATGTAGGTGACTCCGGATACCCCAACATGCCGTGGTTGCTGACGCCCCTCAGGAACCCTGTGACACCAGCACAGATGCGCTACAATGAGGCACATGGTCGGACCAGGAGAGTGATTGAGCAGACATTTGGTCTCCTGAAGAGCCGCTTCCGCTGCCTAGATAAGACAGGAGGGGCCCTCACATATGCCCCAGCAAAGGTGTGCAAGATTGTCATCGTCTGCTGCATGCTCCACAACCTGGCAGTGCGGAAGGAGTTGCCTCTCATCCTGGATGACGATGACCAACATCCGCCACCTGTGGAGGATCCTGGGCTGGACCACGATGCCAGTGATGATGATGATGATGAGGGTGATGTCCGCACACAGCTCATCACCAACTTCTTCAGCTGTATGTGAGTATCCAGGGATGTTATGTCAATGATGTGAGTTTGCATGATATGTGTTGGTGGTGCTCTGGTGCTGTTTGAGTGTGTCCATGTGCTACTTGACTGGATGCTTGCAGCGATGTGTCCTTACAGGTAGTCTGTACTCCCCAACAGTGTTGGCATGCTAACTTGATTCTGGGTGGGTTTCTTGTGACATGTATTGGGCATGAGTATTGCAGTTCTGTCCTGTTCTTCAGTGCTTTTGACTGTGTGTCATTTCTGTCCTTCACAGGGTACTTTCAGAGTTGTTTGGTTAACTGTGATCCCCCGACACCATGAATCAACTTCCAGGGTGGTAGCTGTCGTTTCCCTACAGGTGATGTGCGCCACACCCATGGACTTCCTTTCTTCTACACTTGTTGACTGTGTGCCCACTGCCAGGTGGGATTACCTTGCATCTGTAGTGGTTACAACATGTTGCAAATGTGTAATAAACCTGTGCTTCACTTTGTGATGTGCGTTGTCTGTGGTCACACATCTGACTGACATTTGCTTACTGCACCAGTGGGCTAGTTGACACAGACTGTGAATAGGTGTTGGGTCTGTGCATTGCACCGTATTTCCTGGCAACATCAGTGTAGGCGATGAGTCAGATGGCCCTGGTGTGTATATGTTGTGTAGCCCTGGTGGTGTGTCTCCCTCATATGTGTCACCTTGCCATGACTCACATGCCGGTGTTGTACTTGCTGTAGCAGTTAGCATGCACAGTGTCATTTCACAGATCATCATCTCCACTTCAGAAACAACGTTGGAGTCACAACAGAGGCAAGTATGGTGTATTAGTGAGTTTATTGACATACATGTGTGAGTATAGTGCACAGGATGGTGGGTGCTGTACATTGTGATTGTATTCCAAAGTTCCAAGATGATTTGGAAGTCCTGGTAGCAGAAATGTCCAGAGTAAAGTCCACAGTCATCTGATACATTGGTCCAACTTGAGCTCCCCATGTCATGTGGGAGAGTTGTGTTGCATTCGACAGGGTGAAGAGTTTGGGCACAAAGGTGATTTTCCAGAACAGGTGTTGGCTTCCTGGGGGTTGTGCATGGCCATCTGCCTCTCAGTTGTCCTTCCTCGGACGACCCCTCTTCTTTGGGGGGACCCTCAAGTGCAGGCTGCTGCGGTGCAGGGGACTCTCCGCCAGAGTCATCCTCCCTCCCTGTGGCAGTTGCAGTTGTTGCAGCACCAGATGTTGTGGGCACACAGGGAGGTGTTGACATGTTGGTGCAAATCTGGCGGAGGCATTGCAATATGTCCCTATGCACCGCCGTCTGTTCTTGCACTGTGTCCCACTTGGACTCCATGCGGGACATGTGTAAGTCCAAGCGGGCATGATGGGCAGCCTGCTGCTGTTGAATGTCCCTGAGGATCCCCACTACCTGGCTGAACTCTCTGGTGCTAGTCTGGTACGCATCAGCTATGCGTACCAGTTGTGGGTCATCATGCAGTCCAGACCCCTCTGCAAGTAGCGACCTATGTCTACCACCCCTCCCACCACCCCATGCGACACGTGAAGGACCTGCGGTGGCACGCACAGGTGACCCTGGGCCCCCTTGGGGGTTGTTGCTGGTGTTGTTGTCCGTAGCTCCACGTTGTGCCGGGGTCCGTGTGCTGTTGGTGGTGGTGGTCCTTGGTCTGTCCCTGTCGGCAGGGGTGGTCTGTGTGTTGGCAGTTGTTGGAGGGGTGGGTGCAGGGGTGCAGCTGGTGGTCCTGCTGGTGCTGCATGATGACTCACTGCGGAGGTGCCAGGTAGGTCTTCGTCATCCGAGGTGGGCAGAGGCTGTTCCACACCAGTGAGCTCAGTGTCCCCCGGAGCCTGGGACAGGGACTCCTCAGCGTCTGCTGCTGTGTCCCCATCATCACCTGTATTTGGAAGAGACACACAATGTATGTAATGTTTCTACAGGCATCAATGGTTCAAACACCTGACAGTTGTGACTGTACCTCTGGATGCGGGCCTGTACATTGCATTGTCCTAAGTTGTCACAGTCAGCTGTTGATATTGGTGTAGCGCATTGTCCTGACAACATGAAGCATTTCAATGTGAATGTTGAGGTGTGTGCATGGCCAGCATTGGTGGTATTTGGTTGACATCCGGACATTCTTCTCCCTCCAGCCCAGTTATCCCACCATGAAGCATGCCACCCTTGCAGTGGGTGCAGGTTGACTCTCAGGATGTCAGTCAGTGGTGTCCTGCTGTTTGTTGGTGCCCAGTTCCCAGCAGGGCCTTGTGCTCCCCACAGCAGTACCCAGTGTCAGCCATCTTGTCAGTTGTTTTCCACTCCCTGTGACGTGAGCATGGTTCAGAGTGGTGTTGATGGGCCAATTGTGAGGGTGAGCAATATCTGTGACTACCACTCCCATCATGCTATTGCCTCCACCCCCATTCCCAGCATGCCCATACTTCCTTCCTTTTGAGTGTACTTCACTGTGTGTGGGTGTGACAGCAATGGCAAGATGGCTGACAGTGGTGTCCTGCTGTTGGTTGGTGGCCAGTTCCCAGCAGGGCCTTGTGCTCCCCACAACAGAGCACCGGTGTCAGACATATTTGATGGGGCTTTCCACTCTTTGTGAGGTGTGCATGCTTCAGTGTGAGTTTGCTGGGCCATGTGGTTTGGGGATGTGGAGCTGTGACTACCACTCCCATCATGCTATTGCCTCCACCCCCTTCCCAGCATGCCCATACTTCCTTCCTTTTGAGTGTACTTCACTGTGTGTGGGTGTGACAGCAATGGCAAGATGGCTGACAGTGGTGTCCTGCTGTTGGTTGGTGGCCAAATCCCAGCATGGCCTTGTGCTCCCCACAACTGAGCACCGGTGTCAGACATCTTTGATGGGGCTTTCCACTCTCTGTGAGGTGTGCATGCTTCAGTGTGAGGTTGCTGGGCCATGTGGTTTGGGGATGTTGAGCTGTGATTCCCACTCCCATCATGCTATTGCCTCCCCCCCCTTCCTAGCATGCCCATACTTCCCTCCTTTTGAGTGTACTTCACTGTGTGTGGGTGTGACAGCAATGGCAAGGTGGCTGACAGTGGTGTCCTGCTGTTTGTTGGTGCCCAGTTCCCAGCAGGGGCTTGTTCTCCCCACAGCAGTACCCAGTGTCAGCCATCTTGTCAGTTGTTTTCCACTGCCTGTGATGTGAGCATGGTTCAGATTGGTGTTGATGGGCCAATTGTGAGGGTGAGCAATATCTGTGACTACCACTCCCATCATGCTATTGCCTCCACCCCCTTCCCAGCTTGCCCATACTTCCTTCCTTCTGACTCTGCTTCCCTGTGGGGTAGTGTGCCTGTGCTGAATGGATGGCTGACAGTGTTGTCCTGGCGTTTGTTTGGCTACAAGTCCCATGTGTGTCACTGTGCTTCCCACAGCATGACCCAGGGTGGTGGTTCTTTGTGGGATAATTAATTTTAGTGTGAGGCAATGCATTTTCCCAGGTGTGTTGTGTGAAGTTTGTGTTAGGGGTGTGTGTGGGGAGAGCTGCTGGTAACTATGGTCATAGCTGTGAGTCCTCCTTCCCACCCAGCCAGATATCCCACCATGGAACGTGCTTCCATTGCAGGGAGTGCAAGTTGTCTTTCAGGATGTCAGTCAGTGGTGTCCTGCTGTTGGTTGGTGCCCAGTTCCCAGCAGGGCCTTGTGCTCCGCACAGCAGTAGCCAGTGTCAGCCATCTTGTCAGTTGTTTTCCACTCCCTGTGATGTGAGCATGGTTCAGAGTGGTGTTGATGGGCGTATTGTGAGGGTGGGCAATATCTGTGACTACAACTCCCATGATGCTATTGGCTACACTGACTTGACCAGCATACACAGAATTCCTTCCTTTCTGTGGGATTCCCTGTGTGGTGGTTTTGTAGTGGTGGCTACATATCTGACAGTGTTTGTTGGTTATATTTGTGCCACTGCCTAGCTTTATTTGTTGTAGGGTTTGTACATGTCATGACACAGTTACATATCACTATGAGATGGCATGTGTTGTGTTTATCTGACTGACATACACATCTTGGGATGAGTCTGTTTTTGTTGCTGTGTATTTGCTAAGGGTGCATGGTTTGACTATCCCCTTGACAGTGATGTGTGTGTATTGTCACACAATATTGGGTATATTGGTTGTGTACTCACCAGGCTCTGGGATGTTTTCTAGTCCATATACGCTCACTGGTGGTAGGATGGCCCGCACCTTCTCCTCCCAGGGCCTGAGGTATAGTGGTTTGGCAGGAGGGCCGCTGCCGGTGTGTTGGCTCAAGATGTAATCCTTCTTCAGTAGGTCCCTGACCCTCCTGCGCACATCATACCACCTGTTCTGGATGTCTTCCTTTGTGCGCAAACATGGTGATTGTGCGTTTACCCTGTCGACGATCCTCGCCCACATCTTGGTTTTCTGCAACATGGGGGTCTGTTGGACCAGTGTACCAAACAGCTGTGGCTCTACCCTGAGGATCTCATCTACCAGGACTTCCAATTCACTATCTAGGAACTTTGGATTCTTCTTGGGGGGCATGGTGATGGGTGGTGGTGGTGAGTGATGTGTGTTGGTGTGCAAGTGAGGGTGTGTGAGTGTGTGTTTTGCTGGGTGTATGTGAGTGTGCTATTTGTTGAGGTGCTGATGGTGTGTGGCTTGTGTGATGGATGAGCTGTGAGTGTGTGTGTGGTTGCTGTCTGTTGGTGTTGTGTGCTGGCAGGTAATTTGAATTTGCAAAGGATCATGGTAGAGATTTGTGTCCTTTATATGGGTGGAGTTGTGGGTGTGTCTTTGTTCCCTGTTTTCCCCCAGTATTTATTGGCTTTGTAATTGCTTGTTTGGCCTTTTTTTGTGTGTTTTTCCCTTTGTACTTTTTGTGCATGTAGGAGACGTTCTTCTGACCGAGTCGGACCCTGCAGTTGTCTCGTGCGAGCTTCTCCGAGTCGTTCACGCTGTGTTTGTGCTGCTTTATGTGCTGCGTACGCGTCGGCCGCGGTGTATTGGGTTGCTTCGGCTCGCTGTTTTTTATGCGTGTCGGTCGTACGGCTTGTGCTCCGTGCGACTCGGTCGTGTTTTCCACGCGTTGCATCGTACTTGGCGGGTCGGAGTTCGCGGGTACGTTTCGTTCGGGATTCTTCCTGGTGCGTGTCGGTCGGTTCGATTCGCGTGCTTTTCCGGCTGGATAGCTGTTTTCCGCGCGGTTCGGTCGTTCGTATTGTGTTCCGTACGAGTCGGTCGGATTTTGCACGCTTTTCATCGTACTTTGCGGGTCGGGCTGCACCGGTACATGTCGGTCGGAATAAATTCCGGCTCCGAGTCGGTCGGTACGTTTTCCGGCCCGGATCGGAATCGGCCCCTTAGTCTTTTACTTTACTACAATATTGCTGATATTATTATCTTTCCATGCTTTTGGTAATTTCTAAATATGGTGCTATCTGTACTATTGTGATTTTTGCTGCTACGGTCTTACTACCTCACTTTAATAACCTTGGCACCCACAGCAAATTTTACTAACCGCTGAGCACTCTTGTGTCTGCTGCTAATTTCAAGTTCTTTTTAGTGTATTAAATGTAATCTGATAACACTGTTTTGAAAGTTTTTCTTAAGGCATTTTAACCCCTTTTATGCGTTTGTGTTACTCAGATATTGCTTTCTTATCCATTCCTCAAGTATTGCTTCTGTTTAGAGAATTCGTACATACATTGTAAAGATTTTTATAAATCATACAATAAACATTATTGACATTGATATTGACACAATATAATGAAGTGTCACAATCAAAAGGCAGGCTTATTGGCTTTGTCAGAGTGTCACCACTTACGTAAAAGGCAAAAATGTCTAACACAAAACATGCAACACCATTGGAATAATTATGGATAGTATCAACTGTCAATAGCATTCATCAAAGCAAATAACATTTCGCTATCAATATTGACATTGTCAATGAAGCATTATTAATTCATTTCAATGTGTCAAAACGTCTGTCTTTAATTTTCAACATACTGCTATAGAAGCGTTAGTTCCACCCAACAGAAATCTCCACACTTAAGCTCCAGATGACCTCTCTTGTGGTCATACATGTAATCCCCTGGGGGGCTTAGGGTGACATTTAGGGGTACAAAGTGTGTGGGACTGCTGCACCTGTAGCAGCCTTCCCACTCACTAAAATGATTCTTGGTTCTTCTTCTCTGGAGCACCAAAGAAGAAGGATTTGCACATTCTAAGACCTGTCACAAGGGTTTACGGGGCACTCTTAGGCCCGAGGTTGTAAGTAGTTGATGACTGGCTTTGCTGAAATGCTTTTATTTTTTTATTTTAAATAAATATGCAATACAAAAACGAAAGTAGAGTAATTCAAGACAGTGTTACCCCCCACCCCCCACCCTCTAATCTAGGATAGGACAAAGAATTTTTACAGTAGAGGGGACAACAAATTTTATTTCAGCAGTAATCGCTATTTAAAATCCTCAGAAGAAAACACAGAGAAAAAAGCGAATTCATTATGCAAACATCGTACCTACTGTTAAAACAGAAAGCACGGAAAACATAAAGTGCCAGTGCATAGCTTTTAGGACCAAGAGCATAATAGTGCCACCACTAAAAGACAGTTAGCAATAAAGTGAATCGTACCTCTTGTGCAAAAAACGCAAACAAAGTACTGCATACAGGATTAATAAAAGACTATGGGGCATATTCTCAAGGACTTATCGCCGAGTTAACGGCACTTTAGCGCAGCAAAAGTGGCGAAAGAATCATCGCCCCATTCACAAGCTGGTGCAAACTGCCGATATCGCCAGTATACCAGCGATAGCTGCCGCAAAAAACATTGCCACGGTTGAGTGCGACAACTAACGCTAATGATATGCAGAGTAGGCGTTCCCTTGCAAAAACTCATGAAACCACCACTTCGCGAGATTCTCAACGACCAGCCAGATCTGCAATGCGAACCAAGAACAGGCGATAAGGCGCGTTAGCAGCAGGGATTTAACACCTGGCTTTTGCTGGTGTTAAGCAGGACAACTACCTGCAGTATGAAAGGGAGCCCAGCCCAGAGCCACATCTGAAGACCAACACATGTCATGGAGCCAATGATCATGCAGCTCGGAGAACCAAGAGGGCCACAACACCCTCCGCCACCACTGCCAGGCCCCCCGCCCAGAACACTCCCCCCGGATTACCACCTAGGCAGTGCAGGACGGCGGATGACCCTAAAACGCACCAGCCCCAGAGACTCAATGCCAGAGGAAGCCATTGGCCAACACAGGGTCAAAAGGACAACCATCCACCGCATCCTGACCCACATTGCCCACAGGCTGATGGTACCAACACAGCGGACAACCCACATCCCCCCACAGACAAAGCTGCTGGCTGTGCTGCACCTGTTGGCCCCTGGTGCCTTCCAACCAACAACTGCCCAAGTTGGAGGAGTCTCACAGCCAGCCCCATCAAACTCCCTCACACATGTCATGGATGCATGTCCACAAAAGCAACGGCGGGCCCCTGTATCCGCACCACACGATAGTTCCAATTCGTACTGCACCTGCGCAACCAAGCCCAACGCCAGCCGTGCTAGGCGCCTCCGTGCCCCATGCCCAAGATCGTAGTAACCGAAATGTGGGTGCGCCAAGTCAGGAAGTCCAGTAGTCAACAGTAGTGTAAAAACAGAACTTTATTACAAATACACAAACAAACAAAACGAAAAGCTCAGCCAACGCGTTCCATTCCCAACGGGGAACTTCAACAGGGCAACGTGTCTTCAGAAACCTGTGGGAGAAATGGTGAAAATGGTCAAACTTCCGCATAGTCACATGCCTAATCTGGAACAGTGTACTGCACTTGGACAAACCGGAATGCTCACAGGCATGATAAACCATGCATGAGAAGACCGTAACAGAACTACGTGTGGCCGTAACCGTCGTAGGAATGAAGAGGAAGGTAACGACCACACGAACTGCTGTTACGGTCACATCATGCAGGACTCATCATACCTGAAAGCATCACGGTGTGTCAGCTCGATACCCCTGCCCCTCACTGCCCCCACACTGTGCAGGAACATCTTGAGACCACGCAAGGGAACTACGCCATAGCTGGCGTCACGCATGTGTTGGGGGCAATTCACAGCACACGTGTATGACTAGTGCCCCCTGCCGACACTGCTCACAATCACCGCAACAGGAACCACACGCATGCCATCACTGTGCATACAGAAGTGGACCACCGTGGCCTGTCCACCAATGTCGTCGCAAACTCCCCAGGCAGTGTGCATGATCCCCACATGTCCGCAAGTCTGCCACCATAGGGACATTCTCATAACGTGCGATAAACATCGCCAAAATAGGTTAACGCAAGTTTTCATATCGCCATCTATCGCGGGAAAATAACTCCGGTTTAACGTCGTATTCTCAACACGGCGATAACATGCGATAGTCTCCCGATAACACCTCAAATGTCCGCGATAACATTACCGGGACGGCGATGAAAATCCATACCCGAACGCGAAAAAAGGTGCGATGGGCCCAACGGCGATAAGACAATCAGCGAAAAGCAGCACCAGGCCTGCAAATCACACACGTCAGGCGGGAAAAATCACTACAAAAGCAGAAAAAATAATAAAACACAAACAAAAAACAAACTACAGCGAAGCACAATGGAGGCAGACGGAGCAGGTACAGAGGAGGGCCAGAACCCCACAGGCCCCCAGGAGGAGCAGCCTGGGACCTCGGGGACAAGGAAGGGCAAGGACAAGAAGAAGAGGAAGACGCGGTTCAGTCCACAGGAAAACAGGATCCTGATCACGGAGGTGATAGAACACCATCAACAACTGTTCGTCACCTCCACTGTGTCATTGGGAACAAAAAATGCAACATGGCAGTCCATCCTGGACAAGGTGAATGCAGTCGGAGTGCTGAGGAGGACAATGGAAGAGCTCAAGAGGCGCTGGAATGATGTGAAGCGCAAGACCAAGCAGAAACTCGCCAACAACCAGAAGGCAGCAATGCAGACTGGAGGTGGGAGTCCAGCGCCACAGGGGGAGCTGGATGAAATGGAGGAAATGGTGGCCACAGTCATCAGTGGGGAGATGGTGGCAGGAGTTGGGGGACCGGACACTGCTCAACATGACCTGACACAACAGCAACAGGATGAGTAACCACCAGGGACTGGAGGGACGGGGGAGATGGGCACAATGGCACACATGAACAATGAAGCGGAGCACAGTGCACACCCACAATGACTCTGGATCATGTCCCTGATCCCCTTGGCACACTGCAGCACACATAGAAACAGCAAGTAGGCCCCGGTCGACTATGTGCCCAGAGGGGGCCCTTCCCACACATCACCAATCTCACAACCAACCCATGCACATGTGCTGAACCCAGCAAAGCTGCGGGTCCGTGAGCCACACTGACAATGCAAGTGACACTGCATGACGATTAGCATGGCTGCAGTCCGATCATCATGACATGGTGCACGCCACCACACTGAGGTGGCTGAGTATGGACCACATCCGTAAAGGAGCAGGTCACACTCTGACACATCCACCTGCACAAACAACCCCTGACGTCAACAACACATCTGCGGACAAACCATGCCCCAGAGTCCAAACTCCCACCAAGAGCCCAATTTACCTAAGAATGCAACATCTCAGCACTGTATAAGCATGGAAGTCAAAGGCACACCGCCTGAAAGGGATAAGGGCCAGCCAAATCAGAGCTGCAGGGGCGACTCTCCCAAAATGCAGCACACACACATGACATTCAGAGCACATCAACATTGACAACAATGTGGTACAAACTGCAACACGTTCACAACAGAACAGAGGACACAACTGGTGCCGCTTGTGTGTAGAAACTGGTCAATCACATTTGGTATAGCAGGGAAATGTGAGATGATAATGTACAAGTACAAACACACATCCGTGATGTTGTCGAAATGTCCACTGTCCCGCATCAAATAGGCAGCTCCTCCCAAACAGTCACAATGTACATTGTCATGCAGTTTGTATGTAAACTTGTACAATGCGTCAACATACATGTGAACACAATGTCAAACTGCACCTCCCCTTCACATTGCAGAGTGAGAACCAACACCTCCTGCAGAGTAGACCCAACAGCTCTTCACTGATGATGAAGAGGACCTCCACACCTTCGACACCGACGCCCTCCAAGAGTTCATGGACAGCTACGGCACCTCACCTCCAGGAGCAGGGCAGCCCAGCTGCATCGAGGAGACCCCACCCCCTGCACAGACCACACAGCAGGAAACACCTACCACCCCGGCTGTCTCCCAGGACCCCCACGGACAACACATGGCCTTCCAACGCCGTGTGTTAGAGGTCCAGGAGAAGATGGCTGATCAGGTGCGGGTGGGGTTCGACCTCATTGCAGCCAAACTTGATGCCATACATGGGTGTCTGAGTACCATCAGGGACCACTTACAGTCCCTAACGGACACCCACAGTCCGCTCCATGCTCTCCAACGATCCATGGCTGACATCGCTGGAGTCATGATACTGAGACAAGAACAACTGTCCAGTCAGAGTGGCTCCAGCGATGTCAGCCGGGAGTTGGGACAGATGCGGGGGTGTTGGAAACGGGGTTACCGAGTCCGTTACGGTAGCATGGCGCAAAGCGGGGAAAGGCACGCGAAGGCAATGTGTAAGGCAGTTGTGCAGCACACTCTCACTTTAACTCAGAAATGCGAAGCAATAACCGGACACCACACCAGGCTTAGATAAGTAACAATCAGGTTCCTTTATCTTAATCAAGATGGCATTCAATTATTCAAATTATACATTCGGGTAACTAGTGCGCGTTCATTTAAAAAGACCCTTCACAATTCTGGCCACTAAAAGGCCGCATTAAAATCACAGCACCACTGCTCATTCGGGTGCTCTTTACCAACTAGGGCCTAGAACAGGCGCAACACGGTTTATACATCAACATATATACAGTAGGCCTAGGTACTCTATACAGCCTATGATACACTAGGCGGGAGGGAATCCTACCGGGAACCCCTCAACATGTCCAGCAGCTGGGGGCTTCCAAAAGGGGGGAACTTCTTTATCTCCCCGGGGAGGCTAGGGTCATAGGATGTGCCTGGCCTGTAATCCCAAAGTCATTAAAGGCCCCTCCCTCCGTGATCCCTCCTCAAGGGTGGCCCCCGGCCCCCAGGGGCTTAACCTAGAGCCCTAGGGGCCTCCTGGGCTCACCTGCGGTGTTCTTGCTGGCTGTGGGGCCTTACGGCGGACTCCTCTCTGGCCCGGCCCTCTGTGGTGGGGGCGGGGCCCGGCGCGAGTCTTGCGGCCCTCCGGCCGGTGCTGATTGCTTGCTCGAGGCTATGGAGCCTCTCGCGATGTTGTTCCCTTCGTTGGGGGCCGGTATGCTCCTCCTCCGGCCCCCGTGGAGTCCAGGGAGTGAGTGGGGACTTGGTGCGGGAGCCGGCGGTCCTGCCAGTCGGCTCCGGCGTCCCGAGAGGTGAGGAGGTCCTTCCTTACCTCCCGGCGTGCTGGGCGGAGGCGGGCTCTTCACGGCGCCCAATCCGGGCGCGGCGGCGATTCTTCGCGGGGCTACCGTTGGCAGTGGAGCCCCGGGGACGTCCTCCCGATTGGCTCCGGCTGAGCCAATCGCGTCGCGGCCTTCTCTTCCTCCGGGGGCTCCCGTTGACAGTGGAGCCCCTCTGACGTCGATGTTCGGCTCTGCTGGGCCAATCACGTCGCGGCTTCTGGTGGTTGCCAGGCGACGCCCTCTTCTCCGGCGATTGGCTTTGGCGGGCCAATCCCGTCGCGGCCTTTCGGGGCGCGACCTGTGACGCGGTCAGCGTCCCCGGCCCCTCGGCGACAGCGTCCACGGGCCGGGAGGCCGCAGCAGGCCTCAATTCACTTCACGCGGCCCACGGGGCTGCGGCGGCGGTATTCTTGGCAGCGCTGGCAGCGGCAGGGGTCTCGGGCCCGGCGGTGACTTGTGGTGATTTTGGTGAGGGCGCGGACGGCGCCCCTCACCACTACTATGAATAGGGGAGAGATCCCCCGGCCTCAGTTCCCTTCTTCCAGCGGCGGCGGCCGCGGCGGTGATCCGGTCACCAGGTCAGTGACCGAGGGGGGGGGGTCAAGTTCTCTCCGCACTTGGGGGTTGCAGCGCAGGCGCGCTGACAGCCTTATGCTCAGGCTGTGAAGGGATGGTTCTAGGGGGACAGTCCAGCTGTCTGTATAGGTAGATAGGGGGTGGAGGCCTAGCGCTTAGGACGCAGCGCTTCGCCTCCTGATCCCCTCTCAATGGTTTTCACTTCAGGTCCTGCCGGTCATGGATTCAGCAAAGTCTTTTGATGAACAGGGGGGTTTGTGAGTTGGTGATTCGTGGAGGGTTGGATGTTCCTCCTGGCACGCTGGCGATGGTTCCCTGGGTCCCCTCACACTGGGCAAGATCAGTGGGTGGTGGGTGTTCCTCATCTATCTTACGGCAGCAGGGCCTTGACCCTGTCAGCGGCAGTAGTGTAGGTCTCCCCCTAGGCCCTAAAGTCTGTACTCCAGCGCAGGTTCTCCCAGGTTCAGCGGTGCCTCAACCTAACTAACTCCAGGTTTTCCCTCCAAGCCTCTTATACCCCTAGGTCAGGTGACCCTCCCAAAGGCGGCAAAGTGTAACTCCTCCCACAGCCCGGAAGGTTCTGGAACCTTCCACCTACCTAGCTATGGGGCCCAGAGGCGGAGACGGGATGGCTACTGTATCCCTTGTCCCAGCCTGACTCTGGCGACTAGCGTGTATGTGTGGAAGGCCCTCTGCAGTAGCAGGGGCCTGTGGCAGCCATCTTTGGTGAGAGAGCACCTGCACCTCAGCACTGACCAGCAGTGGCAAGGCGCCCGGAGACCTAGGTCCAGTAAAAATATGGTGGCACAAATGAGGCGCAGAAAGGGAAAAAAACAGGGTAAGACCACCCTAGGGCTGACAGGTCTAACACACGTCCCCCCAGCCGAAAGAGGGGAGAGCTTCCCAACCTCTAGGGAGTTCTCTTCACTAAGGCGGAAAAACCGGGAGAGACCGTCAGCGTTGGCGTGGTCTACACCGGGTCGATGTTCCACCCGAAAGTCCATCCCCTGGAGGGAAATGGACCACCTCAACAATTTGGGATTTTCGCCTCTCATCTGCATGAGCCAGCGAAGGGGTCTGTGGTCGGTCTGGACCAAGAAGTGACAACCAAAAAGGTATGGCCTCAACTTCTTCACCGCCCAAACCACAGCAAAGGCTTCCCGCTCGATGGTACTCCACCGCTGTTCCCGGGGAGTAGTCGTCGGGAGATAAAGGCCACTGGCTGGTCTTGGCCATCGTCATTCAGCTGCGAGAGCACAGCTCCTATGCCATGCTCAGAAGCGTCTGTCTGCACGATAAACTCCCGTCCGAAGTCTGGGGTCCTGAGCACCGGTGCGGTGCACATGGCACGTTTAAGAGTCTCAAAGGCATCTTGGCAGGCAGCCGTCCAGATTACTCTGCGTGGCTGTTTCTTGGAAGTCAATTCCGTCAATGGGCCCACGATGGTTCCATATCCCTTGACGAACCGGCGGTAGTATCCCGTGAGGCCGAGAAAAGCTCGGACCTCTGTTTGGGTCTTGGGGGCTCCCAGGCCATGATGGTCTCAATCTTGGCTTGGAGGGGTTGCACCTTACCTCCGCCCACCAGATGTCCCAGGTACACGACAGATCCCTGTCCAATCTGGCACTTGCTGGCCTTGATGGTTAGACCAGCCCTTTGCAAAGCCTGCAGCACCTCCTGGAGATGCTGCAGATGGTCCTCCCAGCTGCTACTGAAGACAGCTATGTCATCCAGGTAGGCAGCAGAGAAGGCCTCTAGGCCAGACAGCACCTGGTTCACCAACCGCTGGAAAGTGGCGGGAGCATTTTTCAACCCGAAGGGCATCACCTGGAATTGAAAGTGGCCCTCGGGGGTGGAGAACGCAGTCTTCTCCCTTGCTCCTTCCGCCATGGCGATCTGCCAATATCCTGATGTTAAATCAATGGTACTCAAATACCGGGCTGCTCCCAGCCGGTCAATGAGCTCATCCGCCCGAGGGATCGGGTGAGCGTCGGTCTTGGTGACCGAGTTGAGTCCACGATAATCCACACAGAACCGAAGTTCTGGTGTGGTGCCCGGGGGCCGCTTTCGGCACCAACACTACCGGACTAGCCCAAGGGCTACTGGAAGGCTCAATCACCCCCAGTTCTAGCATCTTTACCACCTCACTCTGGATACTAGCCTTGACCTTATCGGACAGCCGGTAAGACTTGTTCTTCACTGGCGGACTGTCCCCTGTGTCCACATCATGGGTACACAGGTGCGTGATTCCAGGCGTGAGGGAAAACAACGAGGCGTACTGCCCCAAGACCTGGCGGCAGTCCCTCTGTTGCTCTGGGGTCAAGGATGGGGCGAGGACTACTCCCTCTACCGAACCATCCTTCTCATGGACCGCCAGAAGGTCTGGCAGAGGCTCACTCTCTTCCTCCTCACTCCCATCCGTTATCATCAAGAGAGTGAGCTCGGAACGCTCCTGGTGTGGCTTCAGGCGGTTGACGTGGAGCACCCTGTGGGGTTGACGGGGGTCTTCATGTCGACGACATACGTGGTCTGGCCTTTCCTTTCCAAGATCTCAAACGGCCCAGTCCACCGGTCCTGGAGGGCGCTAAGCTCTCCTGGCTCCATGACCCACACCTTCTGTCCAGCGTCTAACTCTACCGTCCGCGCGTTCCGGTCATACCATTGCTTCATGACGGCCTGACTCGCCTCTAAGTTGTCCGAGGCCTCCTTCCACAGCTTGGCCACTTGGCTGCGGAACGCCAGCATATAGCTGACCACATCACGGGAAGCTTCGAGGAAGACTTCTCCCACCCCTCTTTGACAAGACTGAGGGGCCCCCGAACGGGGTGGCCATAGAGCAGCTCAAAGGGGCTGAAACCGACCCCTTCTGCGGCACCTCTCGGTAGGAGAAGAGCAGACAGGGTAAGAGGACGTCCCACTTTCTTCTCAAGTCCTCGGGTAGGCTCCTGATCATCCCCTTCAAGGTTTTGTTGA
This sequence comes from Calotriton arnoldi, assembly GCA_963921515.1. Taxonomy (NCBI): domain Eukaryota; kingdom Metazoa; phylum Chordata; class Amphibia; order Caudata; family Salamandridae; genus Calotriton; species Calotriton arnoldi. The sequence continues at coordinate 382,198 of CAWUFW010007652.1, read as the reverse complement.
AACGCTCCACGAGCCCGTTCGTCTGGGGGTGGTAAGGAGTGGAGAACCGGTAGGTCACCCCACACTCCTTCCACATGGCCTGCATGTAGGCCGACATGAAATTCGTGCCCCTATCTGACACCACGACCTTGGGGAATCCCACTCGGGTAAAAATCCCCATGAGGGCCCGCGCCACCACCGGTGCTGTGATGGTCCTCAGAGGGATTGCCTCTGGGTACCGGGTGGCGTGGTCTACTAGCACCAAAATGAACCTATGCCCAGCTGAAGTCGGCGGATCCAACGGCCCGACAATGTCAATCCCCACTCGCTCAAAAGGGGTATCGACCACTGGGAGAGGTTCTAGAGGGACCTTCACCTTAGTCCCTGTCTTGCCGCTTGCTTGGCAAGTGGTGCAGGTCTTGCAATAAGTGTCAGAAGTGACGCGCATCCTGGGCCAGTAAAAATGTGGGACCAAGCGCGCAAACGTCTTGTCCTGGCCCAGGTGTCCTGCTAGTGGTATCTCATGCGCCAACTCTAGCAGAAAGGCTCGGTGGCATTGGGGGACCACCACGGCCCTTGAGGACCCATGCACCGGAGCCTTAGGCTCACTGTAGAGGAGACCATCCTCCCAGTAGACATGGTAATTACCAGTCTCTGTTCCAGCTGCTTGGGCGTCGGCCTGTTGCCGTATGCCAACAAGCGTAGGGCACTCCCTCTGTGCCCGGCAAAATTCTTCCCGGGTAGGCCCTCCTTCCACCTGCCACTCTGCAGGGGTCGGCAGGTCCCCCACGGGAAAACCAACCACCTCAGCGGACTCCGGGGCCACCTCCGCGGGCTCCCCATCCATCTCACCGGGTGTTTCCTCCCGGACATCTCCTCGTCCAGCAGTGGGCTGGGCCCTTCTTTCAGGCTCCAACCCGGGCTGAGTTCCTTGTCGGGCAGCCATGGACCGCGTGACAACGCAAGTCCATCCTGGTAACCCCAACATCTCAGCATGGGCATTGAACTCTACCTCTCTCCAGGCAGTGTGTTCTAAGTCGTTGCCCAGCAGACAGTCAACCGGCATGGCAGGGCTCACCGCAACCTTCATCAGACCTGACACTCCTCCCCACTCAAAGGGAACTTGGGCCACGGGGTAATGACCCAGGCTATTATCAGCCATCACTACTGGGTGGAACTCCTCAGGAATCACCTGCTCTGGGGACACCAGCTGACGTCTCACCATCGTCATGCTGGCACCTGTGTCCCTCAGAGCCTCCACCTCCTCCCCGTTCACCAGGACCCTCTGCCGATACTTGGCAGTGTTCTCGGGTACCTGCACCCTTGGGATGATCTCCCTATCCCCCAGGGAAACTAAGGTCAAGCCTGTCCACTCACCTCCCCTACCTAGGGACAACTCCTCCCCAAGCGCTACACTGGCCACCCCGGGGGTCTTACCTCCTGTGGGGGCTGGGGCTCTCTTGCGACACTGGGCATCCCCCTTGTAGTGTCCAACCTCCCCGCACTCGTAGCACCGGACAGTTCTGGGCTGCTGACTCCTGTCAGGGTAAGTGGGTTTCTGGTATCCAGATTGGGATGGGAAACCTACCCCTCTCCCAGGCGGTCTATTTTGGGGACCTTTAAAGAACTCCCTCTTTTTATCTCCCCCTCTTTCTTCTGGGGGAACACCTGTCCACCTTTCGGGGATCCGCCCGGCTCCCTTGTGGGACACCCGAGTGCTGACCCACGTGTCTGCCTCCTCTGCAAGCTCCCTTGGGTTGGTCAGCTTGCGGTCCACCAAGTACTGGCGCAGCTCCGGAAAACATTTCTCGAGGAGGTGCTCTCTCAAAAACAGGTCGTACAGCCCAGTGTAATTGTCAACCTCGCTGCCACGCACCCAACCCTCTAATGCCTTCCGGGCATAATCATAAAAATCTACCCAGTTTTGTGTGGTGAGCTTGTGGCTGTTGCGAAACTTTTGGCGGTACTTCTCAGGGGTGAGGCCAAACTTCCTGAGCAGGGCCTCCCTCATGATAGGGTAGTTGGTTCGATCCCCCTTTTCTAAGGTTAGCAGTGTGTCCCTGACTAGTGGAGGTATGTATCTATAAAGTCCTCCTCCCCAGTAGCTCTCAGGAACTCTATGGGCCACCAAAGCTACCTCGTACGCCGTCAACCACTTGTCTATGTCATCACCCACACTAAAGCTGGCCATCACCTCCCTGGGTAGGTAAAATTTGGGCTCCTGTGGAACCCCAGTAGGTACGCTGCCACCATTTCCTTTGCCTTCCATTTCCATTTGCAAGGCTCGGAGCTCCAGTTCTTTCAGGCTAAGCTCATGTACAAGCCTTCTTTCCTCCATGGCTAGCCTTGCCTGTTCTCCTTCCCTTTCCATCTTAGCCAATTCTAATGTCAATTGCCTTTGCTGCCTTCTGTCCTCGAATTCCTCTGCTGACACACTCCCCCTGACGCACTACTGCCTGCCCTGGAACGTCTTCCTGGCAACACATTCTCGCTGACGTCAATGTTCAGTAGGCTCAGTTCTCCTGGGTCGTCTGTCTCCCTCTGCTCCTCCTCCCCTCTTCCCTCCGGGTGGGCCATGACCCATGCCCTCAAAGCCTTCTGAAGTACCTCCTTCCTGGCACCTCGCTTGACGGCCACCCCCTCTCTAGGCAGAACTCCTTGAGCTGGCTCACCGTGTACCTCTCTAGGTCGGCTAGCTCACACTCCATCCTCCTAGGTGGGGTCCCAGACAACTTAAGGAAGGGGTCCTAAATGGAAGGCAGCAGGTCTAACACAGGACTAATACAACCGGCAATTTACAATAGAATTCCTCCTACTTATTATTTTCCTAGGTGTCCAATTGCGGCGCACACTGAGTCAGTGTAGGGTGCTGCACAAATACCAGTCCTTATCCCACCGCTGAACACCAATGTTCGAAACGGGGTTACCGAGTCCGTTACGGTAGCATGGCGCAAAGCGGGGAAAGGCACGCGAAGGCAATGTGTAAGGCAGTTGTGCAGCACACTCTCACTTTAACTCAGAAATGCGAAGCAATAACCGGACACCACACCAGGCTTAGATAAGTAACAATCAGGTTCCTTTATCTTAATCAAGATGGCATTCAATTATGCAAATTATACATTCGGGTAACTAGTGCGCGTTCATTTAAAAAGACCCTTCACAATTCTGGCCACTAAAAGGCCGCATTAAAATCACAGCACCACTGCTCATTCGGGTGCTCTTTACCAACTAGGGCCTAGAACAGGCGCAACACGGTTTATACATCAACATATATACAGTAGGCCTAGGTACTCTATACAGCCTATGATACACTAGGCGGGAGGGAATCCTACCGGGAACCCCTCAACATGTCCAGCAGCTGGGGGCTTCCAAAAAGGGGGAACTTCTTTATCTCCCCGGGAGGCTAGGGTCATAGGATGTGCCTGGCCTGTAATCCCAAAGTCATTAAAGGCCCCCTCCCTCCGTGATCCCTCCTCAAGGGTGGCCCCCGGCCCCCAGGGGCTTAACCTAGAGCCCTAGGGGCCTCCTGGGCTCACCTGCGGTGTTCTTGCTGGCTGTGGGGCCTTACGGCGGACTCCTCTCTGGCCCGGCCCTCTGTGGTGGGGCGGGGCCCGGCGCGAGTCTTGCGGCCCTCCGGCCGGTGCTGATTGCTTGCTCGAGGCTATGGAGCCTCTCGCGATGTTGTTCCCTTCGTTGGGGGCCGGTATGCTCCTCCTCCGGCCCCCGTGGAGTCCAGGGAGTGAGTGCGGACTTGGTGCGGGAGCCGGCGGTCCTGCCAGTCGGCTCCGGCGTCCCGCGAGGTGAGGAGGTCCTTCCTTACCTCCCGGCGTGCTGGGCGGAGGCGGGCTCTTCACGGCGCCCAATCCGGGCGCGGCGGCGATTCTTCGCGGGGCTCCCGTTGGCAGTGGAGCCCCGGGGACGCCCTCCCGATTGGCTCCGGCTGAGCCAATCGCGTCGCGGCCTTCTCTTCCTCCGGGGGCTCCCGTTGACAGTGGAGCCCCTCTGACGTCGATGTTCGGCTCTGCTGGGCCAATCACGTCGCGGCTTCTGGTGGTTGCCAGGCGACGCCCTCTTCTCCGGCGATTGGCTTTGGCGGGCCAATCCCGTCGTGGCCTTTTCGGGGCGCGACCTGTGACGCGGTCAGCGTCCCCGGCCCCTCGGCGACAGCGTCCACGGGCCGGGAGGCCGCAGCAGGCCTCAATTCACTTCACGCGGCCCACGGGGCTGCGGCGGCGGTATTCTTGGCCGCGCTGGCAGCGGCAGGGGTCTCGGGCCCGGCGGTGACTTGTGGTGATTTCGGTGAGGGCGCGGACGGCGCCCTCACCACTACTATGAATAGGGAGAGATCCCCCGGCCTCAGTTCCCTTCTTCCAGCGGCGGCGGCCGCGGCGGTGATCCGGTCACCAGGTCAGTGACCGAGGGGGGTCAAGTTCTCTCCGCACTTGGGGGTTGCAGCGCAGGCGCGCTGACAGCCTTATGCTCAGGCTGTGAAGGGATGGTTCTAGGGGGACAGTCCAGCTGTCTGTATAGGTAGATAGGGGGTGGAGGCCTAGCGCTTAGGACGCAGCGCTTCGCCTCCTGATCCCCTCTCAATGGTTTTCACTTCAGGTCCTGCCGGTCATGGATTCAGCAAAGTCTTTTGATGAACAGGGGGGGGGGGTTTGTGAGTTGGTGATTCGTGGAGGGTTGGATGTTCCTCCTGGCACGCTGGCGATGGTTCCCTGGGTCCCCTCACACTGGGCAAGATCAGTGGGTGGTGGGTGTTCCTCATCTATCTTACGGCAGCAGGGCCTTGACCCTGTCAGCGGCAGTAGTGTAGGTCTCCCCCTAGGCCCTAAAGTCTGTACTCCAGCGCAGGTTCTCCCAGGTTCAGCGGTGCCTCAACCTAACTAACTCCAGGTTTTCCCTCCAAGCCTCTTATACCCCTAGGTCAGGTGACCCTCCCAAAGGCGGCAAAGTGTAACTCCTCCCACAGCCCGGAAGGTTCTGGAACCTTCCACCTACCTAGCTATGGGGCCCAGAGGCGTAGACGGGATGGCTACTGTATCCCTTGTCCCAGCCTGACTCTGGCGACTAGCGTGTATGTGTGGAAGGCCCTCTGCAGTAGCAGGGGCCTGTGGCAGCCATCTTTGGTGAGAGAGCACCTGCACCTCAGCACTGACCAGCAGTGGCAAGGCGCCCGGAGACCTAGGTCCAGTAAAAATATGGTGGCACAAATGAGGCGCAGAAAGGGAAAAAAACAGGGTAAGACCACCCTAGGGCTGACAGGTCTAACAGGGGGCTCATGGAGAACATGGAGCGGATGACGGCGGAAAGAATGGCTGCCACGGCTGCACACCAGCGAGATGTGGCTGGGACCTTCCATGCCCTGCAGCACATCGTCATGGCATTGCTGCCTCAAGGCCTTGCGCAGATGAATGCTGCTGCTGCTTCTACATCCACATCTCCGCCCCCTGATGTGTCAGTGCCTCACAGTGCAGCAGGCAATCCACCACCACCCACGTGTGAGGCACATGTGACATCAGAGGACGAAGATGCGGGTGAATCAACCTTACTGGTAAGGAGGAGGCAGTAGCATTCATCTCCGCCATATGGCCTGTTTGTGCTTGGTTCTGCCCTTTGCATCATCACCCTCTGTGGAAATGTGCTTTTTGATGAGCACACCGGTGCAGGGGTCACCCTTCTCTTGTCCATGGGTCCATAGACCAACAAAATAGAGATTGGCACTGAAGCTGAAATTCAAATAACAAGTTTATTAATCACTCATGAGTGGAACTACGTCCACACAGCACTCTCAAGTGCTGCCTGAGGTAGTACACTGAAGTCACAGACCATGGTAAGCATGTAGTTACAAATAGAAGGTACAAGCATACACAGGAATAACTACCTACAAACATGGGCAGATGGGAGATCACTTAGTCAGCAGAGTGGGAGGGGAACAGAAATGCTTACAACAGTAGAAAACAGTTGACAGTTATATCTTTAGCCAGGTACATTCTAGCAGCTACAGGCCTTTGCTCAGCACATTGCTTTTAGCTCAGTACAGAAGGAGTTAACTAGAGTTGATGACACAAGCAGAATAGAAGGGCAAGCAACAGTGAAGACGGAAGAATTACATAGCTAACAAAATGGATGCCACAAACAAGATGGCTTCAGCCTATGCTAACAGAAATTATTTCAGATTTCCACAGATGACCCTTTTAGCAAATGCTGAAGACATCTTCTAGGCTTTATAAGGAGTACGTAAAATATCATGTACATCTATCTGCATTAATTCATTAATGTCTTGATCACTTGCTAATCGGGCATTTACATTCTTAACATTTTGTTTAGCCGGTATACACGAGGTGCAAGTAGAAACACAAAGGGAGCAAAGCATTGGGCCGCATTGAATACATAGGCAACAAGTGAAAAGAATAGCAAGAAATATACATAAGGCTGACAATAGCTTCCAGCCCCATACAGTAAACATGTTCCATAGCCATCCAGTTAAAGTCCAAGTTCCTGAATCCTGATGGATTTCAGTGGCTATTTTGTGCAACTTGGAAATTGCGTCAAAAACAGAAGGGGCGTGGTCAGGGATATAGACACAGCAGCTACTCCCAATGATGCGACATGCTCCGCCACGGTTGGCCAGGATGACATCAAGGACCATCCTATTTTGGAGCGCCACAATTCTCGCAATTTGTAGTTCTTCTGTGATATTTCCAAGCGCCATTGCTGTCTGATTGGTTACAGCCTCTACAACATGTGTCAAGCACCTTATTTTTCTACTGTTTAAGGCCGCACCAACAAAGAAGAATAGTCCCAAATTAAAGTCAATATACTGCTGTAGTGCAGTATCAGTTTGATCCACCTCATCATTGTTTATTGTCCTTTTGAATCTGTTCTTGGAAATGTCATTATACAGTTTATAGTCTTCATGGTAGGATGCAGGTGCCAAAAACACAGGTGGAAGCAAAAAGGACACGTAGCAGCTTCCCGACCAACCAATAGGTAGATGGTAATAACCTTTACTTCCGCAAATAAAAGGTGTTGTGTGAGGACAAAAAGCTGCTATTGTTCATTCCAGTAATGTTCAACAGTAAAGTACAGTCACTTTTTCCCACAGGAATACTGCCAATACTGCTCACACAGAGATCCGCTCGAGCTCTAGTAACAGCAATAACAGGAGGCCCATTCCCCTTATTTGTTCGAGTGTTAGGGAAGACATAGTGTATGGAGGAATTTCCTCGGCGATACTCCTCCATTTCCCACACAGTTCCTTTAGCTTGTGGATCTCCTTCCTCATCGGGGTAACAAACTTTATTCAACTGAGCGTTTAGTCCACCTACATCAGCATAAGTAATATTAGCAACTTCAGAAGCCCACAACAATGCAAACCAGGCTCTGCAGGAGCCATTATGTGAAAACGGCAAGGGAATAAAAGGCGTTCCTCCCTTTTTCTGATGATCTGGCATCATTCCACATACCCAGCAATTGGTAACATTCATGGCATTGTGGGTATGATGCAACATTTGAATGAAAGTGTTATTGAGGTAGGACATTCTATGCTTTTTCTCATGATACGGTAGAGTAAAATAATGATGTTCAATGGGACAGGAGTAGTAGTAGTCAGTAGATTTCAGACAGGAGCTACCTCCTCTACAATCCATGTTATTATAGCAACAATAACAATAGTCAAAGTAAATCCAGTAGCATTTATTGTTCTTTTGCTACAAACTCTTGCAGCAGTTGGTTTCTTCTCCTTAGACATATTCATTTCGTCGACAAACAACAAAGCAGATGGTGCCCTAAGGTCCTGGGCAGGCATTGATTTCTTCACTAAAGTTGAGACGAGTAGTCACTAAAAGGCTTTAACTAAACAGTCTCTTTCAATGAAATGTCTTTCTTCCTGGCTCGAAGCTGATATCGAGATGTACCAGGGATCGTGTGGTCCAGGAAGACTTCCTCAGGTCCTTCAGGTGACACAGCTTGTCCTTTCTCGGTGACCAGGATATCGCGGTGATCTGCCAACACAGCTGGGCTCACTAGGTCTTGCAACACTTTTCGGCAGTGTGTCGTGTGGACCCAGTTTTTCCGGTTCGTCACTCGAACTGCAGTCCTGGTAGCCAGTAGTACCTGCTCCGGTCCTCGCCACCTCGGTGCTAGGGAGCTGGTCCTCTGGAATGACTTTACGACCACAAAGTCACCAGGCCGTAAACAATGGCCCTCACCTTGCGACCTGTCTGGAAGAGTCTCCCGAACCTGTTGATAAATAGAAGACAAACTGTCAGACAACTGAGACAAATAGTCAATCATCAATACATAGGGTACATCATGTATAGGACGTGGCTTAGGAATCCCCCAAATATTCACTGGCCTTCCAAAAACCACCTCATACGGTGTGAGGCCAGATCGTGTATGTGGTATCGATCTAATGGATAGCAATGCTAAGGGCAATTCATCAGGCCATTTCAAAGATGTGGAAGCCTGTATCTTAGCCAATTTCAGTTTCAGGGTAGAATTGTAACGTTCTACTAGTCCTGCTGATTGTGGGTGAAAAGCAGCATGAAACTTCTGCTTAATTCCCAACCCTTTCATGAGATACTCAACAACTTGCCCAATAAAATGGGGTCCGTTGTCACTCCACAAAACTCGGCAAATGCCGAATCGGGGAAAGAACTCCTTTAGGAGCACCTTTGCTGTCGTAAGAGCTGTATTATCCTTCGTAGCATATGCTTCCACCCATTTACTGAAGGCGCAAACCACTACTAAGACATACTTTAGGTTGTTACAGCGCTCAAGCTGGATGTAATCCATTTGCAGGACCTCAAAAGGTGCAGTTGGTATTGCAAACCCTCCTGTTGGAGTTCGTGTTCCCTTTCCAGGTTTATACTGGAGACAGATCAGACAGGACTGGACTATTTTCTTACCCGTACCGGCAATATCTGGATGATCCCAAACTTGCATAAGTTGCTTTGCTATTGAGGATGCTCCAACATGTGCCGGCCCATGTGCCATGTGAATCATAGGATGTAAATAGGCTGCGGGTAACTTCCATTTTGTCATTTCTTTATTCCTCCAACAGCCCTTGTCATCCAATGTTCCCTCCTTGGACCATTGGTCTAATTCATCAACAGAAGCAGATTGCTGCATGTCCAGCACCTCTTGCCTGGCATCATGCCAACGTTCAGCCTGTGACTTAACTTCATACATAGATGTGGTACTTCGCTGCATTGCAGTCTCACGAGCTGTGCAATCCGCAAAGGCATTGCCTGCTCCTATTTTATCAGTCACTTTCTTGTGTGCACTACATTTAACAATTGCCACTCTCTTAGGATAGGTCAAGGCAGTAAGGAGATTATGAACTAATTCCCCATGCACTATTTGTGTCCCATGTGAAGTGAGAAAGCCTCTTTCTTTCCAAAGTTGCCCAAAGTTATGAGCCACGCCGAAGGCGTATTGGCTATCAGTGTAAATGTTAACAAGCAACTCTGTACTAAGCTCACATGCTCTTGTCAGTGCTATCAACTCGGCTGCTTGAGCTGACTTCTGTGGGATACGAGCTGTCTCAACTACTGTGTGAAGTGTTGTAATTGCATAAGCAGCAGATGTAGTGCCATCAGGCAATTTCAGGCAGGATCCATCAACCCACAATTCCTATCAACACTAGAAAGAGGTGTATCTTGTAGGTCAACACGACCCTTTGTGTGTTCTTCAGTAAGGGATATACAATCATGTAACTCTTGTGACTGAGTCTGAGTAGCTGGAAATGGCAATAATGTAGCAGGGTTCAGAGTCAAACATCTTTTTAACGTGATATGAGGGGCCAAAAGTGTCAATTCATATCTTGTCAAGCGAGCACTAGTCAGATGCTGTGTTTTTGTTTGAGTTAACAAGGCATTAACTGAATGGGGTACTAACACAAGCAATCTATGTGACAAAACTATTCCCTCGCTCTGACGTATAGACACAGCCGTTGCCGCCACCGCTCGAAAACAACCAGGCAGTGCGCGGGCAACTGGATCAAGGACAGCTGAGAAATATGCACAAGGACGTTGTTTATCACCGTGGTTTGTGTTAAAACTGAGAGAGCGCAACCTTCCCTCTCGTGCACATAGAGTGTGAAGGTCTTAGTGTAGTCTGGAGTTCCTAATACTGGTGCAGAACAAAGAGCTTGACGTAACTGTTGGAAGGCATCCTGGCACTCAGTAGTCCATGGGAGAGGCATCGGAGTGTCTTTAGTCAAAAGGGCCAACAAGGGTTTAATAATGTGAGAAAAGCTAGGGATCCACTGCCTACAAAAAGAAGTAAGGCCAATCAGTGCATGGACATCCTTTTGAGTACGGGGCACGGGAGTGTCTTAAATAGTTTGAATGCGATCTGGTGTGAGTGCACGTCCCTCCTTAGACAGGAGGTGACCTAAATAGGTAACCTGCTGTCTACAAAATTGCAGTTTCTTCCTAGAGACTGTGATGATGAGAGGCAAGAAATAACAATAATGACAGTGTTCCTTCTTTACACTGTTCAGGGGTATCAGCAGCCAACAAGATGTCGTCGACATATTGAATAAGAGCCACCCCTTTCGGTACAGGAAAAGAATCAAGCTGCCTTTTCAACGCCTGACTATAAATGCTAGGACTCTCTGTATACCCTTGTGGAGCTCTACAGAACCTGAATGATCTATTATTCAAAGTGAAGCCAAACAAATAACGGCTGTCAGGGTGAATAGGTATTGAGAAAAATGCATTCTTTAAATCAATTACACTAAATGTAGTGGCAGTAGGAGGAAACATGGTGAGAAGTGTCGTGATATCAGAGACTACCGGGTATTGGGGCACCACGATTTTATTAACCTCTCGTAAATCTATAATAAATCCGTAAATTTTAGTATCAGTTTACTTTTTCAAAATAGGAAGGATAGGACTATTACAAATGTTATAAGGGACTTCTTCCACAACCCCCACCTTAATCAAATCCTGAACAATGAGTGTTAATGCTTCTTCGCCTTCCCGAGATATTTTATATTGGGGCAATCGAGGCAATGAAGCACCTTCCTTCACTTGAATATGCACTGGTGGATAACCATGTGTCCCACATCGGTATCTGATGTAGCCCACAAAGTACTAGGTAAAGATGCCAAAGCAATATCTTCTTTGATGAGACAAGACCTCTCAACCATTGGATAGTTATCATTTAAGATAACACGCACACTTTCTGGGGAACAACGTGTTGTAGCACGAAAATGTTTAAGCATATCAATGCCCACAATATTATCCGGCGTGTTAGGGGAAAGCAGAAATGGACATGCTGCAGTAAATTTATCAAGACTAAATGCAAGTGGCTGTGACAGTGGGCTAGGTGTAGGTGTCCCATTGAATCCTATCGATGTTATCATTGCGCCAGACAGGGGAGCCCTAGGAACCAATTTTTTAGACGGAGCACTACGAGTAGCTCCTGTATCAACCAGGAACCGATCAGTAGAACCCAAGACATTTGCATCAACATAAGGACCCTTCTGATCTACTGGGACCTCAACCGGTTCCTTACCCCATCCTAGGCATTCCTATGCATAATCAGAATCCCCAAGACCATCAGCCGAATAATCTGACATTTGATATTGATTTCGTCTATCAAAAGTATTAGAATAATTTGGCCCATGTTCAACTGCCTCAAATCTGGGACGATTGCCCATGCCTCCCCTATTTCCTGAATTCCCTGGGCGCCCTCTCATATTTCCTCTACCTCGTTGGTACTGCTGACCTCGCAAAAGGGGGCACTCAGAACGCCAATGTCCAATCTCTTTACAATAAGCACACTGATCAGAAGACAAAGTTGATTGAGAGAAAGGGGCTACACCAGGTGTATATACTGCACGTCCACCTCTACCACCACCTCTGAATGGTGGACCATATACTTGAGCCAACATAACTTTTGTTTTTAAATCCTTAACCTTCTTATCCTCTTTGCCCTTTGCTTCCAATTCCTGATGCTCATAATACTGGGCCATAGTCAAAAGGGAGACTGGGGAAGACGTAGTCCACGAGCTCTCGCTGGCCTTAAGGTGACTAGCTATTTCTGGCAACATGTTAGCGACAAATTTGTCGACAAACAGATGCTTACCCGTGTCATCTGTCAAGGACTGCCCACTAAAGTCATGGAATGTCTCTTCAAATCGTGTAAAGAAATCAGAAACTGACTAATCCGCTTTCTGTTTACAAGACGCTAACGTAGTCCAATCTATTTTCTTAGGGGGTATAAGAGTTTTCAACTTAGTCACAATAGCTTTAGGAAGATCTAATATCTCCTGTTGTGGTTTCTGCGCAGGCTCTCTAGCCACATCTATTTCTTCTAAATGCACCCAAGTATCACCATATGCTACATTATCATCTATTTTCCGAATTGTTCTCCACATATTAGGGGGCAAAATAAGTCCAAAAAACATATTAATATCTGGCAGAGTCATAGTACAGGAGCTAATGGCTCCTTCTACTTCTTCATAGAAAACGGCAGGATTTTTCCGCGGATCGGGCAAAGCGGCTTTAAGGGCCATAACATCTGCTCTACTCCAAAGGGTATAAACCCAATTATAAATAAAATACCCTTTCGCATCATCTGAAGTCTTATCTTCATCTTTTCCCGTACCCTTTGGAGGAACATACAAAGGCGCAGCTTCGCGCATTGGTCGTATACCAACTTCAGGACTACTAGATCCATTATTTGTCTCTGAAGTTTCTACTATCGGCGCTGAGGTTTGGGCTACTTGTACAGTTGTAGTTTTACTAGCTTCTTTTTTCTCCACTTTTAAGCGAAATGTTTCATCTCGTAATTTAACCACTCGCCTAATTAAATCAGGTATGTTTGAACAAAGGAAAGTTCCATGACTCAATTGTTTATAATCAGAATTTATATCAGTGGGCTCTAAGTTTTTAGAAAGGTCTCTAAAATTAAGTATAACTTCCCAAACAAACTTTTCTGCAAAATATAACTGCTCTAAATCTTTCCACTGCTGAACCATTGCTACAAGATCTGAAGGAAGAGTTTTCTTACGGGCTTCTGAACGAACAGTGGATCTAATGGTGGCTTTTTCATCAGTAGTTAAAGTAGAGCGAGTCTGTCGCCCATCTTGCTTATCTATATCTTAATCGTCGGAAGAATGATGGTCTTTATCGGAAGGATCCTCCTCAGGGGCAGATGGAAATTTATACAGGGGCGGAGGTCAATCTAATAAGATAGAATCATCTTGAGGTTTATTAAGCATGGGATAAAGGGGGCGCCTAATAGGGTACTGGCCAGTTACCTCTAAACGATGCTCCCTCTCTTCTTTTTCTTTTATTTCCGTCATCTCCTTATTTTTTAATTCTAGCGCTTTTTGATATATCGTTTTTCGTTGTTCTTTCTCTGCTATAGCTGCTTCTCTCTTCGCTCTTTCATTCACTTCTTTCTCCCACATTCGTACACAATCAAACATATCTTGTCGACTTTTTTTGTTAAACAAACACTGTTCTACATATTGAATCTTTTTAAAGTCAAATGACCCATTCACAGGCCACTGGAGATCAGGATCCTTCTTTGTATATTTGTTCCACAGTGTACTATACATTATGGAAGAAATACCGTATTTAATATACATATGTCTATTAGGTGTTCCCTCTAAGGGAGCCGGCTGACTTCTTTCTAAATCCATTTTGGTACCACCAAGACAGCAACACAACCTACGGAGTGTGCTGGAACAGGCATGCTACCAAGTTTTTGTAAAATATTACGTTTCCAAATTGGTCAAAAGTAGAGAAAAATCTCCACATTAACTGCCTTTATTTTCCGCAAAAAATAAATCAAACAAACAAAACCAGAATCTTGGCCAAGCAAACAAGAGTGCCGCTCCAGCGACCTTACCAAACAAAAGTCTCCAACCTCCAACTGCCAATCTCTTGATCGACCTAATAGTCACTGCAATAATAACGCCAAAGTATACCTCAGTCAGGACCGGCCGCCACCTGGAGGGTCAAATCGAAAAACCGGAAAAATCACTTTGGCTGCAAAGACAAGGGTCTCCTCATGCAGGACGTCTCCTCAGTAATATTCCACTCTTCCGTCAAGACCACTCCTTCAGACGGCCGCGTCCTCGATGAGGCCCCACGGATCGGGCGCCAACTGTGGAAATGTGCTTTTTGATGAGCACACCGGTGCAGGGGTCACCCTTCTCTTGTCCACGGGTCCATAGACCAACAAAATAGAGATTGGCACTGAAGCTGGAATTCAAATAACAAGTTTATTAATCACTCATGAGTGGGACTACGTCCACACAGCACTCTCAAGTGCTGCCTGAGGTAGTACACTGAAGTCACAGACCATGGTGCTTATATACAGAGTTTGTTGCAGAGTAAGCATGTAGTTACAAATAGAAGGTATAAGCATACACAGGAATAACTACCTACAAACATGGGCAGATGGGAGATCACTTAGTCAGCAGAGTGGGAGGGGGAACAGAACTGCTTACAACAGTAGAAAACAGTTGACAGTTATATCTTTAGCCAGGTGCATTCTAGCAGCTACAGGCCTTTGCTCAGCACATTGCTTTTAGCTCAGTACAGAAGGAGTTAACTAGAGTTGATGACACAAGCAGAATAGAAGGGCAAGCAACAGTGAAGACGGAAGAATTACATAGCTAACAAAATGGATGCCACAAACAAGATGGCTTCAGCCTATGCTAACAGAAATTATTTCAGATTTCCACACTTCCACTGTCCCCCGATACACTCTACAACACTCACCTTGGACCTCGACATGGACTGCCATTTTCTGTTTGGTTACCAATGACACAGCGATCAGACTGCAGACTGAACTCTTCCTCTTCCGATGTACTTGTCATTCCCTGAAGGACTCCGGCTGGCCCTCCACGGGCCAATAATGTGAAGTGGGGTTTGCATGGCCCTGTACTGCTCCAGCTGCAACACTCCACTGGATGTGAATTAAACATTCAGAATCGCACAGATGTGTCATGCCTTTGATCATTCAAGTATGAGAGTATGAATGAATGTAGGGTCAGTGATTCCCCCTTACGTCCATGTTGCTCATGTCGTGGGACTTGAGTCACAGGGTGCAACATTGCCGATTGCGTTCCGGGTGGCGTAGACACTACAACAGAGAC
The DNA here is from genome assembly GCA_963921515.1 of Calotriton arnoldi. Taxonomy (NCBI): domain Eukaryota; kingdom Metazoa; phylum Chordata; class Amphibia; order Caudata; family Salamandridae; genus Calotriton; species Calotriton arnoldi. Next base: position 367,086 of record CAWUFW010007652.1, on the reverse strand, counting down.
ACAAGCATCAGTCACTTCCATGTCCAGCCCAGAACTAAAGCACGCCCAGAGCCCCGGGCTCATTGTTCCCACCCCTACGCTGGCCTGCATACGCCAGGCCAGTCCACTCCGCTTATGCTCAGAGGGGGGGACGACAAAGCTACATGTCCCAGGTCTTCCCTGTAGTGATCTGATGGTCACTGGTCTAGTTGTCAGCATGCCACAGCCACTCCCTGAGGGCTGGTTCACACCCATCCAGCTCAGGCGTCACAGGACATGTGACTCTGCCAATAAAAGGGGCCTAGCACGTCACATTCCCCACTGCCGAAGACGACATGATGGCGTCCGCACCACGCGACCCAATCATGAAGGGTCCATGACTTGTGGCGCACTGAGTTGGTGGCATCCGCTGCACTGCGGCCCGCACTGGCCTACCGCCACAGGACGATGACTTGCGGTGCACTGAGTTGGTGGCACCCGCTGCACTGTGGCCCGCAAGGGCCTACCGCCATGGGACGATGACTTGCGGTGCACTGAGATGGTGGCACCCGCTGCACAGCGGCCCGCACAGGCCTACCGCCACGTGACGATGACTTGCGTTGCACAGGGTCAGTGGCACCCGCTGCACTGCGGCTGGCAGGGGCCTACCGCCACATGACAATGACTTGCGTTGCACAGGGTCAGTGGCACCCTCTGCACAGCGGCTGGCAGGGGCCTACCACCAAGTGTCGATGACTTGCGTTGCACAGGGTTAGTGGCACCTGAAGAGCTGAGCGGGTGTGCAGCCTGAGATGATGCGTTGGCCTCGATACGGCGTACAGCGAATCAAGACTCAAATTGAACAGTGTGCCCTGCTGGACCGCAGTGTACGCGCAGGCAGCAGTCAGCACACACATGACTCCGCGGTGCGGTACCGCAGGGTGCGCTGGGGGCCTGTGGTGCGGAATCCAGCGATTGGCTGAGGAGGATGCACCAGCACGTGGTGGGCCCTCTTGGAGACACGCAGGTGGCGGCAGGTAAGCATTGAGGCCTGGGTGCGCAGGGGCGGCCAGTCATCGCTGGGCGGAGGACCGGTCTGGGGACCAGGGCTGGGGTGCAGCAGGTGCACAGGATCGCGCAGGCACAGTTGTGATTTGGGGGATTGTGGAGTTGAGGTGTGTGGTGTGTTCAGTTGGTACTTGCCGATGGGCAGTGCATTTCCATGCGGGCCAGCCTCAAAGCGCTGGTTGGTGGCGGGCTTGCGGACATGTGGGGATCATGCACACTACCTGGGGAGTTTGCAACGACATTGGTGGACAGGCCACGGTGGTCCACTTCTGTATGCACAGTGATGGCATGCGTGTGGTTGCTGTTGGGGTGATTGTGAGCAGTGTCGGCAGGGGGCACTAGTCATACACGTGTGCTGTGAATTGCCCCAAACACGTGCGTGACACCAGCTATGGCGTAGTTCCCTTGCGTGGTCTCAAGATATTCCTGCACAGTGTGGGGGGAGTGAGGGGCAGGGGTATCGAGCTGACTCACCGTGATGCTTTCAGGTATGATGAGTCCTGCATGATGTGACTGTAACAGCAGTTCGTGTGGTCATTACCTTCCTCTTCATTCCTACGACGGTTACGGCCACACGTAGTTCTGTTACGGTCTTCTCATGCATGGTTTATCATGCCTGTGAGCATTCCGGTTTGTCCAAGTGCAGTACACTGTTCCAGATTAGGCATGTGACTATACAGAAGTTTGACCATTGTCACCATTTCTCCCACAGGTTTCTGAAGACCCGTTGCCCTGTTGAAGTTCCCCGTTGGGAATGGAACGCGTTGGCTGAGCTTTTCGTTTTGTTTGTTTGTGTATTTGTAATAAAGTTCTGTTTTTACACTACTGTTGACTACTGGACTTCATGACTTGGCGCACCCACATTTCGGTTACTATGATCTTGGGCATGGGGCACGGAGGCATCTAGCACGGCTGGCATTGGGGTTGGTTGCGCAAGTGCAGTACGAATTGGAACTATTGTGTGGTGCGGATACAGGGGCCTGCTGTTGCTTTTGTGGACATGCATCCATGACATGTGTGAGGGAGTTTGATGGGGCTGGCTGTGAGACTCCTCCGACTCAGGCAGTTGTTGGTTGGAAGGTACCAGGGGCCAACAGGTGAAGCACAGCCAGCAGCTTTCTCTGCGGGGGGATGTGGGTTGTCTGCTGTGTTGGTACCGTCAGCCTGTGGGCAATGTGGGTCAGGATGCGGTGAATGGTTGTCCTTTTGAGCCTGTGTTGGCCAATGGCTTCCTCTGGCGTTGAGTCTCTGGGGCTGGTGCGTTTTAGGGTCGTCCGCTGTCCTGCACTGCCTAGGTGGTAATCCGGGGGGAGTGGTCCTGGGGGGGCCTGGGAGTGGTGGCGGTGGGTGTTGTGGCCCTCTTGGTTCTCCGAGCTGCATGATCATTGGCTCCATGACATGTGTTGGTCTTCAGATGTGGCTCTGGTCTGGGCTCCCTTTCATACTGCAGGTAGTCGTCCTGCTTAACACCAGCAAAAGGCAGGTGTTAAATCTCTGCTGCTAACGCGCCTTATCGTCTGTTCTTGGTTCGCATCGCAGATCTGGCTGGTCGTTGAGAATCTCGCAAAGTGGTGTTTTCGTGAGTTTTTGCACGGGAACGCCTACTCTGCATATCATTAGCGTTAGTTGTCGCACTCATCCGTGGCGATGTTTTTTGCGGCAGCTATCGCTGGTATACTGTGATATCGGCAGTTTGCACCAGCTTGTGAATGGGGCGATGATTCTTTTGCCACTTTTGCTGCGCTAAAGTGCCGTTAACTCGGCGATAAGTCCTTGAGAATATGCCCCTATATCTGTAAACAAAAAGCATTTTAGCAGATTGTGATGCAACATACAAAAATTGATAACGAAAGGAAACCCTAAGAGTTCGTCTGATTGAGCCACCTGGATAGAGCTTCCCAGATGACTAATCCCTTCTTTTTTGCCCGGATGCCTTTTTTTAGCATAAATAGCCTTCTCTAGATTGCATGTTGCTACAAATAGGGCCAACCATTGGGAAAATAAAGGGGGTTTGGGTCTATCCAGACAGAAGTTATACAAATCCTGAGGATAGTCATAGCCACAAAAATTAATGCCCCACCGCTCTTCCTGTCAACCCTATCTTGTATACCCAGTAAGATGGTAGTGGGGGTTAACTGAATATCGCGTGATAAGACTACCCTTAGAAAGTTCTGTATTTTGTTAAGTAGTGGCTCAAGTTTTATGCAGGTGGAGAACATATGGACAGAGCCAGCGCTAAATTCCGCGCATCTAGGGCAGAGAGTTCCTTTGCCTGTCCCCCATTTTGCAATTCTGCTGGGTGTGATGTATAAGAAAAAGCCGGTTTTGTAAAACTGTGCCTGCAGTTTGGCGGTAGCAGGTCGCTCTGAGAGGATCGCATGGCAAGATAGAAAATATTGTTGGAAATATCCAATTTTTGTTGCCATTTGCTTGCAATCTTAGCTATGTCGTCAGGCATTAGGCTATTCAGTGCGGAATATATATACCCAATGCGGGGCAGGGTAGGATCATAAAGCTTATCGATAAGATCGATTTGAACAAAACCCACAGGCCCGCCAGCTTTGCGTGCCAAGAAGTCCCTGATGGCAAGGTATTTAAAGGCCTCACTATGGCTCAAGTTGAATTGAGTCCTGAGAGCATTGAAGGGCCGGGTTCCTTCGGTAGAAAACAAGTCTCCCAGTTTAAGTATGTCTGTTTTGTATCAGTTTTGAAAATATGATCTGCCAAAGATTGCAGGCAGGTTAGCATTATTGTTTATAGGGGTATAAAAGTTCAGTCTACCCAACCCTAGAAGTTTGCGTAGATTGGAAAAGCACCCAACAGGGTCTTGAATCTGACCCGCTTGTAGTACCCGTATTCTAACTGTCGCCATAGGCAGCCCCGAACTTCAGCCCCAAGTAATAATTCGAAGGGAGACGGGAGCCCTGTTGTTGTGATAGGTGGTTGTTCATGCAGTAATATAGTGCAATTCTGCAGGACCGTGGCCCAATAGTAGAGCCTTAGATTGGGGAGCGCCCACTCCCCTCTTTCCCGAGGAAGGGATTAAAACTTAAAAGATCTCCTAGGCTGAGAGTATGCCCAGACGAATTGAGAAAAAAGTTGTTCAAATCTCTGAAGCATTATCTTGCTAACTTCCAGGGGGATAGCCCTAAAAAAATAAAGCAGTTTAGGGAAAAAAATCATCTTAAGGACGTTACACCGCCCCACTATGGTCAGGTGCAGATTTTTGATCCGATTAAGTGCTCTCTTGGTTTCAACCACCAGCAGCTTCAGATTCTCGCTAATGATTAGATCAGTGTCGGCCAAAATATTTACCCCTAAATATTTAGCCTTTTGAACAACCCTGCTATCTGGCCACGTAATTTCCTTGTTTAGGATGATCTGTGTCTTTCCTTTGTTGAGTGCGTATCCAGAGATCTTCCCAAACTCTTGAGCCTCCTGTTCTATGGCTAAAATAGCTGTCTCAGGGTCCGGAGTAACCAAGGCAAGATCATCGGCATAGGCCATGATTTTAGTATCTAGACCAAATCTGCTCACAGCCAGAATTTTTTGGTTGTTTTGGATTTTCTTGATGAAGGGGTCTATGTATATAGCAAAGAGCAGCAGAGAACAGGGGCAGCCCTGCCGAGTCCCCCTTGATATCTCGATAGGCTCCGTTAGTTTCCCATTTATTGAGATTCTGGCTGTGGGATTTAGATATAAGGCTTGCACAGCTTGAATCGCCTTAGGTCCAAAATGCATCTTCCTCATGACACCCCAAAGGAATTGCCAGGAGACCCGATCGAATGCTTTTTCAGCATCAAGTAAAATTAGCGCAATCCGGTCTCCTGAAACCTGAGCAGCGTCAAACAAGGTGATGGTCCGCCGAATATGTTCCGTAGTACCTTTTTTAGGAATGAACCCGTTTTGCCACTTGGACACCAGGAGTTCAATTCTGGAAGACAATCTGGAAGCGAGGATTTTTGAGTAAACTTTAGAATCAAAATTAATGAGCGTGATCGGCCGATAAGAACCCATTTCCAGCAGTGACTTATCTTTCTGGAAATATTACAATCTTAGCCGATGACCATGAAGCGGGTGGAGAGACCCCATTAAAGATGGAAACTACCAGTGTTGTAAAAAGGTCTTTTATTTGAAGGGAATATTTTTTATAAAATTCCACAGGGATGCAGTCTGAACCAGCCGCTTTCCCATCTGGTAGATTTGCTAGGGCTGTGGTAATTTCTTCCCATGATGGAGGGTCTTCTAGTTGGTCATGGTCTTCTGCGCTGAGTTGAGTCAGCGAGACTGAGTTCAGGTAGTTGGAGATCTCTGCCTCGCTGGAATCTGGTAAGCTAATATTCTCCTCTGTGTATAAGCGTTTATAAAACTCCCGAAATGCCCCTTGAATTTTAATAGGGTCGTTAGTAGTCTCCCCCGTAGAGACTTGTATCGAGAGTATTTCGTTAGAGGAGACCTGCTGCCTAGTTCTAATGGCCAACTGATGGACGATAAGCTCACTACACTCGTAGGTTTTTTCACGAACAGAGGCCCATTTTGCAGCGACCTTCTCTGCCAATATCGACCCAATTTCGACCTTGATGGCTACCACTTCGAGCTGTGCTACTTCAATTTCAGCCCCCAATTGAACTGCCTCAGTTAGTTTCTCTTCCGCCTTTGCCATCTTGTCCTGTAGCTTCAAGATCTGCGCCTTTTCTTGTTTATTTTTCCTTATGGAATACCGTAAGGTCTCACCAAGGATACACGCTTTCAGTGTGTCCCATACCACCGTGGCAGGGGCAGACCCTATGTTTATCTCAGGTAACTCCTGGATACAGCTTTTCATATACATCTGGTATCCAGCATTGTACAGAAGTGCTCTTTCGAAGCTCCAGGACGAGATTTCTCCCCAGGAGCCCAACCCCTTTATGTTTAAAATGAGTTGATTGTGGTCTGACATGAATCGCGGGGCTGTGTCGATAGTACAGTCCCGGATCAAAGATGATGAAGCCAGGAAATAATCCAATCTTGCTAAGGAGAGGTGCGGGGCTGAGTAATACGTAAAACCTGGTTGATTCGCTTTTAAATTAGCCCACACATCACTAAGCCCATGAGTGTGCATTAAGTTTATTAAGGCCTGATATACTTTTGGCTTCCTGCCTGTATATTTCCACTGGTTGTTAACTCTCCAATTACTGGGAAAATTAATATTAAGGTCACCACAGATGATAACTGGGAGAGGCCAGTGGGCTAATTCTCCTGAGATCCAATTGATTACCCCGGGATCGTCAGTAATGCTTCCATAAATGGAACATAAGGTAAAAGAAGAATCAGGCGATAAACGGCATTCAGCTATAACCCATCTTCCAAGAGAGTCAGACTTCACACGTGCAGATTTAAGTGGAAGATTCTTTTGGACCATGATCCCTACGCCTTTCACCCGCGCTCCCTGAGATGTCCCCCCGATTACTCTGTACCCCAATGAATTCAAAAGATGTCTCTGCGATCCCTCGATATGAGTTTCCTGGAGGCTCACGATGTCGGCCCCCAGCAAGTGCAGCCCCTGTGCTACCTTCTGCCTCTTCTGAGCATCATTCAAATCGCAGATGTTTAGTGATATGATTCTCAGATTAGTTATCTTATTCATGTTAATGCTTGACCAAATTTCCCAAGATTAGACAACATACAAATTACATATGAAATGCAGTCAAGGCAAATCTGAAGTCTGACAAAAACTACCCCACCCTTCTGGGCATTAGAGAAATCATTATCCTGTTTACAGTGCATAGAAAGTTCTTTTTCCTTCTTCAAAACACACATTATTGTTTTTTTTTTTGGTTCCCCCCCTTTGCACTTTTTACCTCTAGGTTCATTCTCAAAATAACTAAAGCAAATGATATGATAAACACCCGATGTTCCCCACCACAATTTTGCTTGAACAACACCCCTCCAACACCCACCCCCCCCAAAATAGAGCAATCAGGAAAACCCTGAGTGATGGTCATCAAATGTGAGTCCCCGCCGCCCATCCACGCCGGGTTTATCTGCCAGAGATTTTAAGGTATAGCCGGCAAGTGTGAGAGAGGAGCTCCCATTAGAAAGCCTATCAGAACCCCCAAACTATCCACCCCAAAAGCAGATAGTGAGAATAAAAAGTAAGGAGAAAAGTAGAAAAGAAGAAGGGGGCGGCATATATCAAAAGTGTTACTCTTTATCGACTAGAGTACTAACTAACTATGCCCCTTTCTAGCCTTGACTTCCTCAAGAAATTCCTCTGCCTTAATCTCTGACAAAAAGATACGAGAAGACCCATTCAAAATAACCTTCAATCTGGCAGGGTTCATTAGGAAAACCTGGGCGCCCTGCTGCTGGAAAGGGGCGAGTAACTGGCGAAGGCGCCACCTCTGCTCCACGGTAGCGTGACAAAGTTCAGGTTTGGCGAAAAACAACACCCCGTTAGAGCCCTTCTGGGAATGGGACGGGCCTGATCATAGACCAGCTGTCTAAGCAAGAAGTTCCCAAAAAACACCAGAACGGCCCTGGGCTTTTCTCCACTGTAACTGCTGCCATCGTGTCGTTTCTTTAAGTTGAAAGGGAAGCGGTGTGCCCGCTGGACCTCGTGATCCCAATTCCATTTAGAATGTTCGGGAAAGGCATCTCGCAGGAGTTTAACAATGAAGTGCCGTGGATAGTCCCCCTCCACCCCTTCAGGAATCCCTAGTAGGCGGAGGTTATTCCGGCGTTGTCTGTTCTCCTGCTCTTCCATCTTTGTCATTAAGTCTGTCAGACATGCAGCTTGGGAAGCCCCTTGGTCTTTTAAGGCGGTTACTTCGGTTTCTAGCCTTTCTGTACGGCCTTCCACCATGGTAACCCGATCACCGATGTCAGTACAGATTTTCCTTAACTTCCTCATGCCCCCTTGCAGTTTTTTGGCGGCCCCTTTGGCAAGAAGACTGTCAGAGCGGACCTCTTCCTGAAATTGCTTTATAGAGGCCAATATGGAAGTTAAAGAGGGCTCTTCCGAAGTTTCCTGTACGGCACTTGTATTCTCCCAGTGTGAGGCTTTCAAAGCTTCCTCGCCGTGGGAAAAAGAAAGCTGAGAGTCTGAATAATCCCACTTGAGCTGGCTGCGTCTTTTTGACTTGTTGCGTGACCTCTTCTGGCGCTGAGCAGTCCCTGTGTCCTTGGAGGGATTGCTGTTATTGTTGTTAGAGAAACCATCATCGCTTGCGCTAGTCAAGCAATCCTCTGTTACAGAGTCGGAACCATCCGACACAGAAAATAAATGTTCACCAGTTGATTTGGGAGTCTTAGGAGCCTGGGACCCCGGGTTGTTTTCCATACTGTGGGAGTGGTTTGTAACTCCAGTTGTTTGAGGATCAGGTTCAAGCCTTTCAAGACTAGAGGCTGAAGCAGAAGTGTAGGCACCAGGGACAGAGGCAGGCAGAGTTGTTAAGTTCATATTATTATTTAAGGGAGCCAAGGGGGGGGTCTGCCGATTTGATTGTATCAATAAAGCCGATAGGGCCCTCTGCGCCAGGGGCAAGATTTTCTTTTGTGGGTTCCCCCGGTTGCAGTGAGTTAAGGATCCCTTGTTTTATCAGCAGTGAGTCACCAGGTTCACCCTCTGGAAGTGGTGCAGTTTCAGCAGTAGGGGCCGGTAATTTAACGGTAATAAAATGTTTGGCGATAGAGGGCTGAGAGCCCCCGTCTCGAGTTTACCTTTCAAGGTGGTATCCGGCCCCTCAGCATCTCCCTGGACGGCGCTGACAGCGACAGCCTTAGATTTGGGACCTCTCGCTCCCTGAGTCAACATGCTCCGCCTCTGGCTCCACTTAGCATGGGATATAGTCTCAATGCGAGCCAAGGCAAAGAATATAATAGCCGACCGGCAAGTGAAGGCGTCCCGAGATTTTTTCCCCGGGGAAAACAAGCAGCCGTTTCAAGCGACTGAGACTCCCAGAATGATTTGGCTGCAGAGTCGGGCTTCGAAATGCGTTCTTCGTGCCTTCGGACACTGCATCCCGTGACCAGGCAACATAGCCGACTGCCGATGCACTCCTACACGGCGTGGGCGGCTGAGTGGCGAGAAATCACACTAACGCCATCTTGCCCCTAACAAAATGCTTTTGTTTTTAATGCAGCTTCATGCTGTATGTATTTGTCTTTTTTGTTTTCCAGGTTGGGTGCCCCTGCACTTCAGTAGGGCACCGGGCATGCTCTTTCGGTTAAGGAAGTGTGGGGAGCCTACTCCCACTCTGCCCAGCCAGCCCTCCACCCAGCTGACACTTATCTTGTGCCAGCTGGGGAACCAGCATTTTGTTACTACCCACCTGTATCCTCGTGGGCCTCCAGGCATTTGGGTGATGTGCACCCTGCTTCCCCCAATATGGACACTGGGATAGGAGGACTCACAGCACCATGGAAGGAGCACAGCAGAGGTCATCTGTCTCTCACCTGTCCAGGGGAGATGGGGATCCCGGGGACGGTTTCCATTGCCTCATGCCCCAGGGGGATGGGGTCCCTGAATTGCTCAGGGAGGTTGCCCATGAATACCCCTCCCTATAAAAATTATGATATGAAGGTTGTGCGGATCACCGGGAGCTCAGCCTTCCCAGGGGGAATTTAAAATAAATTGTAGTGGAATGCTACACTCTCTGTTTTCTGTCAGGTCCTTCCTGGGGAACCAACCTTTCAGGACTGTTTTCTTTGGCTCTGTATGGACAGTCTGCTCAATTGTGGTGCGGTTTTGCTCCTGGTTAGTAGATCTAGCCACCAGGAGCACTGTATTCATGCCTCCTGCCCCTTGAATTTTACTTTATTCATGTAGCTTTACGCTTCAACAGCTCCTGAGGTTTGGCCTGTTCTCTGTCCAGGCTCCTGTTCCCTGCCTTCGCATTGGGGCTTTTTCCCCACCAACAGAGTACCCTCCCTGCTGCCCTCACCCGTTCCCATGGATCTGGCTGTCTTGCAGGGCATCTGTGTGCCAACAGATGAGTTAGTGCCCCCCTCACTAATGGGGATCACCCAGCTACAGGACCAGATCAAAAAAGATCCAGGGGAATGCTCTTGGGCCCTACCATGAAGGTTAATCCCTGTACTGTTCCCCAGATGGTATAAGGGGACCGACCATGAAGAAACACTACCAGAGCCTCGGTGCCAATCAGAGTCAAAGTCCTTCAGCCCATTTTTTCAATTGGGGCAGGTGCCTTCGCATTCCAGCTGGTCATTTTTGTGTTGTTGTCACTCTCAAGTCCAGTAAGCTCTCAGCATACTCTCCTCTGCACAGGGGTTTTAAGTGGGGGTGGAAAGTTCTGGAAGGTAAGCACCTCTGCCCAACCTTAGGGTGCGAAATCATCATTCCACCTCTGCCACAACACTACTGTACAACATTCAGGGAAAGGCGGACATTTAAACATGGTGACTTGAAGTGATGAATTGAAAGACCTTTCATGAGAGCTTCAGCCCCAACTCCAAATGAGACAACTGCCTAGTCCCTTCCATTTAGAAGGGAAACACCTCTCGCGTGTGGTTCCAGAGGTCTGGCCTTCCTCCTTCTTTTCTGTGGTCTTGGGCTTGCCCAGGCCAGGTGCAGTGTGAGGAGTTAATTAGCTTATGCAGATTTCCTACCACAGCCCTTCCTTACCCAGGTACTGGTCGAAGCACTAGCAAAGTATTCTATTGAGTGTGAAGGCCTTTGATACTCCTCTGGCTAGCAGAATAATTAACTTGTCCTAGTAGGAGGGACAAAGGCCTAGATTCTGATTATGAATTGATCCAGAGAAATATGACAATTCCCCTCAAGTGCCATAAGGAGTGCAGTTATGTTGAAAGTGGCAGTGGATCTGCACTCCGGGTACATGTTTACCTTAGGGTTGATACCAGGCCAGTCTCTTTGAGTCTAAGTAGGGTAAAACCGTGCTGTGGCACAGTTTTTAACCACAATGTGTAAATCAGTAAAGCACACAGACGTTTCAGTCATCATTACAGATGGACACTATAAATGTCCACTCACGTTATGGGTGGTCTATAAATTTCTGTACGCCGGCGGAGTTGGTGGAGTTTTTTCTCACCTGTGGTTCCCCGAGGGTAAGTTGGTGAGCGTAAGCGAGATTTGGCATCCCCTAGCATGATTTTGAGTTGCTCGAGCAACAGCAAAATCAACTCAAGAAGAAGGACTCTGGTGTGCTGTGCAGTGCCATTTGCGCTGATTTTTCAGCACGGAACGACCTTCTGGTGCTAAAAATCTGCACGAGCTGCATGATCGTGCCTAATTCCACCCATTTGCAGAACTCCATGGAATCTCGTGGAGTTTTCATGTAACTCTGCGGAATTCCACAGAGTGAAACTCCATGAGTTCCACACACCCCTAGCCTACACCAGGTCAGCAACAATCCCTGGAGAATCCCTTCTGAGACAAGCTACCTGTGCACAAATACTGCACTGAACTAGATGGTAGTCTCACACCCTCAGGCCCCCACATGTGTTTACACAAATTTGCTCACGTTTGGATGTAACCAGCCCACAGCCACTTACTCCAGCTGTGCAGTAGCAGCCTTTTTCCACAAGCAGACACTGTCAGTTAGTACTTTCGGTCCAATTCCACAGAATTTACAGTGACTGAGGCTCATTCACAGTAAAAGTACAAAACCGGGGAGTCAAAAAGTGATAAATCCAAGATGATGAAATGGAGGGAACTCACTCGCTACATATTTCAACATGGCAATACCCAAAACCACAATTCCATACAATAGTATCAGCTATAACTGCAGTAATTCTGATTCTGTTGCCTCTAAATCAAATACAATTTCCTGAGATATTAATTTTGTCATTGGACTATCTTTTTTCCGGCAACCTCCAATTCTTTAGCCATATCTCGAAAATGCCCTAACAAACAGTGGTGTACCAATGTTGCTATGAGCTGTAACCTAAGCGGAGAAATTAAACCTTGGCCTCGGATTTAGTAGGCTAAAAAAACTACCATTCGGATGCCGACTGTAAACAGCTAGAAATGAAATGGAGAGTCAGCCCCGACACCACCGACAGAACTACCTACAAGAGTGCACTTGGACGCTATCACCAGCAAATAAGAGACACCAAGAAAAAACACTAGTGGACGGCATCGAAGGAAGCTTCAACAGCTGCATGGAGATTTTCTCAATTGTTAAAGATTTTACCTCAACCTCATCCACTGCCAACAACATTGCTTTCTCCGAACAACTCTGTGACAACAATCCAACTTCTTCCACAGCAAAATCGCAAACATCTACAGCAGCTTTGCACACCAACCCAACCCCAGAGAAATCATCGCTAAACTACTCACCACCAAGCAAGATGACCACCCAACAGAATGCACAACCCTCACCAGAAATGACACAGCTGCAATCATGTGGACCATCCACTCAGGGGCCCCAAAGGACCCATGTCCCCACCACATCTACAACCTGGGAACATCACCAATCAGCACCACCCTGACCCACATCATCAACACCTTCATTCCGTCCGCCACTTTTCAGATAAATAGAACCTTGCAGAAATCAACAGCCTCCTCAAGATGCCCACAGCCGACCCTAATCAACTGAGCAACTTCTGACACATCTCCCTGCTTCCCTGTCCAGCCAAAATAATTGAGAAGGCCATCAGCGAGCAACTCACAACCCACATCAAACTTCACCATCTTCTAGACAACACTCAATCAGGATTCAGAAAGAACCACAGCACCAAAACAGCACTCATCGTGGCCACTACAACATGCAAATCATCCTGAGCAGTATTCCTCATTCTGCTTGACCTCTCCATGGCTTCAACATTGTTCCCATAACACCCTTATCAGAAGACTCTACGAGATTGGTATACAAGGATCCGCTCTCAGTTGGATATGTTCCTTCCTCCTGGGAAGAACCCAAAGGGTCAGCTGCCACCCTTCGCATCAGAGACCAAAAAACTGATATGTAAGTCCCTAGTAAAGTGCACTGAGTGTGCCCAGGGCCTGTAAATCAAATGCTACTAGTGAGCCTGCAGCACTGATTGTGCCACCCACACAAGTATCCTTTCAAATGTGTCTCAGACCTGCCACAGCAGTGTCTGCGCAAGCAGTTTTAAAACTTCAATGTCGACCTGGCAAGTGCACCCACTTGCTAGGTCCTAACCTTCCCTTTTATTACATGCAAGTCACCCCTAAGGTAGGCCCAAGGTAGCCCTATGAGCAGGGTGCAGTGTAGGTGAAAGGTAGGACATGTGCTGGTGTGTTTTACATGTCCCTATATTGAAATACTGCCAATTTCATTTTTCACTATTGAAATGCTATCTCTCCCATAGGTCATCATTGGGGCTGCCTTATAACATTTTACAAATGTAACTTTCAATTGGGAAGAAATAAAGATTTGGAGTTTAGGTTCCCCGAACTCAGAATTTAAAGATGCATCTTTCAGTGAAGGTGGTTTTTAAATTATGGGTTTAAAAATGCCACTTTTAGAAAGTGAGCATTTTCTTGCCTAACCATTCTGTGCCTCTGCCTGTGGAATCAACGTCTGATTTTTAGCTGGCCGGGGCTGGTTTGTGCATTCACTCTAGACAGTCACAAAAAGAGAGCTGATGTGTAGCCTGCATATCCTGATGGGTCTTCTGGAGCTAGAGTGGTGGGAGGTGTTGTCACTAACACCTGAATAGGCTGTGGCTGCCTTTCACAATGCTGTCTCTACCTCCTGTGGTGTCACTGGACCAAGGAGGACATGACTGGTTCTTGTGTGCAAGAGAAACTTTCTTTGTGGTATGTTGATTTCAAAGGCCAGTAGGGGTATAAGTATTGGACCTAAAACCCCAGACTTTTAGAACACTTCTGGAACTGAGGACTATGCCAAGAAGAAGAGCTGAAGAGCTGTCATGAGGAGTACTACCCCTTTGCTGTGTGTTGCTTTGCTGGGTTGGCTTGCAGTTGCTGCTTCTGTCTATGGACAGTGAAAGGACTGGACGTTGCTTTGTAACCTGCTTTCCCAAGTTTCTCCAAGAGCTTGTGTGTGCTTGCCTTCTGTTGGAAGTATCAGGGCCGTCAAAGACTTCCCTTGCGGCCCCCCATGAACTCCTCTGCTGGGAGTTCTGACCTTCCAAGTGGTGTCAATTCCAGTTCTGGGCCACTGAAGTTGTTTTCTGGGCTGCAAATCTCAAGAAAAGGATTCTCGAAGCCGTCACTGATGCCGCTACCTGCACCAACGCCTTAGTCACTGCTTGATGGATGAGCCAACATCGACTGTGGTGCCACCACAGCCCCAACGCCGGCCGATGCGATATCCACACCAACTCCGGCTTTGTCACTGAGGCCGCTGCCTGCCCCCGGGCCAAGGGCACCACTCAGGGTGTGCACGAAGCACTACCCTGATGCCGGCCAATGCCAGCGCCTCCCTCGCACCACCGCAGAGTCGATAACCGATGTAGGTGGCTGCCAGACGCCGCACCATCGCAGGGAATCAATGCATCAACCGACGGCGCTGTGTCACCTCCCCTGCACAGTAAGAAACCAATGTCTCACCTCCCCTGCAACAGTAAGGAACTGATGCCTCACCTCCCCTGTGGTGGTAAGGAACCGACGCTGCCCGGTACAGGCACCGCATCACCTCCCCGAAGCCATGCAATGCGTTGATTGTATCATCACAAAGGTACTGTTTGTGTGGGGTTCTGTGTAATTCCATGGCCGTCCGCGCACCTCGTGGTCGGCGCCAAACTTTGGATTTGTACATGTCACGACGTCAAGATAGCCCCAGTTGGAGATATTGTTTTCTGGGAACTGTATTTTTGCAACAATCTTGCTAAAAGTGATATTTTGATGTAAGTATGTTGGATTTTTGTCATTTTGATCTTGTTTGGATGAGATAAATATTGGCTTATTTTCTAAATTGATGTTGGTGTCCATTTTGCAGTGTTTTCACTGTGTTGCTGTGTGTTTAGGTACAAATGCTTTACACATTGCCTCTGAGATAAGCCTGACTGCTCGTTTCTAGTTACCAAGGGCGTGAGCAGAGGTTATCTTAACTGTGTGATCCCCTTACCCTGACTAGAAGGAAGGGTCCCTACTTGGACAGGGTACAGACCACTGCCAACTAGAGAACCCCATTTCTAACACTATGTATGCTGCAAAAGATCTTCAAATGGTTGCCTCATAACACCAGACAGACCGTCACGCAAGCACTCATAACCAGCAGGCTGGAATACAACAAAAACACTCTCTACACAGAAATCTTCAAACAACTCCTACACATACTCCAAACCATCCAGAACACTGCCACAAGGCTCATACGCAACCTCCCACCTTCACCCACATCACACCGCACCTCAGGAAGCTTTACTGGCTCCCCATTCACAAGTGCAGCCAATGAAACTTTTCACACAAACATACAAAACCCTACACAACACAGGATTAGAATACCTGAACAGTCGCATAAACTTTCACCAACCCACCAGGCACCTACGATCTGCCTCACTCTCACTCGCACACATTCCCCGCATCTGCATAACCAAAACTGGAGGACACTTGTTTTCCTACATTGCACACAAGACATGAAACAACCTCCCCCAACATATCAGAGCCTTTTCCTGGAGACATGGAACTTCATATAAGCACCTTGGGGACCAAATACCTACTTACGAGCCCAGGCACCTGGATACCCTCTTGGGTGATTAGTGCATTATACAAATCAACATAACATAATGTAACATAATATAAAGTAACATTACATATAATAACATAATATAGCATAACAGAGGGCCACTAACACCCCTCGTCCTGAGTGCCAATGCACCTGCTTTACCATTGATAGCTATGCTCCTGATAACAAATGTGACATTCTCCTTGTCTCTCCTTCGTACTTACCAAGAGAAATACATCCAAATAGTGTAGTATTTGTCCTAACCCCAACAATCACATGCACATTTATTCTTGGAATATGCTTTTGTTTTTTAATAAAGTCTATGCAATGCAGTGCTGCTGCCTCACTGTGTTGACCTCCTGCCTGCTGCCCTATTGCCCGGGGAGGTAAACAGACATAATATCGAATTGTAAATATCGAATTGCCAAAATAGCGAGTTGTAAATATAGAATGGACAGAATATCGAATTGCCAAAATATAGTGGTTAAGAATATCGAAATTCAGGTAAGAAATATCTATTGTCAAAATATCGACAGTCATAATATAGTTGTTAAAAATATCGAATTTTTTTATAGTGTTTTAAGTGTTAGTATATGTGTTAAAAGTATGTATTATTTTTGTAATGTATGTTTTAATTTTTATAAAGTAAGGAATTTTGTTATTTAATTTTTGCGTAATTTAATTCTGTAGCGGGTTGTGGGTTTATAGGGGAATAGGGTGGGAAGTAATTTAATTATAGTAAATTAAATATTAATTTTTAGGAATTATTAATTATATTTAATTTAATTGTGCGTTTTAGTTCTGTAGCGGGTTGTGGGTTTATAGGGGAATAGGGTGGGAAGTAATTTAAATTTAAATAAGTAATTATTAAATTTTATTTATTGGTATTGATAAATAATTCATTGTTAATTAATTATTAATTGGTAATTAATTTTTATTAATTGGTAATTAATTTTTATTAATTGGTAATTAATTTTTATTAATTTTTTAATTGATAATTATATTAATTGTATTAATGTATTATTCAGAGCGGGTTGTGGGTTTATAGGGGAATAGGGTGGGAAGTAATTTAATTGTAAATCAGTAATTATTTATTTGTATTTATTGGTATTAAGTATTAATTTATTGTTAATTAATTCTTATTTGGTAATTAATTTTATTAATTGGTAATTAATTTTTATTAATTGGTAATTAAGTTTTAATAATTGGTAATTAATTTTTTATTAATTGGTAATTAATTTTTATTAATTGGTAATTAATTTGTATTAATAGGTAATTAATTTTTAAGAAATAATATTTATTGGTATTTAGAGTTAATTATTAAATATTTTGTAATTGGTAAGTCATTTTAATTAATTTTTTATTGGTATTGATAATTATTTTATTTTTATTAAAATATTAAATCATTATTTTCCCTACTGTTGCACTCTTTGGAGTGGGAATACTAATTTTTACCCCTACGCTATCCAACGCTTTCCCTACTGTTGCACTCACTGGAGTGGGAATAGTAATTTTTACCCCTACGCTATCCAACTCTTTCCCTACTGTTGCACTCTCTGGAGTGGGAATAGTAATTTATACCCCTACGCTATCCAACGCTTTCCCTACTGTTCCACTCTCTGGAGTGGGAATAGTAATTTTTACCCCTACGCTATCCAACGCTTTCCCTACTGTTGCACTCTCTGGAGTGGGAATAGTAATTTTTACTCTCCCGCTATCCAACGCTTTCCCTACTGTTGCACTCACTGGAGTGGGAATAGTAATTTTTACCCTCCCGCTATCCAACGCTTTCCCTACTGTTGCACTCACTGGAGTGGGAATAGTAATTTTACCCTCCCGCTATCCAACGCTTTCCTACTGTTGCACTCTCTGGAGTGGGAATAGTAATTTTTACCCTCCCGCTATCCAACGTTTTCCCTACTGTTGCACTCTCTGCAGTGGGAATAATAATTGTTACCCCTACGCTATCCAACGTTTTCCCTACTGTTGCACTCTCTGGAGTGGGAATAGTAATTTTTACCCTCACGCTATCCAACGCTTTCCCTACTGTTGCACTCACTGGAGTGGGAATAGTAATTTTTACCCTCCCGCTATCCAATGCTTTCCCTACTGTTGCACTCACTGGAGTGGTAATAGTAAATTTTACCCTCCCGCTATCCTACGCTAAAAATATTGAATATTTTTTATAAATATTACGTTAATATATATATGTATTAAAAAATAAAAATGTATGTTTTTTTTTTTTTTAACTTACATTAATTATTTATTAATTTTAAAGTTATTTAAGTATTTTTAAGTATGTTTTAGTTAATTATATATATTATTTCATTAATTTTACATTACTTTTAAGATATTTAAAAAATTCGATATTTTGACTAACTATATTTTTTACAACTATATTTTGGATTCGATATTTTTGTACTTACCTGTTTGTAGATAGGCATTCGATATTTTGGCATTCTATATTTTTACTTCGATATTGTTGTAGGTCGATATTCTTGTATTCGATATTCTGTCAGTGATCCGCCTGGGGAGAAGGACTTGACCTGCACTTCTTGAACCAAGAACCCTAGATTGACTCCAAGGGCTAGTTGGCTGGCCTCTTGACTTTAGCCTCAGGGACAGAAGGCTCCAACAACCTTGACCCAGGACCTAGACTCTGTCATTTGTGATTCTACCCTGCCAAGTGGTGCAACCCCAGTCCTGGAGCCTTGGAAGTGGACCCCTGTAGCCACTTCATGCTCCATTACGGTTGGCCCGAACTTGCGGCTTTGCCCCGGTCTGGCGTGACCAGATATCCACAGTTGGCGCTTTATGGCTTTTGGTGCTATTTTCTCTAAAAATATTGAAATGTAATATCTCCAGTTCTGCTAATTGGATTTTTGTCATTTTGGTCTTTTTTCATTTATTAAAACATACTCTATTTTTCTAACTCTGTTGTGGGCTCCTTTTGTGGTGTGTTTCCATCTGTGCTGAAGTATTGCATAAATATTTTGCACATTGCCTCTGAGTTAAGACTGCTGTGTGCCAAGCTACCCGAAAGGTTGAGCACAGGTTAATTTAGGGTTTGCTTGTGACTTCACCGTTAGAAGAATTGAGGTACAGGCATCACACACTGACGGCCCTTGAAGACATGCACATATCCTCAAGGTACATATATATGGCATTAGGAACAGTAAATCTATATTTACTTACATATACATACCTTCATTGTATTTTGTTGCCAACATTTCGGCTATGATCTTTTTGTAGAATGATAGCTAAATCTTTTAGGGCCAGATGTAGGTAATTCTGAAATACTGAGTCCTTAATAGCGAATTTTACCGATTCGCTATCAATCAATCAATCAATCAATCAATCATATCATTTGTAAAGCGCACTACTCACCCGTGAGGGTCTCAAGGCGCTGGGGTGGGGAATGCTGCTACTGCTCGAAAAGCCAGGTCTTGAGGAGTTTTCTGAAGGTCAGCAGGTCTTGGGTCTGCCGTAGGTGGATGGGGAGAGTGTTCCAGGTCTTGGCGGCGAGGTGGGAGAACGATCTGCCAGCGGAGGTCGCTCTTCGGAAGCGGGGGACAGTGGCGAGGGCGAGGTCGGCGGAGCGGAGCTGGAGGGTGGGGGTGTAGAAGCTGAGTCGTCTGTTGAGGTACGTTGGTCCGGTGTTGTGCTATTAAGAACTCGGTATTTCAGATGTATGTAAAAAATCGGTAAAAATTACCTATTCGGTAATAACCGGTAAAAATTACCGATTCGGTAATAATCGGTAAAAATTTGCGATTCGGAATGAATCGGTAAAAATAATTACCTATTCCCTAATACCGATTCGGTAATTAGCGAATCAGTAATTTAAAAAATCGGTAATTGTTGAATCAGCCAATCCTGTGCTTCCTCATTACCTCACAACCAGGAAGTGGCCACACCCATGCAGCTGCACTGATCCTGAAGCTGTTTGAGAGGCAGGGAGCACAGCAAACAAGCCAGGAGCAACTCTTCCAACTTTTTGCTGACAACACTGAGCAAATATGGCCAATCAGGAGAGGGAGAAGGAGGCAGCTGAACGCAGGAGAAAACATAAATTCAGTGAGAGGGAGCTGGAGGTCCTTATTGAGGAAGTCACAAAGGACCACGACAAACTTTTTGGGAAACAATCTCTGCACATGCCTGAATCCCAGAAGAGGCAGATATGGCTGGTCATCCAAGAAAAGATCAATGCCATTGGAGTAACCCAGCGCTCCATTGAGGAACTCAAAAAACGCTGGTATGACCTGATTAAGCGTGCAAAGGAGAGGCTGGCAGAGAGAAAGAAGCAAGCCAACCTGACAGGTGGAGGGAGAAACACAGCACCTGCACCAACTGCCCTGGATCTCCTGGTCGAGTCCACCCTCCAGCCGGAGAGTGTGAGTGGGATTGGGGATGCAGACAGCTCATCCAGAGCTGGCAACAAACAAGGTAAGATGCATGCACTGCATGCTGTGCCCCCCAATCCCTAACCCCAATCCCCAATGAGGCATTGTGAATCCCACTCCAGTACATGTTTTACTAAAAACCAGCAATGCATTATGGGAGATGTAGTCAGAAGTAACACATGTCAGAACAGTCAGTCCACTGAACCCAAAGGCATGTGACACACATCAGCAATTATCAAGCAGAGGACAGTCAGTTTCATTGGCAGGCATGACATTTATTATTACGCAAATGCTGCCAGACAAGTGAGCAAATGTACATTCTGTCTCCACAGGCGAGCCATCGCCGCAGGGCTGCAGAGGGAGCACAGGAAAGGCACCCAGGAGAGAGAGGACACAGGAGGAGGAGGTCCTGTCGCCTGCAGGGAACACCACCCCACCACCACCACCACCACCACCATCACCACCACCACCATCACCACCACCACCACCATCACCACCATCACCACCATCACCGAGAGCCAGGAGGCATGCAGTGGCCAGCCTACAGCAGATGGAGGTGTCCGAGGAGGACAGCATGGGAGGCCAACAGTCCACGGTTGCTGAGGATGCCAACGGTGCAGGCTCACAGTCCCCCACCGAGCGCCCCCAGACAGGTGCCAGACGCCGCAGGGCAAGGGCAGCCAGTCCAGCTTCACAGGGCGAGGATCAGAGTGTGTTTGCCGGTCTTGAGGGGAACATGCTCAAGGTGCAGCGCCTGCAAGGCAAAGCAATAAGGTCAGTCCAGCGGCAGATGGTACGAATGAATGGGCACATGCTGCGAATCGAGAAGGGCATCAGTAGCATGAACAATACTGTGGCTGAGGGCATGAGGGACATGTCCGAGGCAGTGAGGCTGCTGTGTAGCAAATTGGATGAGGACCGTTTGGCCAGGCGCAGGGAGAGGCAAAAACTTGACAACTACACCAAGGCGGGGAACCGCCTCTCCTCTGCCACCTCTCTGCTCTGCAGGCGCTCGGTGGCCATGCAGGAGGAGATGGCCCACTGCAGCCGTGACGTGGCAAGGGGGCTGGTCACAGTGACCAGTGCACTAGAAGTGCTACAGACAAACCAGGTTGCCACTACAGGTGATGGGGGGGATAGTGAAGAGGCTACTAGCCGCAGTAGCATCACACCCCCTATAACGGAGTCCAGGAGGCGCAGCGAACGTCACAGCGCTGCCACAGGACAGACTGCCAGTGAGGACAGTGTGCCCAAGGAACGCAGCATTGCTGCGCGTGGGCGCAGGAAGTAATGCCAGCCATCACATGGTTTACCGAAATGGGTGATGTAACCCTTTTGGTTTTGTAACCTGCATTAAAATTTGGCCTGGCATGTGAAGCCCTTCATGTTGTGGTGGTGTGCTATGGCAATTAAACACCGTCACTGGCTGTGTCTCCTTACTTACTCAGAAATAGTTGCGTGTTATCTCTGCCCGTCTATGTCTCCCATCTGGTGCTGCTGCCACACCTGCTGCGCTGTGCTCTGGCTGTGGACAGTCCTCATCCTCGTCCTCAGAGTCAGTTAGTTCCACTGCTGTTCCTTTCTTTGTGGCAAGTTTATGCAGCATGGCACATGTTGCTATTATTTTACAGCAGATGATGGGGCGGTACTGACGTGCACCTCCACTTTTGTGGAGGCAGCGGAACCTGCTTTTTAAGAGTCCGAAGGTGCGCTCCACAACGTTGCGCGTGCTTTTATGTGCCACATTGTATCTTCTCTCACTTGGTGTGGATGGGTTGAGGTGTGGAGTCAGGATAAATGCCCGCACGGCATATGCACTGTCACCTAAGTGAGAAAGGAAGTGCCATTAATATGGGTCACCAACACATTCATCCAAGGTATACATCAGGGTGTGTCACATTGATTACCTAGTAGGTATCCTTCTCCAAATTCACCCCCAGCCAGACGTGTGTAGATCCCACTGTTCCTGAATATGTAGGAGTCATGGGTACTCCCTGGAAATTTGGCCACAATGTCAGTGATGATGTGGTCCGCATCGCATATCACCTGCACGTTGATGGAATGCGTAGATTTGCGGTTCCGGTATATATACTCTGTAGCTGCAGGTGGGCAGATTGGTATGTGTGTCCCATCAATGCACCCTATTACATGTGGGAACTGTGCCTTTTGGTAAAAATCCAGCTTTGTCTTCTGCAGTTCCGCCTGTGTGCTGGGGAAGCGTATGTAGTGATGCATTCTTTGCATCATGGCATCCAAGAAAGAGTTGAAGAAACGGGACAGGCAACTCTGTGACACACCACCTGCCACAGCTATCACCCCCTGGTAACTTCCTGATGCAAGTAGGTGCAGGCTACAGAGCACCTGAACATGTGTTGGTATTGCGTGCGCCCTTGGTGTCTGATGCTCCAGGAGTGGGTGCAGGTCCTGTATCAGGTCTAGGATGGTTTGGGGGTGTAGCCTGTACCTCTCATGGATTTCAGCCTCAGTCAGTTTGAAGAGTGTAACGCGCAGTCTATACACGCGCTCCTCCAGTCTCCAGATCCTCAGTCCTGCTGCTTTCAAACGTAGCCGCCTTGCAATTACGTAGAGGGCCGCCATTGTGTTCACACTGTTGCATTTTGGGGCTGTTTAAATGCAGTGCACCTGATTACCACCTGCTTTGAGTCAGTGGTAATTAGCGACTCCTAAATACCGAAATATCGAAAATTCGTTATTACCGATTTTTGGTACATCGGATTTGCGATTATTTCAGGATTTCTTATTTACCGAATCAGTATTTAGGGGTTTCGGTGTCTGCTAATCGCTAATTAAGGAATCAGTAACTGGTTTCCCTTATTTTTACCAATTCCTTATTTGCGATGGCGTTCGGTGTTACCTACATTGCACATGGCTGAATACCGGTCGGTAACGCTGAAATTCTGCAAATTTCGGCGTTACCGACCAGTATTTAGCCACCTACATCTGGCCCTTAGTCTGTAATGTTGTGGGACTTCATCCTGTTAGAACAGTGCTTCTTGACCCGATGAATGACCCAGTGCACTCAGCTCGGCCATGATTTGCTAAAATTTGCCGCACAGCTCTCCATATAAATCGTCAGTACTGTGTTTTACTAACAGTGAAAAAATATTCTGTCTCATTTATAAAGCCATGCACTGACGATGTAGTAAAGCGATACCAAAGGGGACGATGGACCGAGCGTTTGAGCAAATCAAACACTCACCCCCAGTCAACTGATCTGGGTTTAATCCATCATCATTCTTTAGCTCACTCCACCACCCCAGTTCAGACATGGCCATATGCAAATCAGTCTGACCCTGTGCACCATGGGAACAGTCCAGCCCGAACTGCCAAGCCATGTCTTCCCTGGACCGGAAACAAGCATCCTGGGACCGGTTTCTGGCCATTCAGCCGTCATCAGCCAGGCTAGCTTGAATCCAGTGGCAAAGTGAGCAAGGGACCCACGTCTGGGCATACCCTGCCAACTTAGGGCGAACAAAGCGATACCAAAGGGGACGATGGACGGAGCGTTGGAGCAAATCAAACACTCACCCCCAGTCAACTGATCTGGGTTTAATCCATCATCATTCTTTAGCTCACTCCACCACCCCAGTTCAGACATGGCCATATGCAAATCAGTCTGACCCTGTGCCTCATGGGAACAGTCCAGCCCGAACTGCCAAGCCATGTCTTCCCTGGACCGGAAACAAGCATCCTGGGACCGGTTTCTGGCCATTCAGCCGTCATCAGCCAGGCTAGCTTGAATCCAGTGGCAAAGTGAGCAAGGGACCCACGTCTGGGCATACCCTGCCAACTTAGGGCGAACAAAGCGATACCAAAGGGGACGATGGACGGAGCGTTTGAGCAAATCAAACACTCACCCCCAGTCAACTGATCTGGGTTTAATCCATCATCATTCTTTAGCTCACTCCACCACCCCAGTTCAGACATGGCCATATGCAAATCAGTCTGACCCTGTGCCTCATGGGAACAGTCCAGCCCGAACTGCCAAGCCATGTCTTCCATGGACCGGAAACAAGCATCCTGGGACCGGTTTCTGGCCATTCAGCCGTCATCAGCCAGGCTAGCTTGAATCCAGTGGCAAAGTGAGCAAGGGACCCACGTCTGGGCATACCCTGCCAACTTAGGGCGAACAAAGCGATACCAAAGGGGACGATGGACGGAGCGTTTGAGCAAATCAAACACTCACCCCCAGTCAACTGATCTGGGTTTAATCCATCATCATTCTTTAGCTCACTCCACCACCCCAGTTCAGACATGGCCATATGCAAATCAGTCTGACCCTGTGCCTCATGGGAACAGTCCAGCCCGAACTGCCAAGCCATGTCTTCCCTGGACCGGAAACACGCATCCTGGGACCGGTTTCTGGCCATTCAGCCGTCATCAGCCAGGCTAGCTTGAATCCAGTGGCAAAGTGAGCAAGGGACCCACGTCTGGGCATACCCTGCCAACTTAGGGCGAACAAAGCGATACCAAAGGGGACGATGGACGGAGCGTTTGAGCAAATCAAACACTCACCCCAGTCAACTGATCTGGGTTTAATCCATCATCATTCTTTAGCTCACTCCACCACCCCAGTTCAGACATGGCCATTTGCAAATCAGTCTGACCCTGTGCCTCATGGGAACAGTCCAGCCCGAACTGCCAAGCCATGTCTTCCCTGGACCGGAAACAAGCATCCTGGGACCGGTTTCTGGCCTTTCAGCCGTCATCAGCCAGGCTAGCTTGAATCCAGTGGCAAAGTGAGCAAGGGACCCACGTCTGGGCATACCCTGCCAACTTAGGGCGAACAAAGCGATACCAAAGGGGACAATGGATGGAGCGTTTGAGCAAATCAAACACTCACCCCCAGTCAACTGATCTGGGTTTAATCCATCATCATTCTTTAGCTCACTCCACCACCCCAGTTCAGACATGGCCATATGCAAATCAGTCTGACCCTGTGCCTCATGGGAACAGTCCAGCCCGAACTGCCAAGCCATGTCTTCCCTGGACCGGAAACAAGCATCCTGGGACCGGTTTCTGGCCATTCAGCCGTCATCAGCCAGGCTAGCTTGAATCCAGTGGCAAAGTGAGCAAGGGACCCACGTCTGGGCATACCCTGCCAACTTAGGGCGAACAAAGCGATACCAAAGGGGACGATGGACGGAGCGTTTGAGCAAATCAAACACTCACCCCCAGTCAACTGATCTGGGTTTAATCCATCATCATTCTTTAGCTCACTCCACCACCCCAGTTCAGACATGGCCATATGCAAATCAGTCTGACCCTGTGCCTCATGGGAACAGTCCAGCCCGAACTGCCAAGCCATGTCTTCCCTGGACCGGAAACAAGCATCCTGGGACCGGTTTCTGGCCATTCAGCCGTCATCAGCCAGGCTAGCTTGAATCCAGTGGCAAAGTGAGCAAGGGACCCACGTCTGGGCATACCCTGCCAACTTAGGGGCGAACAAAGGGGACGATGGACGGAGCATGCACAAAATGCTGTATTAGCACAATGCTAGGCGTTATACCATGGTGCAAAGGTGTAACAATAAGCTCTTGTGCTTGTACTTGAGGTACACCCCTCAGTGCAAATTTCTACGCAACAACAACCATCCAAGTGTAAGCATGCATAACATGTGCAATTTCATGAAAATGACACATTACATGTGGAATTATCACATGACATTTCTCTTGCTCTTTGTTTTCACCTGATTTTATTTGCCATTATTAGTTCAGGTGTTTGTGTTTTTCCCAGCCCTATAAGCACCCTTCATTAACAGGCATCTTGTGGGAGGTGATGCAGAGACATTTGGCATTGTGCATGTTTCAACATTTTGTGTACTTTTTGAGACATTTCACATAATTGTGGAGAAAGTACACTTTCTGACTGGTGTCTTGTTTTGTGGCTGTGTCATGATTTTTGATGGAAAACTAAAGTTTTATTACGCTATCGGACGAACTGACTTCAGAACCAGCCCCTCTGCCATTCTGTTTGCAACCTTCTCTTTATGACAGAAACAAACAGACAAGGATAAGGCTGGAACAGGGCTGCTTTCATCAGATCTCGCTCGGCCGCTCTGGGCCCCTGGAGCACCAGTGACCCTTGGGACAAACCCCATGCCAGCCCTGGACATTGCCCTCCCAGACTTTAAGGAGCACTGCCTTCCAGAGCGCAACCACTGCCGCAAAACATCAGCTGCCGACCAGCAAGGAGCAACCTCAGCTGCTGACCAGCTAACACACTGCCTGCCGTAGGACAACCGGCACCGCAGCCGCCCGATCCCATTTGATTCTTAAAGCTGCACGGCACTCCTGCCAGCAGCTGACTTGTAAGCACTTGGTCGTGGAGGGTCCAGGAGAGGACTCTCGTTCCGGTGGCCCCGGAGTGCCCAGCCATATTCCCCCTTCACCACAGTAAAACTACTAAGCTCCTGAAGATGGCCCGTGAATCCTCCCAATGGGTAGAGCCAACATGGCGGCACCTGAAGTCGAGAAGTGACCATACCAGCATTTCCGGCGGCATTGAAGGTGACCGCAGCCTGAAAACCATCAGCAGAGCTAATGGGCAGTTTTGTGCACCTGAGCACGTGATGGGGGAGCTGAGGTGGAGGCCCCCGCTACATGAGAGAGATGCCCGGTCGGCTGCTTGACTAAACACTCCTCCAACTTGAAGTGCAAGGCCTGAGAGACTGCTCAGACATTCTCAGAGGGGCGAGGTGAGTGCTTACGATTCCCACTTCACTCCTACATCTCAAAAGCCAGTGTGATAGTGGGGGGCCATGGGTTGCGCTCCCTGTTGCCCACATCAGGCCTCAACATTTTCCAGCACTCCTTCAGCGATGGTGCGCAGTGTAGGCCCCCCTGCTGACTCCACCACAACATATTTCAATTTAATTCCTACCAGCACCAGATTGTGGCACACAATCTCCTGCAGCGCAGGTAGTTTCGTATGAAATCCCACACAGAGAAACAGTGCCAATCTGCCTGTCCCTAACATTGCGACCAAAAAGACATTGTGCTCGCTACTGTGATAACTGGCAATCCTGGGGTCTTTAAGCTTCAAAACCCTTAAAATAAATTAATATTACTTGATTATGCCCACTGACTGACCTGATTTATGTCGAGGTCGGACAGCTTCCTTCTGAACCTTCTGTTTGCCAGTAACTCCCCTTCTGAAATTCACCACAATAGAAAGTGGAATTCATTCCTCCACTAAACGGTGGCCATGTTGAATTGGATTTGATTCCATCCTCTGGAGAGTTACAAACTACAGGGACCATACAGACATGTTTGTCCTTTAATGGCCAGTTCCTCCAACCCAACATAACCAGCCCAGCCAACGTCTGAATATTGTTACAATCCCAGCTGATCACCATACAGATGGCATTGGGATTGTGTCCCTCTAATTCCAAGAACATAGTGCACCTCACAAGGCTGTGGACAATTGCACAATGCCAATCTTTACCCTAGTAATAGTTATCTATATCATACCTATTACCTTCCATCTTGTACCACCCTCTAACATGACAGAGACACCCGTTGGCTCCAGCTCCCCACCATCGCACCTGTCCATGTCCGGTACCAATACTTTCAAGATCAAATTCCCCCCAAATCTTTCCAAATAGGCAAAGAAAATCCTGAAACATAGGCCCCTGAGAGACCACCTGGAAACTCTCTTTCAGACCAATACTATTGCCAAAGCAAAGGTGCACTAAAAAACATCTTTCTCCTCTTCACACACAACACTGACCTATGGATCAGGTCCCTATGCAATTTTCTCCCATCCTTCTCTATCTCTAACATACCCTTTGGTCGCAAACTCAAATGCTTTTCTTCTTTTGACCTCTTGGGCAACTTTGCTATCTCCACCTACAACAATGGGAAGATCAGGTTTCAAACCAACTACACAATCCTGGCCACAGTTGACCATTTTAATCCCACTCTCAAGGCCTCCGAAGATCCTCCATGCTCCCCTCTCCATTAATCCCAAACACCCCCACCCACTCCCCACCCCTTATGGTCCACCCAGACATCCCCTCTCTCCCTGGACTCCCTTGCAGTTTGATATTCCCCCCTCAACCCATTGCTCAAAGCCTACACCAGACCGTGAACTCCCCCACATACCATCTCCACACTGCCCATCTCCAACCTCCCACACTCCAGTATCTCCCCCACCGGTCACCCTTCCCACCCTCTTCTCTGCCCCACAGTCAACACATATTCCTCCCTGTCCCTCCCCTCCTTAATAGCCCACTGCCCTAACCTCTCCACACACCAGATACCAACAACCTACATCTCCCCCAATCATAACTGATGAACATAACTGGCCTCTGCTCAACAGCTCTTTTCCTCATTCTCACACCTCTCCAGAAGAATCAACATCCTCTCATCAGCTCTTTCCCATCTAAGCGTCTCCCTATCCTCCCATTGCTGCTCCTTCCTTCACCCCCACCGACCCTCAACCCCATACCCTCTTACGTACTGAGAGACAGCCGTCTACCCAGACCCAAACGGAAAAAATCTCCCATAGACATCTTAGAACTATCCTATCTCCTAGAGAGTTACGCAGCTTCAAGTTCCACCCCCACCCTCTATTCCCGCAGTGGGCTACCCGATCTCCACCATTATCTCAAACCGCAATCAAACTAACACACACCATTCCGATGTACGTTCACCCCCTCTTAACTTGATGCAAATCCCAACATCCCTCCCTGAACAGCCTAGCCATAAAGTATACAACTTCTCCCTGAACTGCATGCTTCACAGTTGTCGGTTTGCAGTCAAATACTATCTAAAGATATCGGCCTCGATCCTGGACCATGATCTTGATATCCTGATCCTCACTGAAACATAGCTCAACGACTCATCTAACCATGCTCTAGACGGGGGGCGTGGCTACGGCGCGTTGCGAAATGGCTGCCTGTTGAGGGAGCTCCGCAGGCCAGGCTGCAATATCCGGCAAATACCATATGCTCAACTCGGCCTGAGACCGAGAACAACGTATGCCCTGATTACTGGACCTTTTCTGTACCAGCGGCTGCAATCTGCGAGCCTGGTCGCGACCTGGAACCCCCGAACTGCCAAGCGGCACGGATCGGCGGACCTGCCGAGAACATGGCCGCCGTCATCTAAATCCCAGACGTGGCTGTGGAGGGTGTCTGGCGAGTGGCGAGGCCGGCTGTGAGCGGGGTGTCCTGTGTGACTGCGGAGACATCCTGAGGTGACCCGGGACGGCCGCTGACCTACACATGAAGCGCAGCAGAGGCGGAGACTGCCATCGCCGGAGAGAGGGGGACCTGTGCGAGGCGGAGGAAAGAGACTGTGGTGACCCGATCGAGCCGTGGAACTCCCGCCTAAGAAGTCCATCACTCATAAGGTAGGAGCGACTGGGCTCTGCTCGGCCGGCGCTGTGCTAGGCATTGCGGGGCGGCCGGGACCTGCACCGCGGCTATTGCGTTGGGGGTCCTGCGGTCAGCGCCGTGTGTGCTAAGGCTTGTGCGGGTCTTTGGGGCCTAGTCTGCCTCCTGCAGTTGAGGTGCTCCCCCTGATCGCTGTTGTGGATCTGGGGCGGTACGCGGAGGGCTGCGGGCGCCGTCAGACACCCCCTCGCTGGGCTTGCGGGGGTTTGTCTTTAGTACGGTGCGCGGGCCGTCCGATCCTGCTCTACCTCCGCGTGGTGGCTGGGCGGTGGGCCCTCCTGTGTTGTGCTCCTGGTTGGGCGGCGGCGGTGATCGCGGGCGGCCCTACGATGTCACTCCACTGTAGCCTGACCGTCTCTGCATAGGTGGGCTGCGGCCTTGGCACCTGTGTCGGCCTTCCCTGACTGATCCGCTGGGAATAGACCGGATCCGGCCGCAAATACGGCTCACTGGGGACAGTAGACTGCCTTTAACAAACGTGGGGGCGCCACTGTACCGGCCCTCGTTGGCTGTGGACTGCCATACTGCCCGCTGCCTACAGTGCGACCCGCTGTGATACCGGCGATTGGCGAATATGGGCAAAACGGACCCCAAGCAGCCCAAACTCCCCTTTGAGAGTGTGAGGCGCACCCGCACGGCGGAAACCCCGCTGGGCACAGGCACACCGGACAATGCTGATGACCCAGAGGAAGACCTGAGAACAATACTGCTTGAGGTGCGCACCGGTCTAAAAACAATAGACAGTAAGATCGATGCTCTTGCGACCAGCCTGGATGCCGTCAAACAAAAGGTAGATGTGCACGAGACCAGACTGGATGTCCTGGAAAACAGGCTATCAGACACCCATGATGCCACTGCTGAGACGAGAACGCAGGTCCTGAACATGGAGCGAGTACTGGAGGTCATCAAGCTGAAAAATGAAGATTTAGAAGCGCGTTCGCGCCGAAACAATGTCTGTATTCTTGGCCTTCCGGAATCGACAGCCATCTCAAAGATGGAGACTTACATCGATAACCTACTCCGCGAGCTGTTTGGTCCAGTGTTGTCTCCGGTTATGATTGTGGAGAGGGCACATAGATCCCTTGGCCCTCGGCCGGCTCCCGGGACTCCGCCGCGGCCAATAATAGCACGCCTGCTGAATTATGCGGATAGAGATGCAATACTCCGTGAAGCAAGAGCTAAAAGTCCGGTCGTACATCAAGGCAACACCCTGTCCTTCTATCCGGACTACACACCGACTGTGCAGGCAGCTCGCAGGGAGTTTCAGCCGGTGAAACGAATCCTGCAGTCCGCCTCTGTTCCTTATGCTATGCTTTACCTGGCCAAACTGAAAATCACCCATGAAGATAAGGCACACTTTTTTACAGAGTCTAAATCGGCCTTGAAATTTGCGAAACACATCTGCCCTCGCAAACCTCACAAGTCTGTTTCTCAGAATGCTGCTTCGTCGCCATCCCACAGCGATGCGGATTGATGGTCAAGCTACACTAATGCCCAATAGGGGAACCAAAGTGCAGGCCCACCTGGACTGGTGTCTTACCAATTTACTCCCCATGGCTGTTCTTTCGGATTGTAAACTGTGATATTGTACTAGATTCGCGACCTGCCTCTGTAGGGTCTCCCTCATAATGGATGTGTCCCTAACCTACATGGAAGGGCTGACTAGTTGTTTAGTAATCCTTTTGGGGTCTCAGTGAGAGTCAATTACACTGCATACGCAGTCTGGCCACCCTGCCTATCGGTGGATGTTCGCCGCTGTTCCTCCCCCCCAGAGGGTGATCCCCTATTTGGTTGTAACTTTTGATATATTTGGGGTAATTTTAGGGATGGGGAGGGTTTTTTTTCTCGACCTAATTGGGAGGTTGGAGTGGGAGGAGGGTGGGTGGGGGGACACCGTGCGTTTGCATGTAGCCAATGTAACTATACAGCCATGTTGAAGGATGTTTTTCTTGAATGGATCAATACCAAGGTTATCTACTGTACTGCTCACTTAATACATTATGACACTCAGATGATTACTGTGCCTTCATTTTATGATGCCACAGGGCTCCATGGGTGAGAAATATACACTGATAACATGGAACATTAGAGGGCTCAACTCCCCGAAGAAATCCCGACAAGTGCTTGCATACTTAATTCGTCATGGCGCCCAGGTCGTACTCCTACAGGAGACGCACTTGACCAAGGCATCGGAGGTGAACTTTGCGCGTAGTTGGGCGGGCTTCAGGCTGGCCTCCTCCTATTCATCCTATGCCAGGGGAGTAATTATACTGATTAAAAAAGGGGTCCCGTTTGTGCCTCATCGTACCCACACAGATGGAGAAGGTAGATGCGCGATGGTTCAGGGCAAGCTAGGAGATACACTACTCACTATCATATCTATGTATGGCCCCATAGCAGATGAGCCGGAGGTGTTCTATCGCATGTATAGCGAGCTCAGACAGTGGCCCGAGACAGCTATAGTGTGGGGTGGGGACCTCAACACATATTTAGATCCCACACTTGATAAGTCCAACCCCCAGAGCAACCGCACCCCTAGAGTAGCTCGGAGCGTTAACCAAGCCATGCTGGAATTTGGACTGGTGGATGTGTGGCGGCTGCACAACGCCTCCACTAGGGAGGGCACACATGCTACGCCTGCACACAACAGTTGGTCTAGGCTAGACTATTGGCTGCTTGACGAGAGTACAGCGGAATGGGTGACAGAGGTCACTCACTACCCGCGAACGCTTTCTGATCATAATCCTGTACAGCTTTCCCTCTGTGTCCCTACTCCCACCCGCCGCCCGTTCACATGGCGCTTCCGATCGGAGGCACTCCTTGAACCACTATATAACGATACTGTTCGTAAGGCCATAGAGAATTACTTTCGTGAAAATACAGGCACCGTGGAGACCGTCTCCTCACTATGGGAAGCGTTCAAGGTAACGATTCGGGAGTCTGTATGAGCACAACCGCCGGAATATTGAAGGATTTACGTACACAACTCCACAAGATAGAGACCTCCCTAAAAAACTTGAGAGTGCCTATACAGTTAGCCCCTCCTAGACAAGCTATCGCGCATCCAAACTCTGATTCAAGATTATGACGCGGCCGCGGACACAGAACTAAGATACATCAACCGCAGACACATGGCCAGGCGCTATGGCGAGGGCGGGAGACCGGGCCGCACATTGGCTAGGAAAATCAAAGCGGTCGAGGACCACTACCATGTTGACAAGATAGTTGATTCTCAAGGCCAGGAACATTACACCCCATTGAACATTTTAGAGCAGTTTAGGGAATATTATGCTAGCATGTACGAATCACGCGGGACGGGACCAGACTCCGCAACTGAGGACTACCTGGATAACATAGCGTGCGCTTGGCTAGCTGACGGTCACAGAGAGTATTTGAACCAACCGCTGGATGTGGCGGACATCAAGGCCGCGATATGTGCCCTGCCGAATGCCAAGGCTCCAGGCCCGGATGGCCTGACCGTGGAATTCTATAAGGCTTACGCGGACCTCCTGGCCCCTTTCTTACTAGCGATGTACGACGAGGCGCATGATACTGGTGTGCTGCCTCCATCTCTCCGGCAGGCTCTTATCATAACCCTTCTTAAAAAGATAAGCCCCCGGACGCCTGTGAATCTTATCGGCCTCTATCTTTGATCAATACGGACGCAAAAATCTTGGCCAAGATCCTGGCCACCCGACTCCAGCCATTAATGCAACGACTGGTCTTGCCGGACCAGTCGGGGTTTATACCGGAGCGCTCCACTTCCCACAACGTACGAACCATTTTTGCTATGCTGCATGTCCTAGATCCCAACCTGCGTGCTGCTGCTGTTATGCTCGACGCTGCTAAAGCGTTCGACTCCATTGAATGGGACTATATGTTCCGTATTTTACAGCGCATGGGTTTCCCGCCATTGTTTTTGGGCTGGATTAGGATTCTGTATGCGGCTCCGTCGGCCAGAGTCCGAGTTGGGGGACTGACATCAGAGGCATTTGCTATTGAGAGAGGCACGCGTCAGGGGTGCCCCCTGTCGCCACTACTCTTTGCCATTGCTATCGAGCCATTGGCGTGTGCAATACGGCAGAGGCACAGAGAGACCGCCCTAAATTTTAATCATAGACCGGTCGGCATCTCACTCTACGCCAATGATATGGTTCTATTTCTGAGGGAGCCAGAGCGCTATCTAGCACAGGTGTTGCGGGAATACACCAGATTCGGACTAATCTCGGGCCTTACCATCAACTGGGACAAATCGCTTATCATCCCCCTGACGGCAGTTACCTCCGCACCCCCACTGGAATACCCTATATTGTGGACTGTAGACCCGGTCAAGTACCTGGGAATCTGGGTCCACCGGGACCCTGAGACGGTGGTAAGGGAGAACTATGGGCGGGCCTGCGCCAAGCTGGATCGACATATTGATACCTGGACGACACTGCCGTTGTCCCTCGCGGATCGTGTTGCTATTCTTAAAATGGTGGTGTTACCCCGCTTCCTGTACCTTTTCTCTAACATACCAATTAAGTTGACGCAGGGGTTCTTCAGCACATTGCGGACCTCTATTCTCCGGTTGATATGGGGAGGCAAACAGGCTCGTGTGGCCTGGGACACTCTCACTCTAGACTACATTAAAGGGGTTTTAGTGTGCCAGACCTCTATCTGTACTACTTAAGCGCGCAGGCGCAATATGCATATTACTGGGTAAACACGCATGACTTCATACCCCATGTGGCGGTTGAGGACGGGGACGCATCGCCGGTGCCTCTCCGCAGTCTCCTCACTCACACACGACGCGAAAATCCAAAAACGGAAATAAATACGATCGACACTACAATAGCAGCCTGGCGTTCTATTGGGCAACTTGCGAGCAGGCTTCCACTCTATGCCCCAGCGATGACAATAGAATATCATGCGGCGCTTACCGTGACACAGGAGATTGGCCCCATGCGCTTGCTCAGAGAGGCGGGACTCACCACCATGCGGGACCTGTTCCCGGGCGGCACCTTCCTGTCCACGGAAGACATACAGTACGTTACTAATCCCACGCCACTCTTTCATTTTGCTATACACCGCCTGAGGCATGCTATCAGATCGCATTACCCCACGTATCCAGTTGAACCGCAGCCACTTCAGTCTCTACAAATGTTACTAACCACCCCCACGCGCAAGAAATTAATTACTAGGCTGTACAGAGCAATCAGGAATGAGAAAGTTGGTAGACCAGACAAAAGTTTAGCAAGGTGGAATGCGATACTG
This sequence comes from Calotriton arnoldi, assembly GCA_963921515.1. Classification (NCBI taxonomy): domain Eukaryota; kingdom Metazoa; phylum Chordata; class Amphibia; order Caudata; family Salamandridae; genus Calotriton; species Calotriton arnoldi. The sequence continues at coordinate 332,362 of CAWUFW010007652.1, read as the reverse complement.
CCCATACCTTTGACGCTGAAAGACTGGGAGCATGTGTGTGACCTTACCCGCAGACTCTCTCCCAACGGGAACCTACGCATTATCCACTTTAAATACGTACATCAGACGTATCACACGCCCCTTCGTCTATGCAAAGCTGGTTTGCGGGACAATAGCAGATGTAAACGTTGTGGGCGGGTGGAGGCTGATTTTATGCATCTTGCTTGGGAATGTGGGGGGTGGGTCACTACTGGGAACAGGTGGTGCAGCATATAAAAGAAATGTCAGGACTGGATGTTCAGTGTACACCTTCAGTTTGCCTTTTGAGCTACGTCCCTCATGCAAAGGGAGTATTGGGGAAGTTTGTGCGCATTGCTCTACTTCTGGCTAAGCGAGTGGTGGCTGTCACATGGGACTGCAGACGGATGCCCAGGGTTGCGACCTGGATCAGAGATATGGTTTATTGTAAGGAAACATTGGAACTATATGCGGAGGGGCTACCGATTTCCTCTAAACCTAGAGACATTTGGGAGCCACTACGTATGTACCTGCAAAGACAAACCGGCGCAGTCACGTGAACAGTGGCGTGTTGACCCCTCCACAGGCGGGAGTCTCATCTGCCATATGGACTGCTGGATTTTGGAATCTGAACTGTCCTCTCCCTTGTGGCACTATGGTATTGATTGTTCTTACTGTTGCATTTGGCTGTTCTAACACAAACAATGCTTTGTAACGCAGAAATGGTGTTTGTTATTTTTGAAACACAAAATAAAAAGATTTAAAAAAAAAAAAAAACATGCTCTAGACCTTCTACTTCCTCCCCATGACTCTATCTTACGTAGGGACCGGGAAGAAAAACTAGGCAGAGGTCTCGCACTCATTCACAGAAACTCACTGAGATGCAGGATTCTCCAAATGACTCAGTTTCAGTCTTGCGAATGCATGTCAGTGGAAATGCCTACATCCACTACCTCCAACGTCGGACTGAATGTGATTTACCATCCACTGGGTCATAACAATTCCTTCATCGAGGAATATATGGATCTCTTCACCTTTCAACTGATCAGCTCAGACAACACGATCGTCCTTGGAGACTTCAACATCCACTGGGGAATCAAGGGTAACAGCTTGGTGGACACCTTTACAGCCTTTCTCAAAGTTAATGATCTCCAACAACACTGCCTTAAATCCACACACCCCGAAGGCACCATCCTTGACCTGATAATCTCCAATTCTCCCAAACTAGAGTCATACGACCCCATTCCAGTTGACTGGTTTGACCACATGCAGATCCCATTCTCCCTCTCCGGCTCTAATACCAAAACTTCCGGGCAACCCAAGAAAGAGAATATATGGTTCAGGGGCATATCCAACCTTGACACAGAAGCCTTGGCCATCATGGCCGTTCTTACCCTAATCTCAATTACACCCCATTTTAAGATTAATGAGGCCACCGACAAGTACAACTCCTGCATGGAATCCCTTAGCGACAAATTTTCACCCCTGAAGTGCAAATTATCTAGACCAAAACCCTCCAGTCCTTGGTTCCCAAAAGAAGTTTACGAAGAAAGAAAGCTTATCAGAAAGTGTGAGAAAGAATGGAGATTAGCACCTTCTCACCGGAGCATAAATTAGCTTCGTATAGCGTGAAAGCAATACAAAGACCGAATACTTAGAGCCAAACCCTCTCACTTCAGAGCGCTCGTGAATTCTGCAAAGAACAGACCAATGTGCCTGCTCGAGGTTCTCGCACAAACTACCAACCCTCCACCACTTCAGCTCTTGAGCCATCAGTGGCCTGCTGCAACAACTTTGTGGATTTCTTTGATAGAAAGTCTGAGGCATCCATATCTCGCTACTCACCAGTGAACCTACAGAAACTGAGATTCTACCTTGCAAGGCACTTCATTCGTGGTCCTCTTTTTCCCCCTTTTCCGAACTAGAGCTCCAGCGAACAATCTCCAAAGTGAAACCCTCAAACCACCTTCAGAACACCATTCCAGGGTCTATCAGCAAATCTTTTGCCACACACCTACTCCCCCTATGGACCAACATGGTCAACTCCTCTCTTCAACAGGGCCTATTTCCAGAAGGACTAAAAGTGGGTGAAGTCTCTCCTCTCTTGAAAAAACAATCTCTCGACCCAGAGAACACTAACAACTACCGCCCAGTCTCCTCACTTCCATTTTTTGGCAAAGTTACTGAAATTTGCATTGCTACCCAGCTCACTTCACACATTCGAACAAACAACCTCCTAGACTCTCTCCAATCAGGTTTCCGCCAGGGCCACAATACAGAAACTGCAAGCCTACAAACAGTCGACGACTCCCTTAGAATCCGCAACTCCGGGAACTCCTGCCTCATGGTCCTCCTGGACTTGTCCACTGCATTCAATACTGTCAAACATCTGGACCTCCTTCACACTCGTGAACAATGCATGGGCTCTTGAGGTACAGTCCTCAAGTGGTTCTTCTCTTACCTAACTAACCGCTCCCAAATTGTGAAAATGGGCAGCTCGTTCTCGAGACCAGTCAATGTTCATCAAGGGGTCCCTCAAGGCTCTATCCTCTCCCCAACCCTCTTTAACCTGTACCTAATACCACTATGTGTGATTCTCAGAAACGCTGGGATTCTCTTCCACCTCTACACTGATGACATTCAAATATACATGAAAATGTCTTCCCCTGAAGACCTTGCCCTCCTTTCAATCATGCTCCTAAAGATTCAAAACTGGATGTCTAAAATCTTCTAAAACTCTACCCAAATAAAACAGAATTTCTTTTGATCTCACGTCCGAAAGCAAAATCCCAAGTACAGGAATGGAAGGCCAATTTTCTCACCCTGGACGGCTGTCCTGCCAATGTACAGAGTGCTGAATCCCTTGGCATCACCCTTGACAATCATCTAAACCTCCACAGCTACATCACAGTCATGGCCAAACATTCACAACACCAACTTAGGCAGCTGTGGGGAGTCAGACAATTGATTCCCGAACAAGACCTCAAAACAGTGGTGCAGTTTCTCGTTGTCTCCAGACTAGTTTACGGAATTGCCCTTCTCTCAGGCATTCCCAAAGTTAATCGAGGCCCACTGAGAGCAACACTACATGCAGCAGCGTGCTTTGTGTTAGGTCTCAAGAAATGTGACTACATTTCCCCAGCCCTTCTAACCCTCTAATGGCTTCCCATTGAAGCTTGGGCCCAATTTAAAACTGCCTGCATTATCCACTGAGCGCTGCACTCCTCTTCACCCTTCTTTCTAAGTGAGAAACTGAAAATCTTGGGAGTAAATAGGGGTTCTAGGAGCCCAATCCCTGCTCCTGGCACCCCCCACCTTTAGGAGAGAATTGTACATGAGCCAATTATTCTCTGGTGGTGCCACAAGAATCTGGAACTCCTTACCTCCCTCCCTTTGCCTAACAACCTGCATAGCCACCTTCGAAAATGGACCTCAAGCTCCTCCTGTTTGACTGACAGCTGGGTTAATCACCCTCTTACTCTATCCAGGTGACAAACTACCTTCACTGTGTGTCCCCACCATCCTAATCAATGCTTGAACCGTGTACGTCCCTTGTCCAATGGTTGCATTTGTCCTGGCCGCAGCTACCGATGCAAAGGTCTGAACGTAAATATTGTAACTGTAACTTGCTGTACCATTGCATCATGCTACTGTTGTAAAGCGCTCTGATGCCTTTGGGCCATGACCGCGCTATATAAAATTGCAAAGATATTTGAATTTCTAGCAAGCTTACATAGAAAATGTTTGGATATAATACTTGGTGCATTTCACATAATTTCCACACTTTACGCATATTTTGCCCAAGTCTGAACAAAATATGTTTCCGTAGGAAAATTAAAGTGTCATTTAAGCTGCTTTGCATCACACATGATTAAACTGTACCTCAGTGTTGCTGCAGGGTGCACAGTTTTCTAACTGGCACAAATATGATGTGTTTCTGCAACAAAATCATAACAATTTTTCCTGTTTCAGAATCTGAAATATTGGAATATTTCATTACTTGCCTTTCAGAACTGTCTGTAAAACATGTTTTTAAACGATACATTTGAAAATAGCTCTGTGACATGCACTATTTGGCAGTGGCGTAACGCAAAATGATGGGGCCTCCCCGCAGAATGTGATAAGGAGCCCCTGATTATAACGTAGGTCACCAATATTCATTGGCTTGGGCTGAAAAAGGTTCCCCTGAAGGTCCAGGGGGCCCCAGCTCTGCAGAGGCAGCAGGGGTTGTGCTATACCCCTGCCATTTGATCAACTGTTTTAAGATGGGGCTAAATGTTTCACCACTTGGACAAAAAATGCTCTCCCTAGATATGTCCACACAAAGGAAAAGGGGAAGAGGAAATAATATGTCCTGTATCAGCCTCCTCAAAAAGTATACACACACACAAAGATACAGGACCTAAACTTATCAAAAAAATTCTAGCTGTAATGGGGGATACCCAGGTGTATAAAAACTGCCCTCACACACAGCAAGCTGTGTCATGCTTCATCATAGGGCTGCTAACACACCCCGCGGTAGCCAACGCTGGGGTGGAGCAATAGGGAGGGGGTGGACAAAACAACATAGAATGAACACCTCTGCCAAGGGGATCAAACAGTGAGGGAAAAGAAATAGCGTAGAAAAAATGTGATTAAAAAACAGGTGAGAGCAATCCTACTCATAACTTTATTGATGGACACTCTCACCTGGATTTAAAATATGGGTCTATCCGTCAGACCTGTGGATGGTGGTAACGTGGCCGATAATGGGTCACTTACCCCTCCACTCTGCTTTGTATGTCGACATGTTTCAGCCGTATGAGGAATTAGTAAATAAGTACACCGGCTTTCATCAGGACAATCCTCAACTGATCCCTGTTATACTAACCCGAAACCCAAAATGTGGAGAACAGGTCAGGAAAAAAAACAATCATTCAATTGTTGTAAAATCCGTGTGGAACCTATAAGACAAAGGTACAGACAAAGAATAATTAAAAACAAGAGCTGGTGATCCAGTACAACACTTAAGTAAAATGAAATTAGTGCAAAAAAAGTGAATAGGCAAAACACCAAACACCAGGGAAAAACCCAATGTGTCCAAAATAGCCAGAAAAGCGATCATTAAATGGATGAAAACAATGTCTCCATCCCTGGCAGGGCAAATCTCCCCAAATAATCAGCCGCGCCGGGCATGAACAGACTCAAAATATAATTAATTACTCGTTCACGAAACCCTCGGCGAAAATCAAAACATTATATTAAAAAACCACCTACATGCATAATGTTAAGTAGCCATAAGATCACCAAAGATATATGTATCTATAGTTTTAAAATTAACTAGAAAAAGACGATTGCAGTGCATAGCTGCGAGACACTCAAGGTAGTCGTCCTGCTTACCGAGTTTACTGTGGAACCCGGCTTGAAAAGGCGTCAGAGTGAGAACAACTCCCGGTAGTCACACTCTGGATGGAAGGAAACGCATCGTGTGACGGGGGAGAGAAGGAAAGAAAAGAAACGAAACAATTAGAGGCTACTGCCTCGTGTCTGCCCTGGTTAAATTCTGCGAAGAGCCCTCGGGCTGTAATTCAAGGAGTGTGTCTCCCATGTATGACGAACCAACCATAAAAACACATGCAGGGACCGATTATGTAGTCCCTGAGGTTAGATCTGATAGACAAAGTCCACTTACTTCATCAAGGTGAGTTGTTGCCTGACTAAGTCGTCACTCACGGCACCGTGCAGGTCATCGAGTCCCAAACCGCCTGAGTGTTTAAATACCCTGTTTGGTGTTACCCCGGGGGGACTTAACGCATGGTGCGTCATGACGTCCGGTGTCACCTCCCGTTACGTGCTAGACGAAACTCAGAGGGCCGTCAAAAAACTCCCTAGATATGCCTGCTCTAAGATGTTGGACTGGATGCATATATCAATCCTCTAAGCTAGGGGTCGTGGTCTCGCCAGCGGCAAGATGGCTGCGCGCTGAGCGAACTCTGCCGGCCACGCAATATCATCTGGCATTATCCATCAGCAGTGGTGAGCATCCTGCTGCCAAAACCTTACCCCGACATCGCACGCACCTGCTGAATCGCCTGGAGGCCATAGGGGACGACGCGGAGACCCTCAGCCGCCCTGCGGGCCTGGTTGACATCTTGCGGTGCCGAGGGCCTGCACTGGCCCGTCCTGCTTGCTGGGCTACTTCCTGCGTGGGCTGTTGTTGCTGCCCGGCCAACGTGGACCTCCTGTCCGGGCCAGAGAGGTGCCCTGCCGCGGCTGCCCTGTGCTCAGGGCTGTGTCGCCCTACCTACGGGGTTCGGCCCGCTCTGGTCCGGGATCGCTGCCTGGGGCTGCCTCGGCGCTGCGTGGGACCTGAGACCGCGGCCCGGCCAACCCGCCGGCCTGGGGGCCTTGCCTGCCTGCCGACTGCCTGGGAAGAATGACGACTGTGCTAACACACCCAGCACCCAGCGCACAATCAAGTAAGGCTGCCGCGTGCACACTGGACTTTGATCTGCGGCCCGGCTCTCCCTGCCCCGCGCGACCCTGGGGGGGGGGGGTATGCACACCGGTGGTACCGCCTTGCTGGCTTGCTGCTCATAACGGCCCCTGGAGTCCCGACATGGCCCGGCATACGCTTGGGGATTCTCCCATTACCGGCCCCCGGAACGCGCTGCAGCAAGTACGCGGTCAACACCGAAAATCACCCACATCCGCGGGGGTGAAGGAACTCTGCACCTGGGGCTTCTCCCCACTCCTGTCTGTGGTCCTTGTACCAGCGCTGACGCCGGGGTGTTCCGGAGGCCTTGCCTGGTCACTGGTGGTGGACTGCTGCATACCACCACTGGTGTAAAACGATCAGTCTCCTTGTGTCTGTCCTCATTATCACTGGTGACAACTAGGACGGTATTGCTTGCGCCTGTCTCCCTACCTCTGAGGCCTGCCACGCGGTTGGCCCCGGGGGCCCAGTCCTGGCCTTCCGGTCTGCTGTAGCCCTGCATGGCCTTCTTGGAGCCACCTCGCAGCATCCTCCTTCCTTCCCCGCTTGGCTGACTCAGCCCTTGACCTGAAGAGCTCTCGTGCATCTGAAGTTTCTCTGTGCTGCCTATTCTTACTGCTGTCACTCCACCGTGGGCCACCATGGGGAAAACAGACATCAGGCAGCCCAAAATCACCTTCTCAGGGTGTGGTGCGGGCAAGGGTAGTGAGGCCCCCCTGATGCAGGTGATCAATCCACCCAGACCAACATCCCTGGTGAACAGGATGAGGGACTCCAGTCCATCCTTCTAGAAGTGCGATCCAGCCTCCAATCCATTGACGCAAAAATAGACCATCTAACGTCCCGCCTGGATCAGGTGAAGCAAAGGGTGGACTCGCATGACGCACGTATTGATCAGCTCGAGACGAGGGTTTCGGACGCTGAGGATGCCGGAGCCTCTGGGGCGCAGAAGCTCCTCAAGATGGACAAAATCCTTGAAGTTATTCGTGCCAAGAACGAGGACTTGGAGGCGCACTCCTGGAGGAATAACATCTGGATTGTTGGCCTACCGGAGTCCACTGCGACGGGGAGAATGGAGGATTACCTCGAAACCCTCCTCCGCGACACCTTTGGCCCTGTCCTGTCCACCCACTTCATTATTGAACGGGCACACAGATCACTTGGCCACCGGCATCCTCCCGGGGCTCCGGAGAGGGCCATTATCGCTCGCCTGCTGAACTACCGGGACCGCGACTCCATCCTACGCAGGGCCCGGGAGTTGGGAGAGGTCCGCCACCAGGGCAACACGCTATCCTTTTACCCTGATTTTACGCTGTCGGTCCAGGCGGCCCGCAGAGACTTTCTTCCTGCCAAGCGTATCCTGCAGCAACTCCACATCACGTATGCGATGCTCTACCCCTCCAAACTCCGCATCGACTTTGGGGAGAAGCCCAAATACTTTACTGACCCCAAGGCCGCCTTTGATTTTGCGAAGCAGCTGCAGAAGTCCTCCCCACGCAGCCGCCGCACCGAGCCTGAGGACTGTCACACAAGTGAAAATGACTAACTCTTATAGGCCTAGTCAGGCCTCACTGTTGCATATTTTCCATGCTGTTTCCTCCAGACGTTCTGTGTAATGCACTATTGTACACTGTGCTATAATATATGTTGACTTGTACCACTGTACGCCATGTTGGCTTGAGATGTACTGGCTCTTGCTGCACAGGGGTTATGTGTGCCCAGAGGATAGCTTAATTACTCGTCAGTTTTGCCTATAATCATCCGGCTTTCTGGGACCACACGATCTCCCCCTTAGCCGCCTCCCGCTGCACCACACCATGCCTGGCCACCCTGCCTACACGGCTAAGGGTTTATGGCGATGCCCACGCACCCCGTCGGGATGATTTCCAGTCCCATATTCCGATGTCCAAGTTTGGGATCACCGGGTGGGGGTGGTTTGGATTCTAATTGGGGGGTTGGAGTGGGAGGGGGTGGGGTGGGGATTTCATCTTGGGCCACTGTACCTGGCGCCTTCCAATGGAGGCCTGTTTTGTTGTTTCAGTTGTTTTGACTCCGGCATGTTACTGTATGTACGCACTTCTAGATATTATGCACCACACCGTTCCAGCACCACACGCCTTCCTCCCGCACTGTTGGCACTATGACACTCAACGCTCCATCGCTGCCAAATGACTGACACCGTCCTCTGGACCTGGAATATTCGCGGTCTGAATGACCATCGTAAAGCACGTCTCATGCATGCACAGCTCATCAGACACCACTTTGACATATGTTTCCTTCAAGAGACACACCTCCTTCCTGCCACCTCATCTAGACTACAATCCCGCCAATGGGGAGAGTCTTACACTGCCTATTACTCAAATTACTCACGCGGCATTTCCATTCATTTTAGAAGGGGCCTCCCCTGGAACGACACCCACTCCATCATTGATACAGAAGGTCGTTATGTGATACTTGCTGGCACTCTTTACAACTAACCACTGATACTACCGGCAATTTACGGCCCCAACACTGATGATCCAGGCTTTTTCACACACGTCTGGCAGCTCATTTCTTCTCTGGGGCCTCATTCCTTGATATGGGGGGCGACTTTAACATAGCACCTTCACAGACGCTGGACCGCTCGGGCGACCGCATTCAGCACCCGCAGGCCACTGCTCTCCTCCACTCCATCAATGACGACAACTCACTACTGGATGCCAGGAGGCATGTGCGCTCTACTGACCGCGAGGGCACCTGCATTTCGGGCGCACTAGGCTCCTGGTCCCGCCTCGACCTTTGGATTACCACCCGCGACGTTGCCTCCTGGACCACCTCTGTGGATCACATGGCTCGCACCCTATCGGACCACAACCCTGTGTGTCTATGCGTGCGGTTCCCACTCACACTCCGCCGAATGTTTGCGTGGCGCCTGCCACCCAATGCTCTCTGCGACGCCGCCTTTCGAGAGGATATCCGCGGGGCTATCGCTGCTTACTTTGAGTGCAACGTGGGCTCTGTTGAGTCGCCCTCGACCCTCTGGGAGGCCTTCAAGGTCGTGATCCGAGGGGAGTGTATTGCCAAACAATCGGGGTACTCAAATCCATTCGGGGAACCCTTGAATGCTTGGAAAAAGATATTATAGCCCTAGACCTCAAACAGTGTCCAGACCCTTGCCCTGAAACACTCGCTACCATCAGAGTCAAACTCACGGAGTTCCACGAGGAGGCCGATAGGGAGCTCTCATTCCTTGGCAGAGACGCCCGCGCCCGCCGTTATGGCGAGGGGGATGGCCCAGGCAAGTTCCTCGCAAACCTCCTCAAGCAACAACATGCCTCTTCCTACATTACAGCCCTGTGCGATGAGGTCGCGGGGAGGACTACCTCCCCCACTGTCATCATGGTAGGATTTTGGAGTTTTACTCTGAGCTATACACTGCTGGGGCGGCTCCCAACAGAGAAATAATGGACCAATACTTTGATTCTATTGAATTGCTATGGCATGGGAATGGTCATAGGGAGTATCTGGATGAGCCATTTACTCATGAGGAGATCTCTAAAGTCATTGCGGGTCTCCCGGGTGATAAAGCCCCGGTTCGGATGGGCTCACCCCTGCTTTTTACACACTGCGCGCCGCTCCTGGTCCCCCACCTGGCTGACATGTATAGCGAATCCCTTGAAACGGGGCGACTTCCCCCTTCTCTCCGAGAGGCCATGATCACCCTCCTGCTTAAGCCAGGTAAACCCTCCGAGTGCTGTGACTCATACCGCCCCCTATCGCTAATTAACACTGACAACAAAATTTACACCAAATTGCTGGCCAATCGTCTTCTCCCGCTTATGCCGATGATTGCTCGCCCTGACCAGTCCGGGTTCATCCCGGGCCGTGCCAAGTCACACAACCTACGCACTATCTTTTCGGTTCTTCATCAGATTAACCCAGCTCTTCCCGCCGTTGCCGCCCTTCTAGATGCCACAAAGGCTTTTGACACTCTGGAATGGCCCTTCCTTTTTTACCTTCTCCCTCGGCTGGGCTTTAGCCCAGGCTTTGTGCGTAAGATCCAGCTGCTGTACACGCTCCCAACGGCACGTATCAGGGTGAACGGGCAGATCACTGACCCTATTATCAACTCGAGGGGCACCAGGCAGGGTTGCCCCCTGTCCCCCATGATATTCGCCATTGCGATGGAGCCCCTGGTGGCGCAGCCAGCACCATACCCACAGGGGCATAGGTTTCTCAGCCCGGTCATTGGTGGTTTCCATGTACGCCAACGACGTAATGATCTACGTCCGCGAACCCTGGGAGAATCTTGCCCCCATTACAAGGGAGATTGTCCGATTTGGCTGCCTCTCCAGAGTACAGGTCAATTGGTCCAAGTCCGTTCTTTTCCCCCTTACTGATGCTACCGTGCCATTTACGGCAGACCACCCTTTTATATGGGCAACTGGACCCACAAGGTATTTGGGCATCTGGTTGAGCAGGGACCTGAACGAACTGTGGAGATCCAATTTTGGCAGGGAAATGGACTGGCTTGAAACCAAAACTCGCGTGTGGCAAAAACGTCCACTTTCACTAGCCGGGCGCATCACCATCGCCAAGATAGTCATGCTCCCCAAATTCTTGTATCTCTTTTTAAATATTCCAGTCCCCTTAACGTCACAGTTCTTCCAAAAACTGCGCTCCAACAATACTGCTCTGATCTGGGCAGGGCGTCAACCTAGAATCGCTTATTACATTCTTCCCCTTCCCCTAACTAGAGGCGGTATGGGGGCCCCTGATTTTAAACTCTATGCGCTAAGCGCCCAGGCCAGCTTTCTCCAGTTTTGGCTGCATCCAACACCCTTCCAGCCCCATGTGGCGATCGAGGCGGACCTGGGTGCGCCATGGCCACTGCGGACAGCTTTATTTTTGCCTCACAAAACCCCCCGCGGCGAGATCGACACAGTGGAATGCCTGCGCTGGGCCTGGAATGGGCTACGCAAATACACTGGTGCTGAGGTGCTCTCTGCGCCATCTATACAACTTGCCAGTAACCTGGCATTCCCCCCGCTGCAGACAGTAGGTATGGCCCGCCGCGCGGTCGGCTTAGGGATTCGCACCGTGGCCGACATTTACCCTGACAATAACTTTTTCACACTCCCTACTAATGCAACCCCACTTGATAAGTTACTCTATTACCAGATCAGGGCTACGTGTAGAAGTGAGAATCCCACTTTTCCGCTCGCCCCCCAGTCTAACACCGCGCTCGAATACATTCACTCCTCCAACTCACCGCGGAAAATGGTCACTAGACTATATGCCCTCACACTGGCAGCCTCTTCCGTTAACACGGAACATGCCCGAGCTGCATGGAGTGCGGATATTGGGAGAGACATATCCCCCGAGCAATGGCAATACTGCTGCAACCAAATCAAGCGCCTCTCCCCCAATTACCGCCTGCGGCTTATTCATTTTAAATATCTACATAGGCTTTATCGTACCCCTATATCGCTACACAGAATGGGTCTGGTGGGGGCGGACAGGTGCGCCCGGTGCGCAGCTCCTGGCGCGGACTTCGCACACCTGGCCTGGTTGTGTCTCCTCGTTTTGGATAGAGTTGTGCACGGTAATAAGTGATATTATACTTGAACGTATAGTCCCTGATCCCCTATTGTGTCTCCTGGGTCATGTTAAACATGTTTCAGATGGTAACTGCAAGCTGACCGGGATGATCCTGGTGCTTGCCAGGCACCGGGTGGCTATCCATTCGGGTCGCAAACCGCCACCTTTAGTTAAACGTTGGTTGGACGGCGCTGCTCACTGCCAGACACTCCTAGGCGAGTTCTGGGACCTGATGCCAGCTGCAGGCATACTGTTGTATTCCTCTTAGGGTGTCCATAAACGGGCTTTCCAGAATCATGTCCTTATATAGGCACAATTCGCCCTGCCCTTATATAGGCATAAAATCCCAGTCCTTATTTAGGCATTAAACCGTGCACTCCAAATACAGGCATGGTCTCCGACATCCGTCCACCCTAACGTCACAACGAGTTCGTGAAGAACAGACCCTTAGGCTGCGGGAGTTTCCCTAGCCCAGGACTATTGATTTCTTCAAGGACTCATATATTATGCATGAACCATTATTCCTTAGGGGTTCATTCATGACGTCTTCCGCTGTCCGACTCACATCAATGCTAACATTCTGAGGTAATTCTCAGGTATAAATATACCTTCCCTAGCCCCTGTAAATCAGAGGAGACCTCAACTTCAGAGGAGCCCGTTTCCCGGCCTGACGCACTGAGAAGACGCTGTCATCCCTGCACGCAGAGAGTCCAGCTTCCAGTGATCTGACTTCCCTTGCGGGGTGTTGGAGTTCGAGTCTGGCAAAGAGATTCCTACCTCTCACATTCTTCAGGTATGGAGCTGACTAGAACCTAGAGGGACTCTTGGCATACTTGGCATACTGGGCTTAACATACTCTTAGTATACCATAGTAAGGAATACTTCACCTACTTCATACCTCTCTCTACACCTAGGTTAGGTTAGGTACATTGGGGTAGAACTAGGTTAGAAACGCATCGAATGAGTACTCGCATTTTTAGTCTGTGTCATTTATGTAAATGCATATATACTAAAAGATAATGCTATCGCAGAATTATTTATTTCTACTGCTCACACTGTACATTATTTATCTTGCATACTGTCTTGTGATCGTAACAGCACATTTTACTTACACTAGAAACAAGACTGTTCAATAAATCTTTTATTGAAACGCCCGTCTGTTCTTTCTGTGTAACTTTGAGGAAAACTAAGCATGCACGATTGAGCTGAGTGAAATAGTTATCTATTGTTTCCACGACTCTGGGACACGTTCTGATTCTAAAGGGAAACAAAGTGGTCATGTTTTGCTGGCTGCCAGAAACTACTCCCTTCTTGTCGTCAAGGAGTTTCTAGTGGCCTCTGAGCTAGCTGGCACAAGTAATTAAGTTTAATATACTCGATAGGGACATACTGACCTTAGTCCTATGTCAAACCTATAGGATATATTATTCCAGTGCGCAGAGCCTATTAGGGAAATAGGAGCTACACTACATGGCGCCCAACGTTTGGTAAGGCGGTAATTCAACGATTAGATACTGAGTAACTCAGCCATGCTTTTTCTCTCAGAGACCCCTACCCATATACTCCAAAAGACGTCTGGAGTGGGCAGGGTTAAGTATCCACCAAGGCTACATAGGGCAGTACCCTATATATTAGCTGTTTGGTTTGCTCAACGTTGAAGGATACAGTGTTCCAAAATATTGTGCACCTTATCTTTGTTTCCTTGAAACTTGTTCTACATTTTTCAAAAAACAAAATGCCTGACTCCGACAATGCCACCGGAAACAGTGGAGCTGCGGCTGATCCAGCCCAAGCAGCAGTTTTTAACATTACAGGTTTAAATGAAACCGAGGAGGGTGTTATAGACATCCATCCAAACTTAAGAAGAGCCATCACTCTAAAACTTATAAAACATGGCCTACCACCAAGAGGAGGTAGAGCAATTTTCGTGATAGAGGCACACGAATCCTTTCAGACAGAGGTATTCTATTCATGGGTAATATTTCCTGAATCCAATCCAGTAACACACATGTTTCACTTCTACAAAGAAGATGATCAACCAGAGGAATACATTCCTTTCGAGGATATAGAAATTCCATTAACATACCAGGAGCATCAGCTCTGGTTTAAAGGCGCCCTAAAACATCACAGAAACATTACCAGGCTCGGTCCACTAGGTAGACCAGGAGCAACATGGCCGATTCTAGCCGGCTACACACCTCATCCTGAACTTGACATAATGACAGATGAGGAATTACTTACTCAACTTACAGAGTTAATAAAAATATACAGACAATTGGTCCAATATGTCATGCGGACTTTCACAGTCCAACCACCATTAACACTTCCAAATGCAACTCCCCAACAGGGGAATACACTAAAAATTACACCACAGACTCTATACGCAGTCATGGGTAAAATGCCCACAAAACGTGAGCAAATTCCATTCTGGATAGCTCAAAAAATTACTCAAATCGAAGCAGTATTTCCAAATACTAGCCCGCATGAGAAACACAGAATACTGACAATCAGTTTACCGATGGGGATCACACCACAACTGGAAGACTGCACCACTTGGGGCTCAGTCTTTGCTGCCATCTATACTAAAACACATGGCATTCCGTCAATTGCGGTAATACCTGATGTCCTGAAACAAATTCAAAATGAATACGGGGCAGAGCCTGCTCTAAATTTAGGTATGAAATTACTGAAAAATTTCGACCAGGTCTCAACAATAATATTATCTAATATTAAAGGGAAGGCAGCAACAGTGGCGATCCGCCAAAAGTTAAGGGAATTCGATGTTACAGAACATCAAACTGAGCTACCCAGAATAATAGAACAATCTTATGCAGAATTAGGCAGAGATAGTTTGGGTGGAAGACCAGTGAAGCCGAAGCTATCTGAAAGTCCTGAGAAGGACTCAATTAAACAAACTCCTACATCTTCTAAAAAGAAGTGGGAGACTAATAAACAAAATTCAAACGAGAAACGTTCTCAATCCCGGGGTAGGTCTCCTCAAATGGAGCCCTCTGAAAGGAGGTATAACCTCAGGAATAGGGATAATTTGAGAAAACCTGACAGGTATCAAGATACTGATAACGTTCCTCTCGTCCCTTTCAGATCTCATCACAGACTTCGGAAAGAAGAGGATGAACAGAACATAGAGAAGAACGCGTGAAATCGAAAGATGAAAAACACGCTCCAAAAACTAAAACAAAACCTCAATTCTCCAAAAAGAAAGTAGCAGGTCTGAAGATCAGACATGCCGAGAATACTGAGAACACAACTCAAGAATGGAGAATGGGCTCAGACAATGCTGGACAGTGCAGCAGAAGTCACAATAGCTCGCCAGAACCTGAAGGAACTTCTGGAGATAGTGGACTTGAATGAGTACATTACAGTAGAGACTGTAGACACCAGGGTTAGTACTCCACAAAGGTTATATGAAATAACACTCCGGATGGAGGGAGACATACCTAGACAGGTGAAAGCACTTTTTGGGAAAGACTATCAAGGGGCTATGACATACTTCTAGCAGAAAAAGACTGGCCACCACAATTTGTCAGAGAGTGCCCACATGGCGAGGACATTATTATGCCTGCCTTCTCCAACCATATTCCAATTCACCTAAAATATACATATGCCAGGAAATGGGCAGTAGCCCAGGCCCCAGCATTATATAAAAATCATGTAGGATGGGATGAGGACTCACCTCACCATAAAATACATCTGAAACATGAACCAACTGCACAATGGCAGTACCCAATAAAGCAAGAAGCTAAAAAACAGGTCAGGGAGATCTTAGATCAACTTGAATATCAAGGGGTGATTGAAACATGCACCTCCTCAATGAACAATCCTTTGTTTCCTGTCTCCAAACCAGACCATACATATCGTCTAGTTTTGGATTACAGACACTTAATCACTTGTTCTAAAACTTTTGCAGTGCAAAATGCACATAGCACAGCATTAATGAATAACATTGTGCGTAAAAAATATAAAACAACATTAGACATCTCAAATGGTTTCTTTTGTCAAAACATAGCACCTGAAAGCAGGTACTAAACAGCATTCTCCATAATGGGCACCCAGCGTCAATTTTGTCGACTCCCACAAGGGTTCAAGAACAGCCCAGGTTTATTCTCAGCGAGGGTAACGGAGTTACTACAAATTTATGACTATGAGGCATTGTCCTATGTCGATGACATCTATCTGACAGACGATGACCTGGACAAACACTTGAACAGGGTGAGCACCATTATACTGGGTTTCGCCTCTGAGGGCTACAAGTCAACTTTAAAAAGTCCCGAATTGCCCATCTCAATGTCCTATTTTTAGGATATGAGCTTTAAAGTGAAGGCAAGAGCTTGGCAGCTAACTTTTTATAAAAGTGTGCGCTGCTCCAACCTCCAAAAACGCTATAAAACTTACAATCCATCCTGGGTTTTCTAAATTTTGGAAGAACATACATCCTAAATTACGCAGAAAGGGTTAAACCTCTCTACGCATTAATCAAACCTGATTTTTCGATCAGAAATTGGACACAAGAACACACAGAAATCTTGCGTTCACTACAGGCTAACATGTTAGCAACAAATCACTTACAAACACGTGTAAGTCAACGAAATTTGGTGATCCGAATAATTTCGGGTCAATGCGGATTCACCTACTTAACCTTCAATGAGGGTGAGAAAATACCAATCGCATACAAATCTCATATGTACACACAAGCGGAAATGCGCTTCAGTTCAACTGAAAAATTCTGACAGCAGTTCAAACGGCTGTAGCAAAAGAAAGAGCCTTAGCCCAAGGGAAACGCATTATTGTCGTAACCCCGGTACCAGCTTTAGAAGCGGTTACAAAAGCAAGCATTCCAAATGCTAAAGCATTACATCCAAGATGGATACAATGGGTTAATTCTCTTGCTGCAACAGATGTTGAATATGTTTTTGATCCAGATTTAAAAACACAAGCATTCCTGCAGTATGAACAAGAATGTCCTCTGCCTACTGAAATTCTGCCTCTCGATCAGTACGAATTCATAATTTACACTGACGGATCTGCACAACCCGCAACAGGGAGTAAGCAAGCTTACAGTGCAGCATGTGCAATCGTTAAAGGTCGCATGCGAAATGGCATCTTCAGACCTATGGTCACTAAAACTCAATCTCTAGGAGATTGTACAGCTCAGCGAGCTGAACTACAAGCTTTCAAACTGGCACTTGAAAGTACAGATCGAGAATTCCCCACACTGATAGTGTGCGATTCCTTTTACTGTGTTCAGTCGTATAATGACTATATACGAAACTGGCTTGAAAATGGTTTCAAAGATGCGAAAGGTGGCACAATAAAGCATAAAATGCTTTGGGAACAAGTAGTTCAGTTGAAAAACGAACCACCAAAGGCTCACGTGATCCACACACTGAGTCATCAACGTGATGGCGTTCACGTTGCAGGGAATTCATTGGCTGACGAAGCCGCAAAGGGGGCTGTTCAGACGGCTTCCGTAGCTGCGATCACTCGTTCAAAAACAAAAATAGACGGTGAGATAATGTTGGCTGTCAATGCTTCAAGCAAGGGCAGCAGTGCAGCGTTACCAAAAAAGTTTCCACTCAAGTACTCTTATGTAATTGATGCAAACAACGTTCCTTTTGCTCGAATCCCTGGAGTGGGGGATAGGGTAATTCCAAACATGGAACGTAGAGCAGCCTTGATTTATGAAACACATTTGGGGGAGGGTCTGTCACATCAAGGGATCTCTAAAACAATTTTAACGTTAAAAGAGATGTACTGGTGGCGGTGGACAGTCAAAATATCGATTTTTAAATATCGAAGCACAGTTATATCGAGTTTTAAATATCGTAGGGACAAAATATCGAAGTCAAGAATATCTACAACCAGAATATCGAAGTTAAGGTAAGAAATATCGATGTTAGTAATATCGATAGTTAAATTATCGATGTTAATAATATCGATATTTATATGAGTGTTATGTATTTTAGTATGTATTTAATATGTATGTGTTCTATATTTTTTGTTAAGTATTGTACTGTTTTTTTAAATATATGTATACATTTTTAGAAATTAGTAATTTTTTTAAAAGTTAATTTTGCGTTTTAGTACCGTAGCGGGTTGTGGGTTTATAGGGGAATAGGGTGGGAAGTAATTTAATTATAGTAAATTAAATAATAATTTTTAGGAATTATTAATTTATTCTAATTACATTTTGTGTTTTATTTCTGTAGCGGGTTGTGGGTTTATAGGGGAATAGGGTGGGAAGTAATTTAATTTTGATTAAGTAATTATTAATTTTTAATTATTGTTATTAATAATTCATTTATTGTTAATTAATTATTAATTGGTAATTAATTATTATTAATTGATAATTATTTTATTTGTATTAATTTATTATTGGAGTGGGTTGTGTGTTTTTAGGGGAATAGGGTGGTAAGTAAATTATTTGTAATTAAGTCATTAATTAAGAAAAATTGAGTATTGATAATTATTTTTTTGTTAATTAATTTTTAATTGGTTATTAATTTTTATTAAATATTATTTATTGGTGTTGATATTTTTTGCTAATTAATTATTAATCAGTTATTAATTTTTATTAAATACCATTTTTGGGTATTAATAATTAATTTTTTTGTTAATTCTTACTTTTTATTAAATATGATTTATTGGTATTGCTAATTAATTAGTTTGTTAATTAATTATTAATTGGTTATTAATTTTTATTACATATTATTTATTGTTATTGACATTTTTTTTAATTTAATTATTAATTGCAAATTAATTTTTATTAATTGATTAATTGAAAATTAATTTAATTGTGTGAAATTTTATGTGGAGTGTGTTGTGTGTTTATTGGGGAATAGGGTGGGAAGTATTTAATATTATTAAAGTTATTATTATTTTTGATATATTTGTAGGTTTTTTTTTTTCTAAATTTATTAATCAATCATTATTTAATTACAATATTTATTTAATTTATAAGTATGTTATTTTTAACATCTACGTTGTCCAATGCTTTCCCTACTGTTGCACTCACTGGAGTGGGAATAGTAATTTTTACCGCTACGCTATCCAGCGTTTTCACTACTGTTACACTCTTTGGAGTGGGAATAGTAATTTTTGCCCCTACGCTATCCAACGCTTTCCCTACTGTTGCACTCTCTGGAGTGGGAATAGTAATTTTTACCCCTACGCTATCCAACCCGTTCCCTACTGTTGCACTCATTGGAGTGGGAATAGTAATTTTTACCCCTACACTATCCAGCGCTTCCCCTACTGTTGCACTCTCTGGAGTGGGAATAGTAATTTTTACCCCTACGCTATCCAGCGCATTCCCTACTGTTGCACTCTCTGGAGTGGGAATAGTAATTTTTACCCCTACGCTATCCAGCGCTTTCCCTACTGTTGCACTCTCTGGAGTGGGAATAGTAATTTTTACCCCTATGCTATCCAACACTTTCCCTACTGTTGCACTCACTGGAGTAGGAATAGTAATTTTACCCCTACGCTATCCAACACTTTCTCTACTGTTGCAGTATGTGAGTAAGTATATATATTAATTTATATGTATATGTTTAATTTATTTTAACATTTAATGTATTAGGGGCCCATTACGATACCCGGCGTAAAAAAATCCGCCAGGCATGGAAGCGGCAAAAATCCGCCCGCACACACCGTCTGAACACCGACCACGCCATTACGATTACACAAACCGAAAACCGCCATCGGCGGAAAATCACACAAAATACCGCCCGCCAACGTCCGAGTCGGAGTCAAACCGCCCGCCACGGACGGAAACACGCACGACAACACAAAACCGCCTGCCCTCACGGCCGACACACCGCACGTGAAATTACGATCGCACCGCCATGAGCGCGGGAAAACCACAAATATACCGCCCGCCAGCGCAAACAACGCCGATGAGAATCGACACGGCAGAAGCTATGGCGCCCACGTACCTGCACAGAAACCATCCGCTCACAAAACCAATAGCACACAACATGGCCAACAAGTCCACACAGCAAGGCACGCACAAATACACAAGCACAGTACACATCCCGAAAACACCCCCGGACAAACAAAAAATACAAAGGCCAGAACCCCAGACACAACACACCTGAAAACAACAGACCATGAGGACACACCCACATAGGTGAGTACAAAAGCAGCACTCCCACAGACCACAACCCCTTGCTACATTGCAAACCAGAGAGGAGAGGAGAGGACACAGTGACACAGCAAGGACAGCAGCACACCACAGAAACGCACACATCACAACCACCACCACCACCACCAAACACCTGCACCACAAACCCCCTGCACATTACACAACACACACCGCACCAGCACCACAAACACCATGGCACCACAAAGAATGCCCAAGTACACGCCCATTGAGCTGACGGTCATGGTCGACGAGATCATCAAGGTGTACCCACAAATCTATGGGAACATGGTCCAGCACACACCACTAGCCACCAGAAACAGAATGTGGAACCGGATCGTAGACCAGGTCAATGCAGTCGGGACCCTGCCCAGGAACAGAGGAGAAATAAACAAACGTTGGAATGACGTAAAGAGCCTGGTCAAGAAGAAGGAGGGCAAAAACAGAGAGCTGGCTGCCGTCACTGGCAGAGGGAATCCCGCGCTCTTCAAGACCTTCAAAGCGTGGGAGGAGAAGGTGCGAGTCATAATACATCCGGAGATCCTCGCCGGATTAGCAGGGGGAGTGGAGGCTGGTAAGTACAAACTAATGTATACCAGCACACCGCTATGTACTCACATGCACTACCACCATGCCACAGCTCCCAGGGACAAACACCCCCATGTCCAGCACACAATACACAACACATCACACACACATGCAACAGACACCACCACACACAGCCCAAACCGAACAACTGTAACATACGTGGGGACATGTGTACACTCAGCCAGCCACGTAACCACCAACAGGTCCCCAAATATGCCAGAAGCGCCACAACGAGCACCCACCACACCCATGTGTCCGCCACAGCTGCACTAACCGACAAGTAACAGGTAAGTGGCAGGAACACAAAGTGCAGTGTGTGGGACGGTGGACAGCCCAAGTACAACACACACCAGGCCCCTAGTCCCACAGCACAGCAAGGAGGAGCATCCCCCACACCCCACAGCCACGTGTCAGCCACCGCAGTGCACAACGACAGCCGAAAGGCAGACATCACGGTCCACAGCAATCGGTGTCAGTGGGTGTCCAGCCACCCCCACGACCCACAACACCCCCCCACCCCCACAGACCTGCAACATGGAGCACCCCCCGCTAAGAGCCATGTGGCATCCAGTACAGTGCACGCACGAACAACTTGCAGGTGGGAAACTGGACAGGGCTGGATTACTGGAGGCATGAGGACCATAACACGACCAACACATGGGACATGTCACGTAGCAGACGAACACGCAGCACCGCCCACCGTCACGAACAAGTGAACAATGTGCACACGGACATGAACAACAGACTCACACCCCACATGACCCATCACAGACATAGCAACACCCAAGAAGCCACGTCTGCATGCACAAGCCACACTGAATATAGTACCACACGGCAGCCACTGTGCAACTCATCACACACAACCGAAACACCATTGAAGTCCTGTCCATGTAGCCCCTACTGCCTGTCAACCACACACCCCACAACTACGCCTATGTAAGACAAACAACACTAGACGCAACAGAGCGGAACAACATAAATGCACACGAACACCACTGAACCCATCAAACACACAGACACACCATGCACATACAACATACCATCCATCCCATCCGTCAGCCCCAGTCTCATGAAAGGCATGTCATCCGCACAGCTGCCACACATACAGCAGTCACGCTAAGATACATGCCCATGACCAACCATGTGCCAGAAGTCAATGAAGCGCACGACACACTGTGAGCAACAACACACAACATGGGCCACACCCCCCGAGCACTGCAGTGATGCACATGGCACAGGGCAGCACGCACACCAAGGAGATGGGACAACTGCAATACGTTGGCTGGCACACAACCATCACTCACTCATAACGATGCGTCCAATGCCATGTCCAGTAATCACAACAGACAGCAAATATGCAGGCCATGTCAAGCATGCACACACCTCAAACCATGCACTGTCATGCTGCCACAACACATGTCACGTTCGGCACCCATGGCTCACAGCATGTACCCCAAAAGCATATTCCCTCCCAAATGCGAATCTGGGGCATGGCCCCCATGTTGCCATATGCGTTCCTAAGCGTCCCATCTGAACACCAAAAGCAAAGTACAAACCAGACCCAGGATGGGCCAGGAGCCCGCATACACCAGAGTCACAATAAGTAGGGGCACAGCAACACACCCATCGGCATGGCCAATCCGTCCCATGCCACATGTGCACAGCACACAGTCCCATTGCCAAGCACACACAACTACAGATGCTACAGCCACAAACACGCCTCCGGGAAACCCATGTACGAGATTGCATGAACTGTTAATGTCAGACCACAAATACATACTTCGCCAGGTGCAACACAATAACAAATCTCATTCTCTCCACAGGTGACGAACTGCTGGATGCTGGGGATGGAGCCAGCAGCCAGCACAGCCAGCCTACAAGCCCCCAATGAGGACACACGGATCTGGAGGATCTGTCCTCCTCTTCGGACACGGACCACCAAGCAGGCCCATCTGGTGTGGCAGGGCCCAGCCGCTCCCCAGGACCCCTCCTACCCACCAACCCATCATCCAGGGCTGCTGAACATTCCCAGCCCCCTGCTGCCACTGTCGTTGCGGCCACACCCACGGTCATTGTGGCCACTACCACTGCCGCAACCGCCACCATCGCCGCACCGACCACCACCGCCGCCACCACCACCACGTCTTCGCTGGCACCAGCCCCAGCGCAGGTGGTGGCCCGGCCGACTGGATCCACCCTGGGAGCCACAGCGAGGACCGTGGTGAGCAATGTGGCTAGTGGGCAGGCCGGTGGCAGCAGGACTGGTAGGAGGAGCAGGGTCAGGGAAACGCCAGCCTCCCCTGGGAGCCATGCCCTGCCTCAAATGGCCAGAGTCCTTGGGGCCTATGAAGAGGCCCAAGGACAATGGGTCCGGTCTGCTTCAGACACGCGTGAGGTGCTGGGGGTGCTGAGGTCCATGGACGCCCGTATGGGCCAACTCGTGGACCTCATGGGCCAGCTGGTGGTGGCGGTGAGGTCACAGCCAGGGACAGCAGCTCCCCTCCGCCACCACCTGCCGGGGCGCAGGGTGGAGCAGCAGTGTCCAGTTCCCCTGCGTCCACAGCCAGTGAGCACACCTCAACCACCAGCATGTCGCAAGCAGGCACCCCCCTCGCAAACGTGGAAGGGGCCGTCCGAAGTGGAAACAGATCTCCCGGGAGGACTTCGCACGCTCCAAACGCAAGTGAGGCAGCCAGCCAGCCTTCCGCCAGCCTTCCTTGACCAGCCACTGCATTGACTTGGACTACGATCCCACTCCACACAGCCATCTGGATGGCATGTGTGTGTTGGACTATGGACATAGAACCAGTGGGTACACCCTGAGCATCACGCAGCCATGACCGACAGCTCATTGTCACTGCACGCACCACTTTTGTCATCACCTTACACACAATCACATGTCACAGTTTGTAATAAATGCACCTTTTACACTAACTGCTGTTTGTGCCCTGTGTTTTATTTGTACGGAATACAACGGCCACCTTGGGCGGAAAGGCACCTGATGCGTGGCATGGCAATTGAATCCGGAGGGCCTGTAGGGACCTAGGGGTGGGAGACAGAACAGGAGCACATTCAATGAGTGTGTCACACACCCATCACACAGTACATGTCAACAACTACAAGCAATGTACACACATCGCACAGAGCAATAGGGCACAATGCCACAGCCACCAACAGTGGCATACTACCCTGGCCATGGAGCGTTGACACACAGCACGCAGTGAACAAACGGCCACCCTGACACAGCACACACACACCTGCACAGATACAGCCACATCAGCCGTCGTACATGGACACTCACCGTCAAGTGAAGTAGCGGGCGATGAGCTGCTGCCGCACATTACCAGCTTCCTCCTCTCCGCTGTCCTCCTCACTCGAGCTGTCCTGGTCTGCGGGCTGGGGCCCTGGTTGATCTCCGTCATCCACGATGAGGGGGATCTGCTTCCGAATGGCCAGATTGTGCAGCATGCAGCACGCCACCACTATCCGGCACACCTTCTGTGGGGAGTACGCCAGCGCACCCTCGGTGCGGTCCAGGCACCTGAACCTGGACTTGAGGAGGCCAAAGGTACGCTCGACCACACGTCTGGTCCTCCCATGTGCCTCATTGTAGCGATCGTCTGCTGGGGTGCGAGGATTCCTCAATGGACTGAGCAGCCATGCCCCATTCGGGTACGCAGAGTCACCTGGGTGTGAGGGACACAGAGAACCGTTGCAATTCCAACTGGACAGGGGACAGCATCGCACAACCAGCACGCTACACCACTCTACATACTCACCGACAATACAGGCACGATCCTGTTGCATATTGGACATCAGTCGTGGCAAGATGCTGTTGCGCATTATGTGTGCGTCATGGGCCGAGCCTGGGAACTTTGCACACACGTGGGTGATCACCATGTCCGCAAGGCACACCACTTGCACATTCAGGAGTGCGTGTGCTTCCTGTTGCGGTACAGGTGCTCAGTGGCCTGTGGTGGAACAAGGCCGACATGTGTGCAGTCAATGGCTCCAACGACGTGTGGGATTCTGCCAAGGGCATAGAATGCACCCTTCACTGCCGCCAATTCACGAGCCCTGGGGAAGCGGATGTACCTGTTTCGGTACAGCATCATGGCTGCCAGTACATCCCTCAGCACCTTGCTGAACATGGGCTGGGACATCCCTCCTCCAATGCCCACTGTGTGCTGGAATGACCCAGTGGCGAAGAAATGCATGGCGGCCATCACCTTAGCCGTGGGGGTGACAGCAGTCGGATACACCCTGCGGGGACGGAGATGGGGTTCTAACATGGCACACAGTCGATGCAGGGTTGGCCTGTCCAGCCGAAACTTCCTAATAACCTCTGTATCGTCCATGTCCGCCAGCAATTGGTATGGGCGGTCAATGTTCGGTCTCCGCCTAGGGACAATGGCAGAGGACACATGTCAAAGCAACACGACACATAGCAATTTCGCATACACATCACTGACATGACTGAGCAAGCACATGAGCCACAGCCCAGCTGTCAAGCTGGGACGGCACGGCCACAATACACTTACACAGGTCTCCCAACAATGGCAATGGCTAGTGATACAAACCACTGCCATGTGCATGCACATGGGGATCTAGGCCCCAATGACTTGCGGGGCGTGCTGATGGGGACTGACTGCATATCCGTCAAGCGGCAACGCCACGGCAACATGAATGTCTGCTGAGCATGGAACTGCTTCCGCGGCTGGATGAGTATGGCACACGACGACGACGATGTGGGCACAGGCTGAGCGGCCAAAACAAGTGGGACCTGTAGCACGAGGGGATATGAGACAGTAGTAGGTGTCAGCACTGCACCCTATGTACAGCACTGTACGGATCACACCTCCCGAAACATTGACAGGTGTCCACATTGACAGCCCCATGCCAAGACGGCTGTGTGCTTGCAGTCACACGTCACAGGTGAGAGGTTACATTGCACGTGCCAGGTGGCAGACGTACATAGTGGGAGCTGGCATGTGTGTGCATGTGTCTCCTGTTCAGGATCCACCAGATGGGCGCTGACTCTGTACTGACCATTGGACACAGCATGTTCCGTGGAAGGCTTGTGTGTGTGGGATGGTGGCACTGGATGTGCCTCCGTTGGGTGGGGGCCATGCACAGGGCGGGTACGTCGATGATTGCGCATTGTTGGTCACAGTGGGTGCACCAACTGAAGATGTGTTGCCCTGTGTTCAATTCCTATGTCCGCATGATGATGGACTGTAGATGTGGGCAGACTACACATTGGTCGATGTGCTGTCTATATGCATGTGCCTTCACACCAGGCACAGCTGCCCCTGCACATGTGACCCCTGCTGGACTCGCTGCTGGGTCTGTGGAGCTGATGCACCTTCTGCGCGTGGGGCGGACAGCTCTCCTCACTTCCTCATTGCGCATGTCATGACTTTGCCGCAGGTGACATGGATCATGGAGGGCCCACATGTACGCGTGGGTAGGCTACACATGATTGTACACTGGTCGCCACCCCCAGTCAGTGTTTCGAATGGGAAGGTTGTCGTGCTGGTGGTATGTTCGATGTGGCGGATGGGCGGGCCTAGTTGCGGGCTTACATTCCGGACATGGGGGTAGTTGGATTGGCGACTAGTTGCAGTACACACGGGACACGTCTCTTCCTTTCCACATCTGGGTCATCCCTTGTACTTACTGACAGTGATACAGTCATCTTCGCCCCAGCCCTCATGTCCTCCCCTCGCTCCCCCAATATGCATGCTCACCTGCGAGGCTAGCGCCTGCACAGGCAGCCCCAAGCTCGCACCAGAGAGGGCAAGGAGTGTATGTGTGGGTCCAGTTGCACGAGTGGGCTGTCTCAGGGTATGATGTGTGGCGGGACGCCGTCCACCTGCGTGGTGCCCCAAATGGAGACCCGGCCTGCATGGACTATGCATCACAGTCTTCGCCTTCCGGATCCGCCACCTGCGACACCCAGTGGCTGTGGCTGCCCTTGCGGCCAGGCCGCGTCCGTCTGTGGCTGATGGCCCACACATTCACTCTTTGGCCTCTCTGGGGAGGGCTCGGGGGTGGTGGCGCACGCGCTTGCACTTAGTCGCAATGGCATGTGGCGTGGTTGGTATGATGGGCAATGGATGGGATGGTGCGAGCCACCTCCCGTGACGTCAGTGCTGCTCGTGCTGTGGTGCGTCCCCCCTACACTTCCATTTGACTTGTGCCATGCTAGACGTTGAGGTTCTATTGCCTGCGTGATATGACCAGGAGGAGCGTGAGGAGACCTCTCACACACCATGCTCCACTGCCATCCCGTGCCCTGTATCGCCTGTGCGGATTGACTATGTTGGGGTTACACCTGGTCAACTGGGGCTGTGTGTGCCTTGTCAAGGGGCATGGCGGGCGGACAACAGGATCCAGCTTGTCCACAGAGGGTGGGCTGAGGTGCGCATGGTACCGCTTTGTACGTGTGCCCGGCTGCTGTGCACACACGTGTTCACTCCCCCCGACAGGTGTCCTCTCACAATGCACAGGGAAGCGGTGGTGTACTGTTCATGACCCCTCCCAACACGGCGTGCTCCAACTTGGCATGTGCGCATCTACCCGTCGCACCCACCCACCTGAGCACTGCGTCCATACGACTTCACACGACACATGTGTGTCTTCCACAGTAGTGCTACTCATTTGCGTTGACATCCAATACCAGTGGACTACATGGTCATGTCACGACTGCCGGGTACTTCACATACTCTCATCCTCTCTCATTCGTACTTGTGAAATGAGTCAGCGGAGACAGTTTTGGTTTCAAACATTATATTGAGTCTTCTGTCCTCTGTGATGCAGTATAGTGGACACTACTGGCAGCGGAATACATGTTGAGGATATACTGAGCATGATTGCAAATGGGATAGGGTGTGGGGTTACATGTGATTGGCTGTTGCATGTGGGATGTGGGCTTCAGAGTGACATCTGCTTGGCCAAGGCTGTGCTAATGTACATTTACGTATAGCTGCGGAGCTGCGGACTTTGACACAGACGGTATACATGTAGCCTACCAGACCGCTTGGCATCATGGGCACAGTCCATCTCAGTTCCATGTGACAGGTTTGCTGCGGTTGTTCCTCATGCACGCGTGCATGTGAGATGACATCAGGGCATGTGCTTGCGTGCATGCAGCGGCGTGCCACTTGTTGTTGCACTGTGGTGGTTACTGGACATGTCACAGTCACTGGGGTCGTGTTGTTGTTGTATGCACTTGTCGTCCATGCAAAGGTCCTGGTATGGGATTCCCGGGGCGGGGGTGGGAGGGGTGCAGCACCCACAGACTCCAGGCGACCTATTCATGTCCACTGAGCGGTGTGTGTGTCCATGGGCGCTGGATCCATGTCGTGTCCTGGTTGTTCGTGCAGTTCCGTCCATGTGGGTGCGATACACAGAGCCCATGCCACTGCCTCCCACGATGCTTGCGGTGTTCCTGGATGTGATGGGGAACGGTGTGCATGTCCCGGTCATATCCGATGTCATGGCGATGTCGTTGATGGTGTGGTTACAGTTGCCGGTCGTTTGGTATGGCTGTTGTGGTGGTGACTGGCCAGTCCGTGCGGAAGCTAAGCATGGGTGCGGGGTTGGACATCATAGGTCAATCGGGGAACCTGCGTTGTGGTCCGACGAATTTACAGGTTGTCAGGTATGCGATGCCGTCCAGCAGGGCTTCCATGTCATTGGTGGTGTACATGTTTGCCAGCCAATGTAGCGGATGGTGGCTGTCAAGGTGTTGTTCGTAAGTTGTCCCTTGGAGGACCATGATGGGGCATGCTGGGTGACATTCGATGTAGCTGTTCTCGATGATCCGTCGTGTGGAGGCACAGTGGTCCCATTTCAGTGCGGGTGCGATGTTGGCCACATACACCATGCCCCCATAGGCAGAGCAGGCCCTGTCGTGTGCGTCCAGAGGGAGGAGTAGTGGTAGCAGGTCCGCCTTCAGACATGCCGGGTTGGAGAGGCATATCTCCACGGGATGCTGGTAGGGACACCTCCGACAGTAGAAGACGGGCATGACGCAGCTGAACAATGTGATGCGGTAAGTCAGTCGGTAACTTACGTTCAGCAGGGACAGGAGATCGCATCCCAATGTATGAAACAGGTTGGTTTTGTACAGCTTGAGCTGTTCGACGTAGTTGGGTAGGTGTGTTGCGATTGCCATTTCGCAGCGGTGCGTTGTGGTGGCGTGCTCCGGCTGTGTGTGCAGTCTGCAATGTGCACGCTCCGAGGTTGCTGTGAGCTCTGTGTAGTCGTAGGGAGACAGGACTTGTGTTCTGTTGGCTTGTTTGGAGGACACGGGCCCTCTTCCCACATGCTTCTCAGACAGTTCAAGGTCAGTGATGTGTGACTCCTTCCAATTAACTTGCATGTGGCCGACATGGGGGAGTGTTTTCTTCTTTCTTCCCCGTCCGTTGTGTGCTTCTGTGATATGCGCTATCTGCCCTGTGGTCGGTCTCCTCAGCATGCCTGTGTTGGTCTATTCTTGGACAATGGCTGTATTCACCGGCTTCTGTCGTAGGGCTGTGGTTTCGGAGTTGGAATGGAAGGTCATTCAGTGCTGTCTGCTCTCCCTTGTGTGGGCGGCAGGCTGCCTTTCCGCTCTGCGTTGGGCCTTGTGTGTGAATGTTATTCTTGGGCCACCTGTTGTCGGTCCCCGGGCTCTTTGGTGTTCCGTTTTATATGTCTTGTTCATATGTGCAGGGTGGTATGGGTGTTTCAGTGTGGTACTGGCGTTCCTCTTCCCGAAGGGGCCCTGCTTCTCCTAGTTGGTGTTGCCGCCGCTGTGTGCTACGCCATGTTTGTTACACTGGGGTGTGTCCTGCTGTTGCGTGTCTTCACTGACATGTGTGCGTCGGTTGTGTGGCATTGGGTGTTGTCCGTGAATTGGGCGTTGGGGACATGTCTGTGGCAAGCCTGTCACGTGTCATGTGCGTTCGGGGTGGGGCTGATGTGTGTGCTGCTTGGTTGTGTCCCTGTGTCTGTGTGCGACGCATGCATGGCGCTGCGGTTGGCCTCTGCGTTGTGCGCATGTGTGGCGGCGTCATCGCCGCTTTGGGGCCGTGACGGGGTGGTTGGTTCCTAGTCCCAGGTGGTGTGTACACATGTGTTACGCGATGTTACGATTTGGCCTGTGTGTCATATGTGGATGCAATGGTGGATGTGTAGTGTACACGCGCTGGTGGGGGGTTGTCCGCTTTTCCGCCCTTGCACTGTGTGCGCTGTTTGCGTGCACTTGTTGTGTGTGTGCCTACCTGCGTCTCCGCGGTACGTTGCGTCCTTGGTGGTGCATCAGCAGGAGCATGGGGAGGGCCTGCAGTGCTGGATTCATGCTCGGGGAGCCGCTTCTTCGTTGTCCGTGCTCGGCGTCCGTGTTACCGCTTCGGTTTGTCGTACGGTATCTCTTGGCCGTGGGAGCCGTTTGTTTGCGGCATCGTAATTTATGCGCCGGGCGGGACGTGTTTCGTCGGACGGTGTGTGTCAGCTGTGCTGCGCCGCTACGTGTACGGGCGCACTTTGATGGCGGACGGTGTTGCTGGCTTGCCGGCGGTGTTTGGCCTACTTTTCGCATCGTAATTGTGCGGGCGTGTGGACTGCTGCATGCCGGCGGTAACTGGTGGTTTTTGCATCCGCCAGCACGGCGGTTGTGCTTCCGCCCGCCATCGTAATGAGCCCCTTAGTTATTATTTTTAAATATCTTTTAATATTTTTAACTATATTTATTTTAATTATATGTATTATTTACTTAATTTGACATTATTATTAAAACATTTTAAAAAACGATATTTTTAACTTCGATATTTTTGACAACTATATATTTTTTTTGATATTTTTGTACTTACCTTTATGTAGATTGGACTTCGATATTTTTGACTTCTATATTTTTGTGTCGATATTTTTGCAGGTCGATTTTCTGTCCGTCGATATTCTGTCATACATTCCTGGTGGCCTGGAATGAATACAGAAATTCACATATTCATCAACAACTGCTTAGACTGTAAAATACAGCGAGAGAGCCACCAGACACCATGCTGCTAATGCGGCAACCCAGTACAGACACCACTGTTAGACAGCATTAGACTATCTATGCGCCTGCGTCCTACTGGACAAGTGCAATCCCACAAATACTGAATCTAGGTTCCTATGGATATGGCCACAGCGCTCGGCTGACGCTCGAACTGTTATAAAAGATTTGCGAGTCTTTATCTGCACATACGCAATAGGCACGCTACATTCTGACCAGGGTCCTGCGTTTAGCTCTCGGGCTTACAAAGAAGCCATGGCCAGTCTGGGCGTTGCATTGCGGTACTCCTCTCCATTCCATCCTGAGGGAAATTTGGTTGTGGAAAGGAAAAACCGGGACATAAAGCAGTCTATAACAGCTAGGGTATTAGGTTCGGGTGATGGGTGGGTCAAACACCTTAATGGGGTCCAACGCTCATTGAACAACCTGCCAAGAAGTTCTCTAGGGGGGGTCACTCCATATGAGGTCCTATTTGGGACAAGAATGTGGGTACCAGACCTTGAACACGTAGGTACAGTGGTGGAAAATAAACCGTTTGATATCAAAGATCGTTTGGCTGTTTTACAGGAACTCAATGAATTAAGAACGAAACAAAGCAACGTATTCCTACAGCCAACAACCACTGGGGAAAAATCGGCGGTCCCAGCAAGGCCTGTCTGGATTCCAAAAGTTGGGGATCTAGTCAGAGAAAAGATTGCGGACAAGAAGGAATTTGGACCTTCTTACAGACAACCAGTACCTGTCCTAGCAGTTCAAGGAACAAGAACAGTACTTCTGCCGCCCCTTGCTGGAAGAAAGGAGAAAAGATTTGTGTCCATCGACCTCATCAAACCACAGTATGTGGCCAATACTAAACAGTAAGCCTCGTGGACTCCGACCTAGTAGCAGACGCACTCCTCTCGCTACTATCCAAGAGGTTCAGACTGAAAGACTGATAAACATCGAGACTTCAGCAGTAACAGATGAAGGACTAAGCAACAATGCTATGGAACTCATCCCTCTTGAAAACCAAGTAACAGTTCGTCCAAATACGCCTGTCTACACCAATGTAGCAAGTGATCAACTGGTTCCAGCGATTTCTACAAATCCTGATGCAATTCCAACAATTGATAGAACTGCTTCTGGCTATTTCATTAACTTTGATACGTTCTCAGAGGATCCGAGTGAACCTGAAACGACGCCAGCATCATTCAAACTCAAGCAGCAAGTACAAGACTTTCTTCACTTTCTGAAAAAGACTTATTTGGTTTCTCCATGGATTGAACTCTGGATTATATCTGGACTTTTTGTTTTCCTGCTCTGGCTAGCTTTGGTTACAACTGTGAGCGTGCTTATAAGTGCTTATAAGTGGAGAAGTGTGGCTCAATGGTTAGAGCGGCAGACCCTGATGCAGAGATCTGGCCCGGGACCAGGGTTCCATTCCCGCCTCGGCGGGTCTTGGGCTCAACTTCCTCAGACCTGATAATTCTCGCCTCGGTGCCTATTCTAATCATGGGTCCCACTCTGCAACTCTGGGCAATAGCTTGCTTAATCTCCACAACGGCCCCACCAGCGCTGGGATGCCTGGCTTCACCTTGGGGGTGCCCAGGAGTGGACATTTCACAGGGAAAAGCCAGGAAGGGTTCCACAGCGGTATGCGTTCAGCGCCAGGAAGCCTCAGGGTATCAGTGCGCTTTACAAGTACAAATTCATTTCATTTCAATTCATATAAGGGGCAGATACATCCATGTGAACACTGAAGGAAAAGACATGAACGTACTTTTGAAACCTCATAAATCTTCCCATCGTGAAGCAAGAGACTTGTCATCAGTGAACATCACAGCCGTTCCTATACAGGATGGTATAGTGTGGGACAAAACAGATTATGAAATCTTCGGCCCGACGGAACAATTGAACATTCCACATTTGTTTAAAATTTCACTAAGTGATCTAATTTCGTCCAGTACCTATTCAGGTGATTGGGACTATGAGACTGTTAATGACATAATGTTTGACTTAGAAAAATCTGCTGCGTTTTCTAAAAATGAATATTTAGAGGGTTCATCAGACTATGAACAACTGTATTGTTATAACCACTATGGTCATCATTATTTGCATAAATCTGTATATCCAAGAAATGTGTTTATGTTTAACCAATGGGAGCATTGTCCTACACCACCAAAAGGTAGTTCAAAAACATTTGCTAGTAAGTTTCCATATTTTTCAGGTTACAATACATCTGACCCAGAAACATTTTACTTTAGAAATGTAAACAATACAGGACTGAAAATTATGTTAACTAATACAAAACAGATTTACTCTGCAGCATTTATTGCCCAACTGTCTAGACAGGGTTTCGACTTATGGAAAGACACAATAGACACAAAAACTGTCTGGGGTACTAAAGATTGGCAAGTGCAGGGAATAGAAGCTTTATTTAGAGCCTGTATCATCCCTGAACAAATAATGTTCTTGAATGAAACCATCCGACAAACATCTTGTCTTGGATTAGCCAAGATCAAAGAGATGAAAACACCTTCTGTACCAACACCTGCAAGTGATAACGATACACAGGCAGTGGTGACAGTTGACAATATATTACAATTCAACAGATCTAATCCTGATTGGAAAAAATGGTTGATCTGGCCCACAAACACGAATAACTGTCAGGAAAGATTCCTGAATAAAACTCAGGGCTTTACTATTCATAGGCCAGACCCAAGATACGTCCAAAGACAGCATCCGGGGGTAGTAACAACATACAGTGTAGGAAACTTATGCCTCGATTGGCTGCATAAGGCTACACTACAGGATGTGAAACAACACTTATCCTTACTTAAAGAGGACGCAGACCTTAGGGAATTCTTGCTTGGACCAAGAAAACCGTGTCAAAAACGTTTCATATATGCCGGCATTTATGCTGCCTATAATGAAGCATGAAAAGTGTCACAGATGGAGGCCGTAGAACGAATACGTGAACTTGATCATATTAATTTAGAGAAAACACTCTCTGTGGTCGACAATGGGTTAACAACTTTGTCCTCCAGAATATATTCATTGGATGGCATTGTATCCTCTGCTATCGACATACTAGAACAAGATTTGGCGATGTTACAACAAGGTCAGTCTCAATTACGTTCTATTGTGTTATTAAGCTGGACGCTGCAATCTTTGCGAGCGGGCTATGTGCCTTGGCGTTTTATCAACACGTCAGCTCTGTTTGCAGAATACAATCTAACAGATAAACAGATCGAATTGGCACAAAGAGGAGCAAGGTATACAGTGCTGAGCATTGAAAAACTGGAAAAGTTACCATTCACAGTGGCAGAAAAACCAGCTACAGAATGGCTTATTCATGGCAAAATAACATTACCTGTGACTACTTTTCAGTTTCAGTATTGCCTCAGACAAATGCAAGCAGGCAAATATGAAAGGTTGGGTAAGGATACATTAAGACATCTTGGGATTTACCTTATACATATAGATGTTGGAGTGGGGATCGTGAAGTGTTTTTGAGCGGTACACACTGTAAACATGCACTGAGCGGTTCACTTATATGTCAGGACATTTCTTTACACGGGGCTTGTAATGGTTCTTGGCAAATGTGTCTTGCCATCAGTAGGGTACACCAGCTGCTGTGATTAATCCAACGTTTGGACAACTTTCTACTGGGAGTTACCTCATGTTGAATGATCAGAGTTGCTGCGGAATGCTGCCAGGCATCCCATATCTAGTAACGGTCAACTCCAGGGTCACTTGCTGTATGCAAGTATTGTTTCCCCCAATAGACACAGTCAGGGAGTCGCCTCTATGGCCTTCGCTGAACGTCTCTTTTATAAGATTTGATACTTTGAGCAGAATGAAAGCCATGCTTTTAGAGCAAACAGTGCCTTTGACCTCGGCCAAAGAAACCTATGATCGACAAGTAGCAAGGACTTCGGCTGAGATACAGACTTTAATACGTACAAACTGCCCTATACATTTCGTAGAAATGATAGGACGTATCTTCAATATGTCTGATACAACAGGAATTGTACATGTATTTAAGAGCATCTGCTCCGGTCTGTTAGCACCTTTCCAGGCAATACTCGGTATCATCCCGAACTTTGCACATTCGGTGTTTGGTGGCATACCATTAATTCTAGCACTTGTTGCTGGAATTCTATTTCTCTTCCTGCTATTGCGCTATGGCCAGCCTATTCGCAGACATCACTCCGAGCGAAATGGAGAAAGCTCTCCTTGAACGAAAGTGCCGTGAGCGAATAGTACAGCTATTGGGCATGACTCGTCTACGGGACCTGAATACCACGTGGTTCTTGTCATTCAGACCAATCTGGCAAGATTGCATCTTACCTGTTCTACGATGCCTGCTATGCGGTGAAGAATGCGTGTTGGACACCTGTCTAACATTTCCATCAGCAACGCCAACGGATGTCGATACTCTGCTGGTCCCGATAACGGCCCATGCTCTGTGTTGTCCCCAGAGGCTACCAATACTGATGTCAGCATTCATTGAGATCTCACAGATGCTTCCGGCTGCTGCTGAGGTACGAGAAAGATCTACAGGCACACAGGTAACAACATTGCTGCGGCGACCTATGCTGAAAGCGATGCTTCCCATCTCTGTGCAATTAATCTACTACACGAGGTGTTCCAACTGACACCAACTACAGTGGGAGATGTTTTGTCTATAGAAATAGATGATCTCATGTTTACACCAGACCCGTAAACTGACTCTGATTCGGCATACAGTGTTGCAGAGATGCAGTAACAATTTGGCCTTCATTTAAAAAAAAAAAAAAAACTTGGAACTCTACCAAAATTGAACTTTTTCCCATTTTTCGAACTAAAATGGCACTTCAATCTGCTTAAAGTAGAACTAGCCTTATAGTACAGACTTTGCGGTACTTCCACGGACACTTAGTCATCTTGTGTGTCTACAACAGTTCATTAATTTTTATGACATGAAATGACTTTGATTTTTGAACAACTTATCGATCATTTTTTGTCACATGTAAATATTACTGCTTATTTCATTCCAATTGCATTTATTTTCGAACTATATGCCTGAAATGAAAAGCATTGCTTAATATGTACAGTACCTTTTTGCATTTTTACTATGTTTTTTAATGCTTTTAAGAAATATTTTTTAAATATGCGGTACTCCATTTAATGTTTAGCATTTTAAATGTTTAGCATTTTAGTATTATCGTACACACGAAAGTGGAGTGGGTGTTGTATTCCTCTTAGGGTGTCCATAAACGGGCTTTCCAGAATCATGTCCTTATATAGGCACAATTCGCTCTGCCCTTATATAGGCATAAAATCCCAGTCCTTATTTAGGCATTAAACCGTGCACTCCAAATACAGGCATGGTCTCCGACATCCGTCCACCCTAACGTCACAACGAGTTCGTGAAGAACAGACCCTTAGGCTGCGGGAGTTTCCCTAGCCCAGGACTATTGATTTCTTCAAGGACTCATATATTATGCATGAACCATTATTCCTTAGGGGTTCATTCATGACGTCTTCCGCTGTCCGACTCACGTCAATGCTAACATTCTGAGGTAATTCTCAGGTATAAATATACCTTCCATAGCCCCTGTAAATCAGAGGAGACCTCGACTTCAGAGGAGCCTGTTTCCCGGCCTGACGCACTGAGAAGACGCTGTCATCCCTGCACGCAGAGAGTCCAGCTTCCAGTGATCTGACTTCCCTTGCGGGGTGTTGGAGTTCGAGTCTGGCAAAGAGATTCCTACCTCTCTCATTCTTCAGGTATGGAGCTGACTAGAACCTAGAGGGACTCTTGGCATACTTGGCATACTGGGCTTAACATACTCTTAGTATACCATAGTAAGGAATACTTCACCTACTTCATACCTCTCCCTACACCTAGGTTAGGTTAGGTACATTGGGGTAGAACTAGGTTAGAAACGCATCGTATGAGTACTCGCATTTTTAATCTGTGTCATTTATGTAAATGCATATATACTAAAAGATAATGCTATCGCAGTATTATTTATTTCTACTGCTCACACTGTACATTATTTATCTCGCATACTGTCTTGTGATCGTAACAGCACATTTTACTTCCACTCAGAAACAAGACTGTTCAATAAATCTTTTATTGAAACGCCCGTCTGTTCTTTCTGTGTAACTTTGAGGAAAACTAAGCATGCACAATTGAGCTGAGTGAAATAGTTATCTATTGTTTCCACGACTCTGGGACACGTTCTGATTCTAAAGGGAAACAAAGTGGTCATGTTTTGCGGCTGCCAGAAACTACTCCCTTCTTGTCGTCAAGGAGTTTCTAGTGGCCTCTGAGCTAGCTGGCACAAGTAATTAAGTTTAATATACTCGATAGGGACATACTGACCTTAGTCCTATGTCAAACCTATAGGATATATTATTCCAATGCGCAGAGCCTATTAGGGAAATAGGAGCTACACTACAATACCTCCGTACATTTGAGGCCCTCTCATCTCCTACTTGCACCTCTTGGCCAACCCGGACGAGCCGGCCATAGATTCTCCAATCACTAACTCTCATATAGATAACAACGACCCACCGGATTCCAGTCACAATTCCTGTCCGAACACACACTGCCCTCTTAAACACAACAACTAAAGACACCGTGCCAAATACAATCTCATGTGTCATACTAAATGTACTTACTTTGTATTGCTGAGCCTCCCTGCGGGAGGGTAGAATTGTTATGTTACTGCATGGAGTGATAAATGTAACGTGCCTTTCAGTTTCAATAAAGGTTTTTGAAAATAAAAAAATCCTCTAAGCTAAGTTCTTTTTATGCGCCTGTTCTGCTCTTTGCAGTCACGCTTCTAGTTTATTTTTCTGCTCCCTTTTATGCCATAAATGTTTCACCGTAAAGCGCTCTGATATCCTCAGGGCTGGCAGCGCTAAATAAAAGCTTCAAATAAATATACGTTTGACATTAGAAACCGTAGCTGCTCCGCAGCCTCACCCTTGACTTTTTGTGTATTCAAGCTGCATACGTATTAACTGCTTTACAGCAAGTCCTTGGAATGAATCAGTGACTTGCATTTTGAGTGTTTGCATCTCTCGGGCAGATGGAATTGTTGCAGGACTTCACTGGTGCCTGGGGATTTATACCGCGAGACCTGCCAGTGAATATTAGACCCGCCCACTTTTGCCTGCAGGATTTCCCCGTTGGCCCACGCAGATGCCCTGGGGTTTGCCTGCAAGTCAATGCCAACTGTTCTGCATATTTCTGCGCCTCAGACTGCGGAGGCGGATGTGTACTTCTGAAGATAAATGACCCGCACTGGCTTTTAGAAAATTAATTGTCTTGAAACTCTCGCGCTCTCTCAAAATGTTTGGAGGAATTATAGGGTCTTTGAGGATATGTTGTGCTTTGGCAGCAACATTATTCTTACTTGTAAATGTTCTTCAAAGTCAGCACTTCATATAAAATTGACACCAGGGATAAAACACAGCAAACAGAGATTCTCATTTCAGATTATGCTCTATAAAAAGTGAGAACATGGTTCTAGTTTGGAAACAATAAAGTCCTCGCAACTCCTTTTATGACAAAAGTGCCAACAATGAGAAATAGAAACATGCTGGACTTTTATTCAGTAAATATAAGAAAGACAACTGTAGGTCAAAATATGTTTGCAAGTGTATTTTAGAGACCATAGAACTGCTTAACACATTTGGGTTAAGAAACATACACTGGTTGAGACCTTTCATTCGTGAGTTATTCTACTCAGAGCCATTAGGCAGCAGATAAATCGAACAAAACACATTTCTGGACAAACTTTCTCCT
Source organism: Calotriton arnoldi (assembly GCA_963921515.1). NCBI lineage: Eukaryota > Metazoa > Chordata > Amphibia > Caudata > Salamandridae > Calotriton > Calotriton arnoldi. The sequence continues at coordinate 293,733 of CAWUFW010007652.1, read as the reverse complement.
TTATAATTAATATAGTAATGATGTCATAGACAATGTCGATATAATATGTGATGTTATCACAAATGTAAGTATCGATGAAGTCACTGTGGATATCTGCTACATCATGTGTTCGATCTTGATGGGAGATAAGGGTGTATAATTCACCACAATTGGTAAAGACTGGTAGTTGTTAGGATTTCCACTATAAATGATGGGGCATATTAGCAAGACCCACGTTAAAATTATCGCCGTTTTAGCGGCAGGAACTGCCGCTAAAACGGCGATAATAGGCTTGCTAATATGCGTTATGGAATTCCAATAGAAGCCCAGGTTAGATGTCCTGCACATCTAACCTGGGCTTCTATTGAATTCTATAACGCATATTAGCAAGCTCCATTATCGCCGCTTTAGCGGCAGTTTCCTGCCGCTAAATCGGCGATAATTTTAACGTGGGTCTTGCTAATATGCCCCGATGTTTTTAAGGAAAAGGAGGGGGGCTGTACGTACGCCCCTCCTAGAGCTTTTAGAAGCCCCGCGGAACACCATTTCTCTGGGGGGGATAAAAGCAATATGGAGGGGGTCCACGTGGAGATCTGGCCCCGGGGCCAAATTCAACATTTGAACATGGAGGGGGGCCATGGGACATCCCTCTTTTTAATAAATATACGACCCCGGGGACCACCACCAACCCGGGGCAGGCCCTTGCTGAACAAAGGAAGGGGGCCATGTGGCACCTCTCCTGGAGCCAATTATGGCTGTGGGGACCACCACCCACCAGCGCCGGCTCCTGCTATCTCATGAGGTGCCCACCCTCAGGAGATAGCTATTTGCTTTTGCAAAACCAAACACTCCCCTTCCAGCAAGCGGGAGCTGTCAAAGTGCTCCCACTTGCTTGAAGCTGAGTTTTCATCTCTTTCCCTGCCCGCAGACATGCAGACAGGGAAAGTAATGAAACGATTGCTCTTGTACGAAGGGAGCTGCATTTCCAGCAGCTCCTTGTGTGCGACAGCAATGCCGGTTCCCGCAGAAGGCGGAGAGCCAGCTGGGGCAGTTGGGGCCTTGAGGCTCCCCCTGTGGTCCCCAACATGCACACTGGGTGTGCTGGGTAGGGCCAGGGCACCCACGGACATGTGACTGGGCCCTGGGGGATGGGGTCCTTGGGGCCAAAAAATGCCCGAGGAGGGAGGCTGCATGGTCCCCTTCCCTTCATTCAATTTCTGCTGGGCCTTGGGGGATGGGGCCCTATGGGACAAAATAGGCCTGTGGAGAGGGCTGCGCAGCCCCCCTCCCCCATTTAATTGCAGCCAGACCCTGGGGGATGGGGTCCCCGGGGCTAAAATCGGCCCTGAGAGGGGGGCCGCACACCCCTTTTTCTTTAGAAGTATGCAAAGGTCTTCCCTCCTTTTCACAAGTTGATTGACAGCTTAACAAAAGGCCCCCCAACGTGTTTGCAGTCGACTTTGGAGACATGTTAGTTATGCAGAGAAATGCGAGTATACCTCCAGCAAACAAAGAAGCACTTCCTTCATTTAGTTAAGAGAAAGTACCCGTGTTTAGTGGAGATTCATCTCTTTGTAGTCTCGTCGACTTCCCTTGACGAGGATTCACGTTATCACAGATTTGTGGATGAAGACACTCGAGGAACAATCACATTGCCAAAATAACATGCACACAAGGCCACTGGAAACATTAACCCGTGGTTCTTTATGCAGCTGTAGTGCAGAATGTGCACAAAACATTTACCAAATGAGGTAGCACTTTCTAATTTAACAAATGGAAGTACTTCAATTGGGTAGACGCTTTAGGCAAAACTAGGGACTCTTCTGGGAAAAAATGAGGTTCCAGTCTGGCCAAGGTGCATGTTTCACAGAAATTAAACCTCAATGGAAAGCACTTACAAATTTAAACATAGCAGGTGCCCCAGCTGAAGCTCCCCTTCAGTAAAGCACAAACGTTCATAACTTCTTGGGCTTGGAGAAGGCAAATGTGTTTCCTCTCGCATTCCACTTTGAAATCCAATCTGAAATCCTTAATGGAGGTGAATGCATCATTGATCTAATGGAGCGCAATTTGATCTGTAGTGACTGTGATGAGTGGTTTTTGTTTTGTCATCTCCAGGTGAGAGCAGAGTTCATGGTTCTAGTCCATAGTTCTCCCTTTTAAATACCCTAAGTATGCAAATGCCCAAAATCCATGGCATCACTCACACACCCACTCACAGACCCACACAACCACTCACACACCAAGTCACAGATCCACACAGCCACTCATACACCCACTCACAGACCCATAGCACCACTCACAGACCCACACAGGCACTCACACACCCACTCACAGGCTCACACAGGCACTCACACACCCACTCACAGACCTGTACAGCCACTCACACACCCCCTCACAGACCCAGAGTACTACTCAAAACCCAGACACAGACCCATATAGGCACTTACACACCTACTCACAGACCCACACAGCCACTCACACACCCACTCACAAGCAGATAACACCACTCGCAGACCTACACAGGCACTCACTCACCCACTCACATACACATACAGCCACTCACACAGCTACTCACAGACCCATACAGCCACTCACACACCCACTCATCGACCTATACAGCCACTCACAAACCCAGTCGCAAGGTTTACAGGTTATAGTTAGGAAAATAAAATTTTTAAAAATTTGAAATTTACTTAAAAAACAAAGGTTACAGGGATGTTATAGTTAGGAAATAGAATTAGGAAAACAAAAAAATTCATTGAAAAACCCAACGGGTACAGGGACATTATAGTTAGGCTCAGATTTTACTCATTCAAAACCATAGAAATTCAGCAGTTATAGTTACCTAAGCTAACTATAACTTATGCCCCCGCAATGCACTGCTTATGACCTCACATATTACATGGTCAGTGAGATCACTGATGACATCTGAAATTATATCACTGATGGCATCATCCATAGTTTGTAGTGTTTTCTAAAAGTGTCTTAGTGTTAAATATACATAGTAAGACTACAAATGTTAAATTAGTAAACTTTGTATACTACTAATGAGTGATACTATTTGTAACACATATTATGTGAGTGGCTGTGTGACTGTGTGTATCCATGTGTGAGTAGGTGTGAGTGGCTCTATGGGTATGTGAGTGGTTGTATGGGTGAGTGAGTGGCTGTATTGGTGTGTGAGAGGGTGTGTGAGTGGTTCTATGGGTGGGCGAGTGACTGTGTGTGTGGGTCTGTGGTGTGTGGGTGAGTGATGGGGTATGTGAGTGGATGCATGGGTGAGTGAGTGGGTGTGGAACTGTTGTATGGGTGAGTGAGTGGGCATGTGAGTGACTGTATGAGTGAGTGAGTAAATATGATTGGCTTTATGGGAAAGTGTATGCTTGTGTCAGTGACTGCATAAGTGAATGAGTACATGTGTTATTATATGTATGAGTAAGTGAGTGGGTGTTTGAATAACTATATGGCGAATGTGTGGCTGTGTGAGTGACTGTATGGGTGAGTGAGTAGGTGTGTGAGTAGAAGTATGGGTGGCTGACTCAGTGTGTGAGTGGCTGTATTGGTATATGAGTGGGTATGTAAGTGTCTGTATGTCTGTATGACTGGATGTGTGAGTGTCTGTATTCATGAGTGAGTGGGTGCATGAGTGGCTGTATGGGTGAGTTAGTGGTTGAGTGCGAGTGGGTGTATAAGATGTTCTATGGGGTGTGAGTGGGTATGTGAGTGGTTCGGTGGATGATGTCATCCATGATGTCATTTGAGATGTCATCAGTGATGTCTTCAGTGATGTCATTGACAATGTCATGAGTGATGAAATATGTGAGGTCATAAGCAGTGCATTGCAGGGGCGTAAGTTATAGCTAGCTCAGATAAGTATAACTGCAGAATTTCTATGGTTTTGCATGAGTGAAATCGGAGCCTAACTATAAGGTCCCTGTAACCTTTGCTCTTTTAGTGAATATATCTCCAAAAGACAGTCCTGCTCCAACGAAGAAGAGGCACGTACATCAGGTATGTAGGTATAAGGCTTATTTATTCAAAGTCAGGTATCCCACGACCCCGCAATGAAAGAGAGACGCGTTTCGCCTGCGCAGCAGGCTTTATCAATCTGATTGGCGCCATAGAGTTACAGATATATATAGCCCTCCTCCTTCCTTCAGGCATGAATAGACATAAAAGATAGACTGTGCAAAACAAATCAAACTGGTAACACACGCTTTTCTAAACATATGTATAAAATGCAAAGTGCAAAGAATTAATCAAGACGAATAACAGCATAAGACATAGTCAGCATGTTTTGCCAGTAATTAAACGACATCAGCTTCCTAATATCTGCACAGTAGAAATATTTGTATGCCATCTGCCTCTCGATATGAGCATGTCGTAATGACCAGCCGAGGTGCTTAAATGCTTATCTAAGCTATGGCGCCAATACTCTCAGAACATGCTGCCTTTCTGATGATAAATATAAAATAGAACTGCATAAGTTAAAACTGTTTTGTATACAAGTCATGCTGCCAATAATGTTAATACTTGATTGCATCCACCACATTGCCTCGTATCTAAACAAAACAAAACCTGTCCGGTTTAAACAGTAATGTCACACAGAGCGAAATTTGAACTATGCTTCCAAATGCGCGCAGGAACAAATACATGGGGTAAACAGATATTGGGCTTGTAACAAAGCCACGGGCTCTAATTACACAGGCTGTGTCTAATTTCGACATAGATGCCGGCCTCCGGGTAATTGCTACTCCTCCCAGCGGGACTGCAAGACCCATAATCCCCTTAGGCAGCCTTGCGTGTTCCAATTTGGTTAGTGAGTGTTTTATGTGGGAGTTCAGAATGAAAGTGCTCCTTGAGTAGTCTGTGCCAATAGCCGGATAATTGTTCAAACAAGAGGGCTGAAGTCCCTAATCAAGGTTACAGTTACGGAAATGTTTCAAGTGTCAATCAAGCAGCATGAAGTATAAAATAGTCATAGGCACACATACGAGGTCGGAGGAGACCGATGGAAATAAATTGGATATGCCCAGCACACCTCACCGCATATGCATCGGCAATCACGGTGCCCAGTCACCAAAGGACGCCAGTATCCCGGGCAAGCCATTTCTTGCTGCGGAAAGCAGACCTACGTGCTGGCAGTCGCAGAGACCGCCCCGCAATATGGGATCTCCACAGCTGTCATCCTTTGTCCTCTTCCCGGCGCACTCTCTGGGGGCTCCACTGTGTAGCACTATCATGCTCCTCCAAAGACAACTGCGGTCATAAGTAGAGCCACAAAACAACTGGTGGTACCTGTGCAGCGCCGATCGCCGACGCTGAATTTAATCCAAAAGACAGTCCTGCTCCAACGAAGAAGAGGCACGTACATCAGGTATGTAGGTATAAGGCTTATTTATTCAAAGTCAGGTATCCCACGATATATATATATAGTTTAACAACTTATAACAAATAAATTAGGCAATGTTATCATTAAATCATTAAAAAAAAACATGCATTACTAAACCTAAAATTTGTCTAACCATAAAACAAAAAGTTTTAAAAGGTAACATAAAAATATACAATTAAAATAAATACAGATTTTGAAATTGAATTACAAAAATAAATATAAAAATGCTATGAAATGCAAAGCAATGAGCAAAATTGACATTAAAAGAATTCAACAAATATTGACATATAACACATTAAATAAAATCCAGCAAACATTACTAAAAATAGATACAACTAAGATGAAAAGGGAAAGTGTTTACAGTTCTAACTCTGATCTACTGAACATTAAAAAATACGTATCAATAAAAACATACCTTTACAACTCCATTTAAATGAAAAAAAAATATTTAAAAAGCACATACATCAAAGAAAACATCATTTACTATTCCCACGCCAACCAGAGAAAGAGAAGTAGAATTGTTGGCTTTTGGAAGGAGCCAAATGTTCTTTTCCCACTCCAACTTGACAAACAGTAAGGAAAGTGTTAGACTTTGGGGGGGTCAGATCTCATACTCCTAATATAACCAAAGCAACAATAATGTTGGACACTGGACAAGTCTGATAGGCTATTCCCACACCAACCTGAGCAACAGAGGGAAAGTATTGGACTTTGGAGGTGTCAGACCTACTGTTCCTACCCCAACCTGAGCAATAGTAGGGGAAGTGTTGAACTTTGGAGTGGTCCGATTTACTATTCCTACTCCAATCTAAACAACATTAGGGAAAGTGTTGGACTTGGAGTTTGGAGGGGTCAGATCTACTATTCCTACTCCAAACTGTGCAACAGTAGGGACAGTGTTGTATTTTGGGGGAGTCAGATTAACTATTCACACTCCAACCCGAGCAACAGAAGGGAACGTTTTTGGGGAGGTCAGATTTACTATTCTCACTTCGAACTGAGCAACAATAGGGAAAATGTTATACGTTGGGGGAACGATACTAAGGGGTCGATTCCGATTCGGGCCGGAAATTTCTCCGACCGAGCCGGACCCGGAGAGATTTCCGACCGAATCGGACCCGTGCAGTCCGACCGAACGAGTACGATGCGTCCGTATGTTATCGGACTCGAGTCGGTCGGACTCCCATTGAAGTCAATGGGAGCCGGTCGTACAACGCGTACGCGGGCTCCCATTGACTCAATGGGTGCGAGGCGGACAAGGGCGCCCCTACAGCGGGTACGCGGCGAGCGGTCGCGCCGTGACACGCACAGGTAGGGGGACCCATGGGTCCCCCTGTGTGCGACTCGCGCGGCTACGCGTACAGGGGGGGTCCGACACGGACCCCAAAGTACGGCTCCGACAGCTCTTACGAGCCGGAGTGCGCGGCTCGGTCGGACTGCTCGCGGCGCGCATCGTACTTACCCGGCCGGGAACGTCTCCATTGCGCGGTGCGAGTCGAGTCCGAGCGAGTCGGTCGGAGCGGTTCGAGCCGGGATCGAGTCGGTCGGAGCGGTCGGGACGCCCGGACGAGTCGGTCGGAGATTTCGCATCGTACTCGCTCGGCCGGACCCGCGTACGGTTCGGTCGGGAAACAGGGCTCCGAATCGGATCCGGTAAAGCCGAATCCGATTCGGAGCCCTACCGGCCGAGATCGGAATCGGCCCCTTACTCTTCCAAATTCAATTTGACCAGTGGTCGAAAAACTGAAAAAAATCAGATAAACTCCAACTATCTAAGCATAACAAATATGAAAGTAAGACATGTAAAACATTGCCACTAAAATCATACCAACCACAATAGTTTAATTACTTTATATAAATATACATTAAAAATAATAAAAAGTAAAATTGAAATTGACAATATAAAATAATTATCAATGTAAATATCAATGCAAATGATGCTATAAAAAGAAATAAATATAAACATTATGCATAAGTATACAAAACATAAAAATTTGCATGCAAGTAAATCAACTTCTTTTTCTTTTTTTATATATATATATATATATATATATATATTACCTACTGGTGGTCGCCAGTAGGTAGTTATAGTTAGGACTTTGTTTCTATTCAAAAAGCGTTTTTCTTTTTCTTTTGCCAATATCTTTGGCGCCGTTTGATCGAATCTTCGCAAAATTTTCAAAACTAATGGCCCGATCCAGTCAGCTCCTGTCTTGAAAGTTTTGGGGTGATTTGTCATGCGTGGGCCGAGAAAAAAGGGTGATCCCAAAATGCGTTTTCCCCATGTTAATTTCCATAGCAAAATTGGAACAGGCTACACCCCGAACTGCTGAACGGAATTACACCAAAGTTGGCAAAAAGGTAGCTCTTGGTTCAGAAGGAGACCTTTTTTTTAAATGGTGTAAATCCATTCAGTAGTTCCTGAGAAATTAAAAAAATAGAAATATCGATATCTGAGCACCGAGGAGGAGTCGCGACTCTTCCCGAGCACGAGCTGACTTCTGATTGGCTGCCAACACTCCAAACCAGGAAGTGTTGGCAGCCATCTTGTGACTCGGTAACGAGTCACAAGAAAACAGTGGAAAAAAGGTTGAAAAATAAGAAAAGGGGGCAGGGTAGAAAGACCCTGACCCCCTAGGCCTGCTCAGGGGGTCCCACAAGGACCCCCAGGGCCCAAAAAAGCATTTTATTTTTTTTTAAAACGCCCGAAGTCGCGCTGGGTGCGCAAACCCGGATGAGAAAATAAAAAAAACGAAGCGCGGTCTCCTGTGCTTCGTTTTTTATAAGCCCCCGGGTGGGCCAGGTCCCGGGGGCAATCACTAATTAATTTGCGGGGGCCCGCAGGGGCCCCCGCAGCCCTGGGGACCGCCACCTCCCTGGGGCATAGTTAATTGAATGTGGGGGGCACGCGGCCCCCCGCAGCCCCGGGGACCGCCACCTCCCTGGGGCTTCTTTCATTAATTAGGAGGGGGCCTCGCGGGCCCCCCAAGCCCCGGGGACCACCACCTACCCGGGGCTATGCAAATTTAGGGAGGGGGCCGCACGGCCCCCCTGCTGGAGCCCTTCATGGCCTTGGGGACTGCCACCCCCCAGGGCCGGCTCCTGCAATGTCCCGGGGTGCCCACTCCCCGGGGACATTGCTGTTTGCTATGACAGGGCGGGAGCCCGGCTCCCGCACTGCTATAGCAAACCCTGCTTTGCTTCGTTGAAGCGAGAGCAGGAAAACCTGCTCTCACTTCAACGAAGCAAAGCAGGATTGCTTTTGAGCAAGGGGAGCTGCACGTTAGCAGCTCCCCTTGCTCAAAAGCAATGCCGGCTCCCGCAGGAGGGGGCAAGCCAGCTGGGACCGTGGGGGTATTGGGGCTCCCCCCACGGTCCCCAACAGTGAGGTCAGGCCCTGGGGGATGGGGTCCCCGGGGCCAGAATTGGCCCGGGAGGAGGGGCAACGTGGCCCCCCTCCCTTCATTGATTTTTTTTAAAAAAGAGGCCAGGCCCCAGGGGATGGGGTCCATGGGGCCACTATTGGCCTGAGGAGGGGGGCCACGCAGTCCCCCTTCTTTTTTTTTCTTAAAGAAAATATGGTGGCAGGCCCCAGGGATGGGGTCCCCAGGGCGATTACGAAATAATAGAAGTGGATCGTTTTTTTTTGTTTCAATTTTGATGTCGCGACTCCAGCGCGGCTTTCAGCGCGGCCCCCGTGTAACGTCGCGTCGGATCCACGAATCCACTTTTAATAAATAATTAAGTAGTATATAATTTAGAAGGTAGTGTTGTAATTGTGAATTTGATGTAAAGAGGTACTGTGATTGAAGTTAATGACAAAATTACAATTGATAGAGTTGTTAAAAATATATAAAATTAAAAATGAATAGTTAAACTTGAAAAGTGTGTTGTGTTGTAGTACATTGAATTTATCCTTTTGTTTTGTGGAGTCGCGTTGGGTGCGCAAATCCCAAAATAATTAAAAAAAAATATGTATTTGTAAACAAAAATATAATTAGTATTATGTTATAGGGTGGCTCTAAAAAGAGCCCTTGTTTTCATCGTGAGTTTCTTGTAGCTACATGTAAGTGCCGATGCAGAGCTTTAGGTTGTTGAGAAAGACTCTGTTTCCTTGATCTGTGAAGTGTACTCCATCACTTCTGTAGATGCCATCCATATCAAAACGTAGATTGTTGTTATATATGGAGCCCATCCTATGGTCTTTGAGGTAAGCAGAAACAGCTTTATTGACATTCTTTCTAGCTTTTTCAGTCTGTGGACAGAATTGATTTGACCACTTCCATTTCTGTCTTTGGCATATGTTAGAGTATACAAAGACAGTTTGAGGAAAAAGCAACATCAATTGTGCAAAGGTGTCCTTCATTAGCATTTCCAGAACTACCCCAGTCAATGTGCCTAGGTCATTGTCACCACAGTGCACAATCATGAGGTCAGGGGGTTGGAGATGCAAATAGGTTTTAACTAAAGGCATCAATTGGTGCCACAATAATCCTCTCTGTGCAATCCATTTTATATCCATATTTTGCAAAGCTAGGTCTTTGTCAATACCTCTGCGTTCAGCATACCTTTTGCACCAGAAAACATAGCTTTGTCCAACAATCCACACTGTAAGCATCTTGAAGGGATGTCTGGAAGTAATGAAAAGATGTCTGTAGCTGAGGTAGTCAATTGGTAGAATGAGAGGTATGTAAAATGGTGGACAAGATGCTGTTTTTAAAAAAGTAGAGAATTGATTGGCTGTTTAATTACATTGTATATTCAAAAATCGGGTGCATGTTACTGTCTTTAAAAAGCATGCTTCTTATTGGTTAGTAAAAAATGTTTGAAAGGTACGGTAGATAGGATAAGCTTATATTTTGGAAATGTCAACCACACCTGCTGTTTGCATTTGTAACATTGTGTGGTGAACTTGAAAATATGGTGAACTTGTGACCTGTCAGTTCAGTTGAATGTTCCATGAACTGTTTCTATGGAAACTGGCATTAAGCAGAATGGAGGAAGGGTTGAAACTTAACTGTGGACTTAAAATGTGAAATTGTAATTTATATATAAGTGAAATCTTATTAAAGTAAGATTTCCCAAATCAGTAGTATCTTTAGAAGTGGTGTGTTTTAAAAAAATAGTGGTATTTTTATTTGTAATATATTTTTGAACTCCCGTATGAATTCGTGGCTCCATCGCGTTGGTGCACGGTGGAGTCGCGACTCCAAAAAATTCCAGAAGCAGTTTGAGTACTTTTAGAAGTCAGTTGGTAAGGGTTAATATGTCTAACCAATAGAAATGTGTTTTAGAATTTGAAATAATGTAAGAAGCAATGTGATTTGTTACTTACATTTATTTGTGTGGAGAAAGAGAGGGAAACTTTGCCATTACTGGTTTTGCCTTGCTGAGAGCAGTGCATTACATTGATTGTGTGCATAAAAAAATCCTTTCTGAGTTTCTGATATTTCATATTCTACAAATCAGTTTGGAAGGTGAGTTATAAATTTGTGAGGTGTATTATGTGTTAGCTTTATTTTTAAAGGTAAAAAATTAATCAAGAACTTTGATGTTTGAAATATATTATTAAATGTAGAGATGTTTATTGTAGTTTGTTTTATTGTAGTTAAATGTTGTTTGAAATAGATTCTATATAGTATTATGTGTATATTGGAATATGGATTAGTGATTATGGTAGTTTGTTTTAGTGTGTGGATATGTACATTTGTAGTATACCGCATAATTTTAGCTGTTGCTTTAAATTTGGAGGTAGAGTCTGTCAAGTTTTAAGGTGTGTATGGACTTCTGACTGAAGTATGTTTCTACTTGTATATGTATTTTCATATTTCTTATGCATTTGAAGGTGCATGATGTATAATAAAGAGGTGTTGTTGCTTTTTATGTGGTAGGGTTAAGACTGTGAGTACTAGTAGAATGGTGAAGATGCAGCACAAAAGTGTGGTGTAAAAGTTGCTGACATAAGGTGTTATTAATTAGACTTCTTTTTTCCAAGTTTCTAGAGAGGTACAGTTGAAGTATGCTGCATAATTTTTGATGTTTGCTTGAAATTGGAAGTTTGTTCGGTGAATTTTTAAGGTTTGGATAGTGTTATGGTAGAGACATATTCATGTATCAATCAATCAATCAATCATGTCACTTATAAAGCGCACTACATACCCGCGAGGGTCTCAAGGCGCTGGGGGAAGAGGGGGGTGGTGCTGCTACTGATCGAAGAGCCAGGTCTTGAGGAGTCTTCTGAAGGCCAGTAGGTCTTGGGTCTGTCGGAGGTTGGTGGGGAGGGTGTTCCAGGTCTTGGCGGCGAGGTGGGAGAAGGATCTGCCGCCGGCGGTCATTTTCCGGATGCGGGGGACTGTGGCGAGGGCGAGGCTGGTCGAGCGGAGCTGGCGGGTGGGGTTGTAGAAGCTGAGTCGTCTGTTGAGGTAGGCTGGTCCGGAGTTGTGGAGTGCTTTGTGTGCGTGGGTGAGGAGCTTGAAGGTTATCCTCTTGTTGACAGGGAGCCAGTGCAGGTCTCTCAGGTGGGGTGTGATGTGGCTGCGTCAGGGGATGTCGAGGATAAGACGTGCAGAGGCGTTCTGGATGCGTTGCAGCCGTCTCAGGAGCTTAGCCGTCGTTCCTGCATAGAGGGCGTTTCCGTAGTCCAGCCTGCTGGTGACGAGGAGCCTGGGTGACTGTTTTTCTTGTTTCGGTGGGGATCCACTTGAAGATCCTGCGGAGCATTCGGAGGTTGTTGAAGCAGGATGAGGAAACGGTGTTGACCTGCTTAGTCATGGAGAGGGTGGGGTCGAGGATGACCCCTAGGTTGCGTACGTGGTCGGTGGGTGGCGGGGCTGTTCCCAGTGATGTTGGCCACCAGGAGTCGTCCCAGGCTGAAGGGTTGGAACCAAGGATGAGGACCTCCGTCTTGTCCGAGTTCAGCTTCAGGCGGCTGGTCCTCATCCATTTGGCGACGGCCTTCATTCCTTCGTGGAGGTGGGCTTTGGCGGTGTGAGGGTCTTTGGTGAGGGAGAGGATCAGCTGGGTGTCGTCGGCGTAGGAGATGATGTTGAGGTTGTGCTGTCGGGCGACGTGGGCGAGGGGTGCCATGTAGATGTTGAACAGCGTTGGGCTGAGGGAGGAGCCTTGGGGTACGCCGCAGATGATCTTGGTGGCCTTGGATCGGAAGGGGCGAGGCGGACGCTTTGTGTTCTGCCGGAAAGGAAGGATGTGGTCCAGTCCAGGGCCTTCTCTTGGATCCCGGCGTCGTGAAGGCGTGTTCGTAGTGTGTGGTGGCAGACCGTGTCGAAGGCGGCTGATAGGTCCAGGAGGATGAGGGCTGCTGTTTCTCCGTTGTCTAGCAGGGTCCTGATGTCATCGGTGGCGGCGATGAGGGCGGTTTCGGTGCTGTGGTTGCTGCGGAAGCCGGACTGGGAAGGGTCCAGGATGTTGTTCTCCTCGAGGTAGCGGGTCAGTTGTTTGTTGACGATTTTCTCGGTGACCTTCGCGGGGAACGGGAGCAGAGAGATGGGTCGGAAGTTCTTGAGGTCCTTGGGGTCTGCCTTGGGTTTCTTGAGTAAGGCGGTGATCTCGGCGTGCTTCCAGCTTTCCGGGAAGGTTGCTGTCTCGAAGGAGATGTTGATTATTTTCCGGAGATGGGGCGCGATGGCTGTACTGGCTTTGTTGAAGATGTGGTGAGGGCACGGGTCTAGCGGTGAACCGGAGTGGATGGTGTTCATGATCTCGCTGGTGTCCTCGTCGTTGATGTTGGTCCAGGAGAGCAGGCGGTTGGTGGTTGTGGGGGCAGTGGTCTCGGTGGTTGCCGGGGCGGTCGTGGTGTTGAAGCTGTCGTGGATGTCGGCGATTTTGCGGTGGAAGAAGGTGGCCAGTGAGTCGCACAGGTCTCGCGATGGCTGGATGTCGTTGGTGTTGGAGCTGGGGTTGGAGAGTTCCTTCACGATGTTGAAGAGCTCTTTGCTGTTGTGTGCGTTGTTGTCTAGGCGGTCTTTGTATGGTTTTAGTAATATGGTGAGACTTTTACTAAAGATATGTGAAGGGTTCCTACTTTGTATTTGGGTAGATGTATTATTATAAGTAGTTTTACAATGGTTAAGCAGTAGCCTGAAAGCGAGGTTTGAGATTTTTGTAGAGATGTTATTTATTAGAGTAATTTGTATGATGTGAGAAAAGTTATATTTCATATATACCGCATAATTTTTAGTGTGTGTTTGAAAAATGAAGTGTACTCTGTGAAGTTTTGAGCTGTGCATGGTGTTGTGAGTGACATATATGTACTTCTGTAATTCCCCAGATATTACACTTGCAGGCATGCAATTATACACGCTCTAGTAATGTACTACCCCTACAGTCATGCAATCATGCAGGCTGTACCTATGCAGTCATGTAATAACTTTCAGGTGCTATTTATACACTTATCCATGGAGTTTTGGAATCTCTCAGGCAGATCTATTACATGTCTCAGTTTCTAGGTTTCACTATATTTGAAAAGGCAGAGACATATGTATGCGTGCTTTTAACAATATGGACAGACTTATAGTTGACTTATGTAATAGTGTGCTGCTTTATATTTGGCTAGGCCCAACTCTCATGCACTTATAAAAATACCCAAGTACTCGCCATGCAGTCTTTCAATGATGCAGGCACTACATATGCAGTGCTGTAATCACTCAGGCATTACTGCTGCACTGATGCAATCATTTAGGCACTATCTATGCACTCATGCAAACAGCCAGTCACTTGCTATGTAGTCATGTAAATGACCAGACATTATCCCTGTAGTCATGCAATCACTGAGGTGTTATCTATGTACTCCTTTAATCCCCTTGTACACTTTCAATCACACACGGACTTTTCTTGTACTTATGTAATCACTCAGCCAGTACTCATGTACTTTTAAAATCACCCAGTCACTACCTTTGCACTCCTGTAATCACTCAGGCAGTATCTTAGTAGTTCAGTAATCACCCAGGAGGTACTCATGAACTTATAAAATCACCCACTCACTTACTATGTACTTCAGTAATCCCCCAGATATTACCCTTGCAGGCATGGAATCACCCAGGGTCTAGTTATGTACTACCCCTACAGTCATGCAATTATGCAGGCTATACCTATGCAGTCATGTAATAACCTACACACTACCCTTGCAGTCGTAGAATCACCCATGGCCTTCTGTTGCATTCATCTATTCACCTAGGCAGTACTCAATGACTCATCTATGCCTTCAGGTGGTATTTATACACTTATCCATGCACTCAATGTGTATGTTTGCACTCATGCAATTATCTAGTCACTATCCATCTTTTCCTGCAATATCCAGTGACTACCCTTGCACTCATACAATCACCCAAGCACTACCTATGGAGTTTTGGAATCACTCAGGCAGATCTATTACATGTCTCAGTTTCTAGGTTTTACTATATTTCAGAAATATTGTATACATATTTCTTTTAGATATCATGATGATTTGAAAAGGTAGAGACATATGTATGCATGCTTTTAACAATATGGGGAGACTGATAGCTGAGTCATGTAATAGTGTGCTGCTTTATATTTGGCTAGGCCCAACTCTCATGCAGTTATAAAAACACCCAAGTACTCGTCATGCAGTCTTACAATGATGCAGACACTACATATGCAGTGCTGTAATCACTCAGGCATTACTGCTGCACTGATGCAATCATTTAGGCACTATCTATGCAGTTATGCAATCACTAAGGTATTACTCATGTACTTATATAATCACCCAGGCACTACTGCTGCACTCCTTGAATCACGGAGGCACTACCTTTGTACTCATGTAATCACTCAGCCAGTAGTCATGCTGTTATGAAATCACCCAGGCACTACTTTTGCACTCTTTTATTTACTTAGGCTCTACCTCAGTAGTCCTGCAATCACCCAAGAAATACCCATGCATTTATAAAATCACCCAGTCATTTGCTATGTAGTCATGTAAATCCCCAGACATTATCCCTGTAGTCATGCAATCACCGATGTGTTACCTATGTACTCTTTTAATCCCCTTGTACTCTTTCAATCACACACACACTTTTCTTGTACTTATGTAATCACTCAGCCAGTACTCATGTACTTTTAAAATCACCCAGTCACTACCTTTGCACTCCTGTAATCACTCAGGCAGTATCTTAGTAGTTCAGTAATCACCCAGGCGGTACTCATGAACTTATAAAATCTTGTACTTATGTAATCACTCAGCCAGTACTCATGTACTTTTAAAATCACCCAGTCACTACCTTTGCACTCCTGTAATCACTCAGGCAGTATCTTAGTAGTTCAGTAATCACCCAGGCGGTACTCATGAACTTATAAAATCACCCACTCACTTGCTATGTACTTCAGTAATCCCCCAGATATTACCCTTGCAGGCATGGAATCACCCAGGGTCTAGTTATGTACTACCCCTACAGTCATGCAATCATGCAGGCTGTACCTATGCAGGCATGTAATAACCTACACACTACCCTTGCAGTCGTAGTATCACCCATTGCCTTCTGTTGCATTCATCTATTCACCTAGGCAGTAC
Source organism: Calotriton arnoldi (assembly GCA_963921515.1). Taxonomy (NCBI): domain Eukaryota; kingdom Metazoa; phylum Chordata; class Amphibia; order Caudata; family Salamandridae; genus Calotriton; species Calotriton arnoldi. Next base: position 277,816 of record CAWUFW010007652.1, on the reverse strand, counting down.
TCAATGACTCATCTATGCCTTCAGGTGGTATTTATACACTTATCCATGCACTCAATGTGTATGTTTGCACTCATGCAATTAGCTAGTCACTATCCATCTTCTCCTGCAATTATCCAGTGACTACCCTTGCACTCATACAATCACCCAAGCACTACCCATAGAGTTATGCAATCACTCAAGCAGATCTATTACAAGTCTCAGTTTTTAGGTTTCAGTATATTCCAGAAATATTGTATACATATTTGTTTTAGATATCATGATGATTTGAAAATGTAGAGACATATGTATGTGTGCTTGTAACAATATGGAGAGACTTATAGTCGAGTCATGTAATAATGTGCTGTTTTATATTTGGCTAGGCCCAACTCTCATGCAGTTATAAAAACACCAAAGTACTCGCCATGCAGTCTTCCAATGATGCAGGCACTACATATGCAGTACTGTAATCACTCAGGCATTACTGCTGCAGTGATGCAATCATTTAGGCACTATCTTTGCACTCATGCAATCACCAAGGTATTACTCATGTACTTATATATTCACCCAGGCACTACCGCTGCAGTCCTTCAATGTCAGAGGCACTACCTTTGTACTCATGTAGTTACTCAGCCGGTAGTCATGCTGTTATGAAATCATCTAGGCAATACTTTTGCACTCCTTTATTTACTCAGGCTGTATCTCAGTAGTCCTGCAATCACCCAAGAAGTACCCATGTACTTATAAAATCATCCAGTCACTTCCTATGTAGTCATGTAAATCCCCAGATATTACTCCTGTAGTCATGCAATCACTGAGGTGTTACCTATGTAGTCCTTTAATCCCCCAGACATTACTCCTATATTCATGCACTTACCAATGCATTAGCTGTACAGTGCTTCAATTACCCAGACAGTACCTTTGCACTCCTGTAATCACTCAGGCAGTATTTTAGTAATTCAGTAATCACTCAGGCGGTACTCATGAACTTATAAAATCACCCACTCACTTGCTATGTACTACAGTAATCCACCAGATATTACCTCTGTAATTATGCCATCACCCAGGCACTAGTTATGTACTACCCCTGCAGTTATGCAATTATGCAGGCTGTATGTGTGCACTCATGTAATAACCCGCACACTACTCTTGTAGTCATAGAATCATGTAGGCCCTACTGTTGCACTCACCTTTTCACCTAGGCACTAGTTAATGACTCATCTATGCCTTCAGGTGGTATTTATACACTTATCCATGCACTCAATGTTTATGTCTGCACTCATGCAATTAGCCAGTCACTTTTCATCTTCTATTGCAATTACCCAGTGACTACCTTTGCACTCATACAATCACCCAAGCACTACCCATAGAGTTATGCAATCACTCAAGCAGATCTATTTCATGTCTCAGTTTCTAGGTTCATTATATTCCAGAAATATTATATACATATTTGTTTTAGATATCATGATGATTTGAAAATGTAGAGACATATGTATGTGTGCTTGTAACAATATGGAGAGACTTATAGTTGAGTCATGTAATAGTCTGCTGCTTTATATTTGGCTAGACCCAACTCTCATGCAGTTATAAAAACACCCAAGTACTCGCCATGCAGTCTTCCAATGATGCAGGCACTACATATGCAGTACTGTAATCACTCAGGCATTATTGCTGTACTGATGCAATCATTTAGGCGCTATCTATGCACTCATGCAATCACCAAGATATTACTCATGTACTTATATAATCACCCAGGCACTACCGCTGCACTCCTTCAATGACAGAGGCACTACCTTTGTACTCATGTAGTTACTCAGCCGGTAGTCATGTTGTTATGAAATCACCCAGGCAATACATTTGCACTCCTTTATTTACTCAGGCTGTATCTCAGTAGTCCTGCAAACACCCAAGAAGTACCCATGTACTGCTGCACTGATGCAATCATCTAGGCAATATCTATGTACTCATGCACTCTTTTGATCATGTAGGCACTACTCATGCACTTATATAATCACCCAGGCACTACCGTTGCAGTCCTTTAATCATAGACGCACTACCAGTATACTCATACAACCTCTCACACATTACTCCTGCACTCTTGCAATCACCCACACTGTACTCATACACTTCACCAATATCCCAGACATTACCTCTGCAGTTACGCAATCACCCAGGCATTACCAATGCACTCTTTCAATTACTTAGGTAGTCCGCATGGACTCTGCACCTCTGTTCCTTCTTTCAGTATTTTTTTTGTATCTTTCTGCATCTGTTGCTTCTTTCTGCACTCCTTTTATGTCTTTCTGCATCCCTAATGCTTCTTTGTGCACCTCTGTTCCTTCTTTCTGCAATTTGTTTTATTTCTTTCTGCACCTCTTTTGGTTCGTTCTATATTTCACTTGCCTTTTTTTGTACCCCTCTTGACTCTTTGTGCACCTCTGTTGGCTCTTTTTACACTGCTCTGGCTTCTTCCTCTTCAGTTCTCAATTTCTGCATCCCTCTTGCCATTTCTGCAGCCCTGTTCCCTCTTTCTACACCTCTGTTGACTCAGTCTGCCCATCTGTTCCCTCTTTGTGCACCTCTGTTGGTTCCTTCTGCACTGCTCTGGCTTCTTCCTGCTCCTCTGTTCCAAATTTTTGCTTCCTCTTGCCTCTTTCTGCACCCCTATTGCCTCTTTCTGCACCTCTGTTCCTTTTTTGTGTACTTCTTTTTTTTCTTTGTGTACATCTTTTGCTTCTTTCTGCACTCCTCTTCTCTGTTTCTGCACCCCTCTTCCCTTATTTTGCGGCTCAGGTGTAAGTGTCACCATATTCTGAAAACCATATATGCATTTCTTTGTAACTTTTAAATAAAAGGTGTTTCTTTAGTAATAGATAAGAATGTTTGTATATAATTATTTTAATATTAAATTATTTTTAAAATGTTTTTGTTTAGATATTCTCCATTATTATTAAGAAAGATTCAGTATGAAAATATAAGCGTAAAAGAAAAAAGAACAAAGAAAACAGAACTATTTAAAGGAGAGACAAAAGCAGAAATTAGATGAAATACAACATGTGACATTGAAGAAAAAGTCTTCTGGTAAGAGAACAAAAGAATTTGTTAAAAATCTTTTAAGGACTGGAAAGAATTTTGAAAATGCAGAAAATAGAAAGAATAGTTGTAGAACCAAGAAGAATGAAATGAAAAAAGGACAAATTAATGGAAAATCACGTTATGAGAAAACAATCTGTGTTAAAAGAAGAATGAAACAATATAAGGATATTAGGAAACGAATGTATAAAAGTAGAGTGCTACAAAATTTATTGAAAGATTGCAAGAAATATAAAAGAAGATCTGCATTTTACAAGAAGAAACAACAGATTGAAAGTATAGCCGAAAAGGCTTTTGAATTGAAAAGAAGATTGTTTATATTAGTTTTGAAGAGAATGCGAACATTGGATAAACCAATGCATTCTATGAAGGAGAAAAGTAAAAGGAAAAGACTGATTAACAGAACTAACTTTTGTAAAAAAAAGTTTGGGTGAATGGAAGCACACTTCTAGTTCAGAACCTTTTTTTAATGAAGAGAGCTATTTTCAAAACAATACATTAGTTCACGCAGTTGATACCAGTGGTCGTGCTTATGAGGTTAAGAACGGTTGTGCAATTGAAAAAGAAAAGATGGTTGCTAGAAATGTGGAAGAAGTAATAGCTGAAGAAGTTCAAGGGAGACGTTCACATGCTCCAGTGTATACGTGGAATTGTAGTAGTATCTGTAGTATACGACAGGAATCTATTGATATTTTACGAAATTTCTTACGACAGTATACTAAAAAAAGTATTAAACAAAAGATTAAGATGTTGCAAGGACTAGATCCTTGTAAAGTGAGCAAAAATACTGGCTTGCAGGGTCATTCTCTGGCTTGTCTTTCTAGAAAAGTGTGTCAAAGTATTTTTCATCATTTGAGAATGTTAGCAGTACATCACTCTGCAATGCGGAAGTTAGTAAGAAGATTATACTATGTAAAAATTCCTGCATTATTTTTAAGTGAAATAAACACCTCTCTTTTGCATGGCTCAGTATCGGATGTAAAAAAAGTTTGTGATGATATAGAGTTTAGTTTCTTTAATACTGAAGAAGAGTGTAGACAAAGTGAGAGTTTGATAAGTGTAGGTGTTGAAGAAGAGGTGAAAGATAGTACTACTGAGAAGTTTGTAGAAGAAATTACAAAGTTTAAGGTAATTTGTTCTGAAAAACCAAACTATGTTTGTATTTGTTGTCGACGTACTCACTATAGAAATCAAACTAGGAATGTTGATTTGTATTTAAAAAGTGAAAAGGAAAACAATGATAAGTGAGAGGAATTTGGTGCTTATTTGTTGGTGGAAGGTCGATTTGAGTTGGGTAGTGATCAACGTATATGTAAATATTATTACAGCAAATTAGAAGAGAACAAAATGCCAGCAAGAGCTGTACATAATAACCTAGAGTTGGTAGCTATTCCTTCGGAACTGGTAGATTTAAATATGTATGAGTCCATTCTGATTCAATCTGTGCACCCGTTTCAGGCTATTGTTCGTATGGAGCCTAAAACAGGTAAGTTGGCGCCCACAGATTTACAAAGAGGATTAAAAGGAAGAGTTGTGTATTTACCTTTAGCTTTAAAGAAAAATATTGAAACTATTGGTGTAGAGAGAGAGGAAACTGAACCTGTAGTTATTCTAGTTAATGGTGTTCCAACAAAGAGTCGGAAAATATGGCAAGAGTTAGTAGATGTCACCAAAGTTCAAAAGGCTACGTTATATCTCATAGAAAAGAATATTTATTATAAAAATGTATATCTGGAAGAACAAGAAATATTTTTAGGAGATAATAGAGAAATTTCAACTGGCCAAATCGAAAAAGTGGACATCTCCAGGAGTGAAGAAATTTATGAACATTATAATATACATCCTTTACATTCAAAAGAAGTGATTGGAAATACTATTGAATTATTCCAAATGAAGGAAGCGAAGGGAACTCCTATGAGTGTTTAGGAAAGAAGTTTAGAAGCCCGCTGTTTTCCACAGCTCTTCCCCACTGGAAAAGGTGGACGATATGATGAATGACCCGTGCAGATTCCAGCTTCAGAATATCGTACAACAAGATTGTACTCAGAAGATCCAAGATTTCGACAATGTATTCTATATATATTTCATCTTTTGTTTGAAAGTGACTTGTCTGGACTTTCATATGCAGTGAACCACATATTAAAAACAGGAGTTCATCTTACACATGTTTCTGCAAAGGAATTCATGGACAAAGTACAACAAAGAGACGATCATTTAGAATCTCAGTTGATTAACTTGATGGCGTGTCAACGTGGTACTAATGAGTATTGGAATCATCGTCACGGAGAACTTAAATGTATGTTAAGGAACTTAGGAACCCCTACGTGGTTTGTTACGCTAAGCTGTGCTGAATACGCATGGGACAATTTACTTGAATTTCTACGAGAAGCAAATTCAAATATTAAAAACATTGAATTGAAGACAGCTGGAGAACTGTGTTCCTTGGATCCTGTAAATGTGTGCAGATATTTTAATCATAGGTTTCAAGCTATGATGTCTTTTATCTGCAATAAAAATAACCCACCTATTGGAGAAGTTATTGATTTCTTTTGGAGAAAGGAGTACCAAGCCAGAGGTGCTCCTCATATACATATACTATTATGGAACAAGGATGCACTTACATTTGGAACTGATTCTGATGAGACTGTTTTATCTTTCATTGAAGACTATGTTACCTGTGCTATTCCAAAAACAGGAGGAGAAAATACCTTAAGACAACAAGTTTTACGGTTTCAAAGTCATCGATGTAGGAAATATTGTCGACAGAAATACAAGTCAAAGGAAAAATGTTATACAAAATGTCGTTTTGGATTCCCACGTCCAGTAATTTCCAAAGGAAGAGTCAACAGTTTCATGTCAGCAGTGAGACATACTATAACTCGAAAATCTCCAAAGAATACTTACAATATAAAAAGAAGTGAAGATTCAAGTATATTAATGATTACAATCCAGTGATTTTGACAATGTGGAATGCAAATATGGATATCCAGAATGTTGCAGATAATTTAATTGCTGTTGCTCGCTATGTTACATCATATATAACAAAATCTGAAAAGACAGAGTTGAAAGAAATGTGGGAAGAAATTTCACAAGCGAAGACTCTTAGGGGCCGATTCCGATCCCGGTTGGAAACCGTACCGACCGACACGGACCGGGACTGGAGTCCGACCGACACGTACACGCGCCGTACGACCGGCCGAGTACGATGCAATTCGAGTGAATTACAAACGACTCGCATGGAGCACAATCCGCACGACCGATACGTACGGAAAATCGGGATTCAGCTGTAAACTGACCTGGAACCATTCCGAACGACACGGACCGGGAATGGGTCCGACCGACACGTACACGCGCTGTACGTCCGGCACAGTACGATGCAATGCATGTGAAATACTAATGACTCGCACGGAGCACAATCCGCAAGACCGAAACGTACGGGACATACTGACTACCACGTAAAAGAGCCCGTCGCTACCGACGCGTACGCGAATGCTGCAACATAGGATAATGTGAGTGTGACAGAATCGGATTAGCCCACAATTGCCGCTGTAAGCGTCCGTCCCGGACAACTGAACGTGTCCATCATGCTCACCAAAATGACATAGAAACAAATTGAAAAAGACCAAACAAGCATTGTCAAAGTCAATAAATAAAATAAAAAAATAATGGAACAAAGACACACCCACAACTCCACCTACATAAAGGGCCAAAATGCCTACCATGATCCTTTGCAAATTCCACACATATGACAGCAGAGAACACCACCATCCTGCACTCAGAGACACACTCACAACTCACCCACCACACAACCTTTACACCATTTGCACCTCTCAAAAACACACTCACAAACACCCAGATAAACTGACACCCACTCACCCTCACTTTCACCCTCACACACACATCAATCTCCACAACCACCCATCACCATGCCCCCAAAGAAGAATCCAAAGTTCACAGATAGTGAGTTGGAAGTCTTGGTTGATGAAATCCTCAGCTAGAGCCACATTTATTTGGCACATTGGTCCAACAGACCCCCATGTCACAGAAAACAAAGATGTGGGAGAGGATTGTCGACAAGGTGAACGCACAAGCACCTTGCCTGCGCACAATGAAGGATATCAAGAACAGGTACTACGATGTGCGAAGGAGGGTCAAGAAGCTGATTGCCAGAGACCATGCCCTGAGCCAGCGGACCGGCGGTGGCACTCCTGCCAAACCAACGCACTTCACTTCCTGGGAGGAGAAGGTGCGGGCCATCCTTCCACCGGAGGGCATCCATGGATTGACAGGAATACCAGAGCCTGGTGAGTACATAACCAACTAGCCAATATTGTGAGGCAATACACACACAGACATCACTGTCAAGGGGACAGTGAAACCAATCACTGTTAGCAAAGCCATAGCAACTGAAAGCTAATTATCCTGCAATGTGTATGCCACTTAGATAAACACAATACCTGCAATCTCAGAGTAATATGGAAATATGTCATAACATGTACAAACTTACTAACAAATACAGCAAGGCATTGGCCCAAAACACCAAAAAACACTGTCAGCCATTTTGCCAGCACTATTTCACCCACTCACAGGGAAGCAGAGTCAAAGGAAGGAAGATTGGGTATGCTGGGAAGGTGGGTGTAGCCAAAAGCATGATGGGAGTCGTAGTCACAGCCAACAGTCCTCCTCCCACATGGCCCATCAAGCCCACCCTGAACCATGTTCACCTCACTGTGAGTGGCATAATACTGACAAGATGGCTGACACTGGGCTCTGCTGTGGGGAGCACAAGGCCCTGGTGGGAGTACTGCTCAAACAAACAACAGGACACCACTGTCAGCCATCTTGCCAGCACTGTTACACCACCTCACAGGGAAGCTGAGTCACAGGAAGGAAGTCTTGGTATTCTGGGAAGGTGGGTGTAGCCAATAGCATGATGTGAGTCGTAGTCACAGCCAACAGTCCTCCTCCCACATGGCCCATCAAGCCCACCCTGAACCATGCTCACCTCACAGGGAGTGGAAAGAGACTGACAAGATGGCTGACACTGAGCTCTGCTGTGGGGAGCACTAGGCCCTGGTGGGGGTTGTGCTCCAACAAACAACAGGACACCACTGCCTGACATCCTGAACGCCAACTGTGACTCCCTGCAATGGAAGCATGCTTCATGGTGGCCCATCTGGCCTGGGGGGGAGGAGGAGTGCTAGCTCTTACTACATCTACCAGCAGGCCCTGACACACACACACACCTCCCACCAACACCAAACAACACACCTGGGACTATGCTCTCCAAGAGAGTGAGTCAAAACCCACTTCCAAGATGTCTGTCACTGGGCTCTACTGTGGGGAGCACAAGGCCTTGCTGGGAACTGTGCACAAACAAACACCAGGCCACCACTGTCAGCCATCCTGCCAGCACTGTTACACTACCTCACAGGGAAGCTGATTCACAGGAAGGAAGGTTGGGTATGCTGGGAAGGTGGGCGTAGCCGAAAGCATGATGGGAGTTGCAGTCACAGCCAACAGTCCTCCTCCCACATGGCCCATCAAGCCCACCCTGAACCATGTTCACCCCACTGTGAGTGGCATAATACTGACAAGATGGCTGACTCTGGGCATTGCTGTGGGGAGCACAAGGCCCTGGTGGGAGTACTGCTCAAACAAACAACAGGACACCACTGTCAGCCATCTTGCCAGCACTGTTACACCACCTCACAGGGAAGCTGAGTCACAGGAAGGAAGTCTTGGTATTCTGGGAAGGTGGGTGTAGCCAAAAGCATGATGTGAGTCATAGTCACAGCCAACAGTCCTCCTCCCACATGGCCTATCAAGCCTACCCTGAACCATGCTCACCTCACAGGGAGTGGAAAGAGACTGACAAGATGGCTGACACTGGGCTCTGCTGTGGGGAGCACTAGGCCCTGGTGGGGGTTGTGCTCCAACAAACAACAGGACACCACTGCCTGACATCCTGAACATCAACTTTGACTCCCTGCAATGGAGGCATGCTTCGGGGGGATTACCTGGGCTCTGTGGGTAAAGGAGGACCTGCAATGACTCCAAATACTATCAAGTCCGGCTCAACACACACCTTCTCAGCCAGAACAAATAGCACCCTTGGGACTAGTCACCCTGAAAGTAAATGCCCTGGCAAGATGGCTGACACATGGGCCTGATGTATGAATTGGCTGCAAGTCACACCTAGGCACTGGCCCCCCCAAACATGATCACACCCACAGCCATTGCAACTGTATGTTTCCACTCACTGTCTGGGGAAGCAGTGTCCCAGGGGTGCCCCCTGGCCTGGCTTTGAAGGTGTGTGGGTTACATGACAATTGGGGAGATGCAGACATAGCACATATCAAAACACACACACAAAACTACATATACATCATTGACAGGGGACATATGACAGTGAATGGAATGGCCACAGCAAGATAGCTGACACTGTTGCATGGTGTCATGTACACAAGGTGCGGTTGTGAGCTGCATTCCACTCCTACATCATGCAGCGTTGTCAGCATCCTTGACACAACACTCCCCTCACTGTCATTGACACTTGCAACACAAGGAGTAACCTGGAATGGGTAGGAGGAGGCATACAACTTACAGCAGCATAACTCAAACACACAAACCTCTGGCCCTCACTGTCATGAGCATTGAAAATCAAGAGAGCTGCCTTGGTTAACTCCTCTTTCCATGGAGGACATTGACAAGATAAATGACGTTATCACGTACAAAGCTCAGCAGCAACATCATTTGCTACGGTAACACCATCACATGTGTGCAATGAGATGTAAACCAGGAACACGTACATCAATATGGTAGCTCACAAGAGATCTCAGACATACCGGACTGTGACCATGTTGTTCCGACACACCAATGTGACTCAAATAAACATGCACAAAGGCCAGCACACATGCCCCAATCTTGCAACACAACGTAAGAGGAAGTGTACGTATGTCCTTTTTAAAGCACAAATGATGATAAGGAAAACACACCTGTGTCAGGCACGGGATAGCACTTGAGCAGCAAAGGCAATGTACAGTACTTGAATCAATACATGAGCTGACCACGCACACAGCTCCAACTGCCCATCAAAATGCTTCAGGTTGCCATGACAATGTGCTTAACCAATATAGACCTCTGTCTGTGACAATGGAGCACAATTCAATGTACATACACTCATCATGAAGTACAGTAGCAACTGTAATGTGTGTGATCTGTTGATGTGTGCTGATCCCAGTCCCAGACTCTGGTTGACCCTGAGCTCTCCGGTGTGGATGTCTCTCAGTCCTCTTCGGACGACGACAAACGACCTGGCACCTCCGGTGTGGCTCCGCGTCCAGCCCCAGCAACTGTAACATCAGCACCCCCTGCCACCACTCCTGCCACATCTGCAAACACATCAATGACCTCTGCCGACATGGACAGACCAAGGCAACAGAACACCGACGGCACAGCTACACAGGGCACCCTGGAGGTGACGGACAACACCACCAGTGCCAACACAGAAGGCGGCCCAGTGTCGTCTGTGCCTGCCACGGCAGGTCCTGCCCGTGTGGGCAGGGGTGGTGTGAGGGTGGGCAGGCTGAGGCCACGGCCTGCAGATGGGGCTGGACTGTAGGATGATCCACAGTTGGGACGCATCATAGATGCGTACCAGGAAAGCACCGGAGGCTTTGGCCAGGAAGTGGGGATCCTCAGGGACATGCAACAACAGCAGGCTGCCCATCATGCCAGATTGGACTCCCACATGTCCCGAATGGAGTCCAAAATGGACAAAATTGATGAACTCACGGCGGTGCATAGGGACATACTCACATGCCTCCGCCAGATAGCTGATAACATGACCACACCTCCCTGTGTGCCCACTACATCTGTTGCCACTACATCTGCAACTGCCACAGGGAGGGATGAGGACTCTGGTGGAGAGTCCCCGGCACCGCAGCAGCCTGCACCTGAGGGTCCCCCTGAAAAGAAGAAGAGGGGTCGTCCGAAGAAGGGCAAGTGAGAGGCAGATGGCCATGCATACCCTCCAGGAAGTGAATACCTGTTCCAGACATCCTCCATTGTGTGCAAAGCATTCCCCTGGTTGACTGTCGCTAAACTCTCACACATGTGATGGAGGGTCTAAGTTGGACCAATGTTTCAAATGACTGTGGACTTTACTCTTGAAATTTCATCTACCAACACTACCAACTCCTCTGTGAACTTTGGATTCCTATCGCACTGTACAGCACTTTCATTTACGTATACTATTCAAACACATGCATGTTAATAAATTCACAATCACACAAAACTTGCTTCTGTTGTGACTTAAACTTGGTTTGCGTCATAGAGATGATGACCTGCTAAAAGAATACTGTGCATGAAAACTACTACAGCAATGTAAACACAGTTATGTGAGTCATGGTGATGTGACACATATGAGGGAGACACACCACTACGTCAACACAACACATACTTACCATGGCCATCTAACTCATCGCCTACACTTTTGTGAACTGAAAATACAGTGGAATGCACATACACAACACCCATCCTGAGTCAGTGGCAATCAGCCCACAGGTACAGTATGCAAATGATTTGCGGATATGTGGACACAGACAAAGCACAGTCCAAAGTGACGCACAGGTTTATTACACAATCACTACATGTGAACTCCACAACAGATGGAAGGTAACCTCACATGACAGTGAGCACAAAGTAACCAAGTGGTAAACAATGAAAGTCCAGGGGTGTGTGGCACATCTTCGGTTTGACAACGACAACTTGCACTCTGTAACAGGAATCCTTGTTTTGGGGGTCTCACGTAACCAAACAGCAGCCAAAGGACCCTGTGAAGGACAGACATACAACACTATTAATATCACAAAATAACAGCATACATCTCCAATACACATGCCAAACACAAATCTGAAGATACGTGAACACAACCTAGTAATCGTGTCAACACTGTTTGGGAGTGCATACTAACGTAAAGGACACATCACTGCAAGCATCCTGTCAAGTAGCACACAGCCACACATATGCAGCAACATTGCACCACCTACACATATCAGGCCATGACAAAACGTAGACAACACATCACTGTATACTCACAATCATGTGAAAAAGTTGTTGATGAGCTGTCTGAACATCCCCCTCACCCTCATCATCACTGGCAACATGACCCAAAGCAGGATCCTCCGCGGCTGGCGGCTGTCGGTCATCATCATCCTGGATGAGAGCCAACTCCTCCCTCACTGCCAGGTTGTGTAGCATGTAGCACACAATTATTATTTTGCACACCTTCTCAGGGGCATATGGGAGGGCCCCTCCTGTCCTGTCCAGGCAGCGGAATCTGCTTTTCAGTAGACCAAATGTCCACTCTATCACTCTCTTGGTCCGCCCATGTGCCTCATTATAACGTATCTCCGCCGGTGTCACAGGGCTCCTGAGGGGTGTCAGCAACCACGGCATGTTTGGGTATCCGGAGTCACCTACATACAAACAAATAAACATTTAAGGGTCTGAAAAGAGGTTGAAATAAAAATTTACCAAAAACACACAAGGGAAACAGATATTACACACCGACAAGCCAGGCACGCTGGTTCTGCAGCTGTGACATCATTGTTGGGATCCGACTAGTCCGCATGATGTAAGCATCGTGTGCTGAACCAGGGAAACGTGCACACACATGTGATATTGTCATGTCCGGCAGACATACCACCAGGGCATTAATGGAGTGAAAATGTTTTCTGTTCCGGTATGTCTGCTCATGTGCTTGTGGTGGTACCAAAGCCACATGTGTTCCATCTATGGAGCCTATGACATGTGGCATCCTTCCCAGTGCATAAAAGTTACTCTTTATGTCAGTGAATTGTCCTGGGGTTGGGAATTGGATGTACCGGTTCAGAAAATGCAACATCGCCTCCAAAACATCGCGAAGCACATGGCTGAACATGGTCTGTGACATCCCAGCAGCAGAAGCCACAGTGTACTGGAAGGTACCTGTGGCAAAGAAGTGTAGGGCTGCCACCACCTTCACCTTGGGGTCAGCGCTGATGGATATGTCTGGCCAGGTTGTAAATGTGGGGCCAACTGCTCCGCCAACACCTCAATTAGTGGTCTGGTGAAGCAGGTACCATCGGATGCAGTCACGTTCAGCCATGGTTGCAAGGTCTGGGAATGGTCTATGGACAGCTGGTCTCCTGCAGTATATAGGTGAGCAAAGAAAGATTGTCAGTTCCCCTACATATGTAGCAATGACCATGCTAAATATCACATGCTACATCATAGCAAGACGCAATTACTTGATGTGTGTGGTGTTGGGCATGGACACATATGCCAGCTATGTGCCCCTCACCTGACATTTCAGCTCAACATGGTTACACAACAAGTGCAATGCTGCGCTGTGAACAATCTATGGGGTCTGTCACAGTACATCTGCACAAATGTCACATACCAAACACACACCTCAGTGACTATTAAGGATAGATGTGTTCCCCACATGACAGGTGCTTTTTCAGTCACATTCACAAGGACCTTGTAGTGCCACAAAGACACTATCATGATGTAGCGTCTGATGTACACGTACCAACACACCCATGAAACCCACATGATGTGCTACCAGATTTGTTAGCAGGGCATACATGGATGTCTGTGACACACAGACACAACAGCAACTCACATGGCCAAATCACATGGATGTTGTAAACGATTGACATCTACCACATACAGAGACATGTGTGTAGCACAATACGCACATACTCTGGATTAACCACACAATGGTATCTCTGGGACACCCTGTGACACACAGTCCATTTCACCTATGAGTCAGGGTGTATGTAACATGTCATCACACAATGTGCACCTTGAACTGTGTACAGGCCTCGGGGTTTGATCTGCAAAGTTGTCACTCACAGTAGTGATGTGCCTCACATACAATGGTTTTTGTCCCCATTAAACATGGCACATCCTGGGAGTGTGTGCCACTAAGTTCCCTGTCCAATATGATATGTGGAGCCATATACCCACACATGTTATGAATACTGACATGTTATTCCATATACTGTGTGACAGGCTGTATGTTTGTTGTAGAGCACCGTAGTCCCTGCCAAGATATTGTGTGTGGCATCCTTTGGCTATTGACTGTAATGGTGACAGACGTGGGTGAGATTTCAAGAGACGCGTCGTTCACTTAGGGTCCGATCCGGGCGTACGCATTGGCTATTGACTGCAATGGAGATGGATGAGTGTGAGTTTTCATAAGACGCGTCGTACAGTTACGGACCGAGCCGGGCGCACGCATTGGCGATTGACTGCAATGGAGACGGATGAGTGTGAGTTTTCATAAGACGCGTCGTACAGTTACGGACCGAGCCGGGCGCACGCATTGGCTATATACTGCAATGGAGACGGATGCGTGAGAGTTTTCAAAAGACGCGTCGTACATTTACGGGCCGAGCCGGGCGCACGCATTGGCTATTGACTGCAATGGAGACGGATGAGTGTGAGTTTTCAAAAGACGCGTCGTACATTTACGGGCCGAGCCGGGCACACGCATTGGCTATTGACTGCAATGGAGACGGATGCGTGTGAGTTTTCAAAAGACGCGTCGTACATTTACGGGCCGAGCCGGGCGCACGCATTGGCTATTGCCTGCAATGGAGACGGATGCGTGTGAGTTTTCAAAAGACACGTCGTACATTTACGGGCAGAGCCGGGCGTACGCATTGGCTATTGAATGTCATGGAGACGGACGCGGTTTTGATACTTGTACGAATCGTGTTAAAAAAATTCCGTTGGCACCCAACAACAATGTATCAAAGTCAATGGTGTCATGATGGGGAATATTTGAACGATGCGGAAGGCGTGTACGAAGCGTGCAATGCAATGGAATGGCCAATTTCATAAAAAGCGAACGTCTCGGACCTATCGCTTTGGACGCATGGGACAGATTCTGCCTCTGCAGCACAGATATAAGGCTATCTGTTCCCCAGAGACTTCACTTGCCTGCACTACATGCTACAGGACTACATCTACCACTACCACTGCTGCTGTCTCTGCATCCTCTGGCTATTGCAATGGCACGTACTGTGGAGAGGGCCCCAGCATTCACTGAGGAGGAGAACCAGGCCCTGCTGGACAGCCTCCTGCCACAGTACAGCAAGCTGTATGGAAAACCAGGGGAGCAGATGAGTGTGCAGTCCCCTGCCTTTTTAATTGTGCATGTTGTCTGACTAGCACTACTAGCATTGTGTTCACCAAGGGCAAGCATGCTCACTGAGTAATTGTAAGTCTCCAAGTGTGTAGAAACAAGTAATGTACAGGTGCAGTTTCTGAGAAATAGCATTTTGTATTTGCTTTGGATTAACATGCACTGTTATCATGTTGTCAATGCTGGCTTGCACACATGACAACTACCCATGTCCATAGTTGCACTCCCTGTTTCCATCATATGCCCTTCAACAAATGACATGTATGTCCAACTGTGTGATGAACAGACATGTTGCATGTGTGGCAATGGTGTCTAACTTTGTCATCCATACAGGTTGATGCCCATCAGAAGCAGGAGATTTGGCAGACCATCGTCCGGGCAGTAAGATCTGTGGGGGTCTTCAAATGCCGCATCTGCCACTGCCAGAAGAGGTGGCAGGACCTTCGTGGCTGGACCAGGAGGATAGCCATAGTCCAGCTGAAGCTGTCGCCTCCACGCAGACGGGGCGGACGACGGACACTGACCCCCCACATGCTCCGGATACTGACAGTGGTCTTCCCTGACCTGGATGGGCAGTTGAAGGACAGACAGCAGCAAGGAGGGGGTAAGTTCATGCCTTTTTGGTGAACTATGTCTAACATGCAATTTGCACCCCTTCAGCCTGGTAACACTCCCACAGTTCGTCTGTCTGCTGAGACAAGACTCATGTGGCTAAATTTGGTGATGCCCCATTCTCATCTGATAACCAGGTGTGTCCCTTTTGGTCTGTGACTTGGGTTGTGTGTTCTTGCTGTTGTCCAAGGTTGATGTTGGGAACAGCATCTGCTACAGGTGCATTGATTTGGGCTTCATGAGTGGGGCTATTGTCTGACGTGTGTCAGCACATTGACAGAAATCTGACCTGTACTCTGTGTGGGCCATACATAAATATTCTAATTGCTGACCTGGGTCACCATAGGTGTCTGAGGTATTTACCACACACCCATGCAGCAGGTAAGACCAATGTTGGGGCCTCAGAGGATTGAAATTCATGCGTGTAACTAATGCATAGCCACCTGCCAAGTGTTCCTGGTAATCCCATGTTGCACATGGTCCAGGACAGGTATGGCAACTCCGGCCATCCGAGACACTCTGTCCTCCTAATCCTGGGTGTCATCCAACATCATGACCATTGCGAAATGTGCAATCAGGTGTCTGACTCTGTGTCATTGTGGACTGGCATAGCTTTTTGGACTTCAATTGTGGTAAAATGTTTATAATGGACTGACATCTGATTTGTGGCTGTTGGATCTGCACATAGGGTAAAACATATGTGTGTAATCACTGGACTGTGCCTAATGGTAGATTCCACATTAATGTGCAAGCAGCTTTACTTTGTTCTCGTCAGCCTGTGATGTGTTCATGTAAACTGATTTGTGTTATCACACACTCAAATGTCTCATTTGGATTACGTGTGATCATCAGCTTCTTTCTAATGTGGGTAGCATGGGGTGTACATGTGTACTTGACCACTACAGAGCTTGCATTCCCCGCAAAAACATGAGTGTGACACGGTGCAGACTGTTGTTTTTGGATGCACTGCCCCTGTGACAGGAGCCAGTAATGACTCATTGGCCAGACAGGCCTGTGGCATGGTGTACCACATGCCAATCTGGAGCCTGCAGTATTGTCAGTTGTCCTGCATGAACTCCATTGTAGCATTGACTATCAAGACATGAGGCATCATGGTGTCTGGGGATGGAAGCATACCTATCATATCAACAATGACTATGGCCAGCCCATTTACTGACACAAGTACTGAGTCACTGGCAGGAGATGGGATATGTGTGTAATGACACATTACACTCACAATCCTTGCAGATAAGAAAACTGGCAATGTGGTGCATGTTTGCACATATAATTAGTGACATCATGCATGCACCAGACAGATGGGTCCATTGCCAGGATGGGTACGAGGAGCATGGTTGACTGTCAGACTGACAAGTGCCTGGTTCACATATGTGTCATTCATTTAAGCAATGATTTTCTGATAATGCCAGGGCTTGCTCTGTGATGTGCTGCAATTACAGTCATGTGTCAAGTCAATACAGGTGACTAATGTGATTCTGTTTTTCCTCCTTGTTTACAGCATCATCTACGGCTACTGGAGGAGACAGCTCCACAGACCAAGAGGAGGCACAGAGCCAGACTGGGTACGCTGTGGATGAGGCGGAGGGACCCAGTGGCACGGAGGGTGAGGGGAGCCACACTGAGGGACACACAGCAACAACCACCTCAGCTGAGGAACACTCCAGCTCCAGTGAGGACTCCCTTGTGGAGGCGGGTGTTACAGGACCACAGGCCACAACTAGCGAGTCTGTCCCCACCACCACCACCATCTCCGCCCTCCCAGCTGCTCCCATCCCAGATGTCCATGGAGCCTCCCGTGTTAGGGAGCATGTCTCCTTCAGTCCAGGCACCATACCCCCTGCCTCTGTCTCCCCTGCTGCCCTGAGTGTGGAGTCTGTGGACTTGCTGAAGCAGATCCATGTGGGGCAGACATCGATGCTGAGTGTCCTCCATGCTCACACCGGTCTATTGACACAATTGGTGTAATTCATGGAGGGCATCTCAGCAAACATGTCTGCCCTAAAGTGGACCAATCAGTCCATGGCCTCCTCACTGACGGCAGCAGTGTCCCTCCTCCAACATTCCCTCATCCTTCCTACCTCTGCCCCATCCACAATCCCCACTACCCTACCTGCCCAACGCACACTCACACAGGCACATACACGCACAACAACAGACACAAGCAGCACACAGCAATGTCAGTCCAAGGCGAAACGCGCAAGCACGCACACTCAGGGGACTGATGGCACACACACAGGGGATAGGGTACAGACACACAGACAGGCATCCACAACCACTCCGCAGACACATCCACTGCAGTTGCCACTGACAATCCTGCACCCACCACACCTCCCCTGCCCCATACTGCTATCCCATGATCCTGTCCCTGTGGTGCCTGGCCTGCCCCTATGTATGCCCCTCCAAGGGGAGATGTCCCCTGGCTGTAGCAGTGCAGGCAAGCAATGTGACGAGTAGTCATATGTCACACGAAACGGACAATTGCAATGGACTGGCCATTGGCCTTTGGATTGATCATGGTATCAAAATGTTTATTTTTGCAAGCTGAATAAAGTTAATTTTTGTTATTTGCTAGTTTTGCATTTAATGTACATGATGTTGCTGATGAGTGTCATTAAGTTGCTGTTGCTATTGTGTTTATTGAAAATAAGTGATTTGGTGATGGGATGGACTGCATGTGGTCCATGGTATATGTGTCCTATTACAGTATGTAGACATGTCATCCTTTGCTGCACATTGAGGTAGTCATGATCCCAATAATTTGGCACAGGGAGTGTCACCTTCTTTTCACAACTTCACATCTTTGGCTTACACTGTTGCACATATGTTGGGCTTAGATTTGTGCACATTGTACTTTTTCCTGACTGTGGGCCCATCTCCACTGGACATGCAGATTAGCGCATCAATGATGAACAAGTCATCTGTGTCATCAGTGTAACTTGCTATACATGTGTTTTGATGTTGTGCAGATGACTTAAGAGTCACTCCTGTACACAGGCTGATGTGACCAGAGCTTTCAGGGTGTTGTAATTGGTGGCTCACTGACCAAGTTTTATGCTGACATGACAGAGCCCTGCACAGACAAAGTTTGGCACAGCTGACCTTACACATGAGTGGAGTCACCTCATGGCAGTGTGTTATTCCGTGACATTGACTGAGCCCATGTTGTGTGTTCTGTGAGCATGTCTCTGTGGGTTCCCTTCCCTTTTTCTACACAGCCTATATTCCCTGCAGATGTTCCTGTTTGTGATACTTGCTGAGTTGTCCTGCGTTTATCCAACATCTTTGACCTAGGTTTTCTGGGATGTAGGTGCATGGAAAACTACTGGTCATTAGGGTGTCATCCGTGGGTGTGTGTGATGTAAGGGCCTGGAATGTGGGCAAACGCACATGGGACATATTCAGGATTCCCCAAGGCACTTTTGTGTTTCCAACATCAGGTTGTTTTCACTATGTGGTGTCTTTCTGTGACTGGGTCACTTGTATGTGTGTGTGACTGCTCACACTCATCAGATCCTAGCCTTCAATGTTGGATGATGTCAACATGTGTTCTTTGTGGGTCTCCTAGGGCTCTTCATTGGTCTGGGACTGTGACAGGGATCCCAATGTGTCTGATACGTTTCACGTCATGCACATGTACCTCATACTATGCAGTGTGGAAGACATTCACAAGGGTTGTTGACTGGCCATGTTTGATGAGTTTGTACACCTTAGATCCCCCCTCAACCCCTGGGATTGTCATAGGTGCTTGTGCAATGTCACCAGTCCATGTGGGCTTAGCTGATGCACATTGGTGCAGATCAAGGTGTGTGGTATTGAGAGTGGGCAAATGTGAGTTGTCTCATGTCTAGGCCCCTACCTACATAGTGGCCTTAAACCTTAAATTACAGGCCATGCCCAGTGAGTTTTTTGTGTGTGAGTGTGATGGAAGTTGGTCTGTCACGACATGACACAGTGCGCACAGGTGACTGTGCTCCACAGTATGGGCAACATCGAAATTTGTCATCACAGAGGGATCATCATACAGGCTACTGTCACCACAATGTAGGGTCCTTGTGGGTACTGATGGAGTGGGTCTGTTTCTTGCTGTGTTGGTTGCTGTTCCACCCAGCTTATGTCACATGAGTCTGTTGTGAACCCACTTATCTAACAATGCCTGATTGCCCACAAAGAGGTACCCAATTCATGTGATACTTCTGGATTGCACTGTGTACACATATGTCTCATTGGAGTTCAACCCCACATCATGTGTGTCGTACTAGCCTGGGTACACTGAGACACACACACACATGTTGTGTTCGATATGCAGTGTGAGGCTGGGTGGCTGGTTGTGTTTGTGCATTTGCACCCATGCATTGATATTGCTTTTGTGGGCCATTGGCTGGATGTTGGTTGTAGTTTTTTTCCTACTGTCCCTGGGACTCCTACCTCATCAGTCTGCACATTCATCATGGTTAATATGTTCCATTGCTGCCATGGTACTGGACTTGATCACCTAAAAGCTGCAGTCTACACAGGATTTCTTAGTATGTGTGTCTGTTAGTGAACATATGTGTGTATGTATTATGAAGGTCACTTCTTACATTGTCTAATTGGACACTGGAGGCATTGTCAGCCCCCATGTGCGATGCCTTTCTGCACATGGCAGAGGGTTTTTTTGACAACACAAAAATCTTTCACTCAACAGATCTATGTTTGTTTGCAACACAACCACTACTTTGCCACTACATTGCTTGTGGTGTTAGGACCAGGAATCATACATGCTGGTTTGCAGATGCTGGTATTTTTAAGCCCGCACTCACCTTTTGGTCACTGTAGTGAGGGGGGGTTTAACCCCATTACCACAGTGTTCCTGATATGTTGGAGTTTTGGACCCCACACTCACCTTTTGGTCACTGTAGTGAGGGGGGGTTAAACCCCATTACCACAATGTTCCTCAATATGCTTGGGGTTTGAGCCCTACATTCACCTTTTGGTCACAACTGTGATGGGAGATACAGTATGTGTTCCCTTTCAGTGTCACTGTTGCAGGCAGTTTCCACACAATACACAATCTTGCCATGATGGTAGGGGGGGTGTGTTTGGCCTACAACCCCTATGGGTGGGAATGCTAGTGGTGTTAGCCATCCCCCCCATGAGTAGGGACTACTGGTAGTGATAGTAACCCCCCCTATGAGTAGGGACTGCTGGTAGTGATAGCCATCAAGACCCTATGGGCTGGACAATGGTCGTGGTGGTAGCCATCCAGCCCCCTATGGGCTGGACAATGCTGGTAGTGATAGCCATCCCCCACCCTATGAGTAGGGACTACTGGTAGTGATAGCCATCCCCCCTACGAGTAGGGACTGCTGGTAGTGATAGCCATCCACCCCCCTATGGGCTAGACAATGCTGGTAGTAATAGCCATCCCCCCCTATGAGTAGGGACTACTGGTAGTGATAGTCATCCACCCCCCTATGAGTAGGGACTACTGGTAGGGATAGTCACCCACCCCACTATGGGTAGGGACTGCTGGTAGTGATAGCCATCAAGCCCCCTATGGGCTGGACAATGCTGGTAGTGGTAGCCATCCACCCCCTATGGGTGGGGACCATTGGTAGTGATAGCCATCCCCCACCCAATGAGTAGGGACTGCTGGTAGTGATAGCCATCAGGCCCCTATGGGCTGGAGAATGCTGGTAGTGGTAGCCATCCACCCCCTATGGGTTGGGACTACTGGTAGTGATAGCCATCCCCACCCAATGAGTAGGGAGTGCTGGTAGTGATAGCCATCAAGCCCCCTATGGGCTGGACAATGCTGGTAGTGGTAGCCATCCACCCCCTATGGGTGGGGACTACTGGTGGTGATTGCCATCCCCACCCTATGAGTAGGGGCTGCTGGTAGTGATAGCCATCAAACCCCCTATGGGCTGGACAATGCTGGTAGTGGTAGCCATCCAACCCCTATGGGTTGGGCAATGCTGGTAGAGAGGGATATCCACCCCCTATGTGTGTGTTGCATTTCGCTGGTTCGTGATGTTTGTTTGTGTGGTGGGTGTCTGACTTACCATCTGCGACGTACGCGTCGGTTCATGGTGTTGATCCGGTCATAGATGTACAGTACAGGGATGACCTGCGCGATCGGATTCATGGTTGGTTCGTCTCGTAGGCGTTGATCGGTGGTTTGTCTCGTAGGCATAGATCGTGTTGTGGCGCGAATCGTACCTGAAATACTGCTCTTCCGGATGCTGTGATGTGCTGGATGTGGCGACCTGTTCGCGCGTAGGACGTACGCATCGTACTTGGCCGGCCGGAAACTGCTGTGAAAATGCTTCCGGGCGACTCTATTCAGCATTTACGGATCCGGCTCATACGGGAAATGTAGCTGGAATCGGAGCGTACGTTTTTGGTGGGGATTTGGACACATTTGCGCATTGTACTTCATCGTTCCGACGGACCGGCTCCCGCAACGAGTAGGTCGTAAGGTAGCGCTACGGACAGCTCTCGGAGGGCTGTCCGAGCGAGATCGGAATCGGCCCCTTAGTAACAAATTGTACAGCTTTAGTTTGAAGATGCTTTCCCATCGAGAGATTGGATTGTACGAATGTTCGGATCGGTTGACATCTGCAAGTTTATATTCAAAATCAAGAGGAATCATTTGGGTAAGTCTAGGTCTTGCTGCAACATGAAATAGAGTATTGAAATCTGTACAAGAAATTGAATACTTAGCATTAAATGAACCGGAAAGTACAGATATTGTTAAAACAAACATGTTGGATATGTACTATCCTAAAAGAAGTCCACATCTGGAAAACATATGTCTCTATGAAGTACTGCAATTTTACAGCTTTAAGAGAAATGTTACAGAAAATATAAATGAAGAAAAATATGCATTAATTGGATGTGATGGATGTTTGGTAAAACATACCAAAGGAAATCTTATTAATCACAGGAAACTCAGTTGTGATACTGCAGATTAAAGGGAATTTTTCTATTTATCACTTCTGCAACTCTTCAAGCCTTGCAAAAAAGAACAATTGATGGACAGAATGCAGAACAATGTCATACATTCACCCCAGTACAGAGATCTGGGCCTAAATCCATCGTTTTTTTGCTCACCATGCCATTCCAGTTTGGACCCAGCCATATGCAAACCAGTCTTGACCCTGCGCCCAATGGGAACAGTCCAGCCCGAACTGCCAGGCCAGGTCCTCCCTGGACTGGAAACAAGCATCCTAGGACCGGTTTCTGGCTTTCAGCCTTCAAGCCTTGGCGTACTGAAATGGAATTACTTGGAGATTTTGACTGCTATGAAGATTCTTTTAATGCATGTAAAGATAGCATTGAATGCACAGTTTTTCGAAATTATCTACAAATGTTGAATGAAGAGATTGAACAAGAAATTAGTATTGCAGCTGAAATTGCTAGAGACAGTTCTCAAGATAGTCAAAGTTCTACTCCACTAAGTCAAGATCCACTAAGACAACAAATTCTTGAAAATGAAGCAGCAATAGCCATGAGTGAAGTAGAAACAGCAATGCAACAAGCACAACAGGATATTATGGAATTGGAAAACTTGGAAGAACATCTAAATATTGAACAGAAAGAAATATATCAGCAAGTTACACAACAGATAGAGCATGGTTTACTTCATGAAAAAAAAGAATGCAACTGCACACCATTTAAACCTATTCGAATGTATATCAGTGGTCAAGCTGGTACAGGAAAAAGTTTCTTAATTAAAGTTTTGACCAGTTATCTACAGAAAACCACTGAATCACATTTATCTTGTGTTGTAACCGCTCCAACTGGGTTAGCAGCACACAACATTAACCCCTTCGCTGCTAGGCCTTTTCCCCCCCTGTGCTAAGCCTTTTTTTGGCTATTTGGGGTAGTGCGCGCTTAGGCCCCTGTAACTTTTTGACCACATAAGGTATCCACGCCAAATTTGTGTCCTTTTCTTACAACATCATGGGGATTGTAAAGGTACCCAGGGTTTGTGGATTCCCCTGGAGGGGACCCAGAAATTAGCCAAAATACAGCAAAATTTTGTTTTTTTGGGGAAAAGTGCAAAAAAAGGGCTACAGATGAAAGCGTCTTGTTTTTTCCCTGCAAATGGCATCAAAAAAGGGGTTGTGGTGCTGAAATCACCATCTTCCCAGCTTTCAGGGAAAGCAGATTTTTGTCAGAAAACCAACTTTTTTTACACAGTTTTGGCATTTTTCTGGGACATAGCCTATTTTTGCTATTTTTTGTGCTTTCAACCTCCTTCCAGTTAATGGTAGAAATGGGTATGAAACCAATAATGGATCCTGAAAAGCCATACATTTCTGAAACGTAGACAAAATTCTGAATTCAGCAAGGGGTCATTTGTGTAGATCCTTAAAGTTTTCCTTATAGAAACTAACAGTTAAATGAAGGAAAAATTGAAAATTAGTTGAAAAAAACAGCCATTTGTGTCAACGTTTTCACCTGTAACTTCTTCTAATTATGACAGCTATTTGAAAGCAATATACCGTTATATCCGCTGGACCTTTCTGGTTGTGGGGATATATAGGACGTGAAGGTTCACCAAGAACCTGACGAACACAGAGCTAATAACTGAGCAGCATCTTGCAATGGTTTTTTATTATGTACCGGGTATATAGCAATTATTTTGGGAAAATGTATACATGGAAAAATTGTTATGAAAGACACCTATGTATTTTTAGAAACAGTAGATATTTGCACATTTCCGAAATTGGGAGTACCCATACTAGCATGAGAATTATAGGTCATTTTTCAAAATGACTTATTTTTTACACATTGTCTTTCATTTGGAAGGCAGAAATGCATCGAAAGTCAATAGATAATAACAGTTGCTCTACAATTCTGTGTTACCCTAAGTCTCCCGATAAAAATGGTACCTCACTTGTGTGGGTAGGCCTTGTGCCCACAACAGGAAATGGCTCAAAATGCAACGTGGACGTACCACATTTTCACAATGAAAAATTACCCTTTTTTTTAAAAGTGCCTAGCTGTAGTTTTTGAACCCTAGCTCTGCGGGCACTTAGGGAAACCTAGCAAACCTATACATTTTTGAAAACTAGACACCCAGGGGAATTCAGGACGGGGTGACTTGACTGGCTCTCACCAGGTTCTGTTACCCAGAATCCCTTGGAAACCTAAAAAATTGGTAAAAAAAACACATTTTCCTCACTTTTCTGTGGTGGAAAGTTCTGGAATCAGCGCGGATCCACAAAATTCTACCCCCCCGCATTCCCCAAGGTCTTCCGAAAACAATGGTACCTCACTTGTGTGGGTAGGCCTAGTGCCCGCGACAGGAAGCAGCGCAAAACGCAACGTGGACGCACCACATTTTCACAGTGAAAAATGACCCTTTTTTGCAAAGTGCCTAGCTGTAGTTTTTGAACCCTAGCTCTGCCGGCACCTAGGGAAACCTACCAAACTTATACATTTTTGGAAACTAGACACCCAGGGGAATCCAGGATGGGGTGACTTGACTGCCTCCCACCAGGTTCCGTTACCCAGAATTCCTCACAAACCTAAAAAATTGTCCAAAAAAACACATTTTCTCCACATTTCTGTGGAAGAAAGTTCTGTAATCTGCGTGGATCCACAAATTTCTACCCACCCCGCGTTCCCCAAAGTCTTACGAGAAAAATGGTACCTCACTTGTGTGGGTCGGCCTAGTGCCTGCGACAGGAAACGGCGCAAAACGCAACGTGGTCACACCTCAATTTCGCAGTGAAAAATGACCCTTTTTTGGCAAAGTGCCTAGCTGTAGTTTTTTAAACCTAGCTCTGCCGGCACCTAGGGAAACGTAGCAAACCTATACATTTTTTAAAACTAGACACCCAGGGGAATCCAGGATGGGGTGACTTGACTGCCTCCCACCAGGTTCTGTTACCCAGAATCCCTCGCAAACCTAAAAAATTATCAAACAAACCACATTTTCCCCACATTTCTGTGGTGGAAAGTTCTGGAATCTGCGTGGATCCACAAATTTCCACCCACCCCGCGTTCCCCAAAGTCTTACGAGAAAAATGGTACCTCACTTGTGTGGGTCGGCTTAGTGCCTGCGACAGGAAACGGCGCAAAACGCAACGTGGTCACACCTCAATTTCGCAGTGAAAAATGACCCTTTTTTGGCAAAGTGCCTAGCTGTAGTTTTTGAACCCTAGCTCTGCCGGCACCTAGGGAAACATAGGGAAACCTATACATTTTTGAAAACTATACACCCAGGGGAATCCAGGATGGGGTGACTTGACTGCCTCCCACCAGGTTCTGTTACCCAGAATCCCTTGCAAACCTAAAAAATTGTCCAAAAAAACACATTTTCCCCACATTTCTGTGGTGGAAAGTTCTGGAATCTGCGTGGATCCACAAATTTCCGCCCACCCCACGTTCCCCAAAGTCTGTCGAGAAAAATGGTACCTCACTTGTGTGGGTCAGCCTAGTGCCCGCGACAGGAAACGGCGCAAAACGCAACGTGGTCACACTTCAATTTTGGAGTGAAAAATGACCCTTTTTTTGCAAAGTGCCTAGCTGTAGTTTTTTAACCCTACCTCTGCCGGCACCTAGGGAAACCTAGCAAACCTATACATTTTTTTAAACTAGACACCCAGGGGAATCCAGGATGGGGTGACTTGACTGCCTCCCGCCAGGTTCTGTTACCCAGAATCCCTTGCAAACCTAAAAAATTGTCCAAAAAATCACATTTTCCCCACATTTCTGTGGTGGAAAGTTCTGGAATCTGCGTGGATCCACAAATTTCCACCCACCCCGCGTTCCCCAAAGTCTTACGAGAAAAATGGTACCTCACTTGTGTGGGTCGGCCTAGTGCCTGCGACAGGAAACGGCGCAAAACGCAACGTGGTCACACCTCAATTTCACAGTGAAAAATGACCCTTTTTTGGCAAAGTGCCTAGCTGTAGTTTTTGAAACCTAGCTCTGCCGGCACCTAGGGAAACGTAGCAAACCTATACATTTTTTAAAACTAGACACCCAGGGGAATCCAGGATGGGGTGACTTGACTGCCTCCCACCAGGTTCTGTTACCCAGAATCCCTCGCAAACCTAAAAAATTATCAAAAAAACCACATTTTCCCCACATTTCTGTGGTGGAAAGTTCTGGAATCTGCGTGGTCAAATTTCCACCCACCCCGCGTTCCCCAAAGTCTTACGAGAAAAATGGTACCTCACTTGTGTGGGTCGGCCTAGTGCCTGCGACAGGAAACGGCGCAAAACGCAACGTGGTCACACCTCAATTTCGCAGTGAAAAATGACCCTTTTTTGGCAAAGTGCCTAGCTGTAGTTTTTGAACCCTACCTCTGCCGGCACCTAGGGAAACCTAGCAAACCTATACATTTTTGAAAACTAGACACCCAGGGAATCCAGGATGGGGTGACTTGACTGCCTCCCACCAGGTTCTGTTACCCAGAATCCCTTGCAAACCTAAAAAATTGTCCAAAAAACACATTTTCCCCACATTTCTGTGGTGAAAAGTTCTGGAATCTGCGTGGATCCACAAATTTCCACCCACCCCATGTTCCCCAAAGTCTGACGAGAAAAATGGTACCTCACTTGTGTGGGTCGGCCTAGTGCCCGCGACAGGAAACGGCGCAAAACGCAACGTGTTCACACTTCAATTTTGCAGTGAAAAATTACCCTTTTTTTGCAAAGTGCCTAGCTGTAGTTTTTGAACCCTACCTCTGCCGGCACCTAGGGAAACCTAGCAAACCTATACATTTTTTAAAACTAGACACCCAGGGGAATCCAGGATGTGGTGACTTGACTGCCTCCCACCAGGTTCTGTTACCCAGAATCCCTTGCAAACCTAAAACATTGTCCAAAAAATCACATTTTCCCCACATTTCTGTGGTGGAAAGTTCTGGAATCTGCGTGGATCCACAAATTTCCACCCACCCCGCGTTCCCCAAAGTCTTACGAGAAAAATGGTACCTCACTTGTGTGGGTCGGCCTAGTGCCCGCGACAGGAAACGGCGCAAAACGCAACGTGGTCACACCTCAATTTCGCAGTGAAAAATGACCCTTTTTTGGCAAAGTGCCTAGCTGTAGTTTTTGAACCCTAGCTCTGCCGGCACCTAGGGAAACCTAGCAAACCTATACATTTTTGAAAACTAGACACCCAGGGGAATCCAGGATGGGGTGACTTGACTTCCTCCTACCAGGTTCTGTTACCCAGAATCCCTTGCAAACCTAAAAAATTGTCAAAAAAACCACATTTCCCCCACATTTCTGTGCTGGAAAGTTCTGGAATCTGCGTGCATCCACAAATTTCCACCCACCCCGCGTTCCCCAAAGTCTTACGAGAAAAATGGTACCTCACTTGTGTGGGTCGGCCTAGTGCCCGCGACAGGAAACTGCACAAAACGCAACGTGGTCACACCTCAATTTCGCAGTGAAAAATGACCCTTTTTTGGCAAAGTGCCTAGCTGTAGTTTTTGAACCCTACCTCTGCCGGCACCTAGGGAAACCTAGCAAACCTATACATTTTTGAAAACTAGACACCCAGGGGAATCCAGGATGGGGTGACTTGACTGCCTCCCACCAGGTTCTGTTACCCAGAATCCCTTGCAAACCTAAAAAATTGTCCAAAAAAACACATTTTCCCCACATTTCTGTGGTGGAAAGTTCTGGAATCTGCGTGGATCCACAAATTTCCACCCACCCCACGTTCGCCAAAGTCTTCCGAGAAAAATGGTACCTCACTTGTGTGGGTCGGCCTAGTGCCTGCGACAGGAAACGGCACAAAACACAACGTGGTCACACCTCAATTTCGCAGTGAAAAATGACCCTTTTTTGGCAAAGTGCCTAGCTGTAGTTTTTGAACCCTAGCTCTGCCGGCACCTAGGGAAACCTAGCAAACCTATACATTTTTTAAAACTAGACACCCAGGGGAATCCAGGATGGGGTGACTTGACTTCCTCCCACCAGGTTCTGTTACCCAGAATCCCTTGCAAACCTAAACAATTGTCCAAAAAAACTAATTTCCCCCACATTTCTGTGCTGGAAAGTTCTGGAATCTGCGTGGATCCACAAATTTCCGCCCACCCCGCGTTCCCCAAAGTCTTACGAGAAAAATGGTACCTCACTTGTGTGGGTCGGCCCAGTGCCCGCGACAGGAAACAGCGCAAAACGCAACGTGGTCACACCTCAATTTTGCAGTGAAAAATGACCCTTTTTTTGCAAAGTGCCTAGCTGTAGTTTTTGAACCCTACCTCTGCCGGCACCTAGGGAAACCTAGCAAACCTATACATTTTTGAAAACTAGACACCCAGGGGAATCCAGGATGGGGTGACTTGACTGCCTCCCACCAGGTTCTGTTACCCAGAATCCCTTGCAAACCTAAAAGATTGTCCAAAAAAACACATTTTCCCCACATTTCTGTGGTGGAAAGTTCTGGAATCTGTGTGGATCCACAAATTTCCGCCCACCCTGTGTTCCCCAAAGTCTTCCGAGACAAATGGTACCTCACTTGTGTGGGTAGGCCTAATGCCTGCGACAGGAAACGGCGCAAAACGCAACGTGGTCACACCTCAATTTCGCAGATGAAAAATGACCCCTTTTTGGCAAAGTGCCTAGCTGTACTTTTTGAACCCTAGCTCTGCCGGCACCTAGGGAAACCTAGCAAACCTATACATTTTTGAAAACTAGACACCCAGGGGAATCCAGGATGGGGTGACTGGACTGCTTCCCACCAGGTTCTGTTACCAAGAATCCCTTGCAAACCTAAAATATTGTCAAAAAAAACACATTTCCCCCACATTTCTGTGCTGGAAAGTTCTGGAATCTGCGTGGATCCACAAATTTCTGCCCACCCCGCGTTCCCCAAAGTCTTACGAGAAAAATGGTACCTCACTTGTGTGGGTCGGCCTAGTGCCTGCGACAGGAAACGGCGTAAAACGCAACGTGGTCACACCTCAATTTCGCAGTGAAAAATGACCCTTTTTTGGCAAAGTGCCTAGCTGTAGTTTGTGAACCCTAGCTCTGCCGGCACCTAGGGAACCTACCAAACACACACATTTCTGAAAAGTAGACACCCGGGGGCTTCCAGGGAGGTATGGCTTGCATGGATCCCCCAACCTTTCCTTACCCAGAATCCCCTGCAAACCTCAATTTTAGCTGAAAAAATCACTTTTTTCACACATTTTTGTGTGGGAAAGTGTGGCATCACTGGCCTCACACAAATTTCCTACCACCCAGTGTTCCCCCTGGTCTCCCGATAAAAATGGTGCCTCACTTGTGTGAGAGGCCCAAGTACCCGTGACAGGCAAGGGCCCAAAACATAGTGAGGCGACATCAAAATTGCCTATCTCAAAACCACCTGGTTTTGCAAGGGGGGTCACCTGGGTTTTTGGCCCCGTGCTCGGCGGCCAACTAGGGAAACCTACCAAACCCACACATTTCTGAAAAGTAGACACCCGGGGGCTTCCAGGGAGGTATGGCTTGCGTGGATCCCCCAACGTTTCCTTACCCAGAATCCCCTGCAAACCTCAATTTTAGCTGAAAAAATCACTTTTTTCACACATTTTTGTGTGGGAAAGTGTGGCATCACCGGCCTCACACAAATTTCCTACCACCCAGCGTTCCCCCATGTCTCCCGATAAAAATGGTGCCTCACTTGTGTGGGAGGCCCAAGTACCCGCGACAGGCAAGGGCCCAAAACGTAGTGAGGCGACATCAAAATTGCCTATCTCAAAACCACCTGGTTTTGCAAGGGAGTCACCTGGGTTTTGGCCCCGTGCTCGGCGGCCATCTAGGAAACCTACCAAACCCACACATTTCTGAAAAGTAGACACCCGGGGGCTTCCAGGGAGGTATGGCTGGCGTGGATCCCCCAACGTTTCCTTACCCAGAATCCCCTGCAAACCTCAATTTTAGCTGAAAAAATCACTTTTTTCACACATTTTTGTGTGGGAAAGTGTGGCATCACCGGGCTCACACAAATTTCCTACCACCCAGCATTCCCCCAGGTCTCCCGATAAAAATGGTGCCTCACTTGTGTGGGAGGCCCAAGTAACCGCAACAGGCAAGGGCCCAAAACATTTTTTGATAGGCAATGTTGATGTTGTCTCAAAACGTTTTGTGTCCTTGCCTGTCGCGGGTACTTGGGCCTCCCACACAAGTGAGGCACCATTTTTATCGGGAGACCTGGGGGAACGCTGGGTGGTAGGAAATTTGTGTGAGCCCAGTGATGCCACACTTTCCCACACAAAAATTTCTGAAAAAGTGATTTTTTCAGCTAAAATTGAGATTTGCAGGGGATTCTGGGTAAGAAACGTTGGGGATCCACGCAAGCCATACCTCCCTGGAAGCCCCGGGTGTCTACTTTTCAGAAATGTGTGGGTTTGGTAGGTTTCCTAGGTGGCCGCCGAGCCCCGAGCCAAAACCCAGGTGACCCCTTGCAAAACCAGGTCATTTTGAGATAATGTGTTGTTTATTTCTGCAGCGTGAACATTTTGGCACAATATTGCAAGGAGAATGTGACAGACATTTTGAGGTTTGCAGGACATTGTGGGTACCATAACTTGTTGGGATCCACAAGAGAGATATCACCATGTACTCCCATGGGTGTTTCGTTTACGACAATATCTACAGTTGGTAGGTTATTCTTAGACGGAATGTACACCTTGGCAGACAGACTAAAAAGACAAAGATTACTGCACAGCCATCTATTCCTCAAGCACACACACATACTGGTTGGATTTTGCACGAGGGCAAGTGATGGTTCAGTATATACAATTTTATTAACAAGAGATTTCACAAAAATGAAATGCACTGTCAATAATTGAAAGGACAAAAAACTGAACCAGTGACTCGCAGCTCGTGAGCTGTAAAGCCACGTCAAGGCCCCAACCGCTTTACAGGCCATTCACACACCTTTCATGCGTGATACACACAAGACCATTCACACCACCAGGCACGAAACAAACACATTACAACATTCACAAAAAGGGACAAGGTACACCCTGCTTGAGAAAGACAAAAAAAAAATATTACTGCACAGCCACTAATCCTCAAGCACACACACATACTGGTTGGATTTGGCACGAGGGTGAGTGATGGTTCAGTATATACAATTGTATTAACAAGTGATTTCACAAAAATGAAATGCACTGTTAATAATTGAAAGGACGAGAAACTGAACCATTGACTCACAGCTCGTGAGCTGTAAAGCCACGACAAGGCACCAACCTCTTTACAGGCCATTCATACACCTTTCATACATGTGACAAAAACCATTCACACCACCAGCCGCGGGCCCATCACATTACAACACTCACACCAGCAGACAGCGCCATTCAAGGGCCCATCACTTTCACACGCCCACATTCCTAACACAGCAACCACACAAGCTGATGGATTGCGTGGAGTGTCGCTCGGCTAGCAGTGTGTGTAGTGACCAGCAGCAAGTCACTACTCACACACTGCCAGCCGAGCGCCAGTCCACGCACACCGCCAGCCAAGCGCCACTCCACGCACACCGCCAGCCAAGCGCCACTCCACGCACACCGCCAGCCAAGCGCCACTCCACGCACACCGCCAGCCTAGCGCCACTCCATGCACACCGCCAGCCTAGCGCCACTCCACGCACACCGCCAGCCTAGCGCCACTCCACGCACACCGCCAGCCTAGCGCCACTCCACGCACACCGCCAGCCAAGCGCCACTCCACGCACACCGCCAGCCAAGCGCCACTCACACACACCGCCAGCCAAGTGCCACTCCACGCACACCGCCAGCCAAGCGCCACTCCACGCACACCGCCAACCAAGAGCCACTCCACGCACACCGCCAGCCAAGCGCCACTCCACGCACACCGCCAGCCAAGCGCCACTCCACGCACACCGCCAGCCAAGCACCAGCCTACACACACCACCATCACATTTAGGATTTTTTTATACAAAAAAGAAAACACAAACAAATTGCAAATAGATACAAATCTACTAACACAAAATCAGAAACTAAATACATTGCACTAATGCCAACCTTGAAACAGAACAACAATTCTTAAACATTACAGACCAGGCAGTTCACTTTACCACTCATGGTTGCTCCCAATAATTCTTTTGCTTGTGGTACGCTCTATAACAAGCAGGCACACACAGCCCAGGGTTAGAAGGACACTCAGGGCAGTACATACGAGTCTCCTTCCGCGTACCTCTTTGCCAACAGACTCTACATCTCCTAGTGGGAAAGTCTTTTGAGGGTGTAGGAGGAATGTGATCAGGAAAGTGGCGATCTTTCAATCGAGCCACATCCTCCACCACTCCAACTCTAGGAACACTTGCCTGTTCCACAACAACAAGGCTGCCTATGACAGACTGCTGAAACTGAACAAAAGTCAACTTTGACGCAGGAGAACACTCCTTGAACACAACAAAAGCATTGAAAGTTGCTAAATTGAAGAGATGGATGGCCAACTTCTTATACCAAATGTAAGCCTTACGAATAGCAGTGTAAGGTTCCAACCTCTGATCTACTCTATCAACACCACCCATGTGCTTATTGTAGTCTAAAATGCACACAGGTTTGCGCACTTCAGCAATCTGACCCCAAACAGCCACAGGTGAAGTACTCTCATCATGGATGGTAGTCAGCATGTACACATCCCTCCTGTCCACAAATTTCACAGCTAGCAGTTCCTCACTACGCAAGGCACTGCACTGTCCCCTCTGAAGTTTTTTGCAAACAAGCTCTTTTGGATAACCTTTACGGTTAGAGCGGATTGTGCCACAAGCAAAAGTGTCCACTTTGAACAACTCCTTAAACAATTGCACAGCAGTGTAGAAGTTATCAAGGTACAAATGGTGGCCTCTGTTAAACAGTCCTCTAGCAAGATCCC
Source organism: Calotriton arnoldi (assembly GCA_963921515.1). NCBI lineage: Eukaryota > Metazoa > Chordata > Amphibia > Caudata > Salamandridae > Calotriton > Calotriton arnoldi. Next base: position 244,069 of record CAWUFW010007652.1, on the reverse strand, counting down.
ACACAATTTTCTCTGAAACTCCAAAAGTGGACGGACAACCAGGGGGTCAATAGTGGAATCCCTACCAGTGTACACACGCAAATTAAAAACATATCCTGTCCTACTCTCAGACAACATATACAGCTTAATTCCATAGCGTGCCCTCTTGCTAGGAATGTACTGCCTAAAAACCAAACGGCCCTTGAACAGGACCAAAGACTCATCAATAGATATTTCTTTCCCTGGAGTATAGATCTCTGAAAATCGATCTACAAAGTGATCAAGAACAGGCCGAATCTTAAAAAGACGGTCACATTCAGGGTGATCTCGTGGCTACGCCAAACCACTATCAACAAAATGCAGAATCTGAAGCAAAAGTAAATACCGATCACGAGTCATAACTGCAGGAAATATGGCCGTTGCCATCAAGGGACTGGTAGACCAATATGAACCCATGGACGGCTTCCTTATCAAACCCATCAAAAAAGTCAAACCCAAAAACTTCTTCATCTCTTCCAGATTTGTGGGACTCCACCGGGTAGCTCTAGAATGGGGCCTAAGTCTGGCACTGTTGTCCCTCAAAAACTGTTCAGCATACAAATTAGTCTGCTCAACAATCTCACCCAAAAATACATCATCCATAAACAACTGAAAATACTGTTAGGCAAATAATGTTCACAATCCACTCTACACCCTGCATAACCACTAAAGGCAGGCAACACCGGCTGCACCATGTTTGGATCAACCCAGAGTCCAGCACTTCCAGTAGGAAGCCTAGCAGCCCCAGGCTGCAATCCAGATGCCTCTTGCACCATCGGCACAGTAGTATCCTCCTCTAAAATAGGCACTTCATCTGCACTGAGAGTACCTTCATCATCCGATGATTCCATGTGGAGAGAAAACTCACTGCCTGAATCTTCCCCTCCCTCCTCTCCCTGAGACGCACTGTCAGTCTCATAATCCTGCTCAGAGGAAGATTCAAGAAGCAAACCAACCACCTGCTGAGCAGTAATTCTACGGCTAGCCATAATGCTTACTAATAAAGGTTACTTGTCAAACAAGTCAACAACAACAAACCCTTTGTAAAAAAAAGAAATAAACAAAATGTAGCTTTATCACAAAGACCTATATACTCCAACACTATACCACTCACGTGACAGAAAAAGCAGCTAGACTCACCACCACCTACTCTGCACAGACACAGTAAGGATCAACAATATCCCACTAAAAAAGAAGAAAAAAAAATTACACATAAGACAATGCAAAACATCGCAAAGAATTTCATGCTCTGAACACTAACAAATATGCTGCCATTATGACACCACTTACAAAAAAATTCATTCATGCATGACAATAATACTCATTTGGAGTACACACTACAAAAATATTTTTCTTACCAAATAAATGCAATTACGCAAAACTGCAGAACAACCACTGCCGAAACCGCAAACAGGAATCAAAAGCTTTACACTAGAATAAAAAGGAGAAAAAAACATTACAATCACATATGCAAATAATGCACCAGTCCACACACAATCCACCAGCCAAGCTAAGGGGTAGGTGGGCCAAAGAGTATAAATAAAATATTCACCCCCGTAAAAGGGGAGCAACCCTTGCCCTTTTGGCCACTCCCCAACACAAAAATTTAAAAAAACCTGGTGTCTAGTGACTTCTGACCTCCTTGGGGGCAGATGGGCCTAAAAACATACTGCTATTCTGCCACCCAAGGGGTCACTCTCCACAAATAAATGCCTGGTGGACTAGTGGGAAGATACCTTTATCTTCCGCACACGATCTCTCACTACTCAACTCTACTCTCAACTCTATTCACAACTGGATGTTAGCTCACCAACTCATTCTGAATCCCGCCAAAACTGAATTCCTCCTCCTCTCTACCTCTCTCTCACCTCCTCCTGTTCAATCTTGGATGGATCAGCTGAACCTACTCAACAACAAACCCATCAATATCGACAGCGCTAAATCCCTAGGTGTCATTCTTGACAAAAGACTCAACCTAATCTCCCACATCAACTCTATTGCTAAGAACGCACGTTACCAGTTGCGCCTTCTATGGGGGATCCGTCGGTTCTTCCCGGAGAAAGACTTAAAAACCTTGGTACAATCTCTGGTTCTCTCAAGACTGGATTATTGCAATTCTCTTCTGACGGGCCTACCCAAATCCCACCTCTCCCGTCTCAAATCCATCCTCCATTCAGCAGCTCGCTTCATTTCAGGGTCTAAACGAAGCGACCACGTCACTCCTATCCTGTCCTCTCTTCGATGGCTTCCGATCGAGGCAAGATCTATTTACAAAACTGCCTGCATCACACACAAAGCCTTACACACGTCCTCCCCTCGTTACCTGGCGAATAAATTGAAATTGTCCGGTGGCTCTCGCCATTCTCGCAATGCGAAAAAGCTTCTGCTTGAGCCCCCGTCTTCAAAAGGGAAAGATCAATGGCGCAATCCTTCTCAGGCAATGCGGTGAGAATCTGGAACTCGCTTCCCCCATTGCTCCGTGCCACCTCCTCTACCCGGATCTTCTAAGCTGACCTCAAATCTCTTCTCTTCCAAAGACACTTTCAGAACTAATACTTTCACTCTCAGCCCCCTCTTGAAAGTTCGCTCTTCATTGTAAATTTGTACTTTTTCCTGTACATTCCTCACCCTTGCATGCTGTGCTGGATTTGTGTACCCTTCATTTAATTCACGCCCTCTCTACTCCCTCAAGGAAGTTCTTCCACTATAGGAAATTCTGTACTCCATGCCTATAGAAGTGCCTTCCCAGTGTGTTCTGCCACTTATTGCAGTATTATACCTCTATTTGTATTTTGTATCTCATGTATTATGCACAATTGTCACTTTTTCCTCATGTAATGTAACGCTTGCTTTTGTATTATGCTCACTTGTAACCTTCTCATCCATGTAATGTTACTGTTCCTATTGTGAAGTGCTCTCACACCTTCGGGTAAAGCCGCGCGCTATATAAATAAAACTGCCCCCCCCAGGGGGGGCAGAGCACCAAAAACATACGGCCCCCAAAAGGGGAGCGACCCTTGCCCAAGAAGCCGCTCCCCAAAACAATATTTCCATTTTTTTTTAAAATTCCCTGGCGTCTAGTGGGCATTCCTGCTGCACGATCGCATGATCGTGCAGCAGGAATGCACAAAAGAGGCATCGAGGGAAAGGAAAGGGTTTTCCTTTCCCTCGATGCCTCTTCTGTTTCAAATCCCCCCTACCCGGAGCCAAAACTAAACTTATTCCCCGACGCGCTATTGTGAAGCGCTCTCACACCTTCGGGTAAAGCCCCGCGCTATATAAATAAAACTGCCCCCCCCAGGGGGCAGAGTACCAAAAACATAAGGCCCCCAAAAGGGGAGCGACCCTTGCCCAAGGGGCCGCTCCCCAAAACAGTATTTCCATTTTTTTTAAAAATTCCCTGGCGTCTAGTGGGCATTCCTGCTGCACGATCGCATGATCGTGCAGCAGGAATGCACAAAAGAGGCATCGAGGGAAAGGAAAGCTTTTTCCTTTCCCTCAATGCCTCTTCTGTTTCAAATCCCCCCTCCCCGGAGCCAAAACTAAACTTATTCCCCGACGCGCTATTGTGAAGCGCTCTCACACCTTCGGGTAAAGCCCCGCGCTATATAAATAAAACTGCCCCCCCCCCCAGGGGGGCAGAGCACCAAAAACATAAGGCCCCCAAAAGGGGAGCGACCCTTGCCCAAGGGGCCGCTCCCCAAAACAGTATTTCCATTTTAAAAAAGAATTCCCTGGCATCTAGTGGGCATTCCTGCTGCACGATCGCATGATCGTGCAGCAGGAATGCAGAAAAGAGGCATCGAGGGAAAGGAAAGGGTTTTCCTTTCCCTCGATGCCTCTTCTGTTTCAAATCCCCCCTCCCCGGAGCCAAAACTAACCTTATTCCCCGACGCGCTGGAAGCAAATGGCTTCCAGCGCGTCGGGGAACAAAGGGAAACCCCAATGACGTCAGCGCGCCTCGCGCGCTGATGTCATTGAGGGGGGGGGGTCGGGGGGAGGCAGGGGAAGCCCTTCCCCTGCCTTCCCCCAAAGAAACCCGACGATCGGATTCCCACGGGGGGAGCGCCAGCGCTTCCCCCGTGGGTGGTCCTATGACGAGCTGGACTCGTCATGAGCACACGACCACTGTGTGCCATGACGAGTCCAGCTCGTCATGAGCATCGAAGGGGTTAAAGGGATTACTTTACATCGTTTACTGATGCTACCAGTTGAACATGAAAATAAGTTGGAATATCACAAGCTATCTGGAGAAGCTTGTTATGAAGTTTCAAGAGTAGTAAAGAAAATGAAACTTCTGATCATTGATGAGGTGAGCATGCTCTCAAACTTAATGCTTGCCTTTGTACATTTAAGAATGCAACAGATTTTAAAAACAGATTATGATGTTTTATTTGGAGGAAAACATGTAATTGTATTCAGCGATCTATTACAACTTACTCCTGTGAAAGGGCAACCAGTTTTTAAAACACTTGTCCATGAAGACACTAAAAAATCTTTGGGAAGTATTGCAAATGTGAACATTTGGTCTCTTTTTGAATATAAAGAAATTATTAAGAATATGCGACAAGCAACTGATGAACATTATGGAAACATTCTTCAAGATATTAGAATTGGTATCTTGACAAAAGATGGTAAAGAAGCTTTAAAAAGTCGACTACTAACAAACTTGTTTCCAAATGAAAATATTGCACCTGAAATAATGTACAAAAAAATTGGAGAAAAGAAGTCTATAGTTTGTCTAATACCAACACTGCAAGAGTGCTCTACATTCAATCAAGAACTTTTGAAACTGGAGAAACAACCAATAGTGAAAATGGAAGCCATTGATAAAATGGAACACGAAGGAGTTACTATTCTTCTGTCAGAGAAATTACAGTCAAAATTAGATTCTTTGGAAAAATCTGTATCTAAGACTGCTGGTTTGGAGAAGACTTTATATGTATGTGTAAACTGTCGAGTAATATTACGGCGTAATTTAGATGTTGAAAAAGGTTGAGTGAATGGAGCAATGGGAAAAGTTGTTGATTATGTAAATTTTCAGAACGGAGATGGAATTGAATTTTTGAACATTAAATTTGATCAGATTGAAGAAGTAAAACATATTGGACGTTGTGCTGTTCGTTTTTTGCTTGTTAAAGACTTGTATGTTCGTAGAAAACAGTTTCCTCTTTCTTTAGCATATGCGGTGACCATTCATAAATCTCAAGGTTTAAGTGTAGACAGTGCTTTGGTAAATATTGGAAGTACAGTTTTTAAAGAGGGTATGGCATATGTTGCATTGTTTCGAGTAAGAACATTATCTGGATTGTATTTGATTGATTTCGATGAGAAAAAGGTTAGTGCAGATGCAAATTGTGTAAGAGAGTATAATCGGTTAAGAAGACTGTATGCTCCTAACTTAGGTGAATATCCCATATATGAAAAACGTGTAGTATGTCCAAAACGAAAATATGAGAAACACTCTAGTGAGGTTGGAAAGAAGAAAACAATTCAAGAGAATGTTGAGGCTGCAAAGAAAATGAAAATGGACACTGTTGATGACATTGTAGGATACCAGTTAGAAAATAGTTCAGGTATCAACTGCTATGCTAATGCAATTGTGAACGTCGTGTTTTTTCTAGAAAAACTTCATCATCAAATTATCGAAAATCAAGAAAAAAGATTCTGTTCTTTGTTACATTATATTTTTGAAAAGTTGAAAACTGATAAAACTAAATTCCATACTGTTTCTGGCATTCTGCATCTTTTGGATATATGTTCCGGTTCTTCACAATTTACACTTAATGTACAACAAGATGCTCAAGAATTTCTTATGTTTATGCTTGCAGTATTGAAAGATGAAGGAATAAATATTGAAAATCTGTTTGGACTACGTTACAGATGGCATCATAAATGTGAAGACTGTTCCTTTTCTTCTACCACTGAAATTGACAATACCAAATTGCAAAACAGTGTATTTTAACAAATTAGTAAAATCAGCTAATCAAGATATGAAATGTACTCACTGCAAATCAGAAATGTTGTCAACATTATTTATAGAAAGATTTGGACAATATGTAATTTTAATGCTACAACGTTGTACAGCAGATGGAAGAAAATTGGAAACCAAAATTAAAAATTTTGTGGCAAGTCAAGCGTCAATTTCAGGAAGAACTTTTAAAGCAGTGGTTATTATTTTCCATGATGGACCTAGTACAACATCTGGACACTATACTGTGTACTTAAGATGCAATAAAGGATGGACACATTGTAATGATGCCCATTTGGAATTCAAATCTCGGTTGCCTTACGAATTACCAAATTCATATCTGATATTTTTAATGCCAAAGTTTTGAAAACATCATTCGGCCTATTGGGAAGATGTAAACATGAATTAATGAGTTTATTTTCGATATTTTCAATGCAAATGATTTCGGAAACATCATTCGGCCTATTGGGAAGATGTGAACAATCAGTGTTAGAATTATCGTTTCTGTTCTTTGATATTGCATTTGGAAAATTGTGTTTGAAAGAAGTAGTTCATATATTTGATCTTTGTATTATATACAATGTAAATGAGAGTGTTTATTTTCAAAATGTAAACAGATAGTTGAACTTGTTGTAAATATTCGGAACACAGATTTGTTTTTTTTTACAATCTTATTGATTGTATTTTTTTGCCCGCTGTTATATGATGATCAACATTGAAATCACTGTGTATGGTGAAATTCAATAGAATCTGAAACCAGCAAAAAAGAGAACCTGAATATGTTATGTAATTCTAAAATTATGTTGTGTTCTTAAACCTATAATATTATTTGCAATAATAGTATTTTTTCTTCTCTTTTAAAGAAAGCAAAACTAAAGTTTGAAAATATTTTAAATTTACTTTACAATGAAACAACAGTAAAATAGTTTCAATGAGTTTGATATCTACTTCAATACAGAAGGTAAGATGAAATAATGTAATAAGCATAATAATATGAATTAATGATTACAATCTCTTTTATTGCAGCCATTCATTTTTTCAAACTCACTCCTCAAATCACCTCAGCAGTACTCATGCACTCCTTCAATCACTGAAGCATAACCTATGTACTTATAAAATCACCCAGGCATTACTAATCCACACCTTTAATCAGTCTGGCAGTACCCATACACTCCTGCAATCATCCAGACATTACTTCTACAGTCTTGCAATCACCCAAGCATTACCTATGCACTCCTTCAATCATCCAGACATTACTCTTCCACTGATGGAATCACCCAAGCAGTAACCATGCACTCATGCAATCACCCAGGCATTACCTATGCACTTACACAATCATCCAAAGAATACCTATCCACTTACAAAATTACCCAGGCAGAACCGAAGCACTTCTGCAATCACCCAGGCACTACCCATGCACTCCTCTATTCACCTAGACACTACTCATTCACTCCTTTGATTACCCAGGCACTACCCAAGCACTCCTGCAATCACCCAGTCACTATCAATGCACTTATAAAATCACCATACACTATCCTTGCACTCCTCCAATCACCCAGGCAGTACCCATGCACTCATGCAATTACCCAGGAACTAACAATGCACTCATGCAATCATCCAGGCATTTCCTATAAACTCATGTAATTACCCAGGCATTACCCATGCACTTACAAAATCACCCAAGCAATACCCATGCACTTACAAAATCATCCACGCACTACCCATGTACTCCTGCAATCACCCAGGCACTACTCATCCAGTCATGCAATAACCCAGGCACTACCCATGCACTGCTCCAATCACCTGTGCACTACCCATGCACTCCTCTAATCACCTAGACACTACTCATTCACTCCTTTGATTACCCAGGCACTACCCAAGCACTCCTGCAATCACCCAGTCACTATCCATGCACTTATAAAATCACCATACACTATCCTTGCACTCCTCCAATCACCCAGGCAGTACCCATGCACTTATGCAATCACCCAGGCACTAACCATGCACTTATGCAATCATCCAGGCATTACCTATAAACTCATGTAATTACCCAAGCAATACCCATGCACTTACAAAATCATCCACGCACTACCCATGTACTCCTGCAATCACCCAGGCACTACTCATCCAGTCATGCAATAACCCAGGCACTAGCCATGCACTGCTTCAATCACCTGTGCACTACCCATGCACTCCTCTAATCACCTAGACACTACTCATTCACTCCTTCGATTACCCAGGCACTACCCAAGCACTCCTGCAATCATCCAGTCTCTATCCATGCACTTATAAAATCACCATACACTATCCTTGCACTCCTCCAATCACCCAGGCAGTACCCATGCACTCATGTAATCACCCAGGCACTAACCATGCACTCATGCAATCATCCAGGCATTACCTATAAACTCATGTAATTACCCAGGCATTACCTATGCACTTACAAAATCACCCAAGCAATACCCATGCACTTACAAAATTATCCAGGCACCACCCATGTACTCCTGCAATCACCCAGAAACTATTCATCCACTCATGCAATAACCCAGGCACTACCCATGCACTGCTCCAATCACCCTGGCACTACCCCTGCACTTATGCAATCAGCCATGCAGTACTGATGCAGACATTCAATCACTCAAGTACTACTATTGCACTCATTCTTTCACTCAAACACTAGCCATGCATTCATCCATGCCTTCAGACACTACCATTGTACTCCTCCAAGTGCTCAGGCACTACTTCTACACTCATGCAATCACTCAGGATTTTTTTCTATTTTTAACCAGTTTATGTGGTTCCGTAAGAACCGTTTTGTTTTTTAAACAATTTGGGAATTTTTTTGTATTTTTAAACAATTTTTTTGTGGTGTTTTTGACTTTAAAAAAAAAAAAAAAAAATTCAACAGTGCAACATCACTAGTTGAACAAAAAGAGGAAAAACAAGATTGTCAATTAAATTAAAAACAAATAACGTGTTTTTATTGCATAGACAACAATGTCAATGCATTGTTCTCCAACACACAGTTTTGCATCACATTTGCAGCAAATAATCGAAGCATCCACCAGTTCTGGTATGATATGCAGCCGAGGTGATGGTGGAACCGCTGATGTTGATGGTGCATTAGGATCTGGTTGCGCAGCTTCCTCATTTTGCTGACGCCGCATGATTTCTCTGGCCAAACGATTGGGATGCTTGGTTTCTAGATGTTTTTTCATCGACGAGGTGCCGCATGAATACTTTTTGTCCGACCCTCGCGAAAGTATATTTTGGCACACAGTGCAAGTCACTTTCCTTGCATTTACTTTCTTTTGCCCCTCAGGCACTGTAAAAAAAGCACATACAATGCTTTCTTTCCATTTTTTTACAGGCTCCTCAATTTCATCAGAGTCCTCCAGCAGATTTTCATCAGGATGACTGGATGCCATTTCAAACAAAAAAAGTCAACACACCTAAAAAAAAAAGAATTGCAAGAGCCTACAAAAAACAGGTCTTCACAAGAAGGCACACCCAAAATAAGAGGAATAAAACAGGTGTTGAATCCTCCCTCTTACAGAATGAAAAGCTTTTAAACCAATGAAAAGCTTTCTTTTCAAGTCACATGGCGTCGCTTATGGTGCGCGCACCGGTTGTGCGCAAATCGCGCACCCGTAAAATTTCGTATACATAATTATAAAGTATAAATAAATGTTTATAACATATTTAAAATAGTATATTAGCGAAAGTGTTTATACAAAACTGATATTTAAACTTTCTACACTGATATTTCACACTTTAGAAATTACGCCAAAGTTGCGACCCCTAAGCAACCCCGGAAATACGTGCCAGCAAGGATCGCACACCGTACACACATACGTCGCGCACCCGTAAAATTTCGTACAGTTTATGATTAAGTATAAATTTCTGTTTATACATTGTTTTCTAAATTATAATAGTGAAACTCTTCAACCAAAACTGATATTTATAATTTCTATAATGATTTTTCAAACTGCTCAAATCACGCCAAAGTCGCGACTCCAACACGACTTCGGACACGCGGAAGGTGAGACCGCGCATTTAGAATACGCACACCCATCGTGTAGATACGCTTAGGGTGCGTGACTTCTTTGTAAAAAAAAGAAAGAAACCATAACAATACAATAAAACAACTTTCACACTACTAAAATCATTATTTCAAGTAAATACAAATTTACGTTGTACACATAAACAGCACAGTATATTTTTAGTACTGTATGATATATATATTTTACAATAGTGATTTTAATTTTTGAAGAAGATTTTAGAGAAACTAAGTATAATTTAAAAAAGAAAAGTTTAAAAATATATTTCCAAACATTTTTAAATGAAAGGAATTCGATAAAACACTTACAATTATTGTAAAAAAAGTAAGATTAAAATAATTTTATACTGAAAATTTAGCATTTGAAAAACCTTAGAAATTCACTGAAAAACCATAGGTTTCAGGGACGTTATATTTAGAAATTAGCATTTTAAAAACCTTGAAATTCACTGAAAAAACCACAGGTTTCAGGGACGTTATAGTTAGTTGGACATTTCACTCGTACAAAACCAGAGAAATTCGGCCGTTATAGTTTGTTAAGCTAACTATAACTCGCGCCCCCGCAATGCACTGCTGATGACGTCACATATTACATCATTCATGACATGATCAGTGACATCACTGATGACATCTCAAATGACATCACTGATGTGGACTTACTGCACTCCTTTCTCACAGATCCTGACCAAACGGTCACCATTAACAATTTCTCTTCTACTACCTACTCCCTTCTATGTAGAGTGCCTCAGGGATCATCTCTTAGTCCTACACTTTTTTACCTTTATGTTACTCCTTTTGCCAAGCTTATTGGATCTTTTGGCTTTTCAGTAATGTCATACACGGATGACACTCAGGTCATTGTATCATTTACAAACAGTTCATTGAGATGACCCTGAGATTTCTTAGTCGTATGCAAGAAATAGGACTATGGATGAAGAAAATATGCCTAAAGCTCAACACTGAAACAACATAGGTTTTACTTTTTGGCACACATCCAACTTTCTGACCCACTTGTTGATGGCCTTGTCAGCTGGATTCCCTTTTCACTCCTGTAAAATCAGTAAGAAATATAATAGTAATCTTTGACAACAAGCTCACCTTTTCTGCTCAGATTAGATCAGGTTACTTTCTCATATTTTTACATTTTTAGAATTCTAAAAAATGTTTTCCCTTTTATCCAGCCTGACTTTCAGAAATCAGTGGTGGTTGCTCTGATCCTGTCCTGGATTGATTAATGCAGTGCTTTACATTTGAACACACAGCAATTGTCGCTCAACAGGCTTCAAGCAGTGCCAAATGCATCTGCCAGACTTATATTAAATTGGACATACCAAAATTTAAATCGGTGTGGACGCAAATGATATTTAAATCTCTCTGTTTGGCACACATAATGCTCTATATAGTACATGGCCCCACAGTCATAGATGTAAAATTTATGTGATAAGTTCCTTTGAAGAATCCTCCTGTCCACTTCATCTAAGAATGAATGCAGTAGTACATAAAATGGTTCGCTCATCTCCGGGGGGGGGGGGGATTATTCTCTTGGGCAACTGACAGAGCATTGACTAATCTCACACTATATTTTAAATCTATTTAGAGTCACGTCCTTTAGGAAGACCCTAAAAACCTGGCTGTTTTCAATTTAGTCTTTGTTTCCCTAGAGGTTTCTGATGATCAATGTTCCCTCTAATTTTTTTCCTCTGTGTGCGGAAGTGTAAGGTCTCTGTGAGCTGCAGCCAAGGTTATGTGCGCCAAGAACCTGACCGCACGTGTGGGTGCAGCGACAGGGGTTCTGGCACGGGGGTTCCTGGTTTATTATGCACATAACAGACCTTGGTACTGGAAAGCAGCAGGTCTGCTTGATGGAACAGGCAGGGCCGAACTGGGAACCCAAAGCAGCCCTGGCAATTTTGTCAGACGGGCCCCACCCCCCGGGGGAAGGGGGTGGTCAAGTGTCAAGCACTACTGCTTAACAAAACCAGTCCCCAGCACTGATGCTTTTGTTACTGGGGGCCGATATTGCAGCATCACTGCAAAGCTGCCCCTAGTAACAAAACCGCCCCCATTGCTCCAAAACTGGCCCCCACCCTTCCAGCATCCCGGGCAAATGCCCGATGCCTGCAACGGCCAGGTGCAGTGCAGTGCATCTGCAACCACGACAAAGCTACACTGATCTATATTAGGAAACCGGGGCAACCTGCCTCATTCCACAGTGCCAGTGAACCTCTGCTTTCCTAACTAACTACACAGCAGTGGCTCAGGGACATCTTCAGGATTTTGAGCGCCCTAGGCCAAACGTATTTTGGGGGGCCTTGTGCGGATCAGCTTTGAATTTATGATCCAGTTTGAGCTCTCTCGTGTCCTCTTTAGTCAGATCACAAACAGTGCACAGACATGGTTCAAATTCTAAATGTGTTTATAGTTAATATTCAGGGTATAGTGATGTATTTTTTCAATATTGTAACACAGTAGAAGTTCACTAATACTACAGCAAATAATCACTGTGACATCCTCCCATTTCTCATATCTGAGATCCTGTTTGGATCTAAAAGAAACATTTTTATGGATGTTACATGAAACAAAAACAAATTTGTCATAAAATAACTGTAATAGACTTTCACACATTACCCACATTAAAAATAAATGAAAGTAAAATGCTATTTGCAACAATCTGTTTAAGAATTATTCAAGGTCATCAGGGCATGACTCTCTGCATAACAGAGCTGGTTCTATCAGGGGGATCACTTCACTCTTCAGAACTGACAATCTTTAGTTCACTTATCAGTTCTGAAGATGGTTTCCTGGATACGCAGGGGGAGGAATGTACATAGACGTCCACCACGTGTGCTTTCAGAATCACTATTATATGTTAGTGATTCTGAAAGCACCCATGGTGCTTTTAGGCTTTCTCAGGGCTTTAAGTGGGATGAAAAAACTGGGGGGTCTCTCAAAGGGGCGTGGCTGATGTAATTAAGGACATTAAGCAGAGACAGTGTTCACAAGGAACTCATTTTTAAATAACTTGATTGGTTACAGCAGCAACTAATGTATCCGGCTCGACTGAAGCAAAACAAACAGATATAGAATACAGCCTTAGCTTAATAAAGCATAAACATACTTAAACAGTTTGAAGCATTTTTGGCCCACTAGACAAAAAATGTTTTTTGTACTCACTTCAGCCGAAGTGAGAGTATTTATTTTTGCATAACAATTTTCTTCATACAAAAGAAGGCATAAAAAAGTTTTATCCTGTCTGTGTATTTACAATATATACATTTGCATATTGGAAGTGAATTGTGACCCCAGTGAAATAACCATAACCCATAACCAAACCCGTGAAGTATAGAAGGTGCAATTGAGAAACTGTAATGGTGGTTCTTGGTAATTAAAAGAGGAGCCAATAGAGATGTAATACAATTGATTCTTCAGAGACAACTATATGGTTTGTTGAGGGCTCTCTTTTATTAATAGCCGACAACGTTTCCACCCTCTCGCGATACGGGTTCTCTTCAGGACAGGGATTCTGGGGACAAGCTGTTAAATCCGGGTGCCCGTGTAGTATTTCCTCTGGTATATTGCCGGTTATTTCCCACAATAAGGGTGCTTAGTTCCCTTAAAAGGATGAAAAGCCACAGCTTGGCTTCTGACGAAGTTCGCAATAACAACGATTACTGTAGATCCAAAGCTTATTATTAAGTGTTACCCAATGAGGGCAACACCTCGTAAACACAGGAGGCCCGATATCATTAATTCCGCGTCCGTCAGGCTGGTGGAAGGAGCAGTAAAACGTAATTGAACCTTACTGATTAGTCTAGTGGGTGAGGTTCTGCTTCCATACCAAGGGGCATGAAGCAAGGAACTGGATATGTCACAGCCAGCCAAGGAACTATTAACTCGGCGGCGGGGAGCTGTTAATGGCAACCATGTAATTAAGGACATGGCTTAAAAACACGAAAGCTAAAAATCTGTGCTTAGCAAAGTATTCCCCCGACTGGTATTCTGCTGCCTCTGTCATTGCATCCAGATATATAATACAACAAGTAACATTATACCTACAACAAGCCAGGACTATTGGCTTTCTCAATGGTTGTTAGTGGCATTAGATAAATAAGCAACATCTGGTCCTGTGCTGGGCAGTGCCTTGTATGCATGGTTATTGACTAGGTTTTTAACAAATTTTTCAATAACTCACTGGATTTCCTACTCATGCAATCCATCTCGGAAGGACAAAAGCATGAGTCAGTCCTAGCAGCACTAGTTCCACTGTCCTACAGATCCCACGCAGATGTCAGCCACAGGTTCCTACCGGCTGAGCTATCTTACCAGTAGATGCATTTTCCTATTGAACTGTTTCCAAACGTTGCATGTCTGCTACATGATCGCCTCCAAGCCCCCACACAATTTCTCAAATCTAGCAACTGTCCCCACATCTCCAGTTCTTCCACTAACTTCATAAAGCCCAGTAATAGTTTTTTTGTTCAGTTTTATTTAAATTGAGTTATTTCACCCTTCCTAACATCAACCAACCGCCTTTACTTTTTCTTCCCTGCCATTTGCTCCCTCCTGAGCTTTTGAGTCACATCTACTCCGCTCCTATTTCATCCATGAAAATTAATTTACACCTGCCAGTTGCACAATCCAACGTCACTCCATTTTTAGTGTGGGAAATTTCCTAAAAAGGTTTAGTGCCTACCCACAAACTTTCCAGCTTGTTGACTTCTACCAGCTGTCACCATACTGATGTAATTCTATGTGTGAGTGATTACATTTAAAATGGTAGTCCATGTTGTATAAACAACAATGTTGAATTTGTATTTTAAATGCATTTATATAGCGTTTCCTACCCCTGACGAGGCGTCGAAGCACTTTTTCGGCGAGTAGCACGATACTCCAGAACCTATAAAGGATTAGTGGTGAATTAGTATAGTCATAGTGAAATATGAAAGTAATTTGACAGGTGGATATGTTAGTCTGTTATTTGGATTGAGAAGGATAGTGAAGGATAGTGAAGGGATAGAAGAGGGAAAAAGGTTCGCATTTATATAGCGCTTGCTATCCCTGATGGGGTGTTGAAGCACTTTTTTGGAGCATGCTACTCCCGAACCCATAAAGGATTAGTGGTGAATTAGTATAGTGAAATATGAAATTAATTTGAGCGGTGGATATGTTAGTCTGTTATTTGGATTGAGAAGGATAGTGGAGGGATAGAAAAGGGAAAAAGGTTTGCCTTTATATAGCGCTTGCTACCCCTGATGAGGTGTTGAAGTCTTTTCGGTGAGTAGCACGCTACTCCGGAACCCAAACAGGATTAGTGGGGAATTAGTATAGGGAAATATGAAATTAATTTGAGTGGTGGACAAAGCACAAAGAGTCCGACATCTAAAAACACTAGGGTAGAGACTGATCATGGAAAAGAATCCGCAAGTTCTGCCCCTGAGAAAAATTTGGGCCAGTCTCAGACTGGAAGAGTAAAATGCAAACCAGGGAGAGGGGCTGAGAACCCCATATTGTTGTGGAGACATAATGTTGGTACAGGCATGAGCATACCTTCCACAATTCCCAGCTACGTGTGTGACGAGTAGTGCTGATAGATATATCCCTTGCATTCTGGGATTTGTAGTCCTGGTTTTACAATACTACTAGTCCCAGAATGCTAAGTAAGCCCTGTACTGGATAAGAGTGGTCATAATTATTCACGAAGGGGCATATCTACGAGGACGGCGATAAGTCAACGCAAAGCGTGCTTTGCGCTTTTCTACTTATCGCTGTCTATCGCTTGATTATATCGCCCTGGTAGCGCGTTATCTACAACGCTTTTCCCCAGGGCGATATAATTACCAGCGATAGCGGGGGAAATCGCCGTTTTGCAGGGAACATCGCTGGTTTTCGGCGATAACCTTGCTGATACGACCCTGTGGTCGTATCAGCACAATCCACCCCCATAATAGGTATGCCTAAGTCTGCATTTTAGCAGACGTTAGTTTTCGGCAAAAATGCGTTGGCAGCTTTGTAAATATCGCGATGTGCACATCAGCGATATTTACAAGGTTGTACTGCCCAGTGACGCCCACTTTGCATCTCATTAGAGATGCAAAGGGAGACGTCGGGTAAAAGGGTGCTAACATGCGCCAATGCATGTTAGCACCCTCTTGTTAATAAGGCGATAATTTTATCTCAGCTTTTTTGGCTTTAAAGCCAAAAAAGCGTAGATAAAGCCCTTGTAGATATGCCCCGAAGTTTGTCTGCACACAGTATTTTTGCCATAATCAAAAGGAACACTATATACCAATAAAGAACGGGCTTTTATGGTGCATAAGCTGAATTACGTGCTAATGTAGGAAACGTCTCTCCTGCTATATTAGTACTTTTTTAATAGAGGGGCAAACAGTGCACATAAAGGGGTTATTTGTGAAATGCATTCACTTACATTGGCAAGACCGGTTTGCGCCACTCGTGATAAAATGTCACTCAAAGGGTCACACTTTAGTGTTGTGTTGTAAGTACATGTTTGAATGTCATGTATTTTGTATGCCCGGAGGGGTGCCGTGGTATTGGGGTGTCATACATGGCGGTAGACATCTGGATGAAGGCTGCCCACGGAGCGCATGCCTCTGGGGAGTCCCAGGGTATTTCTGAATAAAATATGACGCACTTAATTTGAATGTCCCATCTGTACAATAACGTCACATAATCACAGTAAACTTTGGAAACGTCACACTTCAGTCCAATGAATACTCGGCATCAGGGCACAAGTCCTAAAAAAAGAAGTGGGGGGACTAACCTAATTAATCAGTATGCGCGTGGCATCGCAGCGCGCGGCATCGCAGCGTGTGGCATCGCAGCGTGTGGCATCGCAGCGCGTGACATCACGGCGCGTGACATCACAGGAACTGGCATCACAAGAAGTGATATCAGATCTTAAGCCCTCACATATATGTTTAGCAGGTGTATCATGAGTACATTTGAGCACATTTCGGGTATACTTGCAAACCCTCCTGATTTAGGCAGAAGATTCACACTTTTGTAGGCTACATATAAAACAATGTTACCTTTTGTCAGCGTTAAGCTTTCTATAGCCATAGTGCTTTAAAAGAAATAGTGATATTTAAATTATTACAACGCCTCCTCAAGGGTAATAAGCGTATATAAATGCAATTTATTTTGTGCAAATACTGGGCAAGATCAACACATCTGACGTTCTTCCCGTGCATGCAAATCTCCTAAACAGAGCCTGAACAAAATGAAAAGCTGCCTCTCCTAAGTATGTGTGAAGTGCTAACAAGGTGCGAGCCTTTGTTTCCCCTCTGCTGCATTTGCATCAGGTGTAAGGCTCCTGACTGTTGCCAGCCAGGAAACGCCAACAAAAGGAGGCTTGATGACCCCTGAGACTCGGCCTTTGTTATGGCTGAGTATCCCAGCAGGAGTCAGAAATAAGAGAGCCTCGTCCCCGCCTGCACGTTGTTGTGATCGAAAGCAGACAACAACGTGCAGGCACTGCTGAATGTGTCCCGGTGTTTGGAAATTACACCGGGACGAATTCAGCATCTTTTTTTAGTGGGGCCCAACTTCTTGGCAGGGTGGACGGCATCCACCCTGTGAAATAAGTGGGGGGACGCCGTCCACCCGCGTGGACCCCCGACTCGTGCCCTGCTCGGCATATGGAATGACCCGCCCTCTGTTTGAAACACTCCTTTAGCCCTTCTGTTCGGGCTGGGGGGATGGGGGGAGAGGGGTTAGGGGTTTGTGTTCTTTGGATCGAAGCAGTGATTGTGTAGAGGATGCAGGGTAAGGGCCAAGAGCTGCCTACTTTGGACCTGGGGAACCTGGTTTGAGTCTCGGCGTGGCTCATCATCCTGTGATCCTGAGCAAATCACTTAAGTTAGAGAAATATAAAACTGTAATAATTAAAAAACAAAAATGTGACACGCACCGGAAGAGAAATGCAGATTTGTGACTGGTCTGAGGCATGCAGAAAGTCCAGAAGCACCACATGTGTTTTCACAATCATTAACATATATTAGTGATTGTGAAAGCACACGTCGTGCTTTTAGGCTTCCTGCATGCCTTTTGGTAATAGAGTGCAGCAGACTGCGTGCCTTTTTGAAAGTTTTCTGTTAAGGGCAGCACCCGAAATGCTAATACATGGGCCTGCAATTAACATGAAAACTTTCAAAAAGGCACGCAATCTGCTACGCTAGATTAACAAAAGGCATGCAGCAAGCCTAAAAGCACGACGTGTGCTTTCACAATCACTAATATCTAATAGTGATTCTGAAAGCACAAGTCGTGCTTTTAGGCTTGCTGCATGCCCTTTCTTAATAGCAAGCATGCCCTTTCTTAATAGGGGGCAGATTGTCTGCTTTTGTTAAAGTATTCATGTTGATCGCAGTGCCCATCATGCTTCTACAGGGCGCACCGATTAACATGGATACTTGCCTCTGGGGGGATGGGTGTGCTGTGTGTGCACGCTTCAAAGACACTGCGCGCTGGGAGTGACATAGGTGCGCGCGCGCGCGCTCGCACCTTACTGGAAACAGTGCTGATGATTATTCTTTTTTCCTTGCAGCTCTCACTAGTGCTAAGGGGAGACATCGTTTAGTTTGCATGCGATACATCGCATGCCATTACAACGCAGTTGTTACAACGACCGCGTTGTTACATTGCATACGATTAGATCGCAAGTCATTACAACGACTTGCTGTAGGGGGCCGAAGGTGCTGGATTTAAAATCCAACACCTTCCCCGCTGTTGCACAAACTGGAGTAGGAATAGTAAATTATACTATTCCTAAGTCCAGCGCACCCCCTACAGCAAGTCGTTGTAACGACTTGCGATGTAATCGTATGCGATGTAACAATGCGGTCGTTGTAACGACCACGTTGTAATGGCATGCAATGTATCGCATGCGTTCTAATGACATATATTCGTGCTAAGACGCATAAGGGTATAAGTGTGCTCCACGAGTCATATTTTCTTTTTATTTAATTTTCCTTTAAACTCAATACAAATCTCAAAAAATAAAAATTCACAAAATTAATAAGCATTCAAACTAATTAGTAACTAAAATATAAATTTTAGAATTAATAAAAATATATTTATCAACACTTAAAAACCTGTTTCCATACAAACACATTAACACACCACAAGAAAATTTAATATTAAGATTTATGAAAATTTAGCGCAAACGCAATATAATTAAAGGTATTAAAAACACAAATAATAAAAATATGTTTTACAATCTGTCAAACAAAATGAATTCAAAACAAACAAATAGAATAGCACATGATAGCTGACATTTGCTGAGCAGGAGTTGGATATATATTAAAATAATTTGACTCAATATTTCTAAGACTATTAGGTCACATATGGACTCCAAACAAATAAACAGGCAGCATTTTGAAAAGAAATCCTTACCAATGTCAATGTTGTGTCAACTACAAGCAAGACAGTGGCAGGATCCAGATAAAAAGAAGGCATTTCTATAACTGTTGTAATTAGGAAATGTTAAGGCGCAAAATATCATCACATGTCTGGAACTATGCAGAGTGACATGGCTGTTCTTCCTCAGATACACCCTTTTTCACCTCAATATTATTGCTAGAGGGAGCCATGGGCAAAGTGGAATGTGTGAAAAGATGTTCAAGTTTGAATGAGTGTTCTGTGTGTTCTCCAAGACATCTGCAAACTTATTGAAGGCTAATGCTATTTTTCCAGTTTTTAAAGCAGGAACCTGGCTCAAGAACATTTGAGTGCGTTTCTACAGAGCTAGACCATGTTAAACATGTATTTCCTGTTTTTTAGGCACAGGCAGTTTAATTATTGCCCAGGTTTGAAGGATTTTGACCTGAGGCCAAGAAATGTATTCCCATGCTCCAAATTTGTAAGCTCCAAGTACTAAACCACAACTCCTTGTTGGTAAGATATTGTTGTGATACTAGCACCTATCTGGATCACTGACAGAAAATTGAAAAAAAACATCACGTGGACACACTATTGAGGACCAAAGTATCAAGAAGATAGGTGCAAATAGGTAAGTATAGATTTACTATTCCTAACTCCACATCTATGTACCTTGATGAAATCAAGGTAAATATATGTGGAGTTATATTTAGTAAGCCTTTGCTTACCTATAGAAACTTACCTTCACAATATTTTTGTCCTCGATATTCTTGACACAATATTTTGTCCCATTATATTTTTGTTGCCGATACTCTGTGTAAACACGACCTATCTTACATAATCATTGTTGGACCTGACATCCTTGGTGTGATTTTCCTAAAATGTTTGCTTTCCAGCCTCCTGTTTTTGCTGACTTCATTTTTGCTGGCTTTAGGCCTCTGCACACTGTACCACTGCTAACCAGTGCTAATGTGCTCTTTCCTATAAACATGATAACATAGGCTTACACCCAATTTTCATATTTAATTTACTTGTCAGTCCCTAAAAAGTGTTGATACATGTACCAAGAGTCTGTAAATTAAATGCTACTAGTGGGCTTGCAGCACTCATTGTGCCACCCACTGAAGTTGCCCTTTAAAGATGTCTCAGGCCTGCCACTGCAGCCTGTGTGTGCAGTTTTAAAACTGCCATTTTGTCCTGCAAAATAAAAGTTTTGCCAAGTTGAAATGTTCTTTTTTAATGCATATAAGTCACCCCTATGGTAGGCCCTAAACAGCTATAGGGCAGGGTGCAATATATTTAAAAAGTTGGGAAATTTAAGTTTTACATATCCTGGTAGTGAAAAACTCTTAAATTAATTTTTCAATACTGTGAGGCCTACCTCTTCCATAGGAAAACATTGGGTTTACTTATTACATTTAATAAGTGATAACTTTCAATTGGGTGCAGGTAGGAATATCGAGTTTGGCGACTACTGTAATTTAAAGCCCTTCTTAATAGTAAAGTCAGATTGTAAAGCAAACACGAGGAGATGATGGACGGAAAGCTGAAACTTTTCAAACACTCACCCCCAGTCACAGATCTGGGTTGAACCCATCATCATTCTTTAGCTCATTTCGCCACCCCAGTTCAGACACAGCTATATTCAAATCAGTTTTGACCCTGTGCCTCATGGGAATAGTCCAGCCCAAACTGCCAAGCCATGTCTTCTCTGGACTGGAAACAAGCATCCTGGGACCGGTTTCAGGGTAACACCCTCGATCAGCCAGGCTAGCTTGAATCCAGTGGCAGAGTGAGCAAGGGACCTACGTCTGAGCATACCCTGCCAACTTAGGGCGAACAAAGCAAACACAAGGAGATGATGGACGGAGTGCTGAAACTTTTCAAACACTCACCCCCAGTCACAGATCTGGGTTGAACCCATCATCATTCTTTAGCTCACTTCGCCACCCAAGTTCAGACACACCTATATGCAAATCTGTCTTGACCCTGTGCCTCATGGGAACAGTCCAGCCCGAACTGCCAAGCCTTGTCTTCCCTGGACCGGAAACAAGCATCCTGGGACCGGTTTCGGGGTAACACCGTTCATCAGCCAGGCTAGCTTGAATCCAGTAGCAAAGTGAGCAAGGGACGCACGTCTGGGCATACCCTGCCGCTTAGGGCGAACAAAGCAAACACAAGGAGATGATGGATGGAGTGCTGAAACTTTTCAAACACTCACCCCCAGTCACAGATCTGGGTTGAATCCATCATCATTCTTTAGCTCAATTCGCCACCCCAGTTCAGAAACGGCTATATGCAAATCAGTCTTGACCCTGTGCCTCATGCGAACAGTCCAGCCCGAACTGCCAAGTCATATCTTCCCTGGACCGGAAACAAGCATCCTGGGACCGGTTTCGGAGTAACACCCTTCATCAGCCAGGCTAGCTTGAATCAAGTAGCAAAGTGAGCAAGGGACCCACGTCTGGGCATTCCCTGCCAACCTAGGTCAAACAAAGCAAATACAAGGAGATGATGGACCGAGTGCTGAAACTTTTCAAACACTCACCCCCAGTCACAGATCTGGGTTGAACCCATCATCATTCTTTAGCTCACTTCGCCTCCCCCGCTCAGACACAGCTATATTCCAATCAGTGTTGACCCTGTGCCTCATGGGAACAGTCCAGCCTGAACTGCCAAGCCATGTCTTCTCTGGACTGGAAACAAGCATCTTGGGACCGGTTTCAGGGTAACACCCTTCATCAGCCAGGCTGGCTTGAATCCAGTGGCAAAGTGAGCAAGGGACACACGTCTGAGCATACCCTGTCAACTTAGGGAGAACAAAGCAAACACAAGGAGATGATGGACAGAGTGCTGAAACTTTTCAAACACTCACCCCCGTCACAGATCTGGGTTGAATCCAGCGTCATTCTTTAGCTCACTTCGCCACCCCAGTTCAGACACAGCTACATGCAAATCAGTCTTGACCCTGTGCCTCATGGGAAGAGTCCAGCCCGAACTGCCAAGCCATGTCTTCCCTGGACCGGAAACAAGCATCCTGGGACCGGTTTCTGGGTAACACCCTTCATCAGCCAGGCTAGCTTGAATCCAGTGGCAAAGTGAGCAAGGGACGCACGTCTGGGCATACCCTGCCGCTTAGGGCGAACAAAGCAAACACAAGGAGATGATGGACGGAGTGCTGAAACTTTTCAAACACTCACCCCCAGTCACAGATCTGGGTTGAATCCATCATCATTCTTTAGCTCAATTCGCCACCCCAGTTCAGAAACGGCTATATGCAAATCAGTCTTGACCCTGTGCCTCATGCGAACAGTCCAGCCCGAACTGCCAAGTCATATCTTCCCTGGACCGGAAACAAACATCCTGGGACCGGTTTCGGAGTAACACCCTTCATCAGCCAGGCTAGCTTGAATCAAGTAGCAAAGTGAGCAAGGGACCCACGTCTGGGCATTCCCTGCCAACCTAGGTCAAACAAAGCAAATACAAGGAGATGATGGACCGAGTGCTGAAACTTTTCAAACACTCACCCCCAGTCACAGATCTGGGTTGAACCCATCATCATTCTTTAGCTCACTTCGCCTCCCCCGCTCAGACACAGCTATATTCCAATCAGTGTTGACCCTGTGCCTCATGGGAACAGTCCA
The DNA here is from genome assembly GCA_963921515.1 of Calotriton arnoldi. NCBI lineage: Eukaryota > Metazoa > Chordata > Amphibia > Caudata > Salamandridae > Calotriton > Calotriton arnoldi. The sequence goes on along the minus strand of CAWUFW010007652.1, from coordinate 220,977 downwards.
GCCTGAACTGCCAAGCCATGTCTTCTCTGGACTGGAAACAAGCATCTTGGGACCGGTTTCAGGGTAACACCCTTCATCAGCCAGGCTGGCTTGAATCCAGTGGCAAAGTGAGCAAGAGACACACGTCTGAGCATACCCTGTCAACTTAGGGAGAACAAAGCAAACACAAGGAGATGATGGACAGACTGCTGAAACTTTTCAAACACTCACCCCCAGTCACAGATCTGGGTTGAATCCAGCATCATTCTTTAGCTCACTTCGCCACCCCAGTTCAGACACAGCTACATGCAAATCAGTCTTGACCCTGTGCCTCATGGGAAGAGTCCAGCCCGAACTGCCAAGCCATGTCTTCCCTGGACCGGAAACAAGCATCCTGGGACCGGTTTCTGGGTAACACCCTTCATCAGCCAGGCTAGCTTGAATCCAGTGGCAAAGTGAGCAAGGGACCCACGTCTGGGCATACCCTGCCAACTTAGGGCAAACAAAGCAAACACAAGGAGATGATGGACGGAGTGCTGAAACTTTTCAAACACTCACCCCCAGTCACAGATCTGGGTTGAATCCATCATCTTTCTTTAGCTCTATTCGCCACCCCAGTTCAGACATGGCTATATGCAAATCAGTCTTGACCCTGTGCCTCATGGGAACAGTCGAGCCCGAACTGCCAAGCCATGTCTTCCCTGGACGGGAAACAAGCATCCTGGGTCCGGTTTCGGGGTAAATAAAATTTTGCCAAGCTGAAATGTCATTTTTTAAAGCATAGAAATCAAACCTATGGTAGGCTTTAAACAGCTATAGGGCAGGGTGCAATATATTTAAAAAGTTGGGAAATTTAAGTTTTACATATCCTGGTAGTGAAAAACTCTTAAATGAGTTTTTCACTACTGTAAGTCACAATTCCGCAAATGCCACTTTAGGAAAGGTATCATTTTCTTTTCCTAGCAATTTGGTGCCTGCAGCCTGTATCCTGGGTCACATGACAAGGGTTAGCTGGCAGTTAGTCTTTGTGTATTGCTCCAAGACAGCAAGACAAAGAGCAATATGTGTTGGCATGATGGGCCATGTCTGACTTGATGAGGGGCAGGGGCTGTCACCTAACATTCTTGCCACAAAGGCTTTGCCTGAGCACACTCACAAAGGGTTTGACAATAGTCCTTTTGGAGCCTGGACAAGCTGGGGCCAGGCAGGTAGGCAGAAAATTTCAGCCGCATCTGGGGGTGAAAACCTCCAGAACCTTCTCCTATTTCAAAGTGAGCACGAAGCATAAATAATAGACCCTCAGACCCAACTCTTCAGTACACTCTCTGGACCCATGGAAGAATCAGAAGGACAACTAGGCTGCCCTGCAAGAAGGACCGCTACTTGGTTGTCCTGCTGCCTGCTGCCCTGCTGCCTGAGTAAAGGACTGAACCTGCATCCTGAACCCAGGACTACCAGAGTGACTCCAAGGACTAGTAGGCTGGCCTCCTAAGTATTCCATCCCGGAGCAGAGATCCTCCACTGCCTGGCTCACCAACTGTAACTCCCGTTCGTCTCATAGACGAGCCCTGTCCTTTTCAATAAAGTTTTAGGACAACATCCTTCCAAGATGGCCGCCATCCCCACACGCATTCCAGCCTCCGCTATAAAGACCGGAAACCCGCAAGTCATCCCCACGGGGCCTGGAGCAAGGGTAGGACGAGGGCTAGTTGCCTGTCTACGCCTGTGAGTATGCACTTCATTTAGGAGCTCCCGCATCACCAGTAAGCCTTTGCCACTTTGACTTACATTTGATCGAACCGCTTGTCCCTTTCAGATTACCGGAGCAACGACGTGCTCTGGCCATCCCCATCAGCCTTAGACGTTGTGACTAGGGGTGAGTGTGTGCTAGCATTGTAAGGTTGTGTTAAGTGCTTTTGTGCTTGCATGCATTAATTAGTCACTTGTTAACAGGCACCCGAAGTGGCTTTCACTACCCTGAACGCATCGTGGTTGCCCCCCCACCTGTCATCACGGACGGCTTAGATCGCGCACCATATTTTCACTGCCCGCATTTAGGTCATTGAACTTTTAGCACTCTGTTCCGTTCCCACTTGTCATCCCGGATGGCTTAGACTGCGCCCCATATTTTCATTGCCCGCATTTAGGTCTTTGAACTTGTAGCACTCTGTTCCGTTCCTTTTACCAACTCAACTTTCTGCGTCCCAATGCCACCTATTCGCCATACGGTGGCTTCGTACGCAAAAGCCCCGCTCTAAGCGACACTTTTCGCATTGTAAATACTTCTATATCTGAAGGCTACCAATTGGTCCCATGTTGTTACGCACATTAGTGTTCACAGTACTGTAACGGTATAGCCCAAACACTATTGGTAACTTTTGCTGTTGGGACCTTTATGTTACGCAATCCGATACGCTCACAAGTATGAATGCCCCCGCTCACATGAGATGGTTTGTCACTTGCCAGCTACACCAATCGCCATACTGGCGACGTTTGTACATAATTCAACCATCATGTAATTAAGATTGTTTTTAACCAATTCACTGACCAGCCGTACCCAATGATGCACTGGCCATGTCAATAAAATAATGATTTACCAAATGTATTCGTGAAAAGTTGTGCTATTACATTGTGTTGCTAACATGGGCAAAACATGCCGCTTCCCCAGACTAATGCTTTTACGCTCTTCATAATTTTTCTTGGTTGTTCCTACCCTTCTTGTCCCCCTTTTCCCACAGGTCTACAGTACTCCCCAGTACACGTCTACTAGGGCATTCCTACCGGTCCTGGTAATTTATGTTACTGTACTGAATACCAGAAGGTAGTGCACTTTATCACCCTTCTTCTCTCTATCGGTCCTGACGAAGTGCCAATCGACCCGTTAGGGGCAAACCAGGCACGAAACATGTTGACCACTCGCACCTAGACTGCCCTTGAGGAACATTATTTCCACACAGGGGTACACATACAGTTTTTAATTAGGCTAGAGCTACCTAGTTTATTAAAATTTGATTCAATAGGACTGCTCCATACCTATTTTAATTATCCTACCACCTTGTGCACTACCTAACCCCCACACCCGCACGCACCCTACGGCTTCTTCTTCAAAAGATCCCCGGCAAAGAGCCCTGGTTTCGGGAGCCCGTCAGGCATTGCAGCGCCGGCCTGACGAGGGGCAAACGCCCGATGATGAAGCATGACACCTCCGGGGGTGTGTGAGGGCATCACGAAGAAAGACCTGTCTTTTCCACACGTCCAGACAGGAACTGCACACCCCCTTTAGATACTTAGCTATACCCGGGAGCCTGTGTGCAGGACCTCCTAACTCGGCTCCCTGTCCCTCCTTTTTGAAAAAACATTAGCACGGCGGCTCAGCCGTGGGACGTCCCCTTCCGCCCCTTTTTGCCCTTCACTTGCAGAGGCATACCCTACGACTCCCCCGTTCCCACTTCTCCACCACTATGGAGAACAACCACGGTCTCTCCTTTGGGGAGGACTGTGTTACAGAAATCCTGAATGGTCCTTCCCTACTAGACCCTGATGGAGGAGTTTCAACTAGTGGCTCCTCAAGCGATTGGGCAACCATTACAAATATGAAACGCCAACTAATGAAATCATCATGCACGGGGCAATCATGACGGAGTATCTATGTGCTAACATAGCACCCAACGGATTGATTGTCAGCAACACCCCAAGAATTTTCCTTGAGGATAAACAGTTCAAAGAGGAATGGTCTCTGGTGGCGTGGAAATGCACCAGGTATCTTCTGGTCCTCATCATTAAAACCGCCAAAAGGTTGGCAGACGAACTAATACTAAGAATCTCCATTGCAGAGGGCAACTTGAAAGCCAACATCGCCAACGCCGCATTCAAAGCTAAATTGGCTGAAATAACCAAAGAAATTAACGACAACAAGGACTACCTGATGAGAAACAAAATTAGCAAACTCCAGAAGGATATTGCACGCTTCAGTAAAGAAAAAATATACCCTTATCTCAGGGATGACTACAAACCCTCAGGAGATGATTACTCTTCAGACGACAGCACTAGCTCACGTCGGAGAACTTATTCCTCGGGAAGCAACTCCAGCACGGAAAACCAAGGAAGTTACCAACACAACCAACAACATAGAATACCACCGAACCCTATGTATGGCTATGGCCCTCCACCTTACCAAGGACCCACCCCGTTCCAAGGACCACCGATGTGGCATTACCCGCCCTACCAAAATGGACCGCCATCACTCTTCGCCCCCTTTCAACCACAACCTTTTTTAGGCAGAGGCTGGGGCAAAGGGCGCGGCAGAAGAAGAAGAGGCGCACAGAACCAACCCAAACAGGTACAATGGCAGGACCAGACACATCAGAATCCATTACACATGGAACTGAGGAGCCACCAGGACAAGAGAAATTAATTGTGAATCTCTCTGATCGACCGCTCACAGCTACAGAAACCAACATCCTCAAGAAAGGACTGGGGTTTGTACCCACCCCTAAGGTGGACCACTTCCGCACCAACTGCAAAATTCAAAATCTGTTCAGGAAGATACGCTTAAAAGCATACTTTGGAGAACAACCTGATTCACCATCAACAGATACTGGCCTGCGAAAACCTTCTACCTTTACACCCACCTCAAGCATGGTACCGCCAGAAGTTCTTACCTTCGAGCAAGCAGTTCTCAAAGAAATAACAGAGAAACGCCTTGATGCCAGATTTTCCAATACCACGAATTCTGAAACTGAAGCCATAAAAGCACTATCAAACGACACCACCACAACGATAAAGGAAGCAGACAAAGGGGGCGCCATTGTCATCATGGCCACCACAGACTACCGGACGGAATGTCTACGCCAACTGGAGAACAACCACTACTACACTCCCCTCACCCAAGATCCCACCCCACGCCTCCAAACCAGAATAAATTCCATGGTCACAGCGGGACTCAATCAAGGGTGGATCACCAAGAACGAGGCAGATTTCTTGACCAATCAGAACCCCAGGCTACCCTACTTTTACATCTTGCCCAAAATTCACAAGGGGGTCAACCCACCCCCTGGGAGACCCATTGTCTCGGGTATAGGGTCAGTCCTGGAACCCCTTTCCAAGTTCTGCGACCTTTTTTTCCAACCCCTGGTCCGCAGAACCCCCACCTTCCGCCAAGACACTAGCGATGTCCTAAGACTCATTGAAACCACCAACTTAGAGGGCCCCCTGCCAGATGTATTACTCACACTGTACGTGGAGGCTCACTACACCAACATTCCACAACTGAATACACTTGAGGTGGTGGAGGAAACACTCCATAGCATGCCCTGGTCCTCACCTACCCCAATCAGCTTTGTCATGGAATGTGCCCACATCGCACTCACTGAACATTTCTTTCAGTTTGAGGAACAATTGTTTCATCAGACAAAGGGCACGTCCATGGGCAGTACCTTCGCCCCTAGTCTGGCATGTCTTTACATGTCGGAGTTCGAGGCAAGGTATGTGCTCACGGATTCCAACCCCTTCACGGATAACGTTCTCCTATGGAAACGTTATATCGATGATATTTTGATATTCTGGAGGGGTAACAAGGACACTGTCCCTAACTTCCTCTGATGGATCAATAACCTTAATCCGTTTCTCAATTTCACAGCCAATTGCTCTGAACAGGAACTCCCCTTCCTCGATCTCATGATCATCAAGAAACCAAACAGGTTGGAAACCATTACATACAAGAAACCCACCGACAGACACTGCCCCCTCTTGTACCAAAGTTTCCACCCCAAAGCCTTGAGGGAGAATCTACCCTACGGCCAGTTCCTACGCATCCGTAGGAACTGTAGCAACATTGAGGACCTCAAAAAACAAGCATCTGAACTAAGTACGCACCTGGTTAGGAGGCAATATCCACCACGCATCGTAACCAATGCTCAAAAACGAGCACGCAACACCAATAGGTTAAGCCTCCTAGAAACACAGACCAAACCTGCAAGTGATATCATCACATGTGTCACGACCTACACCCCTGAGTCGAACTTGTTAAAAAGAATCATTAACAAGCACTGGAGAATTTTGGGAACAGGGGACCTTACTCCTAAGCAAACCACGGTTTGCCTTTAAGAGAACAGCCAACATCAAGGACCTACTGATCAATACAAGACCAAAAAACAAACGTCCAGGGCCCCCAACACTCTCTGGAACCTACCGCCTGTGACTGGACATTATCCTTGCGGACAATGTGTAGTCTGTCCCTTCACCCAAGCCACCAAAACCATTCCACTAACCAATACCTGGACGTGGACCCAAAACAAGCACACGAATTGCAATACACGTAACTGCATCTACCTCATTACGTGTCCCTGTCAACTTCAATACGTAGGGATGACCACTCGTGCTGTAAAAACAAGAATCACCGAACATAGGAGCAACTTTAGATGCAAAAAAACAAACACCAAAATGTGTGCTCATTTTGTGGAACAAAATCACACCGCCAATGACATACAATGGACGGTTCTCGAAGCCTTTCCAACTATCACCAAGGAGGCTTTATTTAGAAAGGAACAATGTTGGGTATTCAAACTGGGATGACACATTAGGGGACTCAACGATGATATTCCCTGGGCAGAACTAAACCATTAGTGAATATGGTTACCATACATCTATTCACCCACTCTATTGGTTCCCCTAAGCAGCAAATCCAACCCACTATTGAACGTGTACACGTATATGGCTAACATCCATCCTCTACCACTTATGAAGTTCCCTTATAGGAGGGCAGACCAACTTGCATACCCTCCACTGACCACATACTAACATGTCTACCGCATCTCAAGTCTCTACATGGTCATTCCTCACAGGATAATTCCAATAAGAATCAATTCTTGTCCTCTTTTCCAACAATCACAGATCACATGGGTCACCACTTTGCGGAGCAGAGATCCTCCTCTGCCTGGTGCTTACCTGCAATAATTGTAGCACCCTTAGTCCCAGGGACGAGCCTCGCCCCCTTTTTAAGAATTTTTTTTAATGAATTTTAGGATTACATCCTGTATAGATGGCCACCTACCTGTTACCCATTTTAGTTTCTGCTACAGAGACCAGCAATCCGGTTTCCCCAAACGTGATCACTGCATACAGTATCATTCCTTCTTGCCAAGAATCACTTTTTGCCAATAATAACACATCACATATGGTATTCCATCCCGGAGCAGAGATCCTCCACTGCCTGGCTCACCAACTGTAACTCCCGTTCGTCTCATAGACGAGCCCTGTCCTTTTCAATAAAGTTTTAGGACAACATCCTTCCAAGATGGCTGCCAACCCCACACGCATTCCAGCCTCCGCTATAAAGACCGGAAACCCGGAAGTCATCCCCACGGGGCCCGGAGCAAGGGTAGGACGAGGGCTAGTTGCCTGTCTACACCTGTGAGTATGCACTTCATTTAGGAGCTCCCGCATTACTGGTAAGCCTCTGCCACTTTGACTTACATTTGATCGCACCGCTTGTCCCTTTCAGATTACCGGAGCAACGACGTGCTCTGGCCATCCCCGTCAGCCTTAGACGTTGTGACTAGGGGTGAGTGTGTGCTAGCATTGTAAGGTTGTGTTAAGTGCTTTTGTGCTTGCATGCGTTAATTAGTCACTTGTTAACAGGCACCCGAAGTGGCTTTCACTACCCTGACCGCATCGTGGTTGCCCCCCCACCTATCATCACGGACGGCTTAGATCGCGCACCATATTTTCACTGCCCGCATTTAGGTCATTGAACTTTTAGCACTCTGTTCCGTTCCCACTTGTCATCTTGGATGGCTTAGACCGCGCACCATATTTTCATTGCCCGCATTTAGGTCTTTGAACTTTTAGCACTCTGTTCCGTTCCTTTTACCAACTCAACTTTCTGCGTTCCAATGCCACCTATTCGCTATACAGTGGCTTCGTACGCAAAAGCCCCTCTCTAAGCAACACTTTTCGCATTGTAAATACTTCTACGTCTGAAGGCTACCAATTGGTCCCATGTTGTTACGCACATTAGTGTTCACAGTACTGTAACGGTATAGCCCAAACACGCACGTTCAGTAACTTTTGCTGTCGGGACCTTTATGTCACGCAATCCGATACGCTCACAAGTATGAATGCCCCCGCTCACATGAGATGGTTTGTCACTTGCCAGCTACACCAATCGTCATACTGGCGACGTTTGTACATAATTCAACCATCATGTGATTAAGATTGTTTTTAACCAATTCACTGACCAGCCGTACCCAATGATGCACTGGCCATGTCAATAAAATAATGATTTACCAAATGTATTCGTGAAAAGTTGTGCTATTACATTGTGTTGCTAACATGGGCAAAAAGTGCCGCTTCCCCAGACTAATGCTTTTACGCTCTTCATAATTTTTCTTGGTTGTTCCTACCCTTCTTGTCCCCCTTTTCCCACAGGTCTACAGTACTCCCCAGTACACGTCTACTAGGGCATTCCTACCGGTCCTGGTAATTTATGTTACTGTACTGAATACCAGACGGTAGTGCACTTTATCACCCTTCTTCTCTCTATCGGTCCTGACGAAGTGCCAATCGACCCGTTAGGGGCAAACTAGGCACGAAACATGTTGACCACTCGCACCTAGACTGCCCTTGAGGAACATTATTTCCACACAGGGGTACACACACAGTTTTTAATTAGGCTAGAGCTACCTAGTTTATTAAAATTTGATTCAATAGGACTGCTCAATACCTATTTTAATTATCCTACCACCTTGTGCACTACCTAACTCCCACACCCGCACGCACCCTACGGCTTCTTCTTCAAAAGATCCCCGGCAAAGAGCCACAGTTTTGGGAGCCCGTCAGGCATTGCAGCGCCGGCCTGACGAGGGGCAAACGCCCGATGATGAAGCATGACACCTCCCGGGGTGTGTGAGGGCATCACGAAGAAAGACCTGTCTTTTCCACACGTCCAGACAGGAACTGCACACCCCCTTTAGATACTCCTAATCAGAGCCTCAGGAACAGAAAAGGCTCCATCCATCTTCAACCCAACACCTGGACTTTATCTGCTGTGAGTCCTAACCCTCGAGTTCTTGCATTTTGCTCTGCCAGCCAGCTGTGGTCCTTTGAAGCAGAACCGATGCAATGCAGTGCAATGCCTCGCAGCTGCATCTGAACTACTGCAGCGTGACACATTCTCAATGCCGGACCTCGATCACATCTCACTGTCTCCTCAGAAGGGCAGGAATCAGTCCCTCAGTCTTTCTACAGTGAAGGATGACTTATAAGAATGATGTGATTCGGTTTCCAACACCAAAAAGAGAAGGCCTATGAGACCATGACTGCTTTGCATGCCAACTCGTCTACCATGAGGTAGAATCAGTGCTGACACTGCCAGGCACAGCCAGAGATGTTTTAATGCATGGGCAAAGTGGGCTCTGGCCCAGGGCCCCAGCCTTTCAGGGGGCCCCCTGACAGAGTCAGCTCCGTTCTCCAGAGTTTTGCCCTAATGACCTTGACTATTTCTTAAACAGATTGTTTTAAATACTGTTTTCCTTCAATTTATTTTTTATGTACCTGATGTGTGAGAGTTCAGTACAGCCATTTTGCAGAGAAATGTTGTGTTTATGTTTCATGCAATATACATAAAAAAAGTTTCTCTTAGATCAAAACAAGGCCTAACATATAAGAAATGGGAAGGCGTCACAGAGATTATTTGCAGTAATATTGGTGAGCTGCTGCTGTGTTACAATATTGAAAACACACATAACCATCCCTGAATATTAGATGTAAAAACATTTAGGGCCTTATTTATGAGAAGTGATGCATCGCTGTGTGAAAACAGGGATGCCTCACTTCTTAGTGCGCCCTCCTTGTGACATGATGGATACGTCATATTTACTGTATGACGCATCATGTCACAGGGAGTTACAGATACGTCAGTATTTCTGACGTAGCTGTAGGCGCAAAAGTGATACATTGCTGGGATGTGTCTGAAAATAGACTTAACTCCAGCAATGTGTCCTTTCACATGGGGCAAGCCCCATGTGAAAGGGCCTGCTTCAGTCTTACGCATGCTGTGAGGCTGGTGTAAGATATTGATGCAATGGCGTCCTAGAAGTGGCGCACTGAGTTCTAAGAGATTTCAATGCGCCACTTCTACAAGGCTTTTTGCGGGGGAACACCCACCCTGCATACATTATACCTGGCGCAGGTATAATGTGGTGCTGAGGTTTACAAAGTGACGCATCTGCCTAGATGCGTCACTTTGTAAATAGGGCGCAACATGGCACATTTTTTACGCTGCCGGTGCATCACAAAAAGTGACGCACCGGCGGCATAAAAGTGAAGCAAGACCTCATAAATAAGGCCCTTAGAATTTGGACGAGTGTTCCTTTGCACTGCCAGGGACCTAATGAAATGAAATGAAATAGTGTATTTAATAAATCGCGCAGCTACTCAGACTAGAGTGTCCTGGCGCATGACAGCGGGAGGAAAACGTGCGTAAAAGATCCATCAGTTATTAAAAAGCCAGGTTTTTAAGTTCTCCCTGAAAGAGAGTAGGTCTGTGGTTAGTCTCAGAGACTCAGGGAGTCTATTCCACAATTTTGCACCTAGAAAGCCAAGGGATCTGCCTCCAGTGCGGGCACAGCATATTTTAGGCATGATGGCCAGATTGGCATTGGAAGATCTTAGGGGTCTAGATGTTGTGTAGCGATTAACGCGCTTATTTAGGTAGCCGGCTCCTAAGCCGTGGAAAGCTTTAAAGAAGATGGTCATCGCTTTGAAGTCGATCTGTTCTTTTATGCGGAGCCAGTGTAGAGACTTAAGAATAGGGGTCATACTAGATCTGGGTTTAGGTCTCAGGATGGCTCTGGCCGCCGCGTTTTGTACCACTTGTAGGCGCTGGATAAGGGATTTGGGAAGTCCGAGGTACAAGCTGTTGACATAGTCAAGCTTTGATGTCAGCAGAGCCTGCACCACGATCTTTCTGCTCCCAAGCGGTAACAGTGGCAGGATTTTTTTTTGCATCCGGAGTATGCCAAAGCAAGCGCCAGTTAGATTTTGGATTTGAATGCGCATGGAGAGTGTCTTGTCTATGACAATTCCTAAGTTTTTTACTTTCTCCTTTTCCGCGGGCGGGGCGGCAGATCTTTTGGCCACCAAGAGCTCCAGTCAGGCGTTTCTGGATTACCAAAGAAAACAACTTCAGTTTTGTCAGGATTGCACTTCAGCTGATTGATCTTAAGCCAGTTAAAAACCTTTGTGAGGCAAGACCTAATCATTGCCCCGTCAAAGTCGGTTCCTTTTTCACATGTAAAAATCAGCTGAGTGTCATCAGCATAGGAAACAATTTTGGCGCCCTCTTCCTCTATCAGAAATGCAAGGGGGATAGATATATATTAAAAGGGTAGGACTGAGAATGGAGCCCTGAGGGACACTCTACATTCATGGCCGGAACCGGGGCTGAGAAAGGGGGAGCCAGATGTCCTGAGATCTATTTGCCAAGAAGGATGACATCCATGTTAAGGCGGTCCCCCAGGCCGATGTTAGCAAGTCTCTCCAGGATCCTCTCATGTGGGACCGTATCGAAGGCCGCCGACAGATCGAGCAGTATCAGAACAGCCTTGTCTCCTGGTCCAGCTTACCCTTGAGAAATTCAGTCACTTCCAGCAGAGCGGACTCCGTACTGTAGTTAGCCCTAAAACCGGATTGGGACTCATGAAGGAGCTTCCCATCTTCAATGTGTTTTTGGAGGGCCTTGTTTACATGCTTCTCTAATACTTTGGAGAGGGCCGGAAGAAGGGAGATTGGCCTGTAGTTGGCAGGCTCCATCGGTTTGGCGTTAGCCTTTTTTATCAGTGGAAGAATCTTAGCATTCTTCCATAATTTTGGCATGTTGCCTGAGGAGAGGGAAGCATTAAAGAGCTGGTTTACCGTGGGGTTTATGGTGGGAGCTAATAGGTTCAGGATATTCGCTGGACATGGGTCGGTAGGAGAGCCAGACTTAATGCTTTGGAGAAGGGTCAGTGACTCTTCAAGCTGAAACTCAGGGAAAGTTAGTAAAGATGGAGGATCCAAGAGGTGAAATTTGCTATTAGAACTAAGGTAGAAGGTCAGTTCTTCCTCTGAGATGTTAGTGAAGGCTTGTTGGATCACGGAGATCTTTTTGTGGAAGAATTGAGCTATTTGCTTAGACCATTCTTCCGTGCATGGCCCTTCCTTTGTGCTGGCTTTCGGGACGGTAAAGGATTTACCTATGCTAAAGATTTCCTTACTCTTATTTTGGGCATTTTCTATCTTGGTTTGAAAAGTTTTTCTTGGCTGCCTTCCCGAGAATGTAAGGAGCTTTTAAGGTGTCTTTATACACCTTCCTGTCCTCAGGTAGATATGATTTACACCATTCTCGTTCCATTTTTCTACAATTTCTTTTGCTAGATCTGAGGGAATCGTTAAACCATGGAGCTGGAGGGGCCGACCTCTTTGAGGAGCGGGAAACAATCGGTACCGCTGCACCAATGTTGGTTCGGAGCCATGAATCTATTGAGAGGGCGTCCGAGTCGGGGCAGCCAGACAGCTCCGGTGAGGAACGACCGATGGCGTCTGCTAACATCGGGATGGATATTTTATGGAACATTCTGTAATTAGGGGACCCTCTGCTCCTGCGTTAGCCCGAGGGGCTGTGGCAGAGTTGGGAATGACGAATTTTAATAGGAGGTGGTCAGACCAGGTAATGGGAAGAGGTAGGCTTACTGATATGACAAAGTTGTGAAAGATTTGGTCTAGGGTATGGCCCTTCCCATGGGTGGCCAAAGAAATAGATGGAAACATGTTGCAGCCCTGCAGCGTCTCCAACAAGGAAATTGTTTGAGGGGCTTTTTCATTGTCCATATGTATATTGAAATCTCCCAGAATAAGGCAGTTGTTGTATTTTAAGTCCAGGGAGGTGGTGGCTGTATTAAGCGTAGTAATAAAATTTCCAATTGCACCGGGAGGTCTGTAAATCAGAAACCAGCTATGCTATGATGGGGGGATAAGGTACAGCGGAAGCCTAAGGACTCTGTGCCCTCAATGTTTTCCATCGGGATGGGAGAGCAGTCTAGTTTTTGATTGTAAATTATGGCGACACCGCCCCCCTTCCCACTCGGTCGGTCCCTCCTAAGGATTTTATAACCCGTAGGGATGGCCGAGGTGATAGTAGGGTTGGAGGCTTCAGACAGCCAGGTCTCAGTGAGAAATAAAAGATCAGACTGTTCGTCTAACAGTAGGTCATAAATGTGTGGTTCATGCATAGAGCGACAATTTAAAAGGGTGGCCTTTAAGACCTCGGTTTTCTTATTGTTTTTACACTTATTGTTGCATGGGAGGATCTTGGGTGCGAGTTTCCTGGGCTGGAGGAGAGACCAGTTGCACTTATTGCATCGAAAGTCTACCTCCAAGCTCGGATCAGCCGCTGTACACTGACATAATGGTAGCCGCCTAAGGCTAAGCAGTTTTCCCTATTGTAATATAGTGGAAGAAACTCACCGGAGGGGAACTAGGCAGCATGGCCGGCGCTGGACGCCTCCGGGACGATGACGGGAGCAGACAGGCTTGCCTTTGGTGCGCCAGTGGCGCGCCCGCTGCGCGCGTCCGTTTGCATCGGGAATATATAGGCTAATGCCTATGATGCAAACTGGATCGCTAACGCAGCTGAGAAAGCGGAAACTGCGTGGGCGGAAGTGAGGAGCCTGATAGTAGCCCCAGCCCTCCGCACAATCGGTGTATCAGCCGTGGCGGACCAGGACTGGAGGAAAAGCGAGATGCGAATCGGAGCAGCTAAGGAGGTGTAGGCAAGCAGAATAAAGTAAAGTGCAAGTGCGCGTAGGTAGGAGAAACTGTTAAAAAGCACAGAGTAATTCAGCCAGACATATACAATTTAAAAAGTATTCAAAACCTAGTAGCAGGGCAGGAAACACTAAATCCTACTGCTGTCAGCTGCGCGCATCCGTTTACATCGGGAATATATAGGCTAATGCCTATGATGCAAACTGGATCGCTAACGCAGCTGAGGAAACGGAAACGGCGTGGGAAACAGGGGCTCAAATTGGATCATAAATTCAAAGCTGTTATGAACAGGGGCCCCCAAAATATGTTTGGCCCAGGGCCCCCAAAATCCTTAAGATGTCCCTGGGCACAGCAAGGAAGTTACCACAAGCTCACCGAGGCCACGTGGAGGAGGTGATCATCTCTGGCACCTGCACAGAGTTGCACGTGTTTAAGGCCTAATTAATATATGCGCTTTACTAGATAATGCACAAACATTGAAATCTGTGGGTAAAACCTATAAATATATGTAGTATTTGGGTATTGTTGTGTATGCAAAATGAAGACAGTACTTTTATCAACAGAGGCACTGGGTTGGAATTTACTGATTGTGTTTACTAGTTGAATGTCGATCTCAGACTACAGACCCCCCACCCTACACTATCTCCCTGAGAGAGAAAGAGCTGCTAGCCCTCAATACTTTAAATATATTTTGCAAATATGAGGAACTTGTTGAATACTTCGCAGGTCAACATTAGGTTAAAGAGTATTAATGAATTGTGATAGCAACGTTACTGTCCATCATTTTCCCCCCAAATTTTACTATTAGACGACTTAAATTAATTGGTGACACAGTAATGTATTCATGGCCAGTCGCGCTCTATGCGTGTACAATACATTATTTCTTGGTGAGTTAGTTTAATAGTTTTACTGCGTATTAATATTACGCACAAGTATCAGAATGAAACATGTTGGTTAATAATTTGATAACATATTGATAGAAAGATCCATAAAGACTTGTACCCTTTTGACTTGCCATATTAGAATGTGCATCTCTTTTTAAATGATTTTTGCAAGATGGACGTGCGCACTGTGACACTCTCCTTTTGTGCACAGCAAACCATGGTAAGTATAGCTCAGAACAGAATAAATAACTCTCTGCAACGCAGAACAAAAATATTGATGCAAAGCAGTGCAAAGTCAACTTTAGTAAATCTGTCCCCACGAGTTCTATACAAAAAAAAATCAAATAAAAAATGATGGATGCAGCTCAAAATTAGGGCAATATACTCCCGAGAACAAAATTGCCTCAAGCTTACATCACTAAAGTATATCTATTATTTTAAGTAAGACCATGGCTGATCAATATTGCAATGCCTGGCAATGCACTGCCTTTATAACGTGTATTTCCAAGCAATTTCATAGAACTTGTCCATGCATATTATAACTTGCATCTTCTCCCAAAAGCACGTTTAATAATGAAATGCCAATCTCTTCCATCTCAGGTTAAAGTGCAGTAATATATTTCTATGATATCATATGCTGGCCTAATGCTTCATTTTAACATTTATTATTGACCTTTTTCTATAAAAAAGAAATTCTGATTGACGGGTTCATTTATAGCACTTTGGAGATAAATCTCCATTTGGTAGTTCTCAACAAGGAATATGTGTGAAATGATGAGCAGCATGGAATAGACAGCTTGCCATCATTTTATTGCAACTTGATACACAGACAATTATGGATAACAATGAACTACATTCGAATCGAAAGTGACAATCTTCCCGAAATTCCCAAGAAATCAACAAATATGTTGCTATTAAATTCCATTGCCTTTTTGCATTCGAATTATTGCCTTAGAATGAATGAGCATACATATATTTAAAATACACCTACGTTTTATGAAAGATTTGAAAAGCGAAGCTTCAGAAATGCGAATACTTGAAATAATTAAGTTGGTTCAAACCTTTAAAAAAGAGAGTGCTCGTGGACAGCTCAATCTGCTTTGCTGATTTCAAGATTAAGCTATTTTATGTTAGCAGGATTTGAATTTCTCATCATCGGTTGAGCATGGTGGTGTTGTTGTGTCTGGTTAGTAGTGATTTTTTAAAGCTACTAATGGTTAGTGCTGGTTAAAGTGAAAGCAAAATGTGTATGTGCTTGATAAACATTTTTGCAGTGTATTATGTAAATGTCGTGGTTTGTCGAAAGAGTTGCCAATTTTCATTGAGCTGAGTGGTTGGTTGTCCATTGCCAGGTATCTGGAAATTGTTTTCTAGGCAGGCATTGCTAGCCAGGTGTAGAGTTCTGACACAATGCTGTGCATGTTAGGATATTGTATGCTAAAGGGAACTTTATCTGAGTAATTCTGAGATTGGTGTTGGTGATGTAAGTATAAAGTGCATGAGGAATGGGAATGTATTTGTTGCAGCTGTATCCCTCATAAGTCGCAATAACACCATAAGGCTAAACCAAGTTTTCACATATAGATCTAAAGGATGTTCATAGTCCCACAAGTTCACTTGCGAACAGGAAGTATTAACTACAACTACAACTAACTAGTAACAATACAGAGTCCTCTGGAACACGTAAGTCCTACTGGGTATCAATCCATCTCCTGGTAGGATTGGCTCCCTCAACATTAATTGGACACATTTGAAATACCCACTTACTCAATGAACAATGTCTTGCAGCCCCTCATGGTATTGGAACTTGGATTACAGCCTGGGTACAACAGCTGAGCTTAGATTATAGGCTCCGTACACATGACAGCCTCAATTTTATACTTTGGAAAGTGTCCCATTTGCCAAAGAGAAGCAGATCTTTCCAGAGGGTTGGGATCATGTTTCCCTTAGCATGGTGGGCTATTGAGCACAATTGGTGAAGCACTGGTCAAGGACCACTGACAGGTACACATTTTATCCTCAAGGAGAATGAAAAGTAGGACATATGGTAGACATATCAGTCTATCCTTGTTATACTGTACTAGTCCCTACTGAGAAGAGTAAGAAGTGCATCTGCCTTACTGCACATGATTACCTGAGGACAAACCATTGAACAGCTATGAGACCTCACTGACCTCAAACTGTGTTCAACAACAACATACTGCTTTCACTGTTATTTCTAGAACTCACAGTTGAAACCTCAAAGCACTAGAATAACATTTGGAGTTGTAGTGCAGCCAAGAAGATACTACATCCTTCTGGTTTATTGGCATATCGAATTTTAATTATTGTGCATTTCCTATATGAAAATAAAGCCGTATTCGTATAAGAAATAGCTCTGAGTGGACATTTATTGTGTGTGATATCTGAGTTCCAAAAGTAGGCCTAGCCCTACTAACAAACATCGTCGACACAAGGCTAGAAAATTATATATTATAAATCATTATACAATTAATCACTTTGTGTACAAAACATAAAAAGCAATGGCATGTCCTAACACATGATGAATCAATTAGGGATTGTATTTCGCCATACCCCTGTATTACTTGTCAAAGAGGTAGGACAATCAAGAACATACTGAGTCCAAGCTATCCTGTGAATCTGAATATGAATACGACTTTGTTGAGTATTATGATGAAAGGTTTCTTTAAATGTGGCCAATGTGCTGTTTGTAAATTGCCCATTGACAAGAAAAGAAGGTTTTGCTATCATGGGAATAAAGCGTACACAATTGTGAATAATATTATGTGCTACACTAAATACATGGTTTATATCCTGGTATTTCACTGTGGTGGAATTTATGTAGGGAGTACAATTAGAACATCATGAGAGAGGATTTTAGAACATTTTGAGAGCTGTGAAAATGGGTGATTTGAGATGTTCTATGGTGGTACAAATGGCATCATGTCAGACTGGAATTCCACATTTAAGTTTTCAATTTCATGGGATTCATACAGTGTGTCCTAACCCCAAAGGGGATAATCAAGAATTGCATTTATGCAGGACTGAAGCACTATGGATAACAAAATGAAAAGCTGCTGAGAAAGAACTTAACACAGATCATGAGCTACAATATTTCCTGGGAGATGATTGATTCAGTTATAATGGAAATGTGTCACAATGACCGGGCCTATACATAACTATTGCATCTAATCTTCATTTGGAATTGTGGTCTTTTTATGAATATATCGGGCTCAAAGCTGTTATGTAATATGGCACAACTTTAGTATAATAAAATATTTGGGACGAGCAATTAATATATGTGTCTTTGGTGCATTGGTGCAATGGATGGTGCAACTATTGGTAGAATTGATGAATTGCCTATGTTTGATTAATTTATATTTTTAGGTGGATTACCTGTTGTAGATGGAACCTGTGTTGGTATGATATGACATATAATAATGAATTGGATTTTATAAACAGAGATTGTGGCTTGTGGATATTGATGGAATAGCCTTGAGTAGGTACTTATTAAAAAAGCTTGCACAACATTGTATAATACAATACAGTAAAAAAAGACATGAATGTACTATGGCTAATAGATGATGTTTATTTTATGCGGTGTTTCACATACTCAGGTTGAGAACTAGTATAAGAGGAGTTGTTAGTTTTGAATTTAATAATATAAATTGGAGATGTAAAGTATAATATTAGATTGATATTGGGTAATACATAGTTTTAGTAATTTTATAATCGATACACTGGTAATGTACTGAATTGTGGCTGAAATTATTATTACAAGATATGTAGTTATTAGATTTTGGACATCACTGGAGTGTTAGGGATTCTCTATGTTAGTTTGGTTTAAGATACCACCCAAGAGGGTGCCAATGAAGAATGCCAGATACTCCTGATTTCACGGGCTGGTGGATGTTTCTGTAGTTGGTAATAATGGAAAGATGCTTGTTTAGGAATATTAACTTGGGTGTTGGGGAGATTGGATCATGGGATGCATTGAGTATTAATACAGTTATCTTCCTTATATTAGATAGGAGTTTTTTATTATTTGATACACTGGTAACAGTTTGAACATTGCCTTGGTTTACTATTTCAAGATGGCGCAAGTTTGTACGTCAATTAAGTGATAAGGATTCTCTGGGTTAGTCTGTTTTTTAATACTGGCTTTAATTAATAACCAAAATGGCGGCCATGGAGAATGCTAGCTACACGTATTTTCATGATGCAGGTTGATGCTTCTGTATGAAGTAATTTGTTGTACATGGAACATTAACTTGTGTGTTGGAGGAGATTAGTTTATGGAGTTTATTGACTAAGCTGCAATGATTCATTTTTTCTCAAACACTATGGGTGCAGTGTGATATTTACCTAATTACCTTGGCCTTGGTTTTTTCTAGGTTTCATTTTTGGTGATACTTTGATGAATTTAATGAATCTTTGATTAGTACAAAACATATTGGATGTTAGTAATGGGTAGCTTAATTTGTTTTTTAGATATTGTATGAACGGGCAATGTTTACTCAATTTTAAAGATTCTGATATTGACTTATATATTCACTTTAGGGGTGAATATGATGGCGGACGGACTCAAGTCCGTCCGCCATCGTTTCGGGGATTGGGACGCCTGCCTATATATGGCGGCGGTCCCGCATAACAAACTACAATGCGTCCGCCACCACGGCAGCCGCAAAAGGCGTGTTTAACATTGCGGCGGGTGCTGCTGGCTGCAGCACCCGCAGCAATGTTAAAAGTGCATTTTGTGCATGTGAGAAGTTGGCCTGGCATATGCTGTCCACTAATTATAGTGGGCACCTTGCACCAGTCCAAACAACCCCTTATTGGAGATAGGTTAAAGACAACCTTATTGAAAGCTATCCTAGTGGTAGCTATGGAGAGCAGCCTTCAGGCTAAGTCTTGAAGGAATGTAAAGCAGCTTGTTTTACCAGTCTATAATCTCTTGAGTGATCAAATGAAAGAGCACCACACCAGGTATATATTCAAAATATATGTATTTATTGCTAAACACACCCCTCTAGTCTCTTTATGAGGCTAGAGTTCGAAGTACACAAGTTATAAGTTATTTAAACACAGTAATAGCACAAATACACGTTTGGGCCCTAGGGGCGTACCAAACCATATACCAATAAAGTGGTATAAGAACCACGACTGAACTAGACACTAGGCCTAGAGCCTCTAGAAGTGCTTGGACCACAAGGAACCACCCAAGGTAGTGACACAGGGGACCCACGAGGGACGCGTGCAGTGTAAATACACAACCGCGATACGCCGTTGACTTCTATGGAGAAAGTCGCGATCAGGAAATTAAAGAAAAGGGACACTTAAAGGAGGACTTGGAGCAAACCCTTTGAGAACTAGTACTTTGAAGAGTCTCTACCCACGGGAGCACCGGAGTACTCGTGTTACCTCACCCAGGGAAGCAGGGTGCATAGGTGCCTTTCGGGGTCGGGTTTCGTCGTCGATTTGAATGGCGATCTGCTGCAAAGTGCTGCTGGCGACCAAGTGGAAAGTGTCCGGGTGGATCCAAGAGTGGATCGGAGATCTGAAGAACCTGAAAGCAGAGGGGACAGAGTCTGGGTCACTAGCCAGTGACCAGGAAGGCGATGGACAGATGCCCACCGATGTCGAGTGCTTCAGGTGCGTTGATGGTCGTCTTGACTCTTCAGCCACGAGGTCCAGGAGGCGTTGTCGGCAACCAGGAGCAGGATTCGCGCTGGTACACAATGTTTGTCGAGTGCTAAGGTGTCGGAGACCGGATTGGACCCAACAAGCCTTGGCAACGGCAAGTCTTGATGAAGATGAAGATCGTCGATGGTGCAAACCGGCAAGGTCTGGGGAACTCACTCAGCAAAGGTAAGTGAGGGCAGGCCTGGAGCAACCAGGATGCCCAAGAAGAAAAAGATTGGCCTTCGTGAAGGGCTACTAGCCAACGGGCTAGCGACCGCGAAGGAGCCTCAAGATGTCGCACGTGGATCTGGCTCACAGGACACTCGTGGAGTGGAGGCCAGTGATCTTCGGTGCAGTTGGTGCTGGAGGCTAGGGCTACTCGGAGCCCAAAGCACGACTTCGTGGGAGACCCAGAAGAGGATGCACTTGCAAATGTGCTTGGTGTCCAGGGGTCACGGTCTCACGTTACCCACGATAGCTACGGGCCTCAGCTTTGCTGGGGACTCAGGGTAGTCTCGGGGAAGTCTGAAAATCTACCTCTGGTGATGCGAAGACTTCGGCGTCCGATGGGAGCTTCAGAAATGCAGACCGGACAGATGCGTCTTTGGTGCCTGCCAAGCAGGGGAGTCACTCCTTGACCCCAAGGGAGATTCTTCTGTCCTCTAATCTTGAGTAGAGCGTCGAAGGTCCAGGATTCTGTTTCAGAGTTTCGTCCAGGGATAATCTAAAATCCTAAGGACTGGGTTCCTATACTTATACTAAGTTTAGGGGTTGGACTACTCTGTGGCCCCACCTATGGGTGGGTCAGGGCAGAGGGTGGCTACACCCCTTTCCCTTTTCCAGTTCGCGCCAAAGCAGGGGCTGCAAGCCCCTGATCCGGTTTGAACTGGGGTATGCACAGGGACACCAAGTGTGCCCCCAGTGCAGGACTTCAAAGCACCCAAAGTGCTCCCGCCCAGCCCCAATACACATTATCCTGTCTGGGGAGGTGGTCACACCTCCCTGGGACAGGAAACCTGTTGTCCAGGCCTCCCCTGCCGGAGTTTCGGTCCAGCAGCAGGAGGCCAGACTCGTGTCTGTGGCAGCAGCATCCATTTTGTGATGCCAGGGCTTTAGAAAGAAGTTACCGGCCAGGCCAGAGTTAACATGTCTCTCCCTCTAGAAGGGTGGAATGCTACCCCGCCGCCAGAATTGGCGGGGGGGTAGTATTCCAAGATGTTTGACACCAAACACGACATGTTTAGGTGCAGCCATTCCAAAGTTAGCATTTAACGCGAGGTTATAATGCGCTTAAGAGTATATGGTCAGGCTGCACTACAAACAGCATCAGAGAAGGGTCTCTGAATGCTGCAGAGGGGCCCTGTTCATGCAGGGGCACCCTCTCACATAGGAACCACGCACTCTGCCTTCAGGATTGATAAGGCCTGCCATAGGAGTGACTTATAGGTTTATATGTGTGTATGTATTTAGTGATATAGGTAACCTATATCACAGTAAGGAGTGCATGCACCACCTTACCCAGGCTGCAGTAGCAGACCTGTGGTGTCAGTTTGGATGGCCTTCCAGGGGTGGCATAATACTTGCTGCAGCCCCTGGTAGGCCTCTGAGGTACCTATGCCCTTGGTACATAGTATACCATATACTAGGGACTTATAAGGGCACTCCAGATTCCAATCAGAGATGTGCCTAAGGCACATGGAAACCTTTTACAGAGAACGCAGATAGACTGGGGCCCTGAATAGCAGGATCCTAGTCCAACTAAGTCATAAACCAGCAAAACACCATAAAAAAGTGGGGGCAACCATATAGTCAGATTCCACCTTCCTACATAACCCCCAAACAAAAGGAGATAAGGCTAACCTTGGCCAGTTGAGCCTTCATTGACTAAGTGGCCATATAAGGAAGCACCTGCACTAGCATGGTTGCCCCCTGTCTTATGGTCCACTAAGCAATCCCTCACCCTAAGGGTATGAGAGGGTCTCCACCATGGGGAATCACTACCTGTGGTGTGCTTAGGTAAAGTACAAGGCTGGTGAGGTGTCTGAGTAGGGAAGTGAGGCCCTAGGAATGTTGGTCTCAGCTTCCTCAGATCACTGGTCACCATGTATGCCTGTCTTTCCATGACTGATTGCACTTTGCTCTAAGGGTCAACCTTTGGCTGCCTACAGCTGGGGGTTGGGTCCCTTTGGATGGACTACTGGAGGGACATGGCAGGTTTGGAACCTTCTGGTCCCAGGTTTGCCCTTGCCTACCAGAGTCCTTCTGGGGAGGTCCCTACATAAAGGTATGGGGATCCCTCAGTGTGTAGAAGGAGTTTTCACCTGGCTAGGGCTACTAGCCTGGGTGCCCCTAATCTGCTGATGGGGGTTCCTCTGGACAGGGGGCCCTGGGGGTCCACTGACCTCCCTGACCTCTGCAGCCCTGGGCTGGCTGAGGCAGGGTAGAGAGGGGCAGGTTACCTGCTCCAGACTGGGTACCACCTTGGAAGGGTCCTCTGCCATCAGGGGTGTGGCCAGGCCAGGCCTGACTACCTCTGGGGCAGGTCCTTCACTAGGGGTAGGGTCAGTTCCCTGAGGAGGCTGACCCTTACCTACTGTCTGGAGGGAAGAAGACTTTTCTTCAACCCTTGTGCTCTCTTTTGGGGAGAGTGGGCCATTCTTCCAGGCTCCATCTCTCCAAAATCTTGGGCTGGGGCTGTGGCCATCACAGCCCCACTAACCTTACAGGGACGCCCAGCATCCTTAGATGGGTTTGGTGTTCAACTTCAGCCCAGGCTGAAATTTCCAGATCATTGCCCATCAGGCAATCTACAGGTAAGGTTGGGGACACAGCCACTCTTTTGGGCCTGTGACCCCCTCCCAGCTGAGATTGACTATGGCCATGGAGTGATCTGTTCTGACACCATCAATGTTGGTCACCTGGTATTTAAACTCAGGTAAAAACTGGTGAGGGGGACTAGTTTCCCTGCCACCATGGTGACACTAGCCCCTGTGTCCCTAAATGCCACAGCTTTCTGACCATTAATTATTGGCTCCAATCTGTACCTGCCCAACGCTGTGGGACCCATGGTAAAGGTGGCAAATCCTATACCACCATCAGAGTCAGAGGAGTCTGTTGAGGGGTCCCTGTCTAAACTAGGGCCCACCTCTGTTCCTCTTGCAAAAGCACCTAACTTTTGGGTGCACTACTCCCAACTGGAGGATTACTACTGGTAGTACCAGGAGGGGTGGTAGTAGTGGTGGGAGGAACATTTTCTTTATTGCCAATCCTGGGGCAACTGGGATCAGTTTTCCAGTGCCCAGGCTTTTTACAGACATGGCAATATGGTTTCTTTTCAGGAGAAGAAGGAGTTTGGGACCCACCCCAGAAGAGGAATTTTGGGGCCCTGTAGGGGACTTATCCTTAGATTTATCCCCCCTTTCTCTTGGGACTTAGTAGAATCTTTCTTCTGGTCACCACCCTGATTTTTAGTTTTTACTCTGGTTCTGACCCATTTGTCTGCCTTCTTTCCCAATTCTTGGGAGAGGTCAGATCAGAGTCCACCAGATACTGGTGCAAAAGCTGGTTTTGACAATTATTAAGGATCTGCTCCCTCATAATCAAATTGTACAATCCTAAAAAGTCCTGCACTTTGTTGCCATGTATCCAACCTTCCAGAGCCTTAGTAGCACAATCTACAAAATCAACCCAGTCTTGAGTCTGAGCTTTTGGGTGTCTCTGAACTTCAACCTATACTGTTCAGTGGTTAGGCCAAACCCATCTATCAGAGCACTCTTCAAGACTGTGTAATTGTCAGCATCCTCTTCTCTTACAGTGAGGAGCTTGTCTCTACCTTTGTCTGCAAAGGAGAGCCACAAGATTGCTGCCCACTTCTTCTGGGGGACCCTCTGAACTTTACAGGCCCTCTCCAGTGCAGTTATCCATTTGTGGATGTCATCCCCACTCTGGTAGGGAGGGACAATCTTGTTTAGGTTTCTATGGTCATAAGACCTTTCCCTATCTTTAGGGATATTGCTGCCACCATGGGACTCTAGTCCCAACTTTTTCTCTCTTTGTAGAGATCTAGGGACTCCCTGTCTATAGCCAGTTGCTGTTTTCTGAGTTCAAGCTGAGCTTCCTCATATTGAATCAGCCTCTTTCTTCTCTCATGAGAGGATTCCCTCCTATGAGAGGAGACAGAGGTCCCTATTGAGGTGCCAGAGTGGTTAGACTCCTGAGAAGGAGATCTAGACTTTCTGGGCATACTCATAATCCTTCCTGGGGGGACAAAGAGGGTATCATTCTGATCATCCTCTTCATCGTCCACAGGAGGGATTGGGTTATCCAGGTCAGGGTCATTGTCACCCTCCTGGCCTGTTTCAGAGGGGGTGCTGGGGGGTATTTCTACCCCTGGTACCATCCTCATCTTCTGCCCCACCCTCAGCTCCTACCCCTTCAGTCCCCAAGGGCTTACTGAGATCATAAGCTACCAACAACTCTTTAAGGTGTTGGGTGGTGGGACTTTGGCCTGTCCTCAATTTCCTCAAGTTACATAATGCTCTCAATTCCAAGAATGGGAGTGTATCATACTTGGAGGGAAGAAGCCCAGTGGCTTCTGGCAAGGATTCTTTAGGTCCTTCCTTTAAAGACATTACTAGTGTGGTGTGGTGTATGCACTACCTACTCTAGTGTGGCCTACTAAACTCTCTTGAGTTGTAGGAAGGGTGTGCTATCCCTTAAAACACAACTCTAAGTTCAGTAGAACTTACTGTATTCTAAGCTTAAATTATATGTACCTTAGGTACCTTTAGTGGTTTTCAGTTGATCAATTCAATTGAGATTATCTGGTAAAACAATAGCAAGCTGGAATCCCACACGCTGCACACCAATGTGAGAAGTTGGCCTGGCATATGCTGTCCACTAATTATAGTGGGCACCTTGCACCAGTCCAAACAACCCCTTATTGGAGATAGGTTAAAGACAACCTTATTGAAAGCTATCCTAGTGGTAGCTATGGAGAGCAGCCTTCAGGCTAAGTCTTGAAGGAATGTAAAGCAGCTTGTTTTACCAGTCTATAATCTCTTGAGTGATCAAATGAAAGAGCACCACACCAGGTATATATTCAAAATATATGTATTTATTGCTAAACACACCCCTCTAGTCTCTTTTTGAGGCTAGAGTTCGAAGTACACAAGTTATAAGTTATTTAAACACAGTAATAGCACAAATACACGTTTGAGCCCTAGGGGCGTACCAAACCATATACCAATAAAGTGGTATAAGAACCACGACTGAACTAGACACTAGGCCTAGAGACTCTAGAAGTGCTTGGACCACAAGGAACCACCCAAGGTAGTGACACAGGGGACCCACGGGGGACACGTGCAGTGTAAATACACAACCGCGATACGCCGTTGACTTCTATGGAGAAAGTCGCGATCAGGAAATTAAAGAAAAGGGACACTTAAAGGAGGACTTGGAGCAAACCCTTTGAGAACTAGTACTTTGAAGAGTCTCTACCCACGGGAGCACCGGAGTACTCGTGTTACCTCACCCAGGGAAGCCGGGTGCATAGGTGCCTTTCGGGGTCGGGTTTCGTCGTCGATTTGAATGGCGATCTGCTGCAAAGTGCTGCTGGCGACCAAGTGGAAAGTGTCCGGGTGGATCCAAGAGTGGATCGGAGATCTGAAGAACCTGAAAGCAGAGGGGACAGAGTCTGGGTCACTAGCCAGTGACCAGGAAGGCGATGGACAGATGCCCACCGATGTCGAGTGCTTCAGGTGCGTTGACAGTCGTCTTAACTCTTCAGCCACGAGGTCCAGGAGGTGTTGTCGGCGACCAGGAGCAGGATTCGGGCTGGTACACGATGTCTGTCGAGTGCTGAGGTGTCGGCGACCGGATTGGTCCCAACAAGCCTTGGCAACGGCAAGTCTCAATGAAGATGAAGATTGTCGATGGTGCAGACCAGCAAGGTCTGGGGAACTCACCCAGCAAGGGTAAGTGAGGGCAGGCCTGGAGCAACCAGGATGCCCAAGAAGAAAAAGATTGGCCTTCGTGAAGGGCTACTAGCCAACGGGCTAGCGACCGCAAAGGAGCCTCGAGACGTTGCACGTGGATCTGGCTCACAGGACACTCGTGGAGTGGAGGCCAGTGATCTTCGGTGCAGTTGGTGCTGGAGGCTAGGGCTACTCGGAGCCCAAAGCACGACTTCGTGGGAGACCCAGAAGAGGATGCACTTGCAAATGTGCTCGGTGTCCAGGGGTCACGGTCTCACGTTACCCACGATAGCTATGGGCCTCAGCTTTGCTGGGGACTCAGGGTAGCCTCGGGGAAGTCTGAGAATCCACCTCTGGTGATGCGAAGACTTCGGCGTCCAACGGGAGCTTCAGAAATGCAGACCGGACAGATGCATCTTTGGTGCCTGCCAAGCAGGGGAGTCACTCCTTGACCCCAAGGGAGATTCTTCTGTCCTCTAATCTTGAGTAGAGCGTCGAAGGTCCAGGATTCTGTTTCAGAGTTTCATCCAGGGATAATCTAAAGTCCTAAGGACTGGGTTCCTATACTTATACTAAGTTTAGGGGTTGGACTACTCTGTGGCCCCACCTATGGGTGGGTCAGGGCAGAGGGGTGGCTACACCCCTTTCCTTTGTCCAGTTCGCGCCAAAGCAGGGGCTGCAAGCCCCTGATCCGGTTTGAACTGGGGTATGCACAGGGACACCAAGTGTGCCCCCAGTGCAGGACTTCAAAGCACTCGAAAGTGCTCCCGCCCAGCCCCAATACACATTATCCTGTCTGGGGAGGTGGTCACACCTCCCTGGGACAGGAAACCTATTGTCCAGGCCTCCCCTGCCGGAGTTTCGTCCAGCAGCAGGAGGCCAGACTTGTGTCTGTGGCAGCAGCATCCATTTTGTGATGCCAGGGCTTTAGAAAGAAGTTACCGGCCAGGCCAGAGTTAACATGTCTCTCCCTCTAGAAGGGTGGAATGCTACCCCCGCTGCCAGAATTGGCGGGGGTAGTATTCCAAGATGTTTGACACCAAACACGACATGTTTAGGTGCAGCCATTCCAAAGTTAGCATTTAACGCGAGGTTATAATGCGCTTAAGAGTATATGGTCAGGCTGCACTACAAACATCATCAGAGAAGGGTCTCCGAATGCTGCAGAGGGCCCTGCTCATGCAGGGCACCCTCTCACATAGGAACCACGCACTCTGCCTTCAGGATTGATAAGGCCTGCCATAGGAGTGACTTATAGGTTTATATGTGTGTATGTATTTAGTGATATAGGTAACCTATATCACAGTAAGGGGTGCATGCACCACCTTACCCAGGCTGCAGTAGCAGTTTGGATGGCCTTCCAGGGGTGGCATAATACATGCTGCAGCCCCTGGTAGGCCTCTGAGTTACCTATGCCCTTGGTACATAGTATACCATATACTAGGGACTTATAAGGGCACTCCAGATTCCAATCAGAGATGTGCCTAAGGCACATGGAAACCTTTTACAGAGAAAGCAGATAGACTGGGGCCCTGAATAGCAGGATCCTAGTCCAACTAAGTCATAAACCAGCAAAACACCATAAAAAAAGTGGGGGCAACCATATAGTCAGATTCCACCTTCCTACAGTGCATTTCCCTGCACTACGTGGCAGGCACCATGCAGTGCCTACCACCTGGTGCAGGGAACTGTAGGGGGGCACCATAGGTGCCACCCAAGAGCAAAATACACGTGCCCCTGCACAAGGAGGGCCCGCAAAGGGCCCCCAAAGTACATCCCCGCCAGCCTCTCAATGGCGGTTGAACCGCCATAGACAATCTGGTGGGGATGCAGCATTCAAATCTGGCGGCCGGTGCCTGCTAGGCACCGCCACCATTTTGTGGATTCAGGGTGGGTCCGACAGGTGGCGGACTGGCTTTCGTCTGCCAGGCACACCACCCGCCATCCTGATCTGGCGGGCGGAAAAAGGCCTTACGATGGCGGTGAACCCGCCACCGGCACCCTGCCGGTGGTGGGTTCACCGCTATCGTAATCAGGCCCTAAGTCTTTTTGTCCTAACATTCTGATTTATTTTGTGCATTGAACACAGTTGATATTGGAGAATTGAATAAACTTTGGAACTCCTATTTGGGGTGTTATTGAGCATTTGTTTTAGAGTCGCATTTGTCTAATCACACGCATGATGGACATTTAATGGCTTACTATAATGGTATACCCCAGTATTGTCACACATGAGGTGATTTCTTATATCATACTAATCTATTATAAATTGTGTTTGTCTTTGTATTATATTTAAGTATTAACAGATAAGTTCCTCTTGTATTTTCCGAATTCTGTTGAAGGTTACATAAAAAATGCACTAGATTGGAAGGGTCTTCCTTTTTGAATTTTTATGTTTTTTATGTTTTGTACACAAAGTAATTAAATTGTATAACAATTAATATTATGTAATTTTCTAGCCCTGATGAAGTCAATTAATGACGAAATACGTGATAGCTAGGATGAAAACACTAAAGGATGATTCTAGCATATTCCCAGTACCAGGTTTCATTTTGGCAACTGGATGATTAGAGAGCTCGGGGGACTTATTTTACTGTTGTGGGAGTTTTTCCTGCTAAGGAGTGCTTAGCAAATATTCCTTCCTCTTTGGGGTACCAGGAATCTTTGTATTTGAATAGTTATTTAAACTTTTGAAACTTAATGTGTAGTGTCCCTGTTCTCTCTTGTTTGCCCCTGAAGATGTAAAAAGAAATCGACACAAGAACTGCATATTAAAATACATCCATTTAAATATACAGCTTGCGTTTCATTGATAAGGCAGACTCAACCAGGAGCATCAGGGTGAGCAAGACTTTTGAGGCACAATTCTTTATTCACCAGGTATGATTTGTGGAAAATGTGAATCTGTACACAAATAGTAAACATATTTTCCTCAAATCATACCCTGGTGAATAAATAATTGTGCCTCAAAGTTAGGTATGATATGTGACTGCTGACCAAATCAAGGTGAGTCCCACGCTTATGTAGCTGTATATCTCTGGCAGTATGATACACATCTATTCTCACATAATCCTGAACATAAAGCACACCATACTTACCATAATGTGGCTGTAAAATCTGAAGTATATGAGCTGAAAAGAAAGACAGCATGTATAGAAATATGATCTGGAAATGTCTAACCAGTAATCAATGTATTACACACTGTTCTAACCTATAACAATGTTTTTATGCACACTACACCTTGGTACTGGTTCCTTGTCATCACCAACTACTGCCATTGGTTATGATGATTCCGAAAAATACTGTTGTGTGATTTCCGGCCTGGGATCTAGTGGGTTTGTGGTTGGACTCAAAATGTCAAGAAACTCAATCTCAATAATCGGTAGCAATACCATGGCAAGGTCCTCTTCTAATCTTGATACTTGCAAACTAATGCTCAGATTATGTATTGAGAGCACATGCATTTTATGTGCTTGACTGCTTATCCTCTTGGCCAATGTCCCAAATGACTCCTTTTGAAGTCTGCATATATGTTGCCAACTGCACACTTTATGCCTTCTGAGAGATACCCTGAACCATTACCCAGGATTGCACTGGCCACTGCAGCTTCCTTAATGTCCCTCATGACAACCTCTAAACCCATTACAATGGTGTTGTGGTACATTTCCAGCTACACTAATATCCACTGGATCCATGTTCCTTTGATTGCTTCCAAATCAGTTAAAGCATATTAGGCCAGTACTAGACTGGTGTCATTGTTGGAGACCCATCTTTCTTGGTAGCTCATGTGGATGGTGGTCTTGCTGTGGGCCCTGGTGCTATGGGCTTAGTTGTTTGTTCCTCAGGTAATTTTGTGAAATTTTCCAACAGCAACATCATGGTATCATCATGAGTGCATGGTTCAGTCGCTGGCCCTGACATGGCAATGCAGCCAACAGGTTGTGTGTCATTGTCTGCTGCACTACTTCAACATGCACATAAAGGGTACAGCTGGCAGTGGGAAATATTGCTTCTTCACTTATTTCAAAAGACAAAAAGTAATTGACTCATGGTGTAACATTTGTGCTACATTTTGCCTATATTTCTCTGCCCTATGTTTATTTTGGACTGATTACGTAAGAGGCAACCCAAGGTATCATAGAGGATGTGCTTGAAGTTTAATATTTCCTAGATTATGCAATGCAAAAGATAATGGGTTTACTAATGAAGTGTCATTTCCGTGATTGTCTACAACCTCTCAAACATTGCAAAAATAATTGCTGTTTAAGGGGATGTACAACTACTTCATGCCATCACAATATTTAGCTTGTATGTGCAAGCAGAAATGCATCATTGCTGATGTGTGCCTCACATTTATGTTACCTTTAAATTGTACAACACATTTCATAACTTCTGGAGTTTAGGCCTACATGCATCAGGAAGTTAGACATGGACTGGACAAGCAAACTCTATGGTGCATAAGCATGTACAGATTTTCTTACCTGGAGTGGGTTGCTCATTTATGTCAGCAGTGTCGCTGCCTTCAATTCCTTTTGCCATTCTGTTATAGTGCCGCTACCAACTGTTCCACATTTTCACCTAATGGGACCTGGGTTCTTGATCCACTACCTGTTTCTTATGACAACTTTCTTTCTTTTGATAAGTTCGGCTTTCTTGTGTGCTTCAGGTCATACCACCATTTTTTAAATTTCTTTCACTCTTCTTTTGGTGGGTGGCACTGCATACATTTTTTGCAAAGATGGTGTGCTATGTTAGTTAAGTGCATTTGAGCTCTGTGTTGATGCCCTTTGTGTAGTCCCAAAGTGATTTTGAAATCTGGGATCTTTTAAGTTACTTTAACACTTGTTGATCGTAGTCATAGCGGCATGTTGTGCAATTTTATTGCACTAATGAGTTGTTGTGTTATGTTTTACAATTATGTTTTTTGTGGTTTTTATGTTGTTTGAGTCTGTGTCAGTATTTGAAGTCATTTGTCCCATATTTCCCTAGTTACATAGTGCAAAACTATTGCCTGAAATGGGAGCATAAGTGGATCAATCAGGTTCCAGAGAAAATCCAAGGAGTTTCATATAAGTGAATATAAACTCATTCAGACAATCATATTGCGTTGCCTTTCTAAAATATCCAGGAGACTACGGTTGAGTCTAATATTGGAGAACTGGCCTCTTTGTGTTAATTTAAATCTGTTTTTGTTAGATCGTCTAATGAACCAGTATCTGAATTTCTAGTCTGAAGGGGCGCTTCAATCAAATGGCTTTTCCGCTATAGGTTTATAGCAACAAGGCACCTCCTCCTACACCTGGCTTTCCTCTTGTGTCATAATCAAACGCATTCACCTTATAGCATATCCAATATCTCTCATTGATTCTGGCTACCATTCAGGTCACTGCATTCCTGAAAAAACAGGAACCATAAAAGTGCAAACTAGTTTTCGTAAGGGCATGTCAACCACCATCAATTTGTTCACCTTGATTCTCCTGGCCGATTCTTCCTTATCAATGAAATGCAAGCTGTATATTTGTTTCATAGAATTAAAAGCAGCCTTTGATACCACTCCTAGAAAATTGCTATGGCAAAAATTAACTGCATGGGGAGCTCCACCAAAACTCCTGGATCTCATAATAAGTTTTTACACAAATACATGGGTCCAGAATAAACAGGGAGACGGAACTTTCCTTACTCAAAGAATTTAGACAGTAAATGGATTAAAACAGGGGTACGTTCTTGCCCCCTGTTTATTTAATCCTTTCATGGTGGATCTTAAACAACATTTGGATCACTCGAATTCACATTCACCTAAACTGAGCAATATTCCCTTAAAATATCTTCAGTATCCGAATGACACAGTACTACTTAGCCAAACACCAATATGTCTTCAGAAACTAATTAATTCCTTTGATATATTTACGTCGCAAAATCATCTAGAACTCAACATTAAAAGAACAAGATTATGTAGATTGGGGTATCATCTCTTAAATTACAGTCCTGGTATTCAAGAGGAAAACAAATCAAAATAGTCAAAAGCTAAAAGTACCTTGGCATCTTGTTTGATAGCAAAATTTCCTTCAGAAGCCATTTTCATTCTCTTAAGGCTAAAACGGCCACTAACATCTTTGCTTTCAAGGCCCTTCGGGATAAACTGCCATGTCCATCATATGGCCACCTTTTGAATGTTATGTCAGCTAAACTAATCCCTGTCTTAACTTATGCTGCATTTATTTTCTGAGGAAAAGATGCCAAGCTACTGGACACACAGCAGGGTAAGGCTGTTAAATCGTTTTTTAAATCCTGACGTACATTGGCCAGGCTCAAATTTGACTAGAATCTGGTCTTCAGAGACAGGATTTATCCTACCAAGCCGCATACTTGAAATACTCCCATTCTTTGGCTTCAGCTCAATCTGGATCTCAGGCAAACATGTGCTGGATAACAATTACTAAATCCACCATGTCATGTTCGCCTGCCCAGCCTACAAGGTTCCTAGGACTAATTGGCTGAGACCTATTTGTAGTGGCATGGGCACTCGTGATCATCGGGTTGCCCTTCGTATTTTAAAATCTGAACCTAGTGTCCTTTTTTCTTGTGGGGTGGCCAAGATTTTGAGTCAAGCTTGGCTACTTAGGCATAAAGTCTTGCAAGGAGTGACTCTAGGCTGTGCTGCACCTATGTGACAGTATAACCTTTTAAACCCATCTAATGCCCTTTTTACATACATTCCAGATCTTTTATCCTTCACAGAACATTGCTCATGATGGTCTTAACACCAGTACATTATTTAAAATGATTGTGATGAATTTTGCTACATATTTTTTATCTTCGCTATTTCTTATATATCTAGTCTGGGCTTCTGTCAGGGCACGAACCTGTTTTTATCTGTATATACATTTTATGCCATGAAGTTCTAGTGCTATCTGCCCTGTTCTCAGATTTTTAAAACTTTGTTAAATTGTTGTATACTCACATCTTTAGCGAGCTTGCTGTACTTAAAGGCCTGATTTTAGGTTCTCATATTTTTATCTTTTGTATAAATGCTGAACAATGCTTTTATGACACAAGCTGTCGAAATAAAGCTATTGATTGATTACTAAATCCACCTATACTGGTCCTTGGCCGGTCTACATGCAGAAATCATTCCAATCCCTATGTTTATTGGATCAATGTACTGGCCGAGAGTCTGCAGCATGCTTTAAAAGTACTGTGAATTAAACAATTAATTTTTTTTTCCGTTTGAGCTGGACAAAGAAGCAATGGCAGCAAAAAAGCATGCTTGTTCTGTGATAAATTCATTTGAAGTTCTGGGAATTCAACCATACTTTAACTCGCACTTACCTTCTTACATGGAAGACAAGGTTATGAAACTGAGATTTGGTGTTTATCTAACTAAGGCGGGTACACAATTATGGATAAAAGAATGGTTTAACCGGAAGTGCAGGCTCTGTTGTCATATGGATAAAACGTTACTTTACCTAGTCTGTATTTCTCCATTTCTATTTAACTCTCGTAAAATTATGCTGAGGCCGTATTTTCTGGAAGCAGAGGCAAGAAGATGCTTCCAAGCAATGATTTCATGTTTTACTGGCAGCTCTAATCTGCTTATTTGCCAATTTGTAAAGTTTCTAGATGTGGTTGAGAAAAAAAAGCATGGCTTTAGAGGTACAGCAGTAAAAGCCTTGCTTACTAAATAGTATGCCTCTTGAAGTATTTGTACATCTGCATTTGTTTTTGCTGCTAAATAATGGCTAGAAAATTATTTAATGGTTTTGGAATAGTGGACTTTGATGGTATGAATTTTTTCTAACAAATTTATGTTACTGAACTTTGCTGCTAAGTTATGTCCAGGTATACTTGACCATTTACAAGGCTGCTACGTCTTGGTATCCCCAGCTGACCGTTTGAGATATGTTAGAGTTGAATAGGAATCTATTACTAAATACCATGCACTTTAGCTTATTGGCACATTCGCACAGATCATTTACTCGTGCTGCTAGGTAATGCCCATGTAATTAATCAATGGGATTGGTACTGTGGATTATGAATTACTTGACTGTATGAGTGTTAACATAAATTATTGGTATTAATATAGAATTGTAAGGGCAAAGAAAGGCAGCAAGGCACAAAAAACTGCACCACCCAGTATAGTTACTCATGTGTCCCAACTCGTGTACTGCCCACCTCAAACGACCAGCTGCCACATGGTCATAAATTAAATACAAGTTTAACAGGAAAATGAGAGGAAATACAATCTTAAGAGATGTTTCAATGTTCAATGATATTCCATTCACTGTGTTTCCGTGTAAGCAGAAAAATTCTTTTTTGTTTTCTTCAAAAACAAGTAGACACAGCCAACGCGTTTCGCCCTACAAGGACTTCTTCAGGGCAATGTATTGTATTATCACTATATTTAAATCGTAAACGGAAACCCCAGCACTCTGCCACACTTTGACTGCTTCTTCGTCCTTTAGGGATTCATTTTTGATCGACAATTAATCCCTGAAGGACGAAGAAGCAGTCAAAGTGTGGCAGAGTGCTGGTGTTTCCGTTTACGATTTAAATATAGTGATAATACAATACATTGCCCTGAAGAAGCCCTTGTAGGGCGAAACATGTTGGCTGTGCCTACTTGTTTTTGAAGAAAATGAAATAAAGAATTTTTCTGCTTACACGGAAGCACAGTGAATGG
This sequence comes from Calotriton arnoldi, assembly GCA_963921515.1. Classification (NCBI taxonomy): domain Eukaryota; kingdom Metazoa; phylum Chordata; class Amphibia; order Caudata; family Salamandridae; genus Calotriton; species Calotriton arnoldi. The sequence goes on along the minus strand of CAWUFW010007652.1, from coordinate 185,974 downwards.
AATATCATTGAACATTGAAACGTCTCTTAAGATTGTATTGCCGCTCATCTTCCTGTTAAATTAATATACAACAGTTGTTAACCTGTATTGTGAAACACGTTTTTAATCATGTTTGTTTGACTTTTATGGTTTTACTCATAAAACCGAATAAAGTTTGTTGTTGATGATGATGAATATAGAATTTGGCTGCTAACATGTCCGGTGATACTAGTTCTTACATAAGCAATGGACTTTGATATTTTGCAATTATTTTATTTAGGTGTAAGGATTAACCCTGGGCAAAGCACTACGCTACGCTCGCGTAGTTTGCGAAGTTTGCGCTACTTCGCACAACGCGAATTGCACGTAGCACAGTGCAAACACGCGTAGCGTAGCGTAGCGTAGCGTAGCGTAGTGCAGCGGTCATTTTTGCTTGCTCGCGGTCCTCAACGTCAAGTTGGCGACCGCGAGCAAGCAAAATGACATCCGGCGAGACTTTTTCTCGTTCGCGATCAGCAACATCAAGTTGCTGATCGCGAGCGTGGAAAATAAACCTCCCGGCGAGATTCTCAACGCGGGGAGGTCAGGTTTCTCATTGCGAGTGGTCGCGTATGCTCGCGACCGCTCGCGATGAGAAACTACCAGTCCGCGTTGAGAAGCTGCCGCTCGAGTAAAAATCTACTCGAGCGGCAGTAAAAGACAGCTCGCACTGTGCAAGATGCCGTTTTCAATGATTGCACAGTGCGGACAAGCATCCGGCACTGTGCAATCATTGCGAACAGTGCACTACGCAGTTCGCGTAGTGCTACGCGTAGCTCGCGTAGTGCGAACTGCACTTTGCGTAGCTTCGCGTAGCGCTACTCGCGAACTACGCCCAGGCTTAGTAAGGATGAAGCATTTTTAAACGAACTTTGTATTTTAAAATTGTTTGTTGTAAATGTACTAGTTTACCCTTTACATTGCCTTTATATGTGATTTTTGATGTTTAGTTGTTGACAGTATGCATTTCTGTATAACTGTATAAGGATTTGCTTAAACTGCCAAGCATTGTACCTTCTTCCTGTTGGATTGCCGTTATGGAAGTGATATTAGCATGTAGGGTAATGTTTTAAATCATATTTTCTCATTCATGTGATTGTAATAATTTTAACAAATCAAACAATAAAAATTATCATCATCTTCATAAAAATGCAAGAGGATAGCTCAGTTTATTGAATAACAAACTGCAACAACATATTTGTGAGAGGTTTAGAGTACAGCAGCACAAACTCAGCCTTGCATCCACCAAAGGTCAAGGAAATGAGTTTCATTTTGTTTATTTAGTTGGGAAATACTGACAAACAAATTCCAAAGTCAGTTCAATTGGTAGTTGTAATTGCAATTGTATTTATATAGCACTTACTACCCCGGGTGAGGCGTTGACGTGCTTTTCAGCGAGTAGCAGGCTACTCAGGAACCCAATGGTGATTAGTGGTGGAGTAGTATAGGGAAATATAAGTTGTTAATGTGGGCGGTCGACGTGAGAGTCTGTTAGTTTGAGTAAATATGATAAAGGAGGGACTGAGGAGGGAAGAGTCTAGATAATGTTATTTGGGAGTTCATATTAATCAGATGAGGTTTGGGATAAATCAAAGGAGGGATAGAGGAGGGAAGAGTCTAGAATGGGTTTTTAGGGAGATCGTAGTAGTAAAATGAGGTTTGGGATGAGTCAGAGGAGCGATGCAAGAGGGAATAGTCTGAAGTGTTATTTTGGAGATCATAGTAGTAAAATGAGGTTTGAGGTGAGTTAAGGAGGGATAATGGAGAGAAGAGTCTGCAAAGAGTCAAATGGGAGATCATAGTAGTATAATGAGGTTTGTGATGAGTCAGAGAGTGGAGGTAGAGGATATATTGAGAGAGTTATAGGATGAGACATAGAGTAGTGCAGTGGAGGGAGTTAAAGGCTTATTTGTTTTCTTTCTTTCTTTGTTTCTTTCTTCTTTGTTTCTTTGTTTCTTTCTTTCCTTCTTTCTTTGTTTCTTCTTTTTTTCTTCAGTAAAAGTAAAGTAATAAATATATAGATACATAACTACATAGAAAGGGTATACATGTATTGGGAAAATAATAAAGAGATATCAAATTGTATGGCATAAAGTTCCATATGCTTCAGTATGCATAGATAGATAGATAGAAATTCAGACTTTCAGGTGTGGCTTTACGGAAAAGCTAATTTATTTGTGAATTGTTATCATTTTTTTTAAATTATTTTTTATATTTATTTTATTTTTAGGTTTTCCTCAACATTTTATTAGTTAAGCACTTATAGATACAATTGTTTTGATCATAGTTACATACTGTGATGGATAAATAAAATAAGCAGAGACCCATAAGCATATAATCAAATAACTTATATGAAAACAATGCATTGACCTATATACATAAAATGATGTATAATTATATATATATATTTATTTTTTTAACCATAAGTAATATATACATTTGTTAAGCAGAACTAAAGAATATCTATTTACTTTTAAATGATAAGTAGTATTACTTTTTGTACAAAGAAATGCACATATCCTAATACATACATACATATAATCCAATTATACATATTTACATGAACAGGCATATACTGTATAGTTGTGCTTGAGTGTGGTGGCCATGTAGGAAAGAGCCAGCTCTTCAGTAGACTTTTGAAGATAAGATAGTTATCCATGGCTCTTATGTGTGGGGGTAATTGTGTGGCTGCTTGAACAGAGAAAGATGTACCACCTATGTTTTTTTTCTTGTATGCTGGGGTTTTGAGGCGAGGCGCAAATCTTGAGCGGAAGTTCCTTTGTTGCATGTATTTGGTGATTTTATTCCTGATAAAAAGTGGTCCTATTCCATGTTTTGCTTTGTGGTTGAAGGTGGATCTTCTGGCAACTGGTAAACAGTTTAGGACCCTCATGGCAGGGACAATGTGGGCTTGTGGTTTTACATGTATTAGTAGTCTGCAACAGAGTTCTGAATTTGTTGTAGTTCTTTCATAGTTAATAAAGATGATTCATGTTAGGGGCCATTGGCGTAATCAAGTTTAGTCAGTACAAGAGAGATAGTAGCCTGGACTTTGTGTGGAAACCCTAGTTGGGGTAAAGATGGGTGGCAGAGTCCACTTGGTCATTCATTGATAATTTGGAGTCCATGGTAATTCCAAGGTTTCTAACTTCTTTAGATACTTTAGTAGGTGGTCCCAGATTGTTGGGCAAGACACAGAGTAGGCCATAATTTTTCTAATCGACACATGTGAGTATTTCTGTTTTGGAAGCACTCAATTTGTGGTGCCTCCATGTCATCCAATGATCAACAGCTCTGAGGCAACTGAAGATTTTTGAGTTTCCAATGTCTTTAGGGCTATCCAATTTAAGAAGTATTTGTGTGTCATCTACATAGTGTTAGCATGTGAGCTGAAATTCATTAATCATTGCCGGTAATAACTTCATGTAGATGTTGAAAGAATGGGTATGATGATAGAGCCTTGAGGGACCCCTGCTTTTGTGAAGTATGGTTTAGATAAGAAAGGGGAATATGGATGACATTTGTCCTGTTTTGAAGGTAGGATGTGATCCAGTTGAGAGCAGTCCCCTCTATGCTGGCTTCGTAGAGGCTTTGGATTTGGGCGGCATGGTCAACTATGTTGAAGGCAGCTGAAAGGTCCAAGAGAAGTAGTGCGTTCTGGTTTAGTATGTTTTTAAGGTCATCCCAGATGGCGATGAGGGCAGATTCTGTGCCTCTTCTTGGAAGAAATCCTGTTTGGAAGTCGGAAAGGATGGAGTTATCTTTAATTTATTGTGACAACTGGCGAATGCTGCTCTAGCTGTCAGTTTACCCAGGAAAGGTCTTTTGTAATTGGTTTGTATTTGTTTGGGTTATGCGTGTTTAGGTTTGTTTTCTTTAGTAATGGGCATATATATTCCTTTTTTAAATCTTCTGGAAAGATTCCTGTAGTTAAAGAATTATTGATGATTTTTCTTGGTGGTGTGACAGCAGAGGCAGTTAAAAGAATGTTCCTAAAATTTGTGGTGGACAAGGGTCAGAAGGGCAGCCTGCTGGCCTGCTTGCTTTGAACCGATCCATCAATCCACTTTGTGATAGGTGTTTGAAGGAATGCAGAGGCTGGGATAACCTACCCTTGGGGGGATTGTTGGAAATGGGTTGGTGCTGATGGTTGTCTTTTGTTCTAAATAGGGGTCCAACATGTCTGCTGTGGTTGTGTAATGATTTGCAAGTTTGATAGTAAATTCTTGAGTCATGGGATGAGTTTCTTCTGTGCATTTGGGTTTATGAAATTCTGTGAGAATTATATAAAATGCTTTATTTGCACATTTAGCATTTTGAATTCTGTCGGAATAGTACCTTTTTTAGTTTTTTTGATTTTTGACTTGTATATATTGTGTTAAGTTTGGGTAGGTGAAGTTTGTCTTGATTACTATTTGTTTTGAGGCAGGTGTATTGCAGCTTTGCAAATTGTTAATTTATCTTTTTTAGTTCTGCATTCCTCCAAGATACTTGTTTTCTTTTGTACCGTTTTGTTGTTCTTAGTAGTTTTAGAATACCAAACACTTCCTAGAGCCACTCACAAAGTTTTTTAATGGACTTTTTTGTATTTAGATCTGTGATGAAAGTTAGTTGTGTTTCTAAGTATTCAAAATTGAGTTTGTTCCACGGTTGATAGATGGATGCATGTATGATAGCCTTAGGTATGCTGATTTGTGGTGTTTTGAGTTGACAAGCTACCAGATTGTGGTCTGGCCATGTGATTGGAGTAAATATTTGAAAAGTAGCTAGTTCTGGATTTGCAAAAATGACATCTAGGATGTGCCCAGCAATGTGTAGTTTAAGTGTGTTTAGGGCAGTGATGATAGTTCTTGGATGGTGCATATTGGGTTTGTCTAACCATATGTTTAGGTCACCAAGGATGCATAGATTGGAGTGTTATGGCATAAGGTTTGAAACTGTGTTTAGAATCATGTTGCATTGCTAGGTGGTGGTCTTTAAAGAAAGAGGAAGTTACATGAGAGGAAGTTAGTGTAGGATTGCATCCGGTCATGAGGGCCTCACAACCTTGTATGGAAATGTTGTCAGCTTTGGTGAGAATTATTGTTTCTTTTAATATAACAGCTAGTCTACCTTCTCTTTTGCTTATGCTATTTTTGGTGACGGTTTGATAGCCTGGAGAAACGGCTTCAGGCAACACTGGAGCCATAGAAAAAAGCATCACCCCAGGGGTAAAGTCCCCTGAATGCAAAGCCAGATGTCCAAAAGTGGAGTAATCCAATGTAAATCAAAAGTTGAAACGTTGGTCGATTACCAATTTGAATTTATTCAATCATCATATTTGATCAATCATTAAATTCTGGAAATCATCTTGTTTTATATCATGACAGCGCAACAACTTGGGTAAATCATGCTTGCGCAGACCCAATGCATTTCGGGCAAGGAAAGCCCTTCATCAGGGGAGATTGCATCGCAGTGGGTAAACAAACAAATTCCGGCATCTTAGTTGGCGATCGTGGAAGTTCACTCACCTCTCTAATAAATTTTCTTTAATTTGTCTAACTATTTCTCGGAGTGCTTGGACCACCCTTTCATATTTTTCCTTCTAACACTGGAGCCATCTCATCTTCCAACCATGATTCAGTTATGAAGAGTAAGTCAGGTTGTATGTCAGTAATTAGGTCGTAGATGTGGTGCTTGTTTCCAGTGAGTGAAGGAGAATTTATTAGAAGGCAGTAAAGAGATTGAGTTTTGGTGATGGTGTGACTTTGTTTGCTAGAGGAGTGAGTAGTACTCTTTAAACTTGTAGCAAGGGTGTTATCAGTGTTGGTATTAACTGTATGAAGTTAGCCATCACATTGTTTGTCTATACCATAATCCTCATCCAGCAGGTTTAGAAGGCATTTTTTGGGTCTGCATATGTAGGTGATGGAGATGGTGGTTGAGAGTGAGTTGGTGAGCAGTGTTGGCTTTGTAGAGTAGCCTTGTTGTGTAATAGACATGGAGATACGAAGTTGTGAAGAGTGGCATGTTGTTTAATTTGTTTGAGTCTATTTAGGGTGGAAGGTGTATGGATAAGGGATGGTGGTGGAACATGTGGATCATGCTTTGAGGCTTTAAATTGTGTAATGGATGAGAGGTGGGTGAATGAGTGTTGATGTATTGAGGATTTTGTGGTAAGTCTTGGTGAAGATATGAGATTTGGGAATAAAGATGATTTAGGAACTGTATTATTTGTGTAGTCAGGGGGTGGGAGTGGGTGTTTGTTTGGTTTTATGACGGAATATAGTATGAGGTTTGTGTGTGAGATTTTGATGTGCTGGGGTGTGTATTATATTTTGTTTTTGTGGAGTAGTGAGATGGGATATTATGTAGTGAATTTCTGTGAATGATTTGAAAGTAAAGTACTGTTTGTGAGTGGATGTTGAGCTGTAAACGGGGTGGGGATGTGTGTTGGAGGAAATGAATGTAGCGTGTGAGCAGAGATGTACAGCGGTTATGAGTGTTTTTGTGTAGCAAGATGAGGAAATATGTGTGGTGGAGTAGAGTGTAAGGATTGTTTGGTTTTGTATTTTTGGTAGAAAGAGGAGGAGGGTGTTAGTGGATGATATGAGGAGGGTTGAGTATAGGTTTGGTGGTGATGGAGAGAGGTATGTTAGGAATAAGTAGAGGATACAGCTGGTGCTTTGTAAGAACAGGAAGTATGTGTTTGAAGGGATTAAGTGTATGTATAATGTGGGTTAGTGTTGTGTAGCGATGTGTGGATTTGATTGTGGTATAGGACAGAGTGTTGTTTTGTGCGAAAGTTGGGGTAGAAGGGTGTATAGATGTGGCTTGTGGTGTTTTGTAGTGGATGTTGAGATATTGAAGTGTGATTAGGGGTTGTTTGTTGTAAGTCAGTAGTATGCATTTACTGAGAGTGTATTAATATATTTGTGGATAAGAATGGGTTAAGGTGATGGCCGGTGTAAAACCTGTCAGCTCATGGTGTGGGTTCCCCAGTCTTTTTGCTTCTCACCTCCTGGTTTTGATCCTGTGCTGAATTTTGTTTTTGCCGGTGTTAGGACTCTGGGCACTTTACCACTGCCAATCAGTGCTGAAGTGCAAGTGCTCTCTGTTTAAAACATAGTGGTAATTGGTTTTTCCATGACTGGCATATTTAGTTTACCGGTAAGTCCTAGTACAGTGCATCAGGGGTGCCCAGGGCATATAAATCAAATGCTACTGTAGCACTGATTGTGCCACCCACTCAGTAGCCCTGCAAACATGTCTCAGATCTGCCACATCAGTGTCTGTGAGTGCAGTTTTAAACTGCAATGTTGACCTGCCAAGTACACCCACTTGCCAGGCCAAAGCCTTCACTTTTATTACATGTAAGGCACCTCTAAGGTAGGCCCACAGTAGCCCCATGGCCAGGGTGTAGTGTATGTAAATGATAGGACATGTACTGGTGTGTTTTACATGTCCTAATAGTGAAATACTGCCTATTTCATTTTTCACTATTACAAGGCCTGTCTATCCCATGGAGTAACATGGGGTTTGCCTTGAAATATAGTTTAAGTGTAATTTCTCATAGGGAGCAGATAGAGATTTGGAGTTTGGGGTCTCTGGACTCACACCGGAGGAATACACTCCATATGAGGACATAGAGGTTCATCTCTGTTACGAAGAACATATTAATTGGTTTAAAGGCACCCTCCCACACACTAAAGAAAACCTGAGACTCAGTTGGCTCAGTAAAGAGGAAGCTATATGGCTGGTCTTAGCTGCATACACACCGCTTCCCGATACTGCTAATCTATCTGCAGCAGAATGCATACACTATACAAAGATTTAGTATAAATATACAGAAATCTCACACAGTTCATAATGCAAACATTAACAGTAAACTCTGCGCGGACTGCTCAAGCCGTACAACCACAATTGGCTACTACTAGTATAGGCCCACAAACACTGAATGCCATTATGGGAAAGATTCCAACCAGTCGGGAGCAAATTCTGTTCTGGATAGCACAAAAAACAAGCCAGCTTGAAGCAGTATTTCCCCATACGGACCCGCAGGAAAAACACAGAATACTAACTATTTACTTGCCGATGGGGATGGCTCCCCCGGTGGAAGACTGCGCAACTTGGGGTACAGTCTTAAATGCCGTTTATACCAGAATATATGGTACCCCTTCTCTAGATATTTTACCTGAGGTACTAAAGCAGCTTCAGAATGAGAATGGGGCAGCACCTGCCTTGGACTTTGAGATGAAACTGTTGGGCGATTTTGCCACAGTGTCCGCCATTATGTTAAGCAACATAAAAGTCGAGGCAGCTGCATTGGCTATACACCAACACCTGAGGGATTTTACTCTTGCACAGCAGGAAAGGTAATTGCCAAAAATTATTGAAGAAACCTATGCTACACTAGGTAGAGATAATTTGGGAGCCAGACCTGGGAAACCACAACTTAAGAGTAATTCTGAAAAGGATAACTCTAAGCAAGCACCCCATTCTTCGACAAAGAAGAAATGCGATAATAAACAAAATAATAAAGACAAGACATGATCACAGGGTGGGTCTCCTCAGCAGGAAGCCACTGAAAAAAAGATATAATCTCAGAAACCGTGATAATATTAGAAAGCCTGACAGGCATCAGGATGCTGATACAGGTTCCTATCGTTCTTTTCAGGAGTCATCCGATACACGTTCGGAGAGAGGTGGATGGTCAGAGTGCAGATCGGAAGAGCACATGAAATGGAAGAAGGAATCACAATGCTCGTCTGAGTACATCATTAATAAAGAAGAAAAATCAAAGACTCCTAAACCTCAATTCAAAAAGAATAAGGTAGCCAGAATTAAAATCAGGCATGCCCAGAATGCTGAGGACTCTGCTTCTGAACAGGGAGTGGGCAGTGACGGTGCTGGACAATGTGGCAGAAGTCACAATACCCTGCCAGAACCTGATGGATTATCTGGCGGCAGAAGCACTGAGTAAGCATATCAGGGTGGAAAGACCGGATACTAGCGTAAGTGTTCCCCATCGTATATACAAAATTCAAATCCAATTGGAGGGGGACATACCCAGAAACATCAAGGCTCTCTTTTGGGAGAACGTGACGCATGGTTATGATATTCTTTTGGCTGAAAAAGACTGGCCACCTGACTTTGTAATGCAGTGCCCAAACGTGGAAACTGTAGTTTTACCAGCATTTTCCAACCATGTTCCGGAATCAGTGAAACATTCTTACACCAAGGGGTGGGCGTTAGCGCAAGCTCCAGCGTTATACCGCAATCGTGTGGGGTGTGATGATGAGTCACCTCATCATGAGATTCCCTTGAGGACAGCTCCTCAACCCCAAAAACAATATTAAATTAAACATGAAGCTAAGAAACAAGTTAGGGAAATCCTAGAACAACTTGAATACCAAGGTGTAATAGAAAATTGCACCTCATCAATGAATAATCCCTTGTATCCCATAATGAAACTAGACAATTCATAACATCTAGTATTGCATTACAGACATCTGAACACATCTACTCGGTACAAATTGCACACAGTGCCGCACTAATGAACAACGGAAGAAATACAAAACAACACTAGATATCTCGAATGGATTTTTCTGCCAAAATATAGCACCTAGAAGTAGATATTTGACAGCATTTTTAGTGCTAGGAACACAGAGGCAATTCTTTCGATTACCTCAGGGGTATAAGATAGCCCTGGGCTGTTTTCAGCCAGAGTAACTTAGTTACTTCAAAATTTTGATGAAGAGGCATTGTCCTACGTAGATGATATATATCTAATGGACAATGAATTAATGGAACACTTGGACAGTGTGGACTGCATAGTTCTGGGGTTTGCTCACAGGAGATGCAAATTTAATTTAAAAAAATCAAAAATTGCCCATCTCAATGTCCTATTTTTAGGATATGAATTGTCAAGTGAAGGCAAAAACCTGGTGAACCATCTTTTAGAAAAATGTGCATGACTCCAACCTCCGACGACTCCAAAAAGACTACAATCCATTTTAGTATTTTAAAATTTGGCAGAACATACGTTTTGGATAGCGCAGAACGTGTAACACCATTTTACGATGTGATAAGACCAGACTTTTCAAGCACAAATTGGACAGAGGAAAACACAAACATTTTGCGTTCCGTACAAGCTGATAAGATGGCTTCCAAACATTTACACACATGTGTAAACACCACAAATCTGGTGATCACCACAGTCGCTGGACCATCGGGGTACACCTATATCACATTCAATGAAGGTGATACCGTAATAGTAGCATACAAATTACATTTATACACAAATACTGAGATACGTTTTTCACCTACTGAGAAAAAATCTCAAAGCAGTGTAGAGAGAGAGAGAGAGAGAGAGAGAGAGAGCACTAGCACAGGGTAAACACATAATTGTCGTAACGCCAGTGCCGACCTTATAGGCCAACACCAAAGTAAGCATTCCAAATGCCAAAGCTTTATATCCACGATGGACACAATGGGCTAACTCCCTCACTGCAACAGATGTAGACTACAGATTTGACTCTACATTACAAACACAAGCCTTTTTGCACTATGAACAAGAATATCCTCTGCCGAATGAAAAAATGCCTCTAGATAAATATGAGTACATCATCAACACTGACGGGTCTGCCTAACCTGCCTTAGGGACAAAACACCAATATTTGAAGCATGCACAATAGTAAAGGGGTGCATGCATGATGGAAAGTGCCATCCTAAGAAAACATACACGGAGTCCCTTGGTGACTACACATAGCAGTTGGCAGAACTCAAGACCCTGATACTGGCATTGGAACACACGAATCATGGATTCCCTACACTTATAGTGTGTGATTCATATTATTGTGTTCAGTCATATAATGAATATCTTCACTAATGGGGCCAAAATGGATTTCGAGATTCCAAGGGTTGCACGATCAAGCACAAGATGCTTTGGGAACAAGTTGCAAAGCTGAAAGATTGTTTGCCAAAGGCTCATGTAATACACATCTTGAGTCATCAACGTGTCGGCGTTCACATTGTTGGGAATTCCATGGGTGATGAAGCCACTAAGGCAACAGTGCGTACTGCTGCAGTTGCTGCAATCACTCGTTCTAGTAGGAGGATAGATAGAGACATCATGGTGGCTGTCAATGCTGCGCGCAATGACACACACCTGTCGAAAGGCTTTCCACTCAAGTACTCCTACAAGTTAGATACACAGAACATACCTAGGGCTCCCGGTTTTATGGTATTTATTTTTTTGTCATTTCCGTCTGTATTTATCCATACTTATTTTTTGCTCAATTTATCTGTATTTATCCATATTTATTTTGGGTTTTGTGAAAAAAATGAGGCTAAAACTGGTATATTTCCACATTTATTTACCGATAAATATGAACTCATGCTTGAATGCCTGCCAGGTTTCAGAGATATGAACATCCGAAGAAGATAAATCAAAGCGCCTATGTGAAAATATGCAAATTTTGGTATAAACCTTGTGCATGTTTACTGCTGTTTAAACCTCTTTACTGCAATTCCTTTCTTTATTAACTCCTTACCTATCAATCCACAGAGCTATTGGCCAGGCAGTCATGGCACAGAGTGTTTAGAATTACCCAAAAGCAACCCAATTTCCGTTTTTATCAACATTTAAAGATAAATACAGACAAGGAAACAAATGTTTTTCTGTCTGTATTTATCTGTAAAAATCAGTAAAAACGGAAAACAGGGAGCCTTAAACATACCATATGCTCACATTCTAGGAGTTGGGGATAGAGTTATACCTAACACTGATCGCAGACTGGGGTTAATACTAGCTGCACATGAGGGTCTGGGTTAAGCACATGCAGGGATTACTGCTGCTGTTTCATTATTGCAGCAGAGCTATTGGTGGCCTGGTCTTACTAAACAGACCAAGGACTTTGTCCTCAAATGTGACATCTGCCAGCTGATGAAGGGTTCCACCATTGCACATCCATCACAGATACCTCTATTGGTTTTGAACAAGCCTCTCACTTGTGCCTTTTTGGACCACTGCAGCCCATTACAATCTGACGGGGCTTACAAGTACATCTTGGTGTCAGTGGATTCATGCTTTAGATTCCTGTGGGTATGACCACACTGGTTGGCTGATGCCTGAACTGATATCAAAGAGTTGCAAGTCTTCATCGGGGCATACACAATTGGCACACTACATTCCGACCAGGGTCCGATGTTCAGCTCTCGGGCTTACAATGAATGAATGAATGAAAAAATTTATTGTTCAGTTAATAAAAACTTACAATTAAAAAACACCTTTATACAATTCTTCTTACATTTCATGCATAATCAATTCCATATCCTTATTTAAAAACCACATAGTTAAAAAGTACTATTCATCTATTCATAAAGACCAAAAATTAAAAAAAAAAAGAATAAAACAATCCTCATTGGCCACAGTTAATCAGTTTCTTCTCCACTATTTCTATAAACTTCAAAAGTCTGCCCGTGAATTGCAAACTTTCTCCTTGTAAACTGGCTATAACTGCTTGTCGACGTGTACATATCATTTGACTATTAAAGTCCAACCTCAGCAGCCTCCTACGTTCAACTATTAAAGCAGGACAGCTACAAATGATATGACAAATATCTTCTCTCTTGTTGTTACAGAGGCGACACGTCCTCTCACTACTCATCTTTTTCCAAGCCGGGGCGTCTCCAAGAAATTGGCTATTTCCAAATCGGAGATTCATAAACTTCAACTTTGCCCTTTGGCTATTTAAGTCTCCTAGATAGCACTGAGGTTTTAACATACCATAGGAAGCAATAACTGTCCACGCATGGGATCTCTTTGCCAATACTGCTTTATCCCATAGCGAGGACAATTTTTTACTGCACCCATTTATTACTTTATTAAAAGCCGCCTGTGAGAGGGGTAAAGCCCATAATTGTTCCGCCTTAAACGTGTCTATCGCCAGTTTAAAATATTCATGAGCCTGCTTATGTTTACTATCACATATTGCCTCCCAGACCACTGTCATAAGCGAGGAGTTATTATCCCTTCTAAGTTTATGGCAGAATTTTAAATATGCTCCTAAGCTGTTTAGGTTCTGTCGTTTAAGTCCGAACTCAAGCCGGGTTTGCGCTGGTGAAGTCTGCCGAGGAAGATTAAACAGGCGTCGGTAGGTCCCTGTCACTAGTTTGTCTATGGTGTTATCAGCACATCCTCTTAACGTCTCTACTCCATATGCAAGAGATGGAACGTGTTTAACTGACATGACTTGTAATAGTGGATTCAGGGAAAGCCCTTTTAAATTATTCTGGAGTGTGGCAAATGCTGCAATTAATGAATTATTTCTTCTCTGTAGTGCAGCGCACTGATTTTTACCCGTACCCCTAGCATCTATTATAACACCCAAATATCTATACTCGGAAACAGATTCTAAGGCAGAACCTTCCATTCTCAATATAGGTCTTGCAGCTAACCCCCTGGTCACCAGCATTGTTTTTGTCTTTTTTAAGTTAACCTTTAACCCATGAGTAGAGGCATAATGAGCACTTTCACTAATTAATCTCTGCAACCCCACCTTTGTGTGACTTATTAATACAATATCATCGGCATACAGTAAATGCGAAACCTTAAAACCTGCCACAGTCGGGGAGAGAGAATTAATATCATTCAGCCCTGATGAGATATCAGCTAAATACAAGTTGAATAAGGTAGGGGCCAAAACACATCCTTGCTTCAACCCGTCCCTTATCATCATTTTTTTTGACAGTACTGTACCCTGTCCCAACCTTACTCTCATCCAGGTATTGGTATACAACAATTGTATCGCTCTCAGCAATCTAGGTGCGATTCCCATTTTCGATAATTTGTTCCAAAGAATATTTCTTTGCACAGTGTCGAAAGCCGAGCTAAAATCAATAAAACACAAATGAAGATTCACCCTACGGCGCCTGGCCATTTCAATTATGAGAACTAACATTTGAATGTTAATAATCGTCCCCATGCCTTTAATAAACCCTGTTTGATTCCTTGGAAGTAGTTTACTGGCACCAACCCAAGCCGTTAGCTCTGCCAGCAGACATTTAGCAAAAAACTTTGCTTCACAATCCATTAAACCTATAAGTCTATAATTAGCAGGATCCGAGGCTTGACCAGCTTTGTAAATCGTGGCCAAAATTGAGCCCCTCCATTTATCTGGGACTTTTTCCTTCATCAGAACATGATTAAATAAGATTGACAATTTCTTTGCCCAATGTTGCGGATTTTCTTTAAATAGGGCTTGAGGAAGGCCATTTGGCCCTGGAGCACTACTCCGTCGGCTAGAACTTATAATTTTTTCCACTGCTATATGCTGGATCATTAGCTGGGTATTTTCCCTTACATTGTCGTTGTCCCTTAAGTTGTCAGCTATACCTTCTTCCATTGGATTTATTATATTTCTTATGCCACCTGTCATGGATCCCAAATGCTATTCCCCAGACTTCTTCCGATATATTTGTAGTCACTTGTTGTTTCCTACCATTGGCTTGATTTACCAGTCTCCAAAACTCACGTGCATCTTTGCGTTTTGCTGCATAATTGATTTTACTCCAGAACAGATCTAGTTCGGCTTTTGTTTGTATCCATACCTCTTTTTTGTAGAGTGTCCTTAGTTTTGGTAATATCTCACTCCTGACACTGGAGGATGCATGATTTCTTAGGACCCTCAAGGCATGGTTCAATTTCCTTTTCGCTATTTTTAGTTGAACAGACATTTTTTGGGGAAAAGACGTAGCCGTTGCTACCATGCCTTTTGAACGTACAGCATTTTTCTCTACTAGGTGAATTATGAACTGCTCCCAAAGGGTCAAAGGATTTTGTTCTATTTTATTTAACTCTTCTTCCCACTGGTCTCTTGCTTGCTGTTCGATGTTTTGTATGCTATTTACTGACCAGTTTAACCTCTTATAATTAAGACCAATAGACTACCCTAACTCTGGGGCCATTTGTTCGTATCGGGCAATATTTAGTTTGAGGCTGATCATTTGTGGCTGGTGATCACTTTCCAGCCGATTGCCCAGCTTGTAGCTTATTATTGATTGATATAATGGGAGGGATACTAAGATGTAATCAATAACAGCTTTTGATTTTACCGCGAAATGAGTCGCTTGACCTGGAATGTCCGGATCCACCCGGCCATTCAAAACTCGAAGGCCGTGATGCTCCAGATTTCTCACCACTTCTTTACCCATTCTGTCAGATCGTTGTTTAATTGCTTCAGTTGCCGGGATATGCCAAATTTGATCAATCACATCCAATATTTGGTCCCTAGGCGTCACCTGGAAAAATTCATATTAAAATCACCTGTCAAGAGGATCCAAGGAGCTGGATTCATCATGCTTTGTGATAGCAATAGACTCGGGGGGATATTAACAAGGACAAGCGATATAAATCGCTAAACACGCTTAGCGCGATTTAAATTATCGCTGGCTATCGCTGGATTTCTTCGCCGTGTCAGCGGCGTATTAGCAATGCTTAGCTGACAGGCGATGTGAAATCCTGTGATAGACTGCGATAATGGACATTAGCGTGTGAAATCCTGCGATGATTTCACAGCGCTAATGCCAAGCTTGGTAATAGGGGAGTGTGGACTCAGCCTTACAATCCACCTCCCATAGGCAATAATGGTAAGACATGTTTTTTTCTGGCGTTGGAATCATGCGATAATGAGGGCTTAGCGCGCGTTTTGTTATCGCTTCGCTGTTCAGAGGCAGCGTTGTTGATACAGCGATGTTGGATTTGCGGGCATTTTACATTTTGTCGTAGGAGGGAACGCCTACTTTGCATCTCATTAGCGATATTTATCGCTGTCATGAGATGCGTTACGAAATCGGCCGCTAACATGTGCTGATGCATGTTAGCGCCGCCTTGTTAATAGGGCGATAAGAATATCGCCGCTTTAGCGGCGAAAAGTGCCGCTAAAGCGGCGATAATGCCCTTGGTAATATGCCCCTCAGTATCTTAACTATTGTTTCTTTTTTCCTGCTACCAAGGGGATGTGTGTATACATTTATTATCATCAAAGGTGTCTTATTTACTGGACTAAGAGGCCAGACCTTAATTGCTTGAATGTTCGAATGATCAATTTCCACTTCTTCAATCTTTATTTTTAAGGCCACTGTTACGTATAAAGCCAAACCTCCTGCTGCACGCCCCTTCAATTTTATTTTAATTGCTGGCTTACTATAGCATGAGTATGCCGGTAACTTAATTTCCTCTTGTGCCCATGTTTCTTGAAAGAGGATTATCTGAAACCTTCCAATATATGTTAAAAATTCGTGATCATCTACCTTTGCTGCCAGTCCCTCTATATTCCATGAACAGATGTCAACTTTGTTTTTGTGACCAACGATACGGGTTTTATCCTGTCAATCTCTTAAATCTTTGTTTGTCCCGACATTCAGGGCACTCGGGAGCTAGGACCAATCCGATTTTGAATAAAGGGTTTTGCTCACCATGGCGTTCGTGTAGTTATCTGCCTGAGGGGTTATATTATCCCTTAAAGGAGTGATTGAGCTACTCCTTGCCCCCTTTAAGATCGACGTTATGCCCGATTGCTGATTTTTATTACCCATTTGTGTACTTTTCGTTAGTTTTTGACTTCCCCTACCACATTCATCACCAACCCTCTTAAGCCGACTTTCGCCACCCTTCGGTTTTAGGAACTGTGGATAGGGTTCCTCCTTTTCCCTTATCATCTCAATACCCCATGTTTCAAATTTCTCCTTTTCTGCCCATAGTTGGTCCGCTACCTCTGCTGTCGCCCATGTGATCATTGTCGATTCCTCACCTCCCCACATCGGGTTGCTTACAAATGTAACTGAATGTATATCCGTGGACTCTATGTGTTGTAATGCCGCTATTTCTTTGGTCATTCGAATCATAGATCCTCTATTTATTCGATCAAAGTGACCCCTGGATTTATATTTTGGTACAAATGTCATTTTACAGTGGATACTAGGCGGGCTGGGCCAAATTGACCTCTCTCTTTGACCCTGCTGAATAGTGCAGACTATTTCCTGCTGAATATTCTTAACCTGCCCTAATTCATTTCGGTCATTCTTTCCCAATTGACATTCGTCCGGCGGTCGCTGCCTCTGCTACCCTTGAAGATCATTATCATTCCTTAAAGATTGTTCCCTTACTTGCATTCTGATCTCCTTTTCATCTTTCTCCTCCAAGCCTTTCTCTACTTCCGGAGCGTTGTGCGATCTTTCCCAAAGCTCCACCAACTTAACTGTTTTACTTTGGCTTGTAAATTCATGTTTTACCGATTTGGCCTGGACTGACCTCTGTTGGTTTTCTTCCATTTGTCTCTCCTTTTCCTTCATCCTTGTTTTCCCTTTCGCGCTAGCTGGTACAATCTCATTCTCCTTCCCCACATTATTTTCCCTTACCTCGTCATCATTCTTTTTTTCCGATAGCGCCACTTGATTTCCTAATTTTGGGCAAAAAATTGTATACACCTTCCCTTGGAGACCTGAATTATTCTCCACATCTTTTTTATTATGGCTTTTCCTAAGTCTTTTTCTCTGTCTCTTAGAAAGCTTACATGTCTTGACTGCTTACCCTTGTGTGGACGGTTCCAGTGCTCCCTGCTCCACTGACCCATTCCTACCTGATATACTAAACGATAACTGGTCACTTGAGAGCCTCTCACAGATGGCAAAGTTTTTATCTAGGCTTTTTTCCGGATTACTCCCCTGTGTTATGTCCACTTTCTTCCTCAACTGTGTCTTCTCCAAGTTTGAAATTTCCCCCCCCGAGGCTCCTCTTCTCCAGTTCGCTTACTCGGGCAGATTTATTTCCCTCTGGTTTCCCACTGTTGTAAGCAATTTGACCCACTGGGCTCGTCACTTCTTTGGCAGATTGTAATTGCCCCTTTATCTCTGCCAGAACCTGTTCCAGCATCCCAGGCAGCGAGGACAGTTTATCCAGTACTGGGCTACATTCACAAGTATTCTCAGGCAATATCTCCACCTGCGCCACTGCCTGCGCCCTTAGCACCAGCCGATTCAATGCTCCAATTTTTGTATCAATCGCTGTGATATACAACGCCATTGTATTTAAAAGATCCACCTGGATATCCAACTTACTTGATTGATATGTCAGTGCATTGACCACCGATTGAAATGAATTAAGTAAAATCTCCCAAGTGTTGCTATCCAGGCCTTTTTCCCCCAATGATTCTCTACTTGGAGGTCCAACTTGCATACCATCAGCCGGGGAGCCCACTACCGGGGGCCCAACAGGTTGAGCCCCTGGCAATTCAGTTACCTCAACCCTGTCCTCTCTCTGAGTTAGTTCATATTCGATTTCTGATTGAGCTTCTATCTTTGCAGGTGTTGTATTACCTCCAATGGCATCCTCTCTCTGAGATAAGTCATGGGATGGATCATGAATTGGATCTTCAGACGATTCATGAACTTTTTCTGGTTGAGCTTCTGTCGCCACAGGTACTACATTACCCCCAACAGTGCCCAATACGTCTGTTAACTCTGTTTCCAGTTTTAATTTCCGAACAGGATCTATTCCTTCTAAATCGTCTAGTTCATCCAAATTAGCCATATATACCGTGTTGTTATCAACTTGTTAATGCACCTCAACTTGAATCTGGATTTCTTTTCCCAAACAAGTCAGAGTCATTCGTTCCTTTTGCCCCACTTGCGCCCTACCACTATTAGGAGACACCAATTTCAATTTTGGATCGCCGTTATCGCCTGCTTCCTGAATGACTGGCGTCTCCCCTTGTTGGGCCACTATGATGCTACTTTCCTTCTCACGTAGCCGGTCACTACTTAGATGCCAGGTTTCCCAGTTAAATGTGGTTTTTTTGTATTTATTTTTGTATTTAGCCCCCCCCAAAGGAGAGAAAGGTTTCAGTTCCTCTCTTTTACTCATGTTCTTTCTGGGAACCAATTTGGGAGGCACCGATGCCTGTGGTTGTATCGGGCTTTGTAGCTCCCTAATATGCATGTCTTTTCGATATGTAAGCAATACATCCACCGGGTACTCAAGAAGTCGGTCTTCCTTACCCTTTTTATTTGATCGCAATTTGGAGTTCTAACAAGGCACGGTGCTACTGGCCCCTCTATGCCAGGCTTCTCCATAAAAAACCCATTGGCAACATAGTCGACATCGTTGTCCTCATCGGCCGAAGCTGCCCTGGCTTGCAGTCTTTGCTTCCGCCTCACTACCTCCCGCGCTCCTCTTGTTCTCCCTGAGCGCATTACTTTATGCCTTTGGGCCTTTGGACCCTTTTAGTCTTGCCCCCTTTTATAAACTTATTGTTCTGATGGATAATGTTTTTAGTAAAGGGGTCCCTTCTCCCACCTCACCTCTGGTGGTCGAGAGATGGCCACGCACAATCTTCAAGGTTGCAGCTCAGGGCTCCAGTTCCAGCTCTAGTCCCGGCTTAGCTCCGGCCCTCCGGCCCCCGGCTCTCACCCTGCCGCTACCACCGTACAGGTGCCAGTGTACGAGCAAAACAGGACACGCACCTCACCCAGCCCCAGCACCAACACCTATCCCTTCCCCCCGAGGGAGCAAAGCCGGTAGGGGGGGGAGGTGGTCTCGAGGGGCAAGGTGGGCAACGGGGGGGCCGAGACAGCGCGATGCCAAAGTTACCGGGTCCTGGAGGGCCCACACCACACCTTGCGCTGCTCTCTGCTCACCGTCGCCTTCCTCAGCAGTGTCCGTTGGTCACAAGCTGCATACCACGAGCCGCTTGTTATCAGGATACTTGTTATCGGGCCTACTGGCCTCCTGCGCGGCATCTCCGCTCTGCCCCCCACAGTTTCCTTTGCCTTTTGCTTCTCCGCTGGTGCTTTTGCTCCTACAGCGCTGGGCTCGTGCTCCTGCAGGATGCGGGTGGGTGCAACTGGGTAACGTTTGGGACTCCCAGTGACTCCCCAATGAGGAAGGGAAGGCGAGCCGAAAGCGTCGGGAGCCGAAAATCTGAAAAGCTCTCCAACAGCGTCTTCCACAGCGTCCGTACCTCCCACTCTCTCGCTCCGGCAGTCCGTGGGACGTTTGGGTGAGACCTTGTGATACTCCTCACCCTATCATACTGAGGGAAATCTGGTAGCAGAGAGGAAAAAAGTGACTTAAAGCAGTCTTTAACTGCAAGGGTACAAGGCTCAGGTCGCAGTTCAGTCCATCACCTAAATGGGTTCCAGAGGGCACTTAACAATATGCCAAGAACATCCCTGGGTGGTTGGACTCCATATGAAATCCTGTTCGGGGTGAGAATGTGGGTCCCAGACCTTGATAATGTCGGCACAGTGGCGGCAGACACACCGTTTGACATTAATGAATGTTTGGCTGTTTTACAGGAACTTAATTAATTCCTGGACGAACAAAGCAACAACCAAGGAAATTGCACTGCCACTGGTGATGTGAATGTTGTCTTGGCAAGACCCGGTTCAGTCCCGAAGATTGGGGATCTGGTCAGGGAAAACATTGTAGACAGAAAAGTGTTTGACCCGTCATACAGAGCACCTGTACCTGTCCTGGCTGTCGAAGGCACCAGAACTGTACTTCTTTCACCCCTTGCCAGTCAATGAGACAAAATGTTGTCTCCATTGATCTGATCAAACCACATTATGTGGGTGATTCTCAACAGTAAGCCACCTGGGCTCCTGGGCAGCCACCGCCCTCGCTACCACACAGGAGGTTCAGATGGAATCTTTGCTAACTAAAGAGGATTCCTCTCTCCAATGAGAAACAGTAAACAAAAATGAAGTATTTCTTCTCAATGTTACACCAACAACCACTGTACAATCAACAAGTACAGAAACACAAATTTCAATACGACAATGCAAGGACAATAAGATCTACGTCAATATACCACAGATTGAGTCATCTCCCGTTTTTAAAAAACCTGCTGAGCTGCCAAAAATAGATTGAATGGCATTGGCTACTTTGTGGACTATGATAACTTCTCATCGGATTCAAATGAACCTGAGACATCACTGCTGCGACTTTCCCTTTCAAGCTACAAGTGCGTGCTCTCTATCTTTTAATGAAAAAGTCATACTTTGTTACTCCCTGGTTACACCTTTGGATTTCAATTGGATTACTCTTTCTGGTCCTCTGGGTTGGTTTGGTGACTGTTTTTTTCAAGCTTCTGAATGGACATTATCCCCCAGAATGCTCTGCAGTACAACTGGTGAACTTGGTATTGAAATCACATACATCATCGCACCGTGAACAACGAGATCTGTTCCTGGTGAACATTACAGTGGTTCCAATTCCTGAAGGAATAGTGTGGGTCAGGGTATCATATGATGTGTATGGCCCTACTGAACTTTTGCAAATTCCTTATTTGTTTAAAATTAATGTTGTCATCACCGTTAGTACTATTACTGATAATTGGGACATTGATACAGTGCATAATTTGCTGGCAGATTTAGTGCAATTAACTGCATTTTCTTCTGATGAATTGTATGATGGTACATCTAATTACAGTGATATGTTCTGTTATCAACATTATGGTCACCACTTTCTGCATAAAGCAAGTATCCCATGTACCATTTAGAAATACTCCCAATGGGAACACTGCCCAACAACACTGAAAGGTAGTTCAAAGACATTTGCACAGAAGTTTGCTTAATTTTCTGGTTTTGACACATCAGACCAAGCCTCATATTATTACAGGCTTGCATCTATATCTGCTAAGAAAAAAATGCTAACAGATACCAAGCTGATATATTCTGCTTCTTTTCTTTCCCAGCTGTCTGTACAGAGTTTTGACTTTTGGAAAGACACAATAGATGTAAAGTCTGTGTGGGGGAAAAAAGATTGGCAGGCTCAGGGAATTGAGGCCTTGTTGTTGCATGCCTAATACCACACCAAATGATTTTCCTGAACAAAACTGTGCAACAAACATCATGTCTTGGAATAGCCAAGATAAAAGATTTGAACACACCATGAGTTCCTACATTTTCACATTTTGAAAACTGGCAACACCTTAAACGATATGGTGAGGATACACTAGATGCCATGCTATGCAAGGGCTCCTACAATTCATCAGACCCCAATTGGAAGGGGTGGTTGGTTTGGCTTCAGACACTAATGGGCGTCAGTCCAGATTCCTGGGTAACACCAACGGGTTTAAGATCAATAGACCAGACCAACGATATGTACAATCTGAACACTCAGGCTGGTAACAGTGTGCAAGGTTGGAAAAATATGCCTTGATTAGCTAAAGACCTCAACAGTGTCTCAGGTGAAAAAACACTTGTCCCTTCTATCATATGGCCTGGATCTCAGGGATGTCTTGTTAGGTCCCCAGAACCCACAACAAGAGCGCTTCTTATATGCCATATACAATGAACTATGGAAAGTTTCTCAACAGGAAGCTGCTTAAAGGCTACGCGGGATTTATAGGATTAATTTAAAAAGGCTTTGGCAGTGGTTAACAATGGCATGACCACGTTATCCTCTAGAATATAGTCACTGGGCAACATAGTATCATCTGCAATTGACATAGTGCAGCAAGACGTGTCTATTTTACAACATGGACAGTCACCAATTCAGTCCATTGTATTACTAAGCTGGCCACTTCAAACCTTACGTTCTGGTCACGTGCTGTGGCATTATATTAACACTTCCAATTCGTTTTTTTCATACAATCTAAATGAACGACAGATATTGATGGCACGGAGAGATGCGAAGTATATCATGTTGCACATTGAAAGACTCGACCAATTACCTTTCACGGTTGTCAAAACGCCATCCATTGATTGGATAATCCATGGACAAATTACTCTACCGGTCATGACATTCCAATTCCATTATTGTCTGCAACATCACCAGGTAGGCAGATATGAAGCGTTAGGAGAAGGATTTGCGAATGAATACCGGGAATTACCTTTTAAGGTTTTGATGCAGAAATGGGGACACAGAGGTTTTTCTCAGCATTTCCGACTGTGAGAATGCTTTAAATGGGTCTTTGGTGTGCAATGCCATTTAGCTTCATGGGGCTTGTAATGCATTGGTTGCAAACTTGTCCTTTGATCTGAAGTGTTCTCCGGCTGCCGTGATTCGTCCGGTTTTCAGGCTACTCTCTAATGGGAGTTATTTGATGCTGAACGATCAAGGCTGCTGTGGAATGGAACTAGGCATCACTTAATTGGTGATGGTTAATTCCATAGCTACTTGTTGCACACAAGTACTGTTTCCACCTGCCCACACAGTTAGGGAGGCAACGCTGTGGCCTTCAATAAATGTTTCGAACATATGCTTTGATTCTCTGAGCAAACTGAAAGCTATGCTTTTTCAAAAGGATGTGGCCTTAACATCAGCCAAAGAGATGTTTGATTTCCAGGTTTCGAGGTCCTCGTCCGAAATACAAACACTACTACATACTAACTTCCTACTTCATTTTGGGGAGCTGGTCCACCGTATCGTTAATATGCCTGATACAAAGGGAGTAGCACACTTTTTTTTATATATATTGGCTCTGGATTGGTTTATACCTTTCAGACAGTTTTCGGAGTAATTCCATCATTTATTCACTCTGTACTTGGAAGCACTTTTGGGTGTCTTTCGCTTGTCCTGCTACTTGTGGCTGAGATTCTTATTTAAATATTTCTGCTCCGCAATGTATGTCCCAGTTCAAAACAGAATGGAGACAGTGCTGCCTGTGCTGCAATGCCGTGAGCACATGATACACTGCTTTGGCACACCTTGGCTTCAAGAACTGAATGAGCATTGGTTCTTATCATTCAGGCCTGTATCGCCTCACTGCGTACAACCTGTATTCTGCTGTCTGCTGTGCACTTATGAATGTGTACTGGATTTCTGCTTCGGATCGCACTTGGTTACTCCATTGGACATTGAGGTACTGATGGACCCTTTAAAAGCCTATGGGTATCTTTGTCCCCAGCGTATTCCATTGCTGCTGAACGCATTCTTCGAGCCACCCTGGGAAGCTTTGGCTCCTAGTGAACTGGATATCAGCTCTGCGGAACTCTTACAGGATGTAGTCCCTCCCTCGGCGGTTACTGTGTGGACTGGATGGGATCACCTTTGCTCTATAAACCTGCTTCTAGGTGCGCCTCTGGGAACATCGACTGCGGTTGCGGGCAACAGCAATGTTGCGACTACCACTCGGAACACATAAACAATTGGCAATTCCGTTTGGTGGGAACTGTTTATTTGGCCTGTTTTCAAAACAAAACAAAACAAATGGATTAAAGAAAATAATGTTTTTTGTCTCTCTCACTTCTTTTGCCTCTAGGCACCTTGTTTTCTGTGCGCTTGGTCTTTTAAACTTCATGATGTCCTTTTTTAAGAGTTATTTTTTAGAGAGATTACTTATAGGCGATTTTAGAGTGGTTTTAGATTTTATAGGTTTCGTAATGTTATATAGCCTGCTCTTTTTAGATAGCTTTTAGGTCGACCCTTAGTAGGAGGGGTGGGTGTTATGTGCCTGAGTTAGGCCCATGTAGCAACACTGCACATTTTCTTACATTGCTCTCTTTCTGCACAATAACATTTTACACTAACCTTTTGCACATATTTGCGTGCGTGACAATGTTGGATTAGTTTCTCTGAAACTGCTTTGCTTACACATTTCGCTTCACGCAACATTATCATGATGACCCCAACACCGAGTACAAGGCCTTGCACTCTGCACAATGTTGTTCTATCTTCATACACGTGGCGAAAGGGCTATCTGCAAACCCATAACAATGCTATTTTGTATATATATCGCACTGATTTTTTTATCATAAATAAATAAGCCTTTCCGGGGTTAGACAAAGGAAACACTTCTGCTGACATTGAGAGGTCCCTGCATAATGAGGCTTCACCAAGCAGCTGCCTAACACCTCCTTGAGGGGTGTCCAGTTCATGACCAAGACGGGGTCATACATTCTGTCCTGCCAGGTAATGGGGTTGGATCATCCCGTGGGGGGATTCTTGGCTATACACACGCACATACGCCCTAGACCCTCGTAGGATAGGTATTACATAACAGGAGTACACCTAATTTCTATATTGTTTTACATGTCTGGATATATACACAGTTCTTAGCACCATGGTGGAACTATACCTGCTATTTACTATTTTGGTCCTTGTAATCACTTTCAAATACTTCAGTCTATTAATTATCGCAGCACATGTACTCTATACAAGAATGACGTTGGTTCAATAAATTTATTGAAGAATGTCCCATTGTGTATTCTTTGTATATTTCTCTGAGGTCAAGAGTGCACCAGTGACTGAGTGAAAGGGTCCTATATCTGTTACCATGATCCTGAGGGGTCAGGGTGGTCATGCTCAGGATTGTCAGAAACCATTCGTTCCCCGTTCAGGTTAGGGAGCCTTATGGTGGCACTGTGACCTAGCCGGCTCTAGGCCAAAATATACTATGGGGTGCATGGAATCAATCTAAGCACCACACCCAAAGTTTATGTTGTCCACAAAGGCACAGGTCCTATGGATATGGATTCAGGAAAAACCCAGTAGGTTCCCAGGTTCAGTCTGTAGAGCAGAGCATTTACAGAGCAAAGCCATGGTATTTTCCTTGTATACTGCAGAACCAGCAAATCTTTTAAGCCCATCCGATAAGATTCCAAAGCTGGTGTGGTTCAAAGTCGATACCAAAAAACAAGGATTCTACACTCAATCTTTTGTGCAATTTTCTTTTGGGCCAAGTCTAGGTGAATATGAGTCAGTGGAGTACTTACTGGAAGGCTTAATAAAGACCTTAAAAACCTATGCTCCACTATAGGAAGGTTCTGGATTTGTATGCAGCCCCAAAGCTCTGCACCATACAAAACTGACCATAAAGCTTTAACATTATACATTTCTAGTGCTGGAGACACCCTTCTAGATATGGTTTTTCTGTTTGCTGTGTGATGAATCAGAGACAACTGCGCTTTTTCCACTTGCATTGACCAGCTTAAGTTATTCATAAATGTTATGCCTGAATAGGCAAACTTTGTCACTACATCTAGTAAAGTGTCACTGACCAGCATCCTCCTCCTACAATGCGTTGCCTTCTGGGTAGAAAAAAATCATACATTTTGTCTGGGAACTATTAAGTTGCAGACCCCGCTTTGCACAAAACAATTGGGAGGAGTTTAGGAGCAATTGTAAACACTGTGGTGACTTAGAAATTAACAAGGTATCATAAGCAAAAAGGAGGGCAGGAACCCTTCACTCTCCAATTTTGGGTGCATCACAACCATCCATAGCCAAGAAATCAATTACACCATTGTTATATAGGGTAAACAGGGTAGGTGCCAAAATGCACCCCTGCCTAACCCCCTGATCAATATGAATAGGATCAGTCAAGGCTCCATCCTCCCCCCAGCTCACCTGAGCAAGAGTGTTGGCATGCAGTCTGACTAAAATATCTAAAAGAGGGCAGGTACACCCATTTCTTCAAGCACCCACCATAGCTTGTCACAGGGAACCAGATTGAATGCTGAGCAAAGGTCGACAAAGGCAACATAGAGTTTACCTCTGCCGATGATCACCTCCTTCAAATAAATACATATAAAACTGAAAAACTGATCTATAGTACTCACACTTGATCTGGAACCCGCCTCCAATCTGACAATACACCTTCCTCCCTAATCCAATCTTGAAGATCGGCCAGGACCTGTTTGTAAAAAAACCTTTGAAGCAAATCAATCAGGCTGATGGGCCTATAATTTGCCGGATTTGCCAGATCTCCCTTCTTGAATATGGTAACAATACTTTGCAGGAAGGGGGAATATCCATCCCAGCTAGAATGGTATTAGAAATCAAATTGATATATGGCCCCAAGACCGCTGGATTTTCCCAATACAGATCATTAGGCAATCTATCCGGACCTGTGGCTCAACCATGGATACAAGAGTTAATGGCTTTAAGTGTGTCATTTAGCGAAAAGATCAAGCTACTAGTAGTAGGTAGAGCAATATTCCCTGAGGTCATATCCTCTCCCTGGGCAGTGTCACTCTTGTTTGATTAAAGCTCTCTAAAAGGCGCTACCCACTCATTGGGTTGGATACACATTGTAGCACACTTACACTTGCCCGCTAATGGTACCCCATAATCACTCCACCACTTGGGTTTCACATAGCATCTTCCAGTGTGTCTACGTGTCACATCTGCAGCCTTCCTGTCATTATGACCGCCCTGCCCAGTGAAACTCTCATTGGTTTTTTACTCTTCCACTGACACAGAAGTATGAGATCTCACCAATTGAAATACACTCCACACATCCCCATTGACCAGCTTAACAACATTTTCCATTACTTTCTCAATTAAGAAAGGACCCATGTAGCTTGATTCACCTTTTCTCACAAATCCTGGGTTTTTAACCAGAAACTTTTTGTGAGAAGTTGGCCTGGCATATGCTGTCCACTAATTATAGTGGGCACCTTGCACCAGTCCAAACAACCCCTTATTGGAGATAGGTTAAAGACAACCTTATTGAAAGCTATCCTAGTGGTAGCTATGGAGAGCAGCCTTCAGGCTAAGTCTTGAAGGATTGTAAAGCAGCTTGTTTTACCAGTCTATAATCTCTTGAGTGATCAAATGAAAGAGCACCACACAGGTATATATTCAAAATATATGTATTTATTGCTAAACACACCCCTCTAGTCTCTTTATGAGGCTAGAGTTCGAAGTTCATAAGTTAGAAGTTATTTAAACACAGTAATAGCACAAATACACGTTTGGGCCCTAGGGGCGTACCAAACCATATACCAATAAAGTGGTATAAGAACCACAACTGAACTAGACACTAGGCCTAGAGCCTCTAGAAGTGCTTGGACCACAAGGAACCACCCAAGGTAGTGACACAGGGGACCCACGGGGGACGCGTGCAGTGTAAATACACAACCGCGATACGCCGTTGACTTCTATGGAGAAAGTCGCGATCAGGAAATTAGAGAAAAGGGACACTTAAAGGAGGACTTGGAGCAAACCCTTTGAGAACTAGTACTTTGAAGAGTCTCTACCCACGGGAGCACCGGAGTACTCGTGTTACCTCACCCAGAGAAGCCGGGTGCATAGGTGCCTTTCGGGGTCGGGTTTCGTCGTCGATTTGAATGGCGATCTGCTGCAAAGTGCTGCTGGCGACCAAGTGGAAAGTGTCCGGGTGGATCCAAGAGTGGATCGGAGATCTGAAGAACCTGAAAGCAGAGGGGACAGAGTCTGGGTCACTAGCCAGTGACCAGGAGGGCGATGGACAGATGCCCACCAATGTCGAGTGCTTCAGGAGCATTGACGGTCATCTTGACTCTTCAGCCACGAGGTCCAGGAGGCGTTGTCGGCGACCAGAAGCAGGATTCGGGCTGGTACACAATGTCTGTCGAGTGCTGAGGTGTCGGCGACCGGATTGGACCCAACAAGCCTTGGCAACAGCAAGTCTCGATGCAGAGGAAGATCGTTGATGGTGCAGACCAGCAAGGTCTGGGGAACTCACCCAGCAAGGGTAAGTGAGGGCAGGCCTGGAGCAACCAGGATGCCAAGTAAGAAAAAGATTGGCCTTCGTTAAGGGCTACTAGCCAATGGGCTAGCGACCGCGAAGGAGCCTCAAGACGTCGCACGTGGATCTGGCTCACAGGACACTCGTAGAGTGGAGGCCAATGATCTTCGGTGCAGTTGGTGCTGGAGGCTAGGACTACTCGGAGCCCAAAGCACGACTTCGTGGGAGACCCAGAAGAGGATGCACTTGCAAATGTGCTTGGTGTCCAGGGGTCACAGTCTCACGTCACCCACAATAGCTACGGGCCTCAGCTTTGCTGGGGACTCAGGGTAGCCTCGGGGAAGTCTAAGAATCTACCTCTGGTGATGCGATAACTTCGGCGTCCGACGGGAGCTTCAGAAATGCGAACTGGACAGATGCTTCTTTGGTGCCTGCCAAGCAGGGGAGTCACTCCTTGACCCCAAGGGAGATTCTTCTGTCCTCTAATCGTGAGTAGAGCATCGAAGGTCCAGGATTCTGTTTCAGAGTTTCATCCAGGGATAATCTAAAGTCCTAAGGACTGGGTTCCTATACTTATACCAAGTTTAGGGGTTGGACTACTCTGTGGCCCCACCTATGGGTGGGTCAGGGCAGAGGGGTGGCTACACCTCTTTCCCTTTGTCCAGTTCGCGCCAAAGCAGGGGCTGCAAGCCCCTGATCCGGTTTGAACTGGGGTATGCACAGGGACACCAAGTGTGCCCCCAGTGCAGGACTTCAAAGCACCCAAAAGTGCTCCCGCCCAGCCCCAATACACATTATCCTGTCTGGGGAGGTGGTCACACCTCCCTGGGACAGGAAACCTATTGTCTAGGCCTCCCCTGCCGGAGTTTCGTCCAGCAGCAGGAGGCCAGACTTGTGTCTGTGGCAGTAGCATCCATTTTGTGATGCCAGGCTTTAGAAAGAAGTTACCGGCCAGGCCAGGGTTAACATGTCTCTCCCTCTGGAAGGGTGGAATGCTACCCCCGCCGCCAGAATTGGTGGGGGGGTAGTATTCCAAGATGTTTGACACCAAACACGACATGTTTAGGTGCAGCCATTCCAAAGTTAGCATTTAACGCAAGGTTATAATGCGCTTAAGAGTATATGGTCAGGCTGCACTACAAACAGCATCAGAGAAGGGTCTCCGAACGCTGCAGAAGGGCCCTGCTCATGCAGGGGCATCCTCTCACTTAGGAACCACGCACTCTGCCTTCAGGATTGATGAGGCCTGCCTTAGGAGTGACTTATAGGTTTATATGTGTGTATGTTTTTAGTGATATAGGTAACCTATATCACAGTAAGGGGTGCATGCACCACCTTACCCAGGCTGCAGTAGCAGACCTGTGGTTCCAGTTTGGATGGACTTCCAGGGGTGGCATAATACATGCTGCAGCCCCTGGTAGGCCTCTGAGGTACCTATGCCCTTGGTACATAGTATACCATATACTAGGGACTTATAAGGGCACTCCAGATTCCAATCAGAGATGTGCCTAGGGCACATGGAAACCTTTCTACAGAGAAAGCAGATAGACTGGGGCCCTGAATAGCAGGATCCCAGTCCAACTAAGTCATAAACCAGCAAAACACCATAAAAAAAGTGGGGGCAACCATATAGTCAGATTCCACCTTCCTACATAACCTCCCCCCAAACAAAAGGAGATAAGGCTAACCTTGACCAGTTGAGCCTTCATTGACTAAGTGGTCATATAAGGAAGCACCTGCACTAGCATGGTTGCCCCCTGTCTTATGGTCCACTAAGCAATCCCTCACCCTAAGGGTATGAGAGGGTCTCCACCATGGGGAATCACTACCTGTGGTGTGCTTAGGTAAAGTACAAGGCTGGTGAGGTGTCTGAGTAGGGAAGTGAGGCCCTAGGAATGTTGGCCTCAGCTTCCTCAGATCACTGGTCACCATGCATGCCTGTCTTTCCATGACTGAGTTGCACTTTGCTCTAAGGGTCAACCTTTGGCTGCCTACAGCTGGGGGTTGGGTTTCTTTGGATGGATTACTGGAGGGACATGGCAGGTTTGGAACCTTCAGGTCCCAGGTTTGCCCTTGCCTACCAGAGTCCTTCTGGGGGAGGTCCCTACATAAAGGCATGGGGGATCCCTCAGTGTGTAGAGGAGTTTTCACCTGGCTAGGGCTACTAGACTGGGTGCCCCTAATCTGCTGATGGGGTGTTCCTCTGGACAGGGGGCCCTGGGGGTCCACTGACCTCCCTGACCTCTGCAGCCCTGGGCTGACTGAGGCAGGGTAGAGAGGGGCAGGTTACCTGCTCCAGACTGGGTACCACCTTGGAAGGGTCCTCTGCCCTCAGGGGTGTGGCCAGGCCAGGCCTGACTACCTCTGGGGCAGTTCCTTCACTAGGGGTAGGGTCAGTTCCCTGAGGAGGCTGACCCTTACCTACTGTCTGGAGGGAAGAAGACTTTTCTTCAACCCTTGTGCTCTCTTTTGGGGGAGAGTGGGCCATTCTTTCAGGCTCCATCTCTCCAAATTCTTGGGCTGGGGCTGTGGCCATCACAGCCCCACTAACCTTTACAGGGACGCCCAACATCCTAAGGTGGGTTTGGTGTTCAACTTCAGCCCAGGCTGAAATCTCCAGATCATTGCCCATCAGGCAATCTACAGGTAAGGTGGGGGACACTGCCACTCTCTTTGGGCCTGTGAGCCCCTCCCAGCTGAGAATGACTATGGCCATGGGGTGATCTGTTCTGACACCATCAATGTTGGTCACCTGGTATTTAAACTCAGGTAAAAGCTGGTGAGGGGGACTAGTTTCCCTGCCACCATGGTGACACTAGCCCCTGTGTCCCTAAATGCCACAGCTTTCTGACCATTAATCATTGGCTCCAGTCTGTACCTGCCCATTGCTGTGGGACCCATGGTAAAGGTGGCAAATCCTACACCACCATCAGAGTCAGAGGAGTCTGTTGAGGGGTCCCTGTCTGAACCAGGGCCCACCTCTGTTCCTGTTGCAAAAGCACCTAACTTTTTGGGTGCACTACTCCCAACTGGAGGATTACTACTGGTAGTATCAGGAGGGGGTAGTAGTTGCTGGGGGAACATTTTCTTTATTGCCAATCCTGGGGCAACTGGGATCAGATTTCCAGTGCCCAGGCTTTTACAGACATGGCAATATGGTTTCTTTTCAGGAGAGGAAGGAGTTTGGGACCCACCCCCAGAAGAGGAATTTTGGGGCCCTGTAGGGGACTTATCCTTAGATTTATCCCCACCTTTCTCTTGGGACTTAGTAGAATCTTTCTTCTGGTCACCACCCTGATTTCTAGTTTTTACTCTGGTTCTGACCCATTTGTCTGCCTTCTTTCCCAATTCTTGGGGAGAGGTCAGATCAGAGTCCACCAGATACTGGTGCAAAAGCTGGTTTTGGCAATTATTAAGGATCTGCTCCCTCATAATCAAATTGTACAATCCTAAAAAGTCATGCACTTTGTTGCCATGTATCCAACCTTCCAGAGCCTTTGTAGCACAATCTACAAAATCAACCCAGTCTTGAGTCTGAGCTTTTGGGTGTCTCTGAACTTCAACCTATACTGTTCAGTGGTTAGGCCAAACCCATCTATCAGAGCACTCTTCAAGACTGTGTAATTGTCAGCATCCTCTTCTCTTACAGTGACGAGCTTGTCTCTACCTTTGTCTGCAAAGGAGAGCCACAAGATTGCTGCCCACTGCCTCTGGGGGACCTTCTGAACCTTACAGGCCCTCTCCAGTGCAGTTATCCATTTGTGGATGTCATCCCCACTCTGGTAGGGAGGGACAATCTTGTTTAGGTTTCTATGGTCATAAGACCTTTCCCTATCTCTAGGGATATTGCTGCCACCATGGGACTCTAGTCCCAACTTTCTTTTCTCTTTAAAGAGATCTAGGGACTCCCTGTCTAAGGCTACTTGCTTCCTTCTGAGTTCAAGCTGAGCTTCCTCATATTGAATCAGCCTCTTTCTTCTCTCATGAGAGGATTCCCTCCTATGAGATGAGACAGAGCTCCCTATTGAGGTGCCAGAGTGGTTAGACTCCTGAGAAGGAGATCTAGACTTCCTGGGCACACTCATAATCCTTCCTGGGGGGACAAAGAGGGCATCATCCTGATCATCCTCTTCATCTTCCACAGGAGGGATTGGGTTATCCAGGTCAGGGTCATTGTCACCCTCCTGGCCAGTTTCAGAGGGGGCTGGGGGTATTTCTACCCCTGGTCCCATCCTCATCTTCTGCCCCACCCTCAGCTCCTACCCCTTCAGTCCCCAAGGGCTTACTAAGGTCATAAGCCACCAACAACTCTTTAAGGTGTTGGGTGGTGGGACTTTGGCCTGTCCTTATTTTTCTCAAGTTGCATAAAGCTCTCAATTCCAAGAATGGGAGTGTATCATACTTGGAGGGTGGAAGCTCAGTGGCTTCCTGCAAGGATTCTTTAGATCCTACCCTTAAAGACATTACTAGTGTGGTGTGGTGTATGCACTACCTACTCTAGTGTGGCCTACTAAACTCTCTTGAGTTGTAGAAAGGGTGTGCTATCCCTTAACACACAACTCTAAGTTCAGTAGAACATACTGTATTCTAAGCTTAAATTATATGTACCTTAGGTACCTTTAGTGGTTTTCAGTTGATCAATTCAATTGAGATTATCTGGTAAAACAATAGCAAGCTGGAATCCCACACGCTGCACACCAATGTGAGAAGTTGGCCTGGTATATGCTGTCCACTAATTATAGTGGGCACCTTGCACCAGTCCAAACAACCCCTTATTGGAGATAGGTTAAAGACAACCTTATTGAAAGCTATCCTAGTGGTAGCTATGGAGAGCAGCCTTCAGGCTAAGTCTTGAAGGAATGTAAAGCAGCTTGTTTTACCAGTCTATAATCTCTTGAGTGATCAAATGAAAGAGCACCACACCAGGTATATATTCAAAATATACGTATTTATTGCTAAACACACCCCTCTAGTCTCTTTATGAGGCTAGAGTTCGAAGTTCATAAGTTAGAAGTTATTTAAACACAGTAATAGCACAAATACACGTTTGGGCCCTAGGGGCGTACCAAACCATATACCAATAAAGTGGTATAAGAACCACGACTGAACTAGACACTAGGCCTAGAGCCTCTAGAAGTGCTTGGACCACAAGGAACCACCCAAGGTAGTGACACAGGGGACCCACGGGGACGCGTGCAGTGTAAATACACAACCGCGAAACGCCGTTGACTTCTATGGAGAAAGTCGCGATCAGGAAATTAGAGAAAAGGGACACTTAAAGGAGGACTTGGAGCAAACCCTTTGAGAACTAGTACTTTGAAGAGTCTCTACCCACGGGAGCACCAGAGTACTCGTGTTACCTCACCCAGGGAAGCCGGGTGCATAGGTGTCTTTCGGGGTCGGGTTTTGTCGTCGATTTGAATGGCGATCTGCTGCAAAGTGCTGCTGGCGACCAAGTGGAAAGTGTCCGGGTGGATCCAAGAGTGGATCGGAGATCTGAAGAACCTGAAAGCAGAGGGGACAGAGTCTGGGTCACTAGCCAGTGACCAGGAGGGCGATGGACAGATGCCCACCGATGTCGAGTGCTTCGGGTTTTGACGGTCATCTTGACTCTTCAGCCACGAGGTCCAGGAGGCGTTGTCGGCGACCAGGAGCAGGATTCGGGCTGGTACATGATGTCTGTCGAGTGCTGAGGTGTCGGCGACCGGATTGGACCCAACAAGCCTTGGCAACGGCAAGTCTCGATGCAGAGGAAGATTGTCGATGGTGCAGACCAGCAAGATCTGGGGAACTCACCCAGCAAGGGTAGGTGAGGGCAGGCCTGGAGCAACCAGGATGCCAAATAAGAAAAAGATTGGCCTTCGTTAAGGGCTACTAGCCAACAGGCTAGCGACCGCGAAGGAGCCTCGAGACGCCGCACGTGGATCTGGCTCACAGGACACTCGTGGATTGGAGGCCAGTGATCTTCGGTGCAGTTGGTGCTAGAGGCTAGGGCTACTCGGAGCCCAAAGCACGACTTCGTGAGAGACCCAGAAGAGGATGCACTTGCAAATGTGCTCGGTGTCCAGGGGTCACGGTCTCACGTCACCCACATTAGCTACGGGCTTCAGCTTTGCTGGGGACTCAGGGTAGCCTCGGGGAAGTCTGAAAATCCACCTCTGGTGATGCGATGACTTCGGCGTCCGATGGGAGCTTCAGAAATGCGAACCGTACAGATGCTTCTTTGGTGCCTGCCAAGCAGGGGAGTCACTCCTTGACCCCAAGGGAGATTCTTCTTTCCTCTAATCGTGAGTAGAGCGTCGAAGGTCCAGGATTCTGTTTCAGAGTTTCGTCCAGGGATAATCTAAAGTCCTAAGGACTGGGTTCCTATACTTATACCAAGTTTAGGGGTTGGACTACTCTGTGGCCCCACCTATGGGTGGGTCAGGGCAGAGGGGTGGCTACACCCCTTTCCCTTTGTCCAGTTCGCGACAAAGCAGGGGCTGCAAGCCCCTGATCTGGTTTGAACTGGGGTATGCACAGGGACACCAAGTGTGCCCCCAGTGCAGGACTTCAAAGCACCCAAAAGTGCTCCCGCCCAGCCCCAATACACATTATCCTGTCTGGGGAGGTGGTCACACCTCCCTGGGACAGGAAACCTATTGTCTAGGCCTCCCCTGTTGGAGTTTCGTCCAGCAGCAGGAGGCCAGACTTGTGTCTGTGGCAGTAGCATCCATTTTGTGATGCCAGGCTTTAGAAAGAAGTTACAGGCCAGGGTTAACATGTCTCTCCCTCTAGAAGGGTGGAATGCTACCCCCGCCGCCAGAATTGGCGGGGGGGGTAGTATTCCAAGATGTTTGACACCAAACACGACATGTTTAGGTGCAGCCATTCCAAAGTTAGCATTTAACACGAGGTTATAATGCGCTTAAGAGTATATGGTCAGGCTGCACTGCAAACAGCATCAGAGAAGGGTCTCCGAACGCTGCAGAGGGGCCCTGCTCATGCAGGGGCACCCTCTCACATAGGAACCACGCACTCTGCCTTCAGGATTGATAAGGCCTGCCTTAGGAGTGACTTATAGGTTTATATGTGTGTATGTTTTTAGTGATATAGGTAACCTATATCATAGTAAGGGGTGCATGCACCACCTTACCCAGGCTGCAGTAGCAGACCTGTGGTGCCAGTTTGGATGGCCTTCCAGGGGTGGCATAATACATGCTGCAGTCCCTGGTAGGCCTCTGAGGTACCTATGCCCTTGGTACATAGTATACCATATACTAGGGACTTATAAGGGCACTCCAGATTCCAATCAGAGATGTGCCTAGGGCACATGGAAACCTTTTTACAGAGAAAGCAGATAGACTGGGGCCCTGAATAGCAGGATCCCAGTCCAACTAAGTCATAAACCAGCAAAACACCATAAAAAAAGTGGGGGCAACCATATAGTCAGATTCCACCTTCCTACACTTTTCCCCCACATTCCCCCATTTATCCTTGGTGCAATTTTTCAGTTCATAAAAACGCATGTCATTTTCCTGATATTGTCTCCTGAGCCACCTTCCTTCTCTTTTGAGTTCTCTCATCTCGCTCATCTCTTCTACGCTCCTTTCCACACAACAATTGCCAGGATAAACTTAGTGTTGCCAACCTGTCCTCTCATTCAGAAGAAAGGTGACTTCAATGCTATCAAACTAGGTGCATTCCAATGGGCCCACCATACCTCATTCAAAATTTCTGACAAAGGTCTTCTTGGCACAACTGCTCTCTGTACACACAATTTGACCACTCTAATATTTCGCTCGATGAGACCAGTGGCCTGTTGAGAATACAGGACAGTCTTAATATGTGAAATGGACAAATCCCCACAACATTTCTGCATTTCATGGGAAGTTAACTGGACACCATTATCAGTTATAATTTCCTGAGGAACTACTTCACGAACATTTCCTCTTTCAAAAAGTTGATCACAACCTTGGTGTCAATTGAACTTACACGCCTTGTCACCACCCATTTAGACATATAATTACCCTAAGAATCACCTAATGTTCATTATGGGGTAAAAGATTACACTGACCAGCAAAATTTTGTCCCAATTTCTTTCACGCTTCAGTGGGAATCTCAACCGGAGACAACAGAGCATTCGAGATAGTTTTGCTCTTGTCACTCTTTGTACACGAATCACAATCCTTGACAACACTTTCTACTTGACCGTCCAATCTAAGCCACCAGTACCACTTCCTCACCCTAGACTTGGTACAATTTCTCCTCAAATGACCCTCATGTGCTCTTATTGCCTTGGGCACAATTATTCTGGTACCCCTGTACAAATCACCCCCACTCCAACTGAGTTCATGCTTCACATTCCAAAACTTTTCATTCCTTCAGAGATCGTTTTTAATAATCTGGCTAACCCTTGACAACGAGAGCCTTGAGCTCTTTCGCCTCTTCATCTGCCTCTCTTGCAGATTTCCACTAACTCTCCTGCAAAGCACTCTCACTAATCCAACTGATGAAATTAGTTCGATCAGCCTCTGTTGCAATCAACTTACTCCCTAATTTCCTACCTACTGGAAGACGGGACAAAATATCTGCAATCACATTTTTTGAACCAACAAAGTACTCTCCTTGGAGATAAAAATTGCTCAATCCCTCTATCCACCTTTTGATACGAGGAGTACGTTTGTTGTCTTTTCTGGTAGAAAACACATGGACCATCGCTTTGTGATCAGACCAAACAACAAATGGTATCCTCCACAGATAAAACTTAAAATGCCTGATTGCCCATGCAAATGCCAGAGCCTCCCTTTCTATCATAAGTATCTCTCTTCTCCACCCATCAGTGCAAGTAACTCAAATGCCACTACCCTCTTTTCACCACCTTCTCTCTGTGAAAGTACCACTCCCAATCCTTTGAGGCTAGCATTAGTGGTCAATACAGTTTCCCTCGATACATCAAAATGTCCCAATGTTGGTAGCACACCAATGTGTTCTTTTTTCAACAATCTTTATTGGGTTTTTAAACAACACATAAAGAAAAGGTGTACAATGGGAGCTTAGTATATATGCAAATAGGAGCAAAGCATGTTGGTCCAGCAGGTAAGTGCAGCGAGAGTCAAACAGTTTACAACGTGCATTTGTGTATATGTCAGAGAGATTGTTGAGTATACACAACGGAAGGGAAAGTACATAACCTCGAATAGTGGGGGGAAGGGAGGGGGAAGTAGGGCTGTGGCAGAACCTATCGGTAGAGCAACCTGAGACATAGATAAATTGGCCATGTGGGCAGGGGCTGACAGTGTTGATGGAGTAGTGTAGGGCGTTATGGATGTATGAAGATGAGGGGGGCACAGCAGGTAGTGTCTGGTATTGTTGAAGCGCAGTAGCCGCTACGGAGGGAGATCCTTGTTTCTAGTGTGAAGCAAAAACTCTGAAAGAAGGATGACCCATTGAGAGGAGATGGGTTGCTTGTGGAGACCTCAGACCTCCTCATAGAGGAGGGCGTCTTCATCCGCGGTGCCCCATTTATGGACCACGCCGTACCAGCCAGCCCGAGCAGGGGTCGCCGCGGATCGTCAGTGCAAGGTTAGGATACATTTGGCAAGGAGGAGCAACAGGGAGGTGAAGTGAGTGCGCACTTTGTGCGATTTATGCCGCCTGAAAATGCCAAGCGAACACGCCTCCCATGTGTGGATGTCAGTGGGCTCCATGACCTGGTGTAGTGTGTTGTGTACTCTTTCCCAGTAGTGGTGTAAAGCTGGGCAGGACCATATCATGTGTTGTAGGTCTGCGCCTGGGACCCGACAGTACGGGCAGTGTGCATCTGCTTGTGGAAAGAAGCAATTAATTTGAGCTGGGGTGAAGTAGGCGCAATGCAGCATGAAGAGTTGTATGTTTTTGAAGCGCAAGTTACCGGATACTTTTTGCAGAAATGCTAGGGCAGTCTCTCACTCTTTATCGTGCAGTGCTCTCCCAAACTCCTCTTCCCGTTTGTGCCGTACGGTGTTTAGGGGAAGCACCTTCAGCTTGCGAACGGCTTTATACAACCAAGTGATAAGGAGATGCCCAGGGCAGGATATGTTGTCGGTTCTGATTACGTAGCATTCCTTAGGGTTCGGCATGTGTGAGTGAGATGCCAATGGAGAAGGAATTGCCCTGGGGGTAGATAATAGTCTGCTACTAGCTGGTCAAATGCAAGGAGCTGACCGTTGAGAAAAAGGTCCCCCCTTGTGAGGACTGAATGTTCCATCCAGGGGGCTAAGTCGCGTCGTGTGAAGGTCTCAGGAAATTTAGGAAGTCTGACAAGGAGCAATGCAGGAGCATATACTGGGGTTGTCTGGGGTATGTAATGTATTCTGGCCATGCAAGCTCAAGCCACTACCATCTGTAGGGGAAGTGAGGGGGGGCATTGTTTTTGGAAGAAGGAGGCGGTGTATCGCCGGAAAGGGCAAGACACGTCTTCACCACAGGTCTCTCCAACGTATCTCCCGCCTTTCCAGTGCGTTAGCCATTATAGCTGTGCTGCCAGAAAATACACTTTGAATGATGGGGTGCCCAACCCTCCCCAGTCTATCAGGACCTGTAGTTTGCTAAGTGCTCCTCGGCACTACTCCGCTACTCCCAACAATGAGTTGAGCTCTCTGAAGAAGGATCGAGGTGGAATTACGAGGAGATTAGTGAAGTGGTAAAGCAGGCGAGGCAGGATGATAATTTTTGCTAGCGTTATCTTACCTATTGGGGCCAGAGGCAAAGATTGCACTAAAGTGGTACTTACATGGCTAGAAGCTGAACGTATCTTTTTAATGTGTGAACTGTTCTTATTGAAAATTGAATTTGAAATCTTCTGTCCTTTTTAAAAATTACTCGCTTTGTTGCTTTTTAAAATCGCTCGTACTCAGCCTCAGTGAACTTGCACCTCACTGGGCTGGTAACGGGGATGGACGGCGTGGCGCTATCACTTCCGCCTGTCCATTAGGACATTTGCCTGGCCCGGAAGTACACAGGGCGCCTTCCCGCCCGAGATGCTTACCCGGGGGGTATAAGCACGGCCGCACAGCGGCCGCGCAGCGGACGTGCCAAAGGCAAGCCCGTCTGCGCCCGTCCGCGCCAGGCCCGTGCCTAGGGCCGGGGATGCTGCCGGTTTTAAGCCCCATCCTGCCTCTATACTCACCTATACTGGGGAACAATTGCGAGCCTTCAACATAAATGGTAGGTGCGACGTAAAAACGGGCACTAATATCGATCCATGTATGACTCGTTTTAAATGTAATGCCTGTGGGTTCTCCTACCATTTATCTGATCTACCCCACTCATCTCTTAGTCAGAAGCATTTATCCGCTGGAAAGAATGGGACAAAGTCTGTGTTAGACTGTCTTATCAATGCTCGGTCGTTGTGCAAACACGCGTCTGAGTTCGCTCTGCTCATTGAAACACATGGTGTTGATGTGGCCTTTATTACAGAAACCTGGGGAGATAGCTCTGCAGATCCTGACTTGGCAATGGGGACTCCCTCAGGGTACACACTATTTTGGCAAGACCGAGCAGGCAAAAGAGGAGGAGGACTGGCCGTCCTGTTTCCAAATACATGGAAAGGGGTTTTCACCTCTCAGTACAATGGACCCACCTTGGAATCCTTACTTTTTAAATTAATGATAGGCAACCATTACACCTTCAATGGCTTGTTATGCTACCGACCCCCAGGCCCCCGGGCTAACTTTCTGATGGACATTGGCAATTCCCTGGATGTTATATCCCAGTCACCGGATTTCACACTCCTGGGCGACTTCAACGTTCACCTGGAGGATCCACTGGATAGCGATGCTGTACATTTTATCGATATTGCAAACAGCATGGGCCTCACTCAGCAGGTGACCGGTAGTACACATTTGGGGGGTCATTTACTGGATGGAGTATTTACCAGCAATGACCATCTACAATGCCTTCCAACACTGCCAATTATATGGTCGGACCATAAAGCTATTATGTTTTCGTTTCCGGTACAAAACCCCCAGACAAAGAAATCGACAAACAGGCAGCGGAAAGTGATCCGGCCCTGGAATAAGCTGGCAGTGGGCATGTTTGAATCTGCATTAGCCCAAAACCCTCCACCACCCTTA
The DNA here is from genome assembly GCA_963921515.1 of Calotriton arnoldi. Classification (NCBI taxonomy): domain Eukaryota; kingdom Metazoa; phylum Chordata; class Amphibia; order Caudata; family Salamandridae; genus Calotriton; species Calotriton arnoldi. The sequence goes on along the minus strand of CAWUFW010007652.1, from coordinate 145,422 downwards.
GAAGACTCAAATGAAGCTGTTGCTGCTTTTGAGGACTGGCTGAGAAAGTCAATAGACCAAGTACTACCAGTTAAATGCATCTCTAGCCATAGGCCCAGACCCACCGAACCTTGGTATTCAGAACAGCTTAGGATACAAAAACAAAAATGTCGCCGTCTGGAAAGGAAGTGGAGATCCTCAGACGAATTGGAGGATAAAGCTAACTATAAATCAGCCTTGCTTGAGTATAAAAAACTTATCTGTAAGGAGAAAACTAGCTATTTCACCACAGCTATACTTTCAGCAAAAAACTCGTCAAAGGAACTTTTCTCGACGGTTAAACGATTAGCCAATTGCTCTGTGGCGGCAGATTCACCTAAAACCCAGGCATTCTGCGACAGGGTGGCTACGTTTTTCCAAGACAAAGTTAAGGCGGTCTATAATGGATTCACCAAGTCCACGGATCAAGGAATGGTTCCTTCCTTAGAGGCTTCTGCTAGACCTGGGATTACCGGTATCACCCCCAGAACCTACGCTGAATATAGGGACCTTCCTGAACTATCTGCCTTCCCAACACTGACAACGGAAGCAACAATTAACTTGCTGAGATCCACCAAATCAGGCTCTCCACTGGACCTATGCCCTCCAAAGATCTTCCATCTTCTACCAGAGATCTTCGCGTCTCATCTGACGCCTATATTTAATCAAATGTTCTCCTCTGGTTTATTCCCCACTAGCTGGAAGTTGGCATCCGTGCTTCCCCTTCTGAAGAAGCCAAATCTTGATGAGGCTGACCCCAATAACTACCGCCCAATCTCCAGACTTCCGCTACCAGCAAAGATGGTGGAGAAAGCCATGAATAATACTCTATCAGATTATATTGAAAGGCATGGCCTTCCCGATGACACCCAGTTCGGGATTCGAAAACATTATAGTACCGAACTGGCGTTGATCACATCATCTGAACTGATTAGGCAGACAGTTGACTTGGGGGGCAGTGCAGCACTTGTGATGCTTGACCTCTCCGCCGCATTTTACACGGTGAACCATCAGAAACTCCTGGAAGTTCTGAGGGGAATCGGTGTCAAAGGGAATGCACTCTCCCTACTTGAATCTTTCCTGTCTGGCAGGGAACAATTTGTGGCCCTAGATAACTTTAAATCACCCAATTTTACACTACCATGTGTTGTGCCACAGGGTTCGTCCTTGAGCCCGACTCTTTTTAATATTTATGTTGCACCACTGGCGAAGCTAATCAGGTCCCTAGGCTTTTCGGCTATATCCTATGCCGACGATACGCAGATCATCGTCTCAGTGTCAGGATCCCCCACTGACACTATGAAACAGTTCCATACCTGCCTTCGTCAGGTTGGGGACTGAATGGCTGCCAATTGTCTAAAACTTAACTCTAGTAAGACGGAGGTCTTACTCTTTGGTGCTCACACTAATTTCTGGTCACCCGATCTCTGGCCCTTGGAGCTTGGGCCACTTCCCATGCCAGTGATCAAGGTTAAGAACTTGGGAGTCATTTTCGATTCTAAACTCTCATTTGAAAACCACGTCAACCAGGTTACCTCCCTTTCTTTCTACACGCTAAAGCTTTTGAGAAAGATCCTCCCATTTATCCCAGCTGAGCTACGTAAATTGGTGGTCTCAGCACTCGTTCTGTCAAGAGCCGACTACTGTAACAGGCTTTTTATCAATCTTTGGAAAAAGTGCCTGTCTAAGCTGCAGGTTGTGCACAATGCAGCGGCTCGGCTCTTGCTGAACATTCCAAGACACAAATCTGTGTCAAAGGTGCTCAAGGATTTACATTGGCTGCCAATAAAAAGACGAATTTGTGTTTAAGGCTCTCTGTATTGTTTTTAAGGCCACACAGGACATAGGACCAGGTTTTTTTAAAGCGGAATTTGTTACCCTATATTCCAGTCCGTTGTCTCCGCTCATCCTCTGCCCATGATTTGATTGTTCCCAGGGTAAAAAAATGCTCCTGGGGGGGAAGAAGCTTTCTGGTGGTTGGCGCAACTAGGTTATGGAATTCTCTCCCAATAAGATTGAAACAAGAAACACATCTGTTAGCTTTCAGGAAAGCGCTAAAGACATGGTTGTTCAATCTTTAAAGTGTCTGCGAACCTCCTAGCTTAAATCCTGTCTCTGATGAGCAAGCGCCTTGACACCCTTGGGTGATTGTTTCGCGCTCTACAAATCTCCATTTCATTTCATTTCATTTCATTGCCAGAAATGCATTTTCACCTTAATGCCCAACAGTGCCACCCGTAGGTTCCCCTCAAATATATCCATTGGGGTGTGGTAGAGGCGGATAACTAGGTAGCGAGTAGCTGTTGCTTGCCAGCTTATGCTACCTTGAGGAAAAAATGGATTAAACCTATCTGTCATAATATGCGGACTAGAAAATATCTGGAAGCATTAAGCATCTTAAAAACAGATACGTCTCAGCCTTTAGTTTTTAGTCTTGGTAGATATCTTTTAACTGTAAACCTAGTACGTAAGGGAAAGGGTTTGAAATTTTACTAGATAGATGATCAATTTTATTACTACTTTTATCTTTATATTGTCTTAAATGTATATATGATGAATTAGAAATGTATTTAGATGCTATTTATTGTATTATGCTGTATAGTATGATTGTTGGTTGTATGCTTTTTATGGTTTTTAACCGAAATAAAAGCTAATCTACTGTGAGAAGTATTAGATATATGGATTGCAGCACCTGGTTAGGGTGCAGCGGATGTATCCCAGTTTACTTGCAAACCCGAAGCTGAAGCCAACTTGTCTAGTGTATGTTGAAGTGGGGAAAGATCTGATGTAATGCCCTTCAAATAAATGAGGAGGTTGTCGGCGTACAGGGACACCGCGTGTGTCCTGTCATCTAGGGGTACTCCCCAACCATCGCCCTCGCGCCATAAGCGTAAAGTAAAAGTCTCCATTGCTAAGGCGAAGAGCAGTGGTGAAAGGGGACACCACTGTCTAATGCCTCTGCTCACATGAACCGGGGCAGAGATAAGGAGCCCTAGGCAGACTCAGGAGTTCGGGCTAGTGTATAGGAGCCGAGTGTTTGTGAGGAGTCATGGGCCGACTCCAAGCTTGATCAAGACCTGGAAAAGATAAGCCCACGCCAGTGAATCAGAAACCTTCTCCAGGTCTAATTATTAGGCATACCGCATGTGGGTAGTACCCCCTTAATGCAGTGTTGTATATGGAACAACCGAAAAATGTTCTGGGAGGTTCAGCCTCCGAGGATGATCCCATTCTGGTCTGCTTGGATGAGACCAGGGAGCACCTGAGCATAGCGATCCTCCAGTATTTTATAATTGGCCCCTAGGATGGCATGGGCCGATATGATGATGGTTGAGTCGGGTTTCTGCCGGGCTTTGGAATGGAGACCAGGATCGATTCACGATGCGTGTGAGGGAGTTTGTCCGCTGTCAGTGCCGCTTCATATAGGTCAGTCAATTTGGGTGTAAGTTGTGAAGAGAAAGCACTATAATATTCAAGTGGTAGGCCACCAAGTCCCAGGCTTCTATTGTGGGCTAAGTCCCGGATGCCTAAATTACTTCCTCTGTAGTTATTTTGGTGTCAAGTACAAGTTTAGTCACAGTGGGGATGCGATTTAGTGAGATGTCCACGAGAAAGGCGCATGAGTAGTCCTCAGATATGCTAGATGGGGCCTGGTACAACTTAGAGTGAAAAGTGTAAAAGAGTTGTACTATGTCCTCTTGGATATAGATGGATGTGCCCATGGGTGTGATCAACTCAGTTATGGGATGCAAATTAGAATCTTGTTGTAGTAGCCAGGATAACATCCAGCTGGCTTTGTCCCCTTCTCTATGGACTTTAGCTGCGTGAGCTGTGAAATTAAAGCAGCAGAGGCGCTCTAGGAGTTGTATATATGAGGTCTTTTCGGTGGCTAGCTGTCGGGTCTTTTCAGGATCATGGTCGGCTGCCTTACTCAGCTGCTGTAGGTGGGTCTCGGTGTTCCTGATTTCGCCATCCAGGGTCCTGCGTACACCCACTACCTGTCGTATGCAGTAACCCTGTGTCACCACTTTGAATGCGTCCCATTCCACCATCCTCATAGATGCAGTGCCATGGTTGGTGGAGCTGCCATTGCAGCTATAGGGGAGACTGACTGTGGTTCACACCCGCGGCCGTCACCTACCCAGCCGGACATTGGGCACAGTTCTCCTCGCCTCTCCGCTGTGTCTCCCCCCCCTTCCGTCTTGCTCATCGTGGACCTGACGATGGCTGAACCATCTCAGCGTGGTTGTTGGCTGGGGTTCACCCCTTTTTCTCTCTCCGGGGTTGCTACTTTGGCCCTCGAATCCGATTGCCCCCACCACCTTTCCGATGAACTCTGTAATATTCTACGATGGCGGAGTTTCCTGCAACATTACCGATGCCCGGAGGAGCAGCCTTGGTTGCTATTGAGGAGATGGGCTGCGGATCCTCCCTCGGACGTCACCTACCCTCTGGACACTGGCACTGTTTCTCCTCTCCCCGCATCGTCTTCTTTCTCCTTCCGATCTGCGCGCCCTCCTGTCCCCGCTCCTTCCTTTCCTCTTTCCTCTTCCGATGCACTTTCCTCCCTGGCCATTCGGCTAGCCCTGTTCTGATTCCTACCCCCTTACTACTCACCCTCTCCTCTCTATGCACTACTGGACTTGTTTTCTGATGCTATTTAATGATCTAGTAATGGATGTAACTATGTAACGCTGTTTTTCTCTATACCATGTTTCTTCCTTGTAATCTGATGCTAACTTTGTAAAAATGTTGACCTTATGTAAAGCGCTCTGATACCTCCGGGTCTAGCCAGCGCTATATAAAACTCTTCAAATAAATGGTTCTCAACAGAGTAATGGCGGATATTGTTACCCTGTTTTTCCCGGAAGACTGAGCCTTTAAGGTAGTTGCGCTGGAGTCATCAGGTAGGTATTTGTGGTTACGGGTATGCCCAACAAAGATCAATATAGTGTGCTTAATGATCTGAAATCATGATTTGAAATCACGTGGCCTAAATGACCTGAGAGATGCAATAGGGAAGCTAGGGAGGTCGAATATAGAAAGCAAGCTTGGTGCACATGATGCCTGTGGGGTACAGAATAAAACAAGTGGACTTTATGCATGTATTTGAGTGTCTGTCAAGAGTCCGCCAGAGGCCAGTGTTGGCCCAATGGCGTAGTCACACCATTTGTGCATGTGGGAGCGAAATGGAAGGGTTGGATGTGATCTGTCTAGATGTAAGTTTAAAGCGCAGTTGTAATCTCAGTGAGGATCGCAGGATTTGCCGTTTTATGGGTGAGGACAGAGGAGAGTGCATACCAGAAGTCCCCTAACAAGAGTTGGGAGTTTAGAGCTACAGAGGAGCAGGGGGCAGCTGTAGAGGCGCCCTCCAGAAGAACATATCAGCCTTCAACGTCTATGGTGGTGCCTAGAACCTGGTAAGGGACACCCGGCCTGACCCAGATCAGGGCACTGCGTGCCCACTCTAAGTATGTAGTTGCATAGAATTGATCTCTCCAGCGTTTGCGCAGACGTTCAGCCTCAGCTTGTGTGATATGAGTCTCTTGAAGAAGGACTATGTGTGCATGTTGCCTCTTGACAGAAGAGTATGCTGCATGCCTTTTGCAAGCTGTGTGCATGCCCCACACATTCAGTGTTAGAAGGCAGATCATGTTTTGGGTAGTCTGCATGATGAATGAGTAATATAGGGATCGCGGGGGAGGCCTCTGCTATGTGTTGTGCCTCTGCCAACTCCATGTAGTTGGGGTAAGTGCTGGGGATCAGCCATGAAAGGCGTGGGGCGCAGGGGTGGTACAGAAGAGAGGATCAGCTAAAACTGGGAAAGTGTAACAGGTGGAGGCTACTGCAACAACAGTATGCCCAAACAGAGTCATCAAGTAAAATTCAGGAGAGGTGGGGGCTGACAAGCAGTTACAGGGGTACGGTGCCCAAGATGGAGAGTGTCCTGATGAGAAGGGTGTGGGCCTGTGGGAGGCTCAGCAACCGCCAGGTGGGGGAATAAGGGAAGGAAATCGGAGATAGTGCATACAGTTGGAGCACGGCATGGTGGATAGAATAGTGTTGGTGTACATACAATGGGGCATATTTACATGCCCCTATCACCACAGGAACGTCACTTTTTCCGATGTTCCTGTGGTGATAGGGGCTTCACCTTATTCACAAGGCGGCGTTAAGCCACTTAACGCTGCTTAACACTGACTTGTGAATAAGGCCCCCTTTCACGCTACACTTAGCAAGAGTGCCTGCGTTGCAGGGAAAGATTGTTTATGTGCAATGGTGCAAGAGTGCCTTCGTTAGCACTAGGTGCCTACATTTACTGCCAGCACTAAGGGAAAGGCAGGGGTGCACCGTACTCTTATAAATGCGTCTCATCCCTGCATTTGGAAACTGTTGGAGCGCTGCATTAGCCTTCTTGACTTAATGCCGCGCTCTGTCAGTTTCCTAGTAAATATGCCCCAATGTGTCTCAACAATCATAACAGGACATATCAGCGAACAAGTCCACAACTGGTTCAGATGAAGGTGTCCCATGTCAGTGGTGGGGTGTTGGACCGACATGGGGAGCTCCCCTGAGAGTCATCAGAGAAGAGCGTGTCATCGTCAGTGGTAATGTTGTTGGGTGCAACGTCTGCAGCCGCCTGCAGGGCCCACCGTCTATTTGCGATGGTCTGCTGCAGGTAGGGGAGCACCGCTGCGGATGAACGTTGGGTTCCTTGAGTACGGGTCGATTTTGTTTCTGATGTCTCGACCTGGGCAGGGAGGAGGAGGGCCTAGAGTGGTCTAGCGGCGCGGGACTGTAGTGTTCTGTCTAGTCCCAGGCCTCCTTCGGATTGGTGAAAAAGAGGGTGGTGTCATTTGCAATGATCTTGAGGCGGTTGGAAAGAGACCTGAATAGTAGACCCCTTGCAGGTGTGGTCAGCTCTTGATGCCAAGGAAGGATGATCGCTGTTGTTGGACCACTCGGTGTAGCCCGTGAAGAGCATGATCGCCTTGTCTTCCACTTCGAGCGGACCCGCTTGGCAAGCTGCCCTAAGGATGGCATCCTGGTCCCTGAAATGAAGGAGTTTTGCCAGTATAGACCGGGGAGGAGATCCTGGGAGAGGGCGGCGTGCCAGCAGGTGGTGTGCTGTCTCCAGGCTGAAAAAAGGGATGAGTTCTGATGCCAGGGTGAAGGACTTGAACCAAGTCTAGAGGTATTGGATGGGGCCATGTCCCTCAACACCCTCTGACAGGCCCAGGATGCGCAAGTTTCTCCTATGTGACCTGCCCTCTATGTCTTCAGCCATGTCCTGTAGTTGATGAATCTGGTCTTGCAGTTCATGGATGGTCCGCTGGCTGTCCGCCACTACAGGGTGAAGGGTGACCAGTTGTTTCTCTCTATCAGTCACGTTGTTGGAGAGCTTGCAGTGGTCATCGCTTACGAAGCTGAGGTCGGTGGTCAGAGCATAGAAGCACACTTCCATTGTGATGCGCGAACGTTCTATAGCTGCTAACTCTTGGTCCAGTTTGTCGTTGGGAGGTGCTGATTGATAGGGGCTGCCTTGGAGGGTGTCAGGGATGACACTGGGTGGTGGGCCAGATGCCTGAGTTGGGGCCGAGGTGGCTGTTATGGCTGACCAAAGTCTGCCCATGCCGTGGGATGTCAGGGAGGTCTGCCTCAGGGGCATGTAGACTAGTGGAAGTCCTAGTTAGCCCACAATGTCGGGGGGGACAATGTCTATCCATGGCGGTAGGAGCAGGAGAGTGGTCCTCAGAAGACAGGCCAGGGAATGGCACACTGGAATCAGTGGTTAGACGCAAGAAGCCTTCAAGGGAAGTCTTTGGGAGCGCTCCTGCCTTGCACCCCGATATGAGAGCCTAGGTGGTGGAGTGGGCAACAACACCAGGAAGGATCAAGGCGCTGGGCCTGAGAGCTCCAAACTGTCTCAAATGTTATTTGGGGGACCTATGTTGTGATGTGGGGGTCAGCAGCCCTGTGGAAGGCCCACTAGAGTGGTTCGCAGAGCAGGTGAAGCGAGGGGCGGAAAGCCTTATCTGTCATCTGTAGTGTGGCATAGGAATCCTTTCAGAGGAACTCCTGGGGCTTGGTGACTTAACAAGGGTCTCCAGGCCCCAGTGCATGCTACGGTAGTGACGCTGATGGGGAGTGGTCCTATCCACTACAGGTGCTGGGTTGGTGGTGGGGAGTCCCCACTCCTGAGGTGCTCTGGTCTAAGCACCGAGATCAGGGGTAGGGGGAGACCTCACCAGCTGGAGTCCAGGAAGAGGAGAAGGGGAGGAGGCAGCCGGGTGAGGCCAGGGAGAGTTGTCCAGGCCACAAGTAGGAATCAACAATCGCAGCAGGTGTCTGACAGGCCCCCCACAGTCAGGTGCTCCATCCCACATGGGAGACGAAGGGCACTCAACCCAGCACGCCCTAGTACAGATGCCAATGCGGGGGCTGCAGGACCCCCTGAGCCTCTCTGTCGTTGAGCTTGGTGAATCAATGAGGGTCTCTGGGCCCCTCTGCGTGCTCCGGTATTAGTGCCAATGAGAAGTGGTCCTATCCACTGCAGGCCCCGAGTTGATGGTGGGGACCCACCCTCCTACACATGCTCTGATCCAAGCACTGAGGTCAGAAGTAAGGGGGGCCTTGCTAGCTGGAGCCCAGGAAGAGGAGAAGGGGAGGAGGCAACCGGGCGAGGCCAGGGAGAGTCAATCAGGCTGCAGGTAGGCCCCGCCATTCCTGGCAGGTGTCTGGCGAGCCCCGTGGTCAGTGGTTCCATCCCACGCAGGAGGCAAAGGGCCCATCCGCCATGTCCCAGTGCAGACGCCGATGCGGGGGCAGGAGGGCTCACAAAGACAGAGCAGGCCTAGGAGATGTGTGCGGGAGGTGGGGGGCCAGTGCAGATCAGGTGCACGGCCTCTGAGGCTGCCGCAGCTTACCTGGCAGTCATGAGGTTCCTCCAAGTCCCACAGGGTCACAGTGTCTCATGGAGCTGAGTCACAAGCTCCGGAGGTGTGATTGTTTTGGGGGGATAGGTGTGTGTCCCCCGGTTAGTCACAGCAACCACCCCGCACAGGGGGCGGGATGTCCCCACTCAGCAGTCACCTCGCCCATGGCCTCTGGACCAGGACACATGGTTCTGTTGCCAGGGAAGCCCCATTATCACCAGACCTAGCCGTATGGCACGCAGGGGCCACGATGGATCTCCAGTGAGAGCAGCTGTCAGGTGCTGGGGTCCTCTGGCTGGTGTGCTTCTCCTCCTGGCAGTCACTACGGGCGCCCCAGGCCAGGATGACTGTTGATGTACGGGCTGCAGACAGAGCTCTAGCATTTCACGTCCGTCATCTTACCTGGCTTGGCCACGCCCCCAGCACACCAATGTGTTTTTAATACATTTGAAAGCCCTTCCATAGTCATCTGACCAATCAAACCTTGCATTTTTTTCAGTAGCGCTCTTATGGGCTGAGCCAGTTCAAAGAAATTAGGTATACATTTAGAATAAAACTCAGCTAGTCCAATGAAAGACCTCACTTGATCCTTGTCTGCAGGTGATGGTGTTTTAATGATGGAATCCACCAACTCTATCCTGGGTTTGATTCCTTCTGCAGATATTGTGTGACCCAAATAAAAAACTGCAGTAACTCTGAACTTGCAATTTTCTTTAGCATCAATCCAGCTTCAGTCAACCTTCCCAACACTTCCATCAAGGTTTCATCATGTTCTTACCAATTTTTCCCATGAATCAATGTATCATCCTGAAAGAAAGGTGCATTACTGACCCTCTCAAGCACCTTCTTCATAACTCTCTGGAAGCATGCCGCCGCAGATGCCAGTCCAAAAGGCATCCTCATGAAATGGTAAGCTCTCAGAGGCATTACAAATGAAGTCAAATGCCTGGACTCATCATGCAATCACATGATAGTAAACAGATTATAGGTCTACTACACTAAAAATCTTTGCATCACCTAACATGCTCAAATCCTCTGAAATATTGAAAAGCGGCTGATGATCAGCCCAAATATGCTTGTTCAGGTCGGGTAGGTCAACGCAAATTTGCTTACCCCATCCTTAGGTGCTAACTCAATCTAAGCAAGCACCTCAGAAGATTCAGCCTCCTCAATTATCCATTCTCCCACCAACCTGTTGATTTCAAGTCTCATAGAGACCTTCCTCACCTACATTCTTCCTCAGAATAATCTTGTGTTCGAAGTTCGTAAGAAGACCCAATTAGTCGTTGAACACATTAGGAAACTTCTAGGTCTTCATGACTTTGTTCCAATGACACAGACATAACTGGATGCCCAGCCTTGCAATTCAGTGTGATCCCCAACAAGTTATACCCACGTTTTGCGATATACATCTTTCCAACAGTTTCCTTGTCTTCAAAAGTGGTCCTCATGACAGCATATCCAAGTACATCTATTTTGGACCCCCCATAACTTACAGGATTTATATCAGGAGGAAACAAGGTTTTATCTTTTCCACCAAATTCCCTTTCCCAATTCTTGTCACCTACCATTGTATATGGGAACCCAAATCAGCCAGCGCAACCACATCTTTATCATTAATATGATATGGCACTCTGGCATCTTTATAGGACCAACATCCACTTCACTCGGATAGGGTTTTATATTTAACACCATTTTATCCAAATCTTCATTAACTGAGTTAACAATTTGATATTGGCTTGCCTCACCTTTCCACACTTGGCAATAAAGGCACTTTGTACCGCACTTTCTGCATAACAAACTTCTGGCATAACATTGTGTACAGTTCGCTGTATGACCAGGGATACCACAGTGATATCATCTCATTTCAGTAAGCCTGCCAGCTTTGCTGTCACCACTCTGTTTTCCCTCAACCTTAGTTTTTTCTCACTCATGTTTAATTTTCTCTCCAACTTCTCCCACAATCTCACACACCCCAGTGTTTTTCAAATCACTGTGTGGTGTAGATGGTACGGCTGGCATCTCCAGTACCCACGTGCTAGTACTCTCTACCCCTTCCACAATAGCAATAGCTTCCCTTAGATCTGGATTCTTGGCCAACAATTTAACTTGGTCCCAGACATTGTCTGTACATCTTACCAATTGATCTCTAATGAGAGAGTCAGTCAAGGGATCAAATTTGCAAGTATGCGCTAATGTCTGTAAACTATATAATTTCCTACACTTTCACTCTTCCCTTGTGTTCTGGAAAGCAATTTGTGCCACTCCAGCACTACATTGATTCTTGCTTCAAAATGTTTTTCTAACATAAGGACTGACATGTCAAATATGTCCCTTGCATCTACTTCCGCATTACCCATAGAAATGTTTTCCAAACTATCATAAATATTACGGCCTTCACACTCAAATTATGGAGCAACTCTGCTTGTTTCCTATCCGCAGAGAATTTCTCTGCATCACTGGCAACCTAATATGAATCGAAAAGATTTTTCCACCTCTTCCACAATATAATTGGTTCCCCCTTATCTGCCAGGAAAAGAGAGGAGACTGCATATATGTCGTAGTCATGGTGACAGTTCTCTCGATTCAATTCCAAGAATCACATTGTCAGTGGTGTCTGAAGAAAAACTACAAGCTGTGCCTACCACCATGCGGGGTACAAAAGCTGCACAGCATAAGGCACTGCTCCAAGGTGTGCCTATCACCGTGTGGAGAACGTGTGCTGTACAGTGTAAGTCACTAGGGGGCATATTAGCAATAGACAGCGATAAATATCGCAAAGCGCGCTTAGCGCTTTTTTATTTATCGCCGTCTATCGCTGGAATTTTTCGCCCGGTTAACGTGTAATTAACAACGCGTATCACCGAGGCGATAAAAATTCCAGCGATAGAGGGGATATCGCCGTTTTCCATGCAACAACGCTGGTTTTCCAGCGATGTTCCATGGAAAACGGCGATATCCTTGATGATAGGGCCTGTGGTCTTAGCCACACAATCCACCCCCATGTAAGGTATGCCTTAGTCTGGAATTTAACAGACGTTAAATTCCAGCGTTAAGGCCCAGTTAGCGCGAAAAAAATCAGCGCTAAACCGGACGGGGCTTCATTGTAAATACAGCGAAGCACCGTTACTGATATTTTATGATGTAGTTGTGAGGGGCACCCCTACCTTGCTTCTCATTAGCGATGCGAGGTGAGGCGATAGGGAACCGGGCGTTAAGGCAAGGAAACACGCGCTAGCGTGTCCTTGCTAATAGTGCGATGCCATTATCGCCGCATTTCGGCCGAAAACGGCCGCTAATGCGGCGATAATGGGCTTGATAATATGCCCCCTAGGTTTCCAGGTGTACCTACCACCGTGTTGAAAATGTCCCTTATTCATTACTAGACAAACAATACAAAGGTGTGCCTAACACCTTGTCAAGAACAGTAAATATGTAGGGGCAGATTTACAAGCCCCTTGCGCCACTTTTGCGCCGCCGTTGCGTCACTTTTGTGATGCAGCGGCGACGTAAACCATGCGCCACGTTGCGCATTATTTACAACGTGACGCATCTAGGGAGATGCGTCACGTTGTAAAGCCCTGCGCCACATGAAACCTGCGTCAGGTTTCATGTGGGCGTTCCTCCGCAGGGTGGGCGTTCCGTCGAAGGAATGCCTCGTAAAAGTGATGCAGTGAAATCTACAAGATTTCACTGAGTCACTTTTCCGACGCCGCTGCGACGAATCCTTACGCCTGCTTCAAGCAGGCGTAAGGAGTGGCGCACCACGTTAGGTATGGGCGGCCCACGAGCATTGCTGGAGTTGCGTCGCGCTTGCGACACGACTCCAGCAATGCGCCGCCCTTGCGCCACAGGATGCGACACGCATCGGCCTTTCCTTGCGCCACGGTGCGCCGCATTGTAAATGCGGCGCTTCCGTGGTGGCGCAAGGAGAGAATTGCGTGTCGCAACTATTCTGGCGCATCCCTGCTGATTTGCAGGGATGCGCCAGAAGTTGTAAATCTGCCCCGTAGTGTATAAGGCACTGAGTCAGGTGTGCCTATCACCGTGTATCCATCAGCTGTGCAATCCTCATGCTGCTTATGATAAGACAGGCAAATAAACATGGGTGTGCCAATCACCTTGATTTCTTTTCATCAAAAATTGTGACCATGCGGATGCTGCTGATAATTGCTGCCACCACCTAAACACACAAAGAACTGACGCTCAAAAATAGAAACAACTTCTTTGTCACATCGAATAAATTCTCAGTCTAAGCTTCATAGATGCAATGTATTTCCCATAGGCACAAGTAGAAAGATGCCCATTCCTTTAAAATGGCCACCGATACATGGTGCAATGTCATTTTTATCAGGAAATTGGGCTTGTTTCCACAACGCGGCATGCATCGCTCATCCTGGCAATTGCCACTGATCCTGCAGTTCAACACGTGCTCTTGATGTCACGCGAGTAGAATCTCAATCTGACTCGCCGCGCTTGCACACAAATACCATGACAATCCAGCATGAGCCACTCTAACCATTGGTAAGTCTATGGTTTCAAATCATGGGCATCATTTTCATTGACTAAGAAAGTTACTGCAATGCGCCTGGTAACTTCCAAATATGCTCACAACCACTTAAATAAAAATGCTGTGGTGGATCGTCACAAAAATACACGAAAACCTGTCTTACAACACGTGACACAATGGGTTCAGGAGAGATTGGTGCCTTCAGATGCCTGTCTCCTCTAAGGAGCTCGTCGGCAGTATTAAGATTTCCAATAATGACAGAGTCACATCCAGTATGGTTGAAGAACTTTATTCTGTAAATGGCACCAACCATAGAAAGCAGCCTCACCCTTCAGCTCTCCCACTCCAACTGTCCCCTCTAGAATTCTTTACACGTTGTCATTCCAAGATGACATACAATGGTTAGATTGGACACCCTCACTATGATCCAAGAACAAACTTTATAGAAAATCATCTGTATTCATTTTTAACATGGCATTCAGTCTTTGTTTACCTTAATTATCAATCAGGTGTAAAGGCAGAGTACCACCGTGTTTTACAGCTACACTTGGCAATAGTAATTTCAGGAAACTGGAATACTGTGGTATTCCAAATTTGCCCCCCTACAATTGGGGCCATTTCCAAAATGGGCATCTCTCATGGGTTTACCTCGTAAAATATCTGGGGACTTAGTTATGAAAACTGCTGCATCGCTGTGACAAAACAGTGATGTGACAGTTTTCACTGTGCCCTCCTTGCGATGATGGATGCGCTGAATTTATTGTACGGCGCTCCATGACACAAGGAAAGACTGATACGTCAGGAATCCTGACGCATCTTCCGACGCAAAAGTCACACATTGCTGTAGTTGTGTCGCAAGCATGATGCAACTCCAGGAATGCGTGGGGGAGGCCTATCTTCAATGCACTGCATCACCTTTACGCCTGCCATGAGGCAGGCGTAAGGTTCTGATGCAATAGCATCCTAGAAGTGGCGCACTGAAATCTTATAGATTTCAATGCGCCACTTCTACGAGGCTTTGATGAGGGGGAATGCCCACCCTGCAGACTTTATACCTGGCGTTGGTATAATGTGGCACAGGGGTTTACAAAGTAACGCATCTGCCTAGATGCATCACCCTGTAAATATGGCGCAACGTGGCGCATTGTTTACGCCGACGCTGCGTCACAAAAAGTGACGCAACAGCAGCGCAAAAGTGTCGCATGGGGAGAAATAAGCCCCCTTGTTTCTGATCGAATCAAGATTTCCTCCAAACTTGTAATGGAAGCCAATGCAAGTTGCGGAAAATAGAGCTCTGCACTGACTGTGCTAAGTCATGTCCATTTCAATTTAACTTATTTTGTTTGTTAAAAGCTGAAACACTTTTGCTGTGTGCTGACACTCGCTTCTTGCCAGAGAGCGGTCAAGTCTGACAAAACCCACTCATTGTGTCAAGTAGGTACTTTGAAAATTGCCTTGAAGCCATTTGAGTGCAATTAGGTTAAAAAAGAAAGCTTGAAAATGGGTTTGGACTAATAAATGGAGCTGCGCCGGCTGTGCTCAGATCTGGAAGGCGAAACACTGGCAGGCTAGCATAAAAGGACCGCGACCCTTTGGAAAATGTACATCTGTGCATTCGATTTAATGTGTGAAAAAATGTGTGTCCAGCAGAAGATTAAAGCGTTGCTCTTGGAAAGGGGGTTTTAGCGAAAGTCTGTGAACAATGGGGTAAGCAGAGATGCAAAGCGAGGTGAAAGCATACTTTTGGGGATTTGATAGCTACACATGGGCAGTTTTGCGCCAGTTTAGAAAAGTGTGATATGATGACAAAGAAGAGGGGTGGGCGTAATCTCGTCCATTTTTCTTAAAGTAATTTGTGTAATGCTTGTGAAATTGACTAGTCTTGTGCGTCATGAGAGGTGCGGAAGGTCATATACATGAAACTCTGGACGTTTTCGATGCATTTTTATTGTAAAGGCCTCATTTCCTCCATCCGCTTTCCAGGTACATTGTGTGCAACCAGTTTCTATAAGTTGTGCAATGAACGTCGCAGCACGTATAGCCATGGCACACATCTAGTTTGACAGTTTCCACACGACATTTTCTTCCTAAACCATACCTTACTAGAATCGAAGTTACACAGTCGCAGTAATGTAAAAAAAAAAAAAAAAAAAAAACGTACTCTTTCAATGAGTAACTAAAAAATTAGGCTTTGCACAAAAAGGTGTGTTTTAGCTTGCTGGGATGGAGAAAGTCCCCTGCATGGCTCTGGAAAACCCACAACCCAGTCTCGAAGTCCCATAGGAAGCTGTAATGTTTTTCTCCCTCGCCTCAGCATACACAATGATCATGCATGTGCACTAACGGCTATCATCATAAAACTTTATTTCAGCCTGTATGGCCATAAAACCACAAATAAAAATACAATATATTACATACAGCTCATACAAGATATCTATCGAGCTATGTGAGGCCAAATAATACATTAATAAAGTGAAATTCCAGTCTGGTTTTTGCAGTTGCGGCTCCTCGAGGGAGTGCTGCCGGGCAGTGGGGCGGGGCGGGGCGGGGCGGGGGAGGGGCTGGGCGGGGGGTAGTAAACTCCGGCATACTGCCGAACGGAGTTAAGTAAATAAATAAATAAAACGAATTACATTGCGCGCGCTACATCGCCGATTTGGCGTTGCAGCGCGCAATGTAATTCGTTTTATTTATTTATTTATTTACTTAACTCTGTTCGGCCGTATGCTGGAGTTTACTACCCCCCGCCCCGCCCCACCGCCCCGCAGCACTCCCTCGTGGAGCCGCCACTGGGTTTTTGGTTAGTGAGATCGACTCCCCCTCTCACTAGCCTTACCACAATTATAAGAGACGTAAGATACTTGTACAATATACGTACAACATGTGGCCTTTACATTAACCAAACAACAGAGATCAGTAAAGTGCATGTGCATAGACAGTGGGGTTGCATTAGCAAAAAGTCATCTTCGCTCGAATGTGAATCTCATTAAAAAGTGCATGTGCAAACCTTTAAACAGCATGGTGGCGGTTGCAATATTTAGAAAGACAATGTCAATAAAGTGCATAAGTCGTATCTCGGCAGGGAGATAACCATTACAATAATCCTATATAATTCAATGGAACCACTAACTTGGCTTACAGTTCCTGCAGAAAAGAAAGTGCACGTGCAAAGTTTCAGCAGCGTGGAAGTTTTTGCTTTAAATTTAAGCCACACATTCTAAAATGCGTATACAAAACTTGGGTGGTACAGAGGTCAATGCAATTACGGAGAGGAACCAAGATATTTTAAAACTGTGAAGGTAACCCACACCTGCCAGCATTCTCAACACAGACAACTAGTTAAAAATGAAACAATATAAAAACAGCAATTGATGGGGCACTTGTTAGATAAAATGATAATAAACATCAAAATCATCAATATATTTCATTCAATTTAAAAAGAGAGAGAACGGGGCCCAATTTACGTGATGGATGAAAATAAGCTGGGCAGGCCTATGACTTCTTCTTTAGGATAGCTCTGCGAGTAGTCCACATGGAGAATAAAAAGCGTGAGATAGAGAACACAATGGGCATATCAGTATCATATTTAAATAGCCTAAAAACCTCGCTACAATGTCTGGATCCCAAGTTTCTACATAGCTGTAACAACTAACGGATCCTTGCCCTCCTGTAACCTTGAGAGAAAAATAACACATGTATTTCGGTCTCATCTACATTCTCACAAGCTGGACAAGCCAGACTGGGAGAACCTGCCCACTTATTAGTAAATGTGCGCAGTGGGATCACCCCGTGTCTGAATTGCAGATATAGCTTCTTGGCGAGGAGCGGCTGGATGTCGTCCAGAACCAATTCTAACCTGTATTGTTCTTTTACTTCCAGAAACCTAAGGGTCAATAGGCCAGACGTAGACCTCCTCTGTAGCTGGGCGAGTTTTTGTTCTTTATAACTCTCCATCAGGACCTTTCTAGAGGTCGCGTGGCAGGTTTCTTCTGCATTGTTCCACAGGTTACCCTTCCCCATGGCCTCACAGATATTCCTAATATATGGCAACCATGGCAGTTTTCCCACACCTTGAAGGCCCATAACTTCGCTCAGCTCTTCCCTATATGGAACCAATTCAGGAGTGCTCCACAGGCATCGCCATAATAAAAGAGGTCCGAGAGCTACTTCTTCTGCAATAAGTCTAATCCCGAGGTCCATTTTAAGAGGTGTTAATAGGGAGCTAGAGGGAAGACCCATACGTTGCCTAGCGAAGGAATTCTCAGTATGCGATAGAGAGCCTGGTGAACAATGGCCCCAGATTTCAGCTCCATTTAATGCAGCACCCCTAGCCCGTACTTTATACATTTTCACCGCTGGGCCAACCAATTTATGAGTACAGCTCCTGTATACCTTTGCGATGCCCCCCGCTGTCTGGGCCAATTTCAAACTTGATTTCTTTATTTGTGCGCCCCAGTCCATTTTCTCAGTAAGCGTGATCCCCAAGTACTCAAAAATGGATACCCTCTCTAATGGCCTTCCATCTAAACGGGGATTTGGGCGGGTGCTATTATTCACATTAAATACCATATACTTTGTTTTTTGGAGATTGATCTCCAAACCCCGATTTCTACAGAAAACACTAAAGATGTCAAGGGCCCTCTGAATTCCCATAGGGGATTTCGAGAGCAAGAGGGTGTCATCTGCGAACATCATGGCTGGTATTTTACGGTTCGCTAGCCTGGGGGCATCAATGTCCTTCCCAGCAATCAATGACTCAATTAGGCCGTTGATGAAAAGGGAGAAAAGGGTCGGGCCAAGACGCAGCCTTGGCAAACGCCTCTCTCTACTAGCAAAGGGGCTGAAAGTTCACCATTTTTGCCATACCTAATTTGTGCGAAATTGCCTTCATGTAAGCGTTTCAACTGATGACAAAGATACTCAGGGACTCCCATATCCAATAACATTGCCCATAGTTTATCCCTCGGAACATAGCTCAATGGATATCTTGTATGAGCTGTATGTAATATATTGTATTTTAATTTGAGCTTTTATGGCCATACAGGCCGAAATAAAGTTTTATGATGAAAAAATTGCCTTGAAGGCATTTGAGTGCAATTAGGGGTAAAAAAGAAAGCTTGCAAAAAGGGTTTGTTCTAATAAATGGAGCTGCGCCGGCTGTGCTCGGATCTGGAAGGCGAAACACTGGCAGGCTAGCATAAAAGGACCGCGACCCTTTGGAAAATGTACATCTGTGCATTCGATTTAATGTGTGAAAAAATGTGTGCCCAGCAGAAGATTAAAGCGTTGCTCTTGGAAAGGGGGTTTTAGCGAAAGTATGTGAAAAATGGGGTAAGCAGAGATGCAAAGCGAGGTGAAAGCATACTTTTGGGGATTTGATTGCCAAACATGGGCAGTTTTGCGCCAGTTTAGAAAAGGGCGATATGATGACAAAGAAGAGGGGTGGGCGTAATCTCGTCCATTTTTCTTAAAGTAATTTGTGTAATGCTTGTGAAATTGACTAGTCTTGTGCGTTATGAGAGGTGCGGAAGGTCATATACATGAAACTCTGGACGTTTTCGATGCATTTTTATTGTAAAGGCCTCATTTCCTCCATCCGCTTTCCAGGTACATTGTGTGCAACCAGTTTCTATAAGTTGTGCAATGAACGTCGCAGCACGTATAGCCATGGCACACATCTAGTTTGACAGTTTCCACACATTTTCTTCCTAAACCATACCTTACTAGAATCGAAGTTACACAGTCGCAGTAATGTAAAAAACAAAAAAAACAAAAAAACGTACTCTTTCAATGAGTAACTAAAAAATGAGACTTTGCACAAAAAGGTGAGTTTTTGCTTACTGGGATGGAGAAAGTTCCTGCATGGCTCTGGAAAATGCACAACCCAGTCTCGAAGTCCCATAGGAAGCTGTAATGTTTTTGTCCCTCGCCTCAGCATAGACAATGATCATGCATGTGCACTAAGGGCTATCCATGATCTGGAGTGAGACCTAGAGCGGGGCTTTGTAGTTAAGAGGGCACACCAAGTGCACCTCACTTTCCTAATAGAGTGACTACTGGCATCTCCAGGGCTGTACAGTATTGGCAGTGGTGGCAGCAAAGTGATTACAGCCACGGCCGCTGGAATTATGAAATTCTGTGGCTGCGACGATTTCTGCAAAATTGAGCGTTTGCTGCATTTGTCACATATTATATCATCTGCAGATTTTAACAACAAAAAATATTCTTGTGGAGTGGAAGTTCCTTCACAAAAGGCTGACGGGTCACCTTTCAGTTGCCTTTTTCTGTATTTGGGTGTTTAACTGGTACTAATGGTGTGCCCAGAAAGTGTTAACATCTGTGAAAGTGTTAAAATAATGAAGTAACACTATCAAAAAATGTTGCCGCATTATGCAGCATAATTAGCATTTTCTTGTCACATAATTTGTTCCTTTCCTGCCGCATAATTCTAGTGGCCATGATTATGGAGCAGGGCAGGTATTTTTCCTATTATCTGCCTTAGAGAGCAGCCTACCAGTTTCTTGCATTTTGAAATTGCTCTGCCAGCCCCCTAAGACCGTGTTCTTAGCCCATTCATGAGGTTTATGGATGTTGTATGCGTGTGCACTACGGGCTCAGACAGCAGATGTATATTGCGGGACCCCACAACCCTCCAGAACATTCCAAGGAAATCTTTCAGGCAGGTGAGTGGTGCTGAAATTAAGAAAAGAGACAGGGAACACAAGTGCAACTAGAGAGTGTCTCCTGTCCCTTTCTGGCACATTGTTTTCTTGGAGAGGCCACCCCACAGAGGTTAACAGGCTGTTATGTGGGGCAGCCTCACCTACCTTTGTGCTCTTGTTTTGTGGTGCTCCTGGGATGAGACTCCCATCTCCCCTCTGCCTTCTTGATCATTCTTTTGACAAAGGCCATGGCTGGAACAGTCTGCGTGGAAATCACAAAGGTGCAGAACTGCCCAGAACTGGTCACAGAACTGAACTGAATACGTAAGAACTGCCTGCCACTTGAGTATAAAGATGGGGCACACACTTCCAGGCTCTATGCCAAGATGTCCTCAGCAGATGCCTGTGTTCCTACACCAGTGGAAACCAGGAGATTCTTTTGAGCACCAGGTTTGGGGGGCTGACCACTTACTTCCCTTGTCAGATTCAGGTCCAGTAACCTGGGTAAGATTTGACTAATCGACGAGGACTGCCTGCATTTGGCTTTGAAGGAAGGAGAAGACTGACTGCACAAAAGGGGCACTGAAGGTGCATGAAGAAGGCCCTGCTCAGAAGAAGCCAAAGCTTTGAAGGGGCTTGGTGAAGTGATGTCTCCACTGCGAAGTAGGGTGAGACCTGCATCGATAAACTCCCCAAACATTTGGAGGCCCAGAAATGTCTACCCACTAGAGTCAAATCAAAACATGTGCTGAGGATGTCCAGTAATCCTCCAGAAGAAGAATTCCCACTTGGGATATACCGCTGACAAGCTCCAAAGCACCAAGGTGAACTCAACCATCAGATATGATTGGAGTTGCAAGACTTCAATTGATGATAGAAGTTAAGATCCACAGGGGTGGGTACCCACTTGTTTGAGTGGGTATTTTGAGACTGGGCCAGAGGAAGACCAAAGTAGCAAGATCTCCAAGACTTCAAGCTCTGCGACCCCATTGCTGCTCCAACTGACTGGTGAAGGGATTGTCATAACTTACCTGAGACTGCGAGCACCAATGCTCATTGAGATGTGGTAATGATCCCATTGACTGAGCCAGAGCCAGTGCTGCATTGACTGCACACAGTGGACTCTGTGCCTCATACTGCCTCAAATGGGTCTGATTATGCTGACAGCAACACAAGCAGGATCCTCCTGCACAAGATGACCTCACAAGCTAATTCACATCAGTTATAGATGTACTTTGGCATTGAGCCTCTGATGGGTAAGAACATTTATCATATTGGGTGGGAATCTGAGACTGCGGCTAAGAGAAAGACCAAGCCCATAAGATTCACTTTAGTATGCCTCAGTGTGGGTTTATGTCACTGGGTCAAAGACCAATGGCATTGCCTACTGCGACTATCTACAAAGAACCATAGGTATTGTTTTCCCGTTAGTACTCCATATTTCATTTCCTCTGTCTTATACATACATTATATTTTTCCAATGTATCTAATATTAGAGTACATCCTAATTTCTTGATTTCCAAAAGTTATGCACTGACTGGGCAGCATTGTATTGATTGTTCATTCATATTTATTTAGTGGTGAGTCTCAAACCCACACTATCTCCCTGGGTAAGCATTGGACTGCTTGACTTTGCTGCCCCAATGATCAAATGTTAAAGGAGTGTACTTGTTGATCAGTTCAGCGTGCAAAGGTAGAGTTAAGCCCTTGGGCATCAGTGGTAAACAGCTCTGGCTGATACAAGCTGACTTCAGTAACCCTTGATTCCTAGGGTCTCCTTAAAAAGTTCACACAATACTCGAGTAATAAAAATGTCAAACAGACAGAACAAAGACACACGAAACTTGAACAGTGATCGATATATGAAGTTTAAAGACCCAAGTTATACTGCACAATCCCAGTGAGCCTCAGCACTGAGAACCACCATCTCACCTTTTAAAAACACTAAAGAAACTGCCTTTACTAAATTCTTGCTCTGCACATACTACTTAAAGTCAAAGTGTCTTGCTGGGATTGAGTACCAGCCACTGATGGATGGGCAGAGGTAGGCCCACTGCGTCCCCAGTAACTTGCCATGTGGCTTGACATATATAAAGTTCCTTGTTATGTTGGTGGAGAATTTTCACTGAAAGTGCTCCTGGTGACAGAGCAGCACCATTTTTGACAAAAATGTAATGTCACGCTCCCTCACCATACTTTAGAGGCCCCTTTGCATTTTTGTGCATTGGAGGGCATTGCTAAGGATTCCTCTTAATAACATGATGTTCCTGTCATGACATCACAAACCTACAAAGTTACCATTCCCAGTAAGCAGCAATATCCACTGCTCCACTGACTAGCCATTGCACTGCCTTCTCCTTTCACAAATGAGTTTGATAATTTGTCGTGCTCTTATACACGCCACCTTTAGTTCATTATAGATCACGGAGATGGTTCAGGTCAGGCCTCACAATCTAAACACAACCAAAAAATAAAAAATTGATTGTGGTCGAGGATTAAATGATATCAAATTATAATACACAAACTTCTGCTCTTCCCCATGAATGCCCAAATCTGTGGTTCAGAATGATACCTGCCTATTGATTTTTCATTTGTTGTATGGGTAGAGGAAAGCACACGATACCCTAAACTGTGACAACAGTGTCAAACTCCAACACACACTACCTAAAGCATGTTTGTTGGTATCTCAAGATATTGACACTGTAGAGTTCAAACCTATGAGAATAGAAAGGTACAACGGTACATATGGTTGGAACTGGCACTCAAGCAAAGTGCCAGTCATTTCTTTAATAAGCAAACTACTGTTCAGTGATTGGGCATTGTGATGTCTAAACTGGCCTAGGAACCATACCCCAACATTTGTAACACAGTGAGGTATCTTGATCTTGATTCTAACATGAGACATATATAGTAATAAGACACTACAGTAGGTATACAACTGGGTATTAAATGCAAAGTGACACCCCCTACTGAAATTTTCTAAAATGCTTAACAATGCAGTGATCATCCCTCCCCAAGCCAAATGTGCTAATCCATCAAACATATTTATTCCTTGAATCCAATTTAGTATCTTCTGTTTGGTTTTACATGTATCTGGCAATTGGTGATGTTGCAAGTGCGTCATGCACCCAGGTTCAGGCAAGATAATTGAGAAAAAAGCAAACATACTACCCTCAACCATCCAAAATGCAGATTAAAAGAGTATAGCCACGTTTGTAGAGATATTCTAAGTGGGAGTAGTTCCTTAATAGAAAGAAGGGCACAAAGAAAGATTGCTCTAGAGGAGGGGTGCTTGAAAAGAAAACGATCTGCCCCCCCTCAAAAAATGTGGCTGAAAGTAGGCAGAGTAAGCAGGTTGCATCAGCAGAACATAGCAAGGGTATGGGGTGATACTGATGGAATTTGTTCTGAAGGTAGAAAAGACAAAGGGGGATATTCACAAGGACTTATCTCCGAGTTATCGCCACCTTAACGCAACAAAAGTGGAGATAGATTTAACGCCCAATTCACAAGCGGTTGCAAACTGCAGACAACGCAAGTATTCCCGCGATAACTGCCTCAAAATTTCCCTCCACGGGTGACACCACCAACTAACCCTAATGAGATGCAGAGTAGGCGTTCCCGTGCAAAAACACACGATAACACCACTACACCACTTTCACAACGAACTGCCAGATCCGCGATGCGAACCAAAAACAGGCGATAAGCCGCGGTAGCAGCAGGGAATTAACACCTGCCTTTTGCTGGTGTAAAGCAGGACGACTACCCGCAGTATGAAAGGGAGCCCAGGCCAGAGCCACATCTGAAGACCCACAGATGCCATGGAGACAATGATCATGCAGCTCCGAGACCCATGAGGGCCACAACACCCACCCCCACCACACCCCGGCCCCCCCTGGACAAACACATACCTTGCACGACACAAGAGCCACAAAAAGCGCATGATGTCACACAATGACAACAAGAAACACGTGTGGGCAGAAGAACGAGAAACAGTCACTCATCATTGAAGTAACAACCAAAAACTTTATTGAATACAACACAAAACACCAATGCGGAAGACTCCTGTCGGGTCCGTCCGGGACAATCCTGATGTCACAGCCTGGAAAATAAAGTACAAAATCAGAACGTGTGTCATGCGCACATCAAAGGAGATGGACACAGAGAAACAGAGAAGGAAAAGAAAGGCAGAGAGAGAAAGAGAGAGAAGGAAAGGAAGGGAGAGGGAGAGAGAGAGAGAAGGAAAGGAAGGGAGAGGGAGAGAGAGAGAGAAGGAAAGGAAGGGAGAGGGAGAGAGGGAGAGGGAAAGGAAGGGAGAGGGAGAGAGGGAGAGGGAAAGGAAGGGAGAGGGAGAGGGAAAGGAAGGGAGAGGGAGAGAGGGAGAGGGAAAGGAAGGGGGAGAGAGAGAGGGAGGGAGAAGGAAAGGAAGGGAGCGAGAGAGAGAGAGGGAGAAGGAGGGACACTGCCGCCCCCGCGCACCCAGGCACCACTGCTCACCTTCTGCCACCGGTGTGTCTCCAACCACGTGCCGGTATACACTGCAAGCCACCAGGTCTGCAATCTGTAATCGAGGCCAGAGTCAATCATGGCAGAGTATATCACACTGCACACGGCAACAACACCTGCCCGTCCTGCGCACACATGCAGCCGCACCCTACCCCCTCTTGCCGGCCAGCGCTGGCTGTCTGCACTTGCGCACACATGCAGCCGTACCCTACCCCCTCCCGCCGGCCAGCGCTGGCTGTCCGCACTTGCGCACCCAGGCCCCACTGTTCACCTGCCGCCAACGTTGTGTCCACCAGTGGGCACACCACGTGCCCGTGCAAGCTCCAGGCCCAGGTCCCGCCACCATGGCATGCTCCACATCATGCGGACCCGTGCCGCGGCCCAGCAGGTCCCACACATGACGCTGAGTCCTGAGGCATCAATGGCAGAGACCACATCAGTGCACACGTCATCATCGCAGGCTGCACACCCGCTCAGCAATTTCGGTGCCACTAACCCTGTGCAACCCCAGTCAGCGCCACGTGGTGGTTGGCCCGTGACGTCTGCAAGGCTCCGGGTGCCACTAACCCTGTGCAACCCCAGTCAGCGCCACGTGGTGGTAGGCCCGTGACGTCCGCAAGGCTCCGGGTGCCACTAACCCTGTGCAACCCCAGTCAACGCCACGTGGTGGTAGGCCCATGACGTCCGCATGGCTCCGGGTGCCACTAACCCTGTGCAACCCCAGGCAGCGCCACGTGGTGGTAGGCCCGTGACGTCCGCATGGCTCTGGGTGCCACTAACCCTGTGCAACCCCAGTCAGCACCACGTGGTGGTAGGCCCGTGACGTCCGCAAGGCTCCGGGTGCCACTAACCCTGTGCACAACAAGTCATGGGCCCTTTATGATTGAGTATCGTGGAACGTCCATCATCCAGTCACCACCGGCAGTGGGGAATGTGACGTTGTCGGCCCCTTATATTGGCGGGGTCACATGGCCTGTGACGGATGGGTGTGGTGTGCGTGCAAACCTGCCCTCAGGGAGTGGCCGTGACATGCTGACAACTAGACCAGCGACCTGCAGACCACTAGCGTGTACGCCTGCGACATGTAGCTATGTTGGCCCCCCCTCGGAGCGTAAGCAGAGTGGTCTGGCCTGCCGTACGCCGGACCAGCGCAGGGCTTGCAGCAATATCTCGGGGGCTCTGGGCGTGGTTCAGTCCATGTCCGGACAAGGAAGTGACTAATGCGTGTGTCCCTGTTGTAGTGTCTGCGGCACCCGGAACGCAATCGGCAATGTAGCACACTGTGACTGGATTCCCACTAGATGAGCATCATTGACGTTGGGGGGAATCACTGAGCCTACATTCATCCACACATTCATACATGAATGATGAAAGACATGACACAGCAGTGCGTTTCTGAATGTTTAATGCACATCCAGTGGAGTTTTGCAGCTGGAGCAGTACAGGGCCATGCCAACCCCACTTCACAATATGGGCCTGTGGAGGGCCAGCCAGAGTCCATCGGTGAATGACAAGTACAGCGGAAGAGGAAGGGTACAGTCCGCAGTGTGGTCGCCATGTCATTGGTCACCAAACAGGATATGGCAGTCCATGTCGCGGTCCAAGGTGAGTGCAGCAGAGTGTATCGGGGGTCAGTGGAAGGTCATGGGGCGATGTGCTGCACCAAGCAGCAACAGGCCAGGTGGCGGACATGAATGCTGAGTGCCTCCTTCTGAACTCAAGCCCATCCACGTCCTCGTCCTCGGATGTGTGCTCTGCCCCACCTGTGGGTGGTGCAGTTCCGGCTGCGGCACTGTGTGCCACTGATACATCAGGGGCCGGAGGTGGATTGTCGGCCGCACTGTGTGGCAGTGACACATCAGGTGCCGGAGTGGAAATGCCTGCCGTACTGTAAGGCACCGACACACCAGGGGGCGGAGATGTGGATGGTGTAGGGGCAGCAGCATTCATCTGCGCCACGCCTTGTGGCAGCAATGCCATGATGAGGACATGCAGGGCATGGTAGATCCCAGCTACATTTCGCTGATGTGCAGCGGTGGCTGCCATCCTTTCCGCCTCCATCCGCACCATGTCCTCCATGTGCCTCCGCATGTGTGCCATCTCACGGCTGAGATCGCTGGAGCCACTCTGAGCGGACACATGTTTTTGTCTCCGAGTCATGACTCCAGCGATGTCAGCCAGGGCTCATTGGAGACCATGGAGCAGCATGTGGGTGTCCGTTAGGGACTGGAGGTGGTCCCTGATGGGACTCAGACACCCATAGATGGCGTCAAGTTTGGTAGCCATGAGGTCGAACCCCACCCGCACCTACTCAGCCATCTCCCTCTGGACCTCCAACACACAGCGTTGGAAGGCCATGTGTTGTTCGGGGGGGTCTTGGGAGATAGCCGGGGTTGTGGGTGCCTCCTGCTGGGTGGTTTGTGGAGTGGGTGGGGTCTCCTCGATGCAGCTGGGCTGCCCTGGTCCTGGAGGTGATTGGCGGATGGGCTCAATGATGTCTTGGAGGGCTTGGGTGTCGATGCTGGTGGTGTCCTCCTCGTCATCAGTGAAGAGTGGCTGGGACTGCTCTGCAGGTGGCATTGACGGTGCCCCTGCAATGTGAAGGGGAGATGCTGTGTTACAATGTGTCCACATGTATGTAGACGCATGGTACATGTTCACATTCAGACAGCATGGCAATGTACATTGTGACAGGCTGTTGATCAGGGCCATGATCCAGAGTCATTGTGGGTGTGCACTGTGCTCTGCTTGATTGTGCATGTGTGCCATTGTGGCCATCTCCCCCCGTCCCCCCAGTACCTGGTGGTTACTCACCCTGTTGCCGTTGTGTTGTGTCAAGTCGAGCTTTGTCCGGTGCCCTGACTCCTGCCACAGTCTCCACACTGATGACTGTTGACACCAGCTCCTCCATGTCATCCAGCTCCAGCTGTGGCGCTGGGCTCCCACCTCCAGTCTGCATTGCTGCCTTCTGGTTGCCTGCGAGTTTCTCCTTGGTCTTGCGCTTGATGTCAATCCATCGCCTCTTGACCTCGTCCATTGACCTCTTGTGCTCTCCGACGGCATTCACCTTGTCCACGATGGACCGCCATAATCCATTTTTGGTGCCCAATGACACATTGGAGGCGACGAACAGTTGTTGATGGTGTTCTATCACCTCCGTGACCAGGATCCTATTCTCCTGCGGACTGAACTTCGTCTTCCTCTTCTTCTTGTCCTTGCCCTTCCCATTCACTGAGGTCCCTGGCTGGTCGTCCGGGGTGCTTGTGGGGTTCCGCTCATCCTCTGCGCCTGCTCCAGCTGCCTCCATGGTGCTTGGGTGTTGGTTATTTTGTGTTTGTGTGTTTTTTCTACTTTTGTAGTTATTTTCCCGCCTGCTGTGTGTGTATGGCAGGCCTGGCGCTGCTTATCGCTGATTTCCTCATCGCGAATGTGCTCATCGCACGTTTTTTTGTGTTGGGGTTTGTGTTTTTGACTCCGTCGCGGTGGTTGTATCTCGGACATTGGCCGAGTTTTCAGAGGACTATCACATGGTACCGCCGTGTTGTGAATTCCAGGTTAACACGGGGTTATTTTCCCGCGATAGACTGCGATGTGTAAAGTTGCGTTAACATTTTCTGGAGATGTTTAGCGCACGTTCTTGTGAATATCCCCCAAATTCCATTAATTGTGTTATGGACATTACAAAGGGATTTGACTATGATCCTTTTGGGCTGCAGGAGTCAATGTAGTGTATTTAGGACTTCTGAGGCCGAGGAGTGGTGAGATAGAGCCAGAGTCAGCTTGGCTGCAGCCATCTGAATCCAATACAGACCTTTGAGAAGGTAGTCTGGGGAGCCCAGGATTCGTGAGTTCCCATAATCCAGCCTGCTCCGCAGCCTGAACCATCAGTGGGCACGTGGGAATGGGAAATTGACGGATTTTCCAAAGAAAAGAGGTGATAAGAGAGAGCTCCTCATCGAAATGAAACCCTTGATTTCTCACACAAGCTGAGGGGGTAGGACCTGTCTCACCAGGTAAGGGCCAAAAAACAATGGGTAATGGATGTGGCATCCTGCCAGTAGAGTATGAAACATCATCACTGTTTTATCACCATTACATTTAAGAGAATTATGAATAAGCCTAAAAGTGATGTTACATATACATATACAGTTGTGGAATGCCTCAAACATTGCTAGTGAGGATTGGTCTACAGATACGCGCAACTGGGTATCACACGCGTAATTCATAAAATTGACATCATGATTTCAGATCAACTGAACCAACATTCTGAGATAGATATAAAATAAAGTCCAGTTGCCTCTCTTTCTCTCATCGTTTATAGACTGCATTCACTCCAGGCTCATGCAGTGGGTCAATTCTGCACCTCCTCATGAAAATTGCCTGATCTTTAGAATTGGGACAGATGTTCCAACCTAATACCCAGGCATCAAATACCAATGCGTCAGTTCACTTTTATTGGCGAAAATTATGCAGAAACGGTGCAAAATGTACTTTCTAATATCCCATGTGACAACTGTATGTAAGGGCGTGAGGACATGCCTCGTGCTCAAAAGTCATGGAGTATACTGGAAAAAGACTACTTTGAGAAGAAAATGTACCTTGGCTTGCATGACATTTTCTGCTTCAACCAATCCAAAATATGTAATATTTTACAGGTATAAATTCTTGAAAAATTTACAACAAGTCATTTCATCTGCTAAAACTAAATTTTGCCCTGACCTAGTGTCAACATTTCTGGTCTGCATTGCTCAATGTTTTATCATTGATACATGGGTATGTGTAAAATTGGACACGCATTCTGTGGTGTGAGCAAATACCCCTCAAACCACGGGCTTAAACAGCTGTGCATTTTAACATCCCTACTTTTGAGTCTCTTTATGTGAGTCTTGGGGTGCCTTCATCCCATTAAAACTAGGAATCAGGCATATATCTGTACTGCAGTACGAGGACAACACTGTCTTATTAGACTGCACCAAAGTGGAACTTCGAAAGTCACTGAAGTCTTTAAAGAATACAATATGTCCAATAAATTGATCTTTTGATGTGTTGGTACAGTACTTTGCTTTGGCTGATATGTTGGATTGTCTCTGCGGGTTGGTCAGATTCAGTATCATGAGGTCATTAGGATTGCTGTTTCTCTTCTCTTAAATTGAATGCACTATTTTCTTTCCTAACTGCGGATAATGGGGGCAATTCACAATGGTAATTTACACTTGTGAGTAAATTTCATGTGTAATGTGACATTTACACTTTTGAGTAACATTACTACTTTGAGATATTCACAAAGAGTGCAAAGCTATTCAAACATGTAGAGTTACACATTTCCACCCTCTAAAAAGGGGTAGGAGCCAGATTTATGACTGTAAGTTATTACTGCCAAAATCAAGCATTATTAAGTCCAGCACCACACATGGCCAACCACTGATAATGCAACATCCTCCCATAACAAATAATAGAGGTGGGACTTCACATTGAAAAATGTTAAATTCAATTATTTCAAGTAGTCAAAATATAAATAAATATAATTGAATGTAAAACAAATAAAATATAAACATTTATTATATAATTATAAAATATTTTAACAACTTTTCCTATTTAAAAATAAAGAAAAGAAAATTTTAATAAAACAATTAATTTACTTGTAATTTATTCTACACATCACTTTCAATAATTATTAATGCATATATTTATTTTTGTTTATTCGAGGTGAGAATGTATTTTTAACTTCATCAAAACAATTTGAATTTCATTTACTATTTTAAAATTAATTATAGATTTAATTCAAAATTATGGTAAAAGTGCTATAGCATGTTTTCTTTTGTTCTAAATATAAAAATAAATATATAAAATGTATTTGCATTCTTATTTAACATAAACATATTTTTACTAACTTTTTCAAAGTTTAATAAACTTTAAAATGTCTCTATCCTTCAGCATACAGAGAACTCAACCCTGATTGCAAAGTCTCCCTATTGTAAAATATGGGGAAAATTAAACACGTTTATTAAACTTGAAACACATTTGTAGATATATTTGTTTATTAATTATTATTGTAAATTAATTTTACATATTTATTTTAAAACAGCAGCCCAGATACAGTAACTGTCCTTGTCTAATCGTGGAATCTAGAATTCATTCTACTCCCAGCTCTGGACTACCATCTTATAGCACTGGAGGAGAGGGAGCATTCCAAACAGCAACAGCAGATTTATCCCTGGACACATATATGACAGAGTGAATGTTTCAAGTCATAGGTAATTTAACCGTCTTTCTAATGAATGAATAATCCTGAAAGGACCTACAAAGCACGGTGTAAACTTAGGATGAAAACCTGAAAGGGAAATCAAATTTTAAGAAAGTGATACAGACTTTACCACACTTAAGGGAGATGTAGGACCTCTAAGAGGACACAAACTTTTTGAAATGTAATTTAGCCAGGGCCAAATACATGACAGCTGTTTAGTGAATCAATACTAATTGAGTCATGAGAGTCAAAAGTTAGGGTACTTGTGATGCCTAGAAGGTAGAAGGCAAGAGTTTAGTGTGGAAACCATACATACAAAAGAATTGGTAAAAACCTGTGGAAGTATGTAAGAAATTATTTTATGCAGACTCTGCCATGCCCACTCAACTAGTCCACTCATCTTGTCCATGATCGTAAAACATCCTAAATACTGCTCCAAAGCATTATACAATCTTTCAATTTGAAAATCTACCTTAGAATGGTAGCAAATGGACTTACAGTCAATAGTACTCAGTTGTTTCAAGAGAGGATTGTACAATTTGGAAGTGAACTATGGCCCACAGTCTATGATTATTATCCTATGAAGAACATGAAGCCAAACTATTTCTTTCAGGAAGGTTTTATCAAAGTTGTGTGCTTTGAGCATCTTGCTTATAGGTACAAGGTGTGCTAGTTTTGTGAAATAATCCGATTCCAATAATAAAGTAGTTTGGCCTTTAGAATGAGGCAACTCCACAACTCAATTCATCAAAATTTGGGGACAAGGCTGCTGAGGAGTGGGCAATGATAACAGTATTCCTGAAGGAGATCTATGATAGGCCTTAGATTGTGCACACACTACAAATGTGTGTGTACTGGACAATAATTTGATTTAAATTTGATTACCAAACCTCTGTATTCTTTTGACTTGCTCAATGCCCAGCCCCAGGTATTTAAAATATTTTTCCTGCAACTCTTGAGTTTGAATAAAGAGGTTATTGTGATGGAACATGGGATTATTGCTGGTGGGATGGTCGAGATTCCATGGAATTCTTGAACCCAGCCTTGCATTTGAAATATTTTGTTTCATTTGGAATTTTTGTAGAAATAACTTTTTTTCATTGATGTATGCTTGTGTTGCCAAAATATAATACGTTACAGGTTCCATGAATTCTGGTTCTTCTTACTGGGATAGAGCATCTGCCTTTCAATGCTGACTTCAAGCCTGAATGTTATGTCATCAGTCAATCTTGAAATTTTAGTTCTTCTACCCTGTCCAGATTTGAAACACTTCATACTTTGAAGATGCCCCAAGCTTTTTTAGTCATTCCAGAATGTAATTGTATGCATTACTCTTTATAAATAATGTCACCAGCGATTGAATGTTTCTTTTGTATTCAACCTCTTTCCGTCATATGTTATATAGTTCTTTTCCAAGG
Organism: Calotriton arnoldi; assembly: GCA_963921515.1. Lineage (NCBI taxonomy): Eukaryota > Metazoa > Chordata > Amphibia > Caudata > Salamandridae > Calotriton > Calotriton arnoldi. The sequence continues at coordinate 113,128 of CAWUFW010007652.1, read as the reverse complement.
ATATCAGAGTTCTGTTAGAGTTTTGGAAAAAATGCAATTGGATGCATCTCTTCAGTCTGAACATTTTGCTGGTATTAGATGGCCCCAACAGTGAAGGCAAAAATAAAGGTTAAGAATAATGCAGATGCTTTAGCACAGGTGCCATAATAAAGGTTAACTTCAAAGTATCCAAGGCTTCTTCTTGTTCAATATTCCAATAAACAAACATTTAGTTCTTTGGTAAGTTCATATCAGAAATTCTATTGAGGATAAATCATTAATGGAATGCTGTACCATTTGGCTAGTCCTAGTAAAAGCTGTAGATCTTATATATGCTTACATCCATTCCATCCTCTGATGGCTTTAACCTTTTTATCCTCCATATATGCCAAGTTCAGAGTTGATGAAATTAAGGAAAGAGACTGAGGATGTTTCAAAACTGCATTTTTCCAGTTTTACTCAGGATGGATGATCTTTAATGTCTGCTTAAACCTCTACTGGATGCAAAGGGTTGCACCACTAAATATCGACCCCCCTAGAATATTATGGTTCAATAATATGGAGGGCTGAATATCATGGGGCAAAGCATCGAAAGGTAAGTGCAAATAGTGGAGTATAGATTTACTATTCCAATCTCCACATCTAGGTATCTTGAAGATATAGATATTGCCAAGATACATGTGTTGAAGTTCGGTGTAGAAAATCGAGACTTATTTATCTGACAATATTTTGTTTTCCATATATTGTCCTCTATATTGTCATCTATCAGACCCAGCCAAAATGGCTCCAGATGTGCTGCTATCCTCATAAAGTTGTAATGAATTGACCAACTTCTTTTTTGATAAAGTTGCCAATATCTACACCTCCTTTGAAGCCGCAGCAAATGAGGGCCTTCCTTCTACGACCATAGAAGAAATGGATGTGGCTGCATAAACAGGTGTCAGTACTAACTTTGAGTCATTTTCTATATTTGACTCTCATAGCTTTGAGTCAATGCTCGACTCCATCATAACAGGATTACCATCGAACCCTGCTCCCATGCGGATACTCAAATTGAGCCATGGCTCTCTCTCCTTTAGCTGTATTGATTTGCTTAATACGTCATTGACATAAACCTTGGTCCCCGCTTCTTGGAAACATGCCACGTTTGCACCTTTGTTAAAAAAAAAACACACTTGATGCAGCCAAGCCAGAAAGTATTTGTCCCCTCTCACTTCTTTCGGCTCTTACTAAAGCATTAGAAAAACATGTCTATCTCCAGGTTTCATCTCACTTGGAATCTAGTTTTCTTTTTCATGACTGACAATTTGGCTTATGTCCGAACCATGGCATCTAGTTGGCTCTTGTAGGGGTCACTGAACATCTAAGAGCAATGCTTGACTGTGGAGGCACAGCTGCGCTGTTCCTACTTGATCTCTGTGCAGCTTTCAATAGCGTGCTCCATGTTGTTCTTCCCCAGGGTCGGCTGATAGTGGCATTAAGGGCAGTGCGCTTCTTTGGTTTCTCTCCTTTTTGCAGGGTCAAACCTTTCAAGTGATCTCAAGTACCTCCTCCTCAGCAGGTCAAAAACCACAATAAAAGGCACCTGCTGCTTCATTCGTCCAAGCAGCTACCAAATTCAGCTGTTGAAAGTGACTTATGCAAGCAAACAAATAAGTACTGTGTTGGCGTAATGTTAACTTTACAGAATGTGCTGTCTCAGTAATTGTATGCCTTCCAAACATGGCTGTTAAATTTTGTATAAAATGGTCATATTGGTGAAGTAGCGGACTATGTAATTGATTTATGCAGTAGAGCACCATAAGGCATCTTTCATTAGGTATTACAAAATAAAGGTAACTTTGGCTTGATCTAACTAAAACTGTACTGGCTGCAAAGTGTTGTACTATTGAATTTTGCCCCCCAGAATTTTAATGCTCAAGAATATCGAGGGCAGAATATCATGGGATAAAAAATCGAAAGGTAGGTCCATATAGGGATTTACTCTTCCAAAGTCCACATCTAAGTACCTTGAAGATATAGATATCGCCAAGGTCCATGTGTGTGAAGTTAGGTATAGAAATTTGAGACTTACTTATATGTTGTTAGAAATAGGTTTCACTGGTTGGCAGGTTTGTACCCTGTCCAAGTAGGGCCCCTTCTAGTCAGGGTAAGGGGGATTACACTTCCAAAATAACCCCTGCTTACCCCCTTGGTAGATTGGCATGAGCAGTCAGGCTTATCTCAGAGGCAATGTGTGAAGCATTTTCACATAACACCCAGTAATACAGTGAAAACACTACAAACAGACACCACACCGGTTTTAGAAAATAGCCAATATTTATCTGTGTGGAACAGGACCAAAACTATAAAAATCCAACATACAGTCATAAAGATATGAATTCTGCAAGAATAAACTTAAAGGACAGTTCCTTGAAGTCGATAGCTCCTCTTGCGGGGCTATCATGGTGTCATGAACAAACAAATCCAACCATTCAGGCCAACAGAGGCGTCCCGGACCAGCTGAAGTGTCAGGAAGATCCACAAACAGTACTATGGAAATGCAGGGCATCGTGGACCCGGTGATGAGCTTCGAAGAGGTGGTGCCATCTGCGTTGGTTCCAGAAGTCAGTGAAGGAGTCGCGGTGCAAAGTGGGGCAGTGTCCATTGCGGTGCTGACAGGTCACGGTGCAAACAGTGGCATCATCATTGCTGAAGCGCTGTCGTCGATAGACGATCTGGAGTCAATGGCGCTCGCATCGGTGGCCCAAGGCTGCAGTGTGGGAATGGGCGGTGCATCATGTAACTTACGAGGCCTGGGAGCGGTGCCCCCAGGCCACTGTGCAGGCAGCAGTGTCGATGTTGGCGTGGAGCATAGTCGTCAGGGATACTAGGGCGGCGATGTGAAGTGAGGCAGTGCAAAGTGCGGTGCTCTCAGGTCATGGTGCAGGCAGCGGCTCAGTGGCGGCATCAAGGGTCGGTGAGACCAGGGTTGCGGCGTGAAGCTGGGTAGGGCTCTCCCTGGTGCCAACAGGTCACGGAGCCGACAGCGGCATCGTTTATGGCCTTAGGTTGCTTTTTCCACTGTGGCAGCTGAAACACGCAGTTCCAGATGCCGGTACCCAGAGGACGGTGTAGTCATTGGTGTGCCTGAGACTACCAATAGGAGGCAAGCTCTTCTTCCTCTCTAGTCTAGCTTCACTGCAGTAGGTGGAGACAGCATTGTGCAGAGCAGACACAGCCTATTCAGGTGCTAGTGAAAACTCCCCCCACTACTCTAATACAGAAAGGTCTGGTCAGCCTGGCTATGAGTCACCCAGGAAAGACAGGACACACCTCAACCCCCCTTATGACTGTCTAGAGTGAATGCACATCCCCAGCTCCTGTCACTCCAAAACCAGACTGTAAATACACAAATAGGCAGTGGCACACAGGATGGCTAAACAAGAAAATGCCCAATTTCTAAAAGTTGCATTTTCAAGCACATAATTTAAAAACCACATTCACTAAAATATGGGTTATTCAATTCTGAGCTCAGGGAGCCTAAACTTCATTTCTCTATCTTTTACCAATTGAAAGTTGCACTTGTAAAATGTTACAAGGAAGCTCCAATGATCATCTATGGGAAAGACAGCCTTTCAATAGTAACAAACGAAATTGGCTGTATTTCACTATCAGGACATGGAAACCACACAACTACATGTCCTAACTTCCACATACACTGCACCCTGACCATGGGGGTACCTTGGGCCTACCTTAGGGGTGCCTTACATGCAGTAAGATGGAAGGTTAGGGCCTGGCAAATGGGTGCCCATGCCACGTCGAAATGGCAGTTAAAACTGCACACAGACACTACATTGGCAGGTCTGAGACACCTTTGAAAGGCTACTTGTTTTGATGGCACAACCAGTGCTGCATGCCCATTAGTAGCATTTGATTTACAGGCCCTGGACACACACAGTGCTGGTACTAGGGACTTACTAGTAAATCCAATATACCAATCATGAAAAAACAATCATTACACAATTTATAGTAGCAGCACTTGCACTTTAGCACTGAATAGCAGTCAAAAAGTGCACAGAGACACTAAACCAGCAAAAATGAAGTCAAAACCACGAGGCCAAAAAGCTAAAAGTCAGGGGATAAACCTGACAAAAATGCCAAGTCCAACACATGTCAAAATGTTATTTTTGATATATTGGCTTCTATATTGTCATCTATCAGACCCAGCTGCCATGGCTCTGGAGGTGCCGCTATCCTCAGAAACATGTAATGAATTGGCCGACTTCTTCTTTGAGAAAGTCGCCAATATCTACACCTCTTTTGATGCCCCAGTAGATGAGGGCCTCCCTTCTGTGGCCATGAAAAAAATGGATGCGATTGCAGAAACAAGTGTTAGTACTATCTTTGTGTTTACTTTTTTTGACTCTCATAGCTTTGAGTCACTGCTTGACTCTATCAAATCAGAATCACCATCTAACCCTGCTCCCTTGCGGATACTCAAATTGGTCCATGGCTCTCTCTCTTCTATCTGGATATATTTTCTTAATATTTCTATGGCAGAAGCCTTAGTCCCCGCTTCTTGGAAACACGCCATGGTTGTACCATTGTTTATAAAAAGCATCCTTGATGCAGTCTAGCCAGAAAATTTGCATCCCATCTCACTTCTTCTGGCTCTAATTAAAACATAAGAAAAAAAAGTCAATCATCAGGTTTCAACGCACTTGGAATCCAATTTTCTTTTTCATGGCTCGCATTTTGTCCTTCGTCCAGGCCATAGCATGGAGTTGACTCTACTAGGGGTTACTGAACATCTAAGAGCAACACTTAACTCTGGAGACACAGCTGTGCTGATTCTTCTTGATCTCAGTGCAGCATTCTATACTGTGTACCATATCATTCTTCTCCAGGAGTTGACTGATAGTGGCATCAAGGGCCGAGCCCTTCTTTGGTTTTGCTCCTTTTTGCAGGAATCAACTTTTCAAGTGATCTCGAGTACCTCCGCCTTCTCAGTTCGCAAGCTGCCTTATGGGGTCCCTCAGGGTTCTTCTCTGAGTCCTATGCTCTTCAATGTATATATTTGACCCCCGGTGTACATTGTAGAAGCTTCTGTCATCACCTAATTTGCTTACACCGGTGATACCCAAATAAATATTTCATTATCCTCTACTAAGGATGAAAGTTGTCCTTCGTTGAAGTCCTGTCTAGCAGCAGTGGCCCACTAGATGAAAGATAATTGCTTAAAGCTGAATGGAAATAAAACCGAGGTTCTGGTGGTGGGTAATCAACCTCAGCTTTGGGGCCTGTCGGATGGGCCTGCAGCTTTTAGGTGCTATCCCTTCCCCCTAGCAGATTGTGAAGGGCTTCAGTTTCTGCCTAGACAGCAATCTCAGGATGGACTCTTAGATCAACAAGGTGTCTGCCACTTATTTGGGCTTCTGAAAATCTTGTAGAAAAGGTTGGGGCTTCTTCTGATCTCTGCTCATAGAACTGTTGTGCCCTAATAACTTGATGTTTGGACTACGGCAACATATTGTACTTTTCTGACTCCACTCTGGGAAGCTATCTGGGCAGCCATGCACTCTATAAATGCACTAAATAAATACATTTGGGGCCTCATTACGATGTTGAGCAGAAACATTCCCCCCGAGACCATCTCGGATTCGGGACTGACCGACTCGCGGTCGGCGGTGTCACCCGACCGATTATGATGCGACCAAACACTTTTCGGTCAGATTCCCAAGTACTCCTATGGGAGCCCCTGTTCTGCCCGACAACACAGGGTCCTATGGGGAAAATTGGGGTGTGCGGAAAACTCTGCACCCTGTCGCAGGCACCCCATGGTGCCTGCGATACAATGCAGGCTTTACAGGGGGGGTACCTTAGTTACCCCCTCAGCCATCAACCGGAGGCCGCAGGATGAAGGGGGCCCTTCTAGGGGCCCCAAAAGTCACTTTCCAACAGCCTTTTCGTGTCGGACTGGCCGACTCGGAAAGGCTGTTGGAAACCGACATCGTAATTGCTCGGTCGGAAACGCAGTCCGTAGAGCTGTACGATGCGGGTCCGACCAACCCATAATTCTGTTCTAGCAATCTGTCAGGTAAAAAGGTTACATCCTGGATTCCAAAATTAGTATGGACCCTCCAAACAGACACCATGGGAGGATTGGAAGCAAACCTCAGTGAGTATCTCAATGGGGAAGGGAGAGGGTAAAGAGTGGAACAGAAGGTTGTCAGGGTAGATATTTTGGATTGGTGGCAAATGTAGGGTTACAGGTGTGACAGGTATGCCAAAAAATCGCTTTTGGCACTTGCAAAAGACAAAAACGATTGCAATTTATGAAGAGGAGTATGACCAATATAAGGAGGTATGTCTAAAGTGCAGGGTTTGATGCAAGGTGCAGATATCAGCTTCAAGTGAGGTCCAACAGAGCAAACACTTACCCATCCTTACCACAAGCATGGCAGTCTAAGGATTGATGGTGACTAGTATGTAACCTCCTTCCCGGGGGCGACAGGGTACCACTGTTGAATCACCATAAAGAAACATCCAATGAAGAAATAAAGCGCACAAGACAAAATTCCTAATTACCCTGTCATGCAGCTTCAAGAGGATGAAAACAAATGTGGAGGGTGTGCTGCAAGTGTGAACAGATGTCGTCCGGGTGTTTCACAACAATTGACGTTGCTAGATAATGTAATTCTACCTCCAGTGTTGTTTAATGGAAACCTAAAGAAGAACCCTATGTAGCCCTGATGCTTGTTAAGCCCTTCCTATGGTGCCCCATTCTCCCCGCAACCACCTTTGACAATTCCATATGCTGCCAACTCACAATGTAACAGTGACCACACATTTTCTGATGATCTTGATCCTCAATTTCTGCTAATATATCACGGTGAGTGTCTGTCTGACAACCCTTGATAATCTAATTTCTGTTTGGGGAAAGTAAGCGAGTGAATGGGTACTATAGTATTGTATAGTATTCTAGAGGGTACTTGCTAAATTGAAAACCATATGTGGTGGCTCAAAATCTGAATAAAAAAAGCATAGGAATTGTGGTTGCCCGCAGCGCACGCAGTGTGCCCTCCTAAGAGGGCAGCCCCTTAGTGCCGCATTCACTGGCGTAGCAAGGGGGGGGCGGAGGGGGCGGTACGCCCCGGGCGGCACGAGAATTCGGGGCGGCAGGTAAATTTATCGCCAGCACCCCCCCCCCCCGGCTCTTAGGCGCTCGGCGGCGGCGGCAAAAGGCAGGGGCCTAGCTACGCCACTGGCCGCATTCCAGCACTTCACACATGCTCCACTCATTGGAACCCCTTTGGGAGACCCCCCTCCCTTTCCGGCACTCTCCCACATCATTTCTGGCACCTGGGGGCTGGGGCCAGGTACTTAAACCTGACCAACTCAGGTGCTGGCCTCTTTGTTCCCATGCTGGACATGCTGTGTTATGGATAGCACAGCTCGAGTTTCAGTTTTGATGACGGCAGACTGTTCTGTGACAGAGTATTGGGTTGTGCTCCAGTTTCAAGGGAATCAGACAGCTGTGGGGTGGCGGCCAATCTCGGTCTCTGGGTTGTAATTGTAATTGCATTTATATAGCACTTAAAACTCCTGAAGAGGCACCAACTTGCTTTTTCGGCGAGTAGCACGCTACTCCGGAACCCAAAAAGGATTACTGGTGAATTAGTATAGGGAAATATGAAATTAATTTGAGTGGTGGACATGTTTGTCTGTTATTTGGATTGAAAAGGATAGTGGAGGGATAGAAGAGGGAAGGATTTTTTTTTTTAGCTCATAGCAGCAGGAGGAGGTTTGGGATGAGTAAAGGGGAGTTGGAGGGGGGAAATCAGAGGGAATGGTTTATAAAGTCTTGTTTGGGAGATCTGAATAGTAAAAGAGGTATGAGAAGAAGTAAGGAGGCGTGGAGGAGGGAAGACTCAAGAATCAGTTATTTTGGGGATCGTAGTAGTAGAATGGGGTTTAGGATGAGTGAGAGTGGAGATAGAGGATATATTGAGAGAGGTATAGGGTGAGAAATAGGGTAGTGCATTGGAGAGAGTAGTAGAATGAGATTAGAGATGATTCAGAGTGGAGGTAGATGATATATTGCGAGAGGCATAGGGTGAGATATAGTGTAGTGCATTGGAGTTGTTGAATTAGAGTCAAAGTAATAAAAATAAAGATACATAAGTCCATGGAAGGCATATATGTATAAGGAAGGTAATATATGTAGATTTAAGTTGTATTTAATAAATTCTGACTTTCAAGTGTTACTGTATTTAAAGTTAATTTATTTGTTTTTATTATTTTTCTTTTTTTCTTTTTTGTAATTCAATAGTGAATCAATTGTAGATAAATAGTTATGATATGATAAAAAGATGAATTTATTCATGCAGTCACCTATATACATGTTAAACATAGAATAATATAACCATAAGTAATATATAGATGGAGAATACATGAAAAATGATAATATAAGTAAACGAGAAAGTATTATTAGACTGAACAATTTGAGAACACCTGTACTGAGATACTTTACAGACAGATATTACGGAAGAAGAATGGGGAAGAACACTGTTAAATGTTCATAAAATATCTAGGAATGCTAGATACATGGTTGTAACCAATTGCACAGTTGGGTTGTTTCACGTGTTCTTTTCTTCTACTATTCCAAGCCAATGTCATGGAAATGCCATTGTATTATGGTTTGCTGGTACGTTGATATAAAACTCAATAAAATTGCGTTTAGAAAATGGCATTGAAGTTGTGGAGTTGAGCTGGTGTAACACAACACCCTGCAGCACCGGTGGCGCAGGCCACCTCCCCCTCCCACCCCTCACCCTTTCAGTGGCCCTCCAGCCCTTCAGGGAGCCCCATTCAGGTAGAGGTCAATGAATAACTTCCATTCTGCATTACATTCTGCAGGAGTGGCCCATCATTTTATGTTACACCACTGGAGATGAGCTATTTGTGCTGGAATTAATCCACATATGCTCAACAGGAGGTTGCAGAAAGCTAGGCTGACCCAGAGTGAGGTTTCTGGATAAGTTAGATGCACAGTTTGAATCTGTTGGACCTTTATGACTAAACTGTTGATATTGAGCTGTGCACATGTGCATGCGACTAATGTTTACAATGAGATAGGACAGGAATCCATAATCAAATGCAGTGTACAAACTGCAAAGCAAAGATGTGATATAAAAATGCAATAGAAGTACAAAAAGCTCAGTTAGAGTTGGAGAGTAACTAAAAGTGCCTATTTGAACGCCTGATATTGGCAATGTGTATTAACTATCACAACTTTTAAAAATATAAGAATGCACAATAATATACCTTTCCTATATCCCACTGGTAAATGATATGAGGGACGGTCCATGAAAACCAGGCCAAACCTACCAATAGTTATATTCTGTGTTTGGAGGATTGCTGAACCAAACATGATTACTGGTCCAAAGTATGTAGGGATCTTTTTAAATAAATACCTCTCTTCAAAAACTTGTATATGTCTGTATATTCACTTTCTATGTTTGAGGTTTATGACCACAAGAAGTTGCACAGGATGCAAGCCCTTGCAATGATCAACAGTTATACTTCGTAAACCAGGCTTGATATTGATATTCGTGCCGACAAGTCTAAAAAAAGAAATCTCCTGTTTTTCCAAACTTGCATTATGTGTGCTGGCAAAAACAAATATTTCCTGCAAGGTCTTGGCAAATGGTGGCAGTAACCATGCTCCCCAGGTGAACCTAGGCAATTTGTGCACAATATCTGCCTACCGAAGATGAAAAATGTCAGTGGTCTTACAAGTAAAACAAAACAACGTCATCATCTAATACAGGCTACTCTAACGAGTAGCTCGTGAGCTACTGGTAGCTCTCCAGCTACCTATAAGTAGCTCTTCTTTGTGCAGCCCTACCTACTAGATTAGAAGTGTTTGCTTGGTTAAAAAAAATATATATTTAAATATATCAAAATTGAGAAGCATGTATTAGAGACAAAAATGTGTGTATTTTCAGGATTAATAGGCTGATGCCTGGAGAAAAACAGTTGAATTATTTCTAATTGAATTTCCAGTTGAATTTCCAATACAACAATTCCAATAATTGACTTCGGTATCAATAAACATTATTTCAGCTCCAACATATCATTCAGGCTGAATGTGTGCTTTACAAATACATGTTATGTTACATTATATTTAAAGCTAATCTTTGAGTGATAAATCATCCAATGTTGTGGAGACGTATCATTACCATGGTGCATTGCAGCTATGGCTGCTCTGAATTACTTATGTAGAGGAGTTCGAAATTGCTAAAACATTTTTTTACATTACTGCTGGCAAACCTGCTTGATGCACTGATGTGATCACTGCTGATAATCTTGGTGAGTGGCCACTAATGTAATCTTGCTTAATGTGGTCGCTATTACAACATCATAAAAATTGGTAGCTCAGGATGATTTTCATTGGACATAAGTAGCTCTTATTGCAGGAAAGGTTGGAGACCCATGATCTAATACTTATTTTTCATGCTCTGGTACAGGCTGATAAAGAGCATTTTTTATCAATAATTATAACTAGCATTTTAATAAATGTCAAAGTGTTTTTTTTACCAACAATCAGGTTCCTAAAGTATGAACAAACTTGTAGCTGTACCAAGTATTTTTGCAAAAGGTTTGGCCAGTTCTATTTTTCAAGCAGTGAATGCCATAGTAGCCTGGCCGGCAATCGAACATTTTACATATTGCTCACTCAAAGAAGATTATGGCTGAGTCTCGGGACCCAGACTCCTGGTCAGAGCACCAAGTTCGTCTAATTTGTTCTCACATGAATATTCAGCCTATAGCAGCGCAATAAACATGCAGTGCAGCTATGTCACCATTTTATGTCTGGTGCGAAGGCTCAGTGGATGGTTTAGAGGAGGTTGGAGATATGTCTGATGGCATACATTTGCTCGCGGGAGGACATCGGATCGTGTTACCCCTCTCATGTTCATAGCGTGGTGATGATTTAAACTGCACCACAGGATTTAAGTGTTTCAGCCAGGGGACATGCTCAGGGCGTCTGCATCCTTCCCTGGAAGTCAACAGCACTGGGGAACCGGGTTCGGGTCTCAGCGTCGCCTCAACATGTCGGTGATTATGGCCATATCTTTTGTGAGATCCCCTGAGACAGTTTTTATTTTATTATGTTTTCGGTTCAAAGTGACAATTTACCTGATAATGCTCCTTTGAGTTTCTTGGGCTGAGAGATGATTTTAAGATCTATACGGTCTCATATAGAGTGGACAAGTTGCACTATATTAACTAGGTTCATTGATTATGCATTGATACTTGCATAATGGTTTAAAAAATGTGGAGTTCCAGGAAGCAATTTAGGTTTTCTCTAAGCCTGGGCAGAGTTCGCAGAGTTCCACTACGCAGAACTCCGCAAAGTGACCCAAAAACTCCTCCGCGCTACGTGGATTTCCGCAAGCGGCAGAGTGCACTTAGTCTTGCCTGTTCGCCTTGATTTTCAGTGTTTGTCCTGCGCTGGAAAATGAACACGAATGGCGCCATGCGCTGCGCAAGATGGTGCTGCTTCTTTTCTGCCACTCTAGTAGATTTTCTACTCGAGCAGCAACTTTCTCATCGCGAACAGAAGATTTCTCATTGAAAGTGGTCGTGACCACCTGCATTGAGAAATCCCTCCGCCAGCGTTGAGAAATCTTGCCGGGAGGTGGATTTTTCTCGCTCACGCTTGCCAACTTGATGTTGGGGAGCGCGAGCAAGGAAAAATCTCGCCGGGAGGTGGATATTTTCCTCGCTCGCGCTCGCCAACCTGACGTTGGGGAGAGCAAGCGAGGAAAAAAACTCCGCTATGCTATGTGTAGCTGCATTTTTCCGGAACTCCGCGTGTTCCATGGAGTGCGGAAAACTCTGCAAACTCCATGAATGGAGCGGAGTTCACCGCCCGGGCTTATTTTTCACTCAAAACATGAACTCCACGCGCTCGTGCATCTTCTGGTGCCAAGAGGTATTTAGGTTATTGGGTGACAATGCTTCACTGTTTTATTTTCAGTAAGCACTATGCTGAACTTGAATGGTGGTTTCTATTTAGTCGTTTTAGGTCTACCAGGTTTCAATCCGAGGAGACAATTTTTTTGACACCAGCCTCTGCTCTTTTACGTCCACAAGCCTGTTCGATCCATTTATGTAGATATTGTTTCATAGTTGATGATTTGCATATATGTGATAATTTCGTTTCATTATTCTTTGAAGTTATATGGTTAGTAAAAAGGGGGATTATACATACCGTACGCACAACAGACACATTCATTGGGAAGGGTGTACAGACAGAATATTGAGTTGTTTATTTCGAACTACAACAATATCGAGTTTGAAATATCGAGGTACAAGAACATCGACAGCAAGTATATCGTAGCACAGAATATCGACAGTAAGGTAAGAAATATCGTTTTTTTTAATATCGAAGACAGTAATAGCATTTGTAAAAATATCGTTGTTAATAATATCGATATTTATATTAGTGTTCTGTATTTTAGTATGTGTGTTAAAAGTATGTGATGTATTTTTTTATAAGTGCAGTTTTTTTTTATGTATGTCTTACATTTTTAGCAGTAATTACTTTTATGAAAATTAATTTTTGCATATTTTAGTTCTGTGGTGGGTTGTGGGTTTATAGGGGAATAGGGTGGGAAGTAATTTAATTATAATAAAGTAAATTTTTTTTTTCTTTATTATTATTATTTATAATTAATTTATTATTAATTAATTATTAATTGGTTAGTAATTGATATTAATTAAATAATAGATAATTATATTAATTGTGTTATTTTTTAGGAGTGGGTTGTGAGTTTATAGGGGAATTGGGTGGGAAGTAATTGAATTATAAAAAAATAATTAATCCTTTTTATTTATTATTATTTATAATTAATTAATTATTAATTGGTTATTAATTTTTATTAATTAATTAATAGATAATTATATTAATTGTGTTATTTTTTTAGGAGCGGGTTGTGGGTTTATAGGGGAATAGGGTGGAAAGTAATGTAATTATAAAAAAGGTAAATAATAATTTTTATTTATATAATAATTTATTTTTAATTAATTTAATAATTGGTTATTAATTAATTAATTGATAATTATATTAATTGTGCTTTTTAGGAGCGGGCTGTGGGTTTATAGGGGAATAGGGTAGGAAGTAATTTAATTATAATAAAGTAATTATTAATATTTATTAGTATTTATAATTAATTTATTATTAATTAATTATTAATTGGTTATTTAATTATAATAATTATTTATTTGATAAGTATGTTAATTTTAACCCTCTGCTATCCAACACTTTCCCTACCGTTGCATTCACTGGAGTGGGAATAGTAATTTTTACCCCTCCGCAATCCAACACTTTCCCTACTGTTGCACTCACTGGAGTGGGAATAGTAATTTTTACCCCTCCGCTATCCAACACTTTTCCTACTGTTGCACTCTCTGGAGTGGGAATAGTAATTTTTACCCCTACGCTATCCAACTCTTTCCCTACTCTTGCACTCTCTGGAGTGGGAATAGTAATTTGTACATCTCCGCTATCCAATACTTTCCCTACTGTTGCACTCTCTGGAGTGGGAATAGTAATTGTTTACCCTCCGCTATCCAAAACTTTCCCTACTGTTGCACTCACTGGAGTGGGAATAGTAATTATTACTCCTCCGCTATCCAACACTTTCCCTACTGTTGCACTCTCTGGAGTGGGAATAGTAATTTTTACCCTTATGCTATCCAACACTTTCCCTACTGTTGCACTCACTGGAGTGGGAATAGTAATTTTTACCCCTCCGCTATCCAACACTTTCCCTACTGTTGCACTCTCTGGAGTGGGAATAGTAATTTTTACCCCTACACTATCCAACTCTTTCCCTACTGTTGCACTCTCTGGAGTGGGAATAGTAATTTTTTCCCCTCCGCTATCCAAAACTTTCCCTACTGTTGCACTCACTGGAATGGGAATAGTAATTTTACCCCTACGCTATCCAACACTTTCCCTACTGTTGCACTCTCTGGAGTGGGAATAGTAATTTTTTCCCCTCCGCAATTCAACACTTTCCCTACTGTTGCACTCACTGGAGTGGGAATAGTAATTATTACCCCTATGTTATCCAACACTTTCCCTACTGTTGCACTCTCTGGAGTGGGAATAGTAATTTTTACCCTTACGCTATCCAACACTTTCCCTACTGTTGCACTCACTGGAGTGGAAATAGTAATTTTTACCCCTCCGCTATCCAACACTTTCCCTACTGTTGCACTCTCTGGAGTGGGAATAGTAATTTTATCCCCTCCGCTATCCAATATTTTCTGTACTGTTTTAGTGAATGTAGTGTAAAATGTATTTTAAAAGATTTAAAAAAAAATTATATTTTAATTTGTTATATATGTTTTTTGTTTTTAATTTATATTATTGGTGTATGTGTATATATATGTATTTATAATTTTTTATATGTTTTTTAACAATTGATAAGTTATTAAAATAATAATTTATAAATAGTATTAAGTACGTTTATATATTATATTTTAGACATATATGTTTAATTTATTTTTACATTATACGTATTACTTATAATTCTAAACATTTTTTAATAATTGTAACTATGTTTTTTTTAATTATATGTATTATTTACTTTATTTTACATTATTTTTTTAACATTAAAAAAAACTATATTTTTGACAACGATATTTTTAACTAAGCCTGGGCGTAGTTCGCGAAGTAGCGCTACGCGAAGCTACGCAAAGTGCAGTTCGCACTACGCGAGCTACACGTAGCACTACGCGAACTGCGTAGTGCACTGTTCACAATGATTGCACAGTGCCGGATGCTTGTCCGCACTGTGCAATCATTGAAACGGCATCTTGCACAGTGCGAGCTGTCTTTTACTGCCGCTCGAGTAGATTTTTACTCGAGCGGCAGCTTTCTCAACGCAGACTGGTAGTTTCTCATCGCGAGCGGTCGCGAGCATACGCGACCACTCGCAATGAGAAACCTGACCTCCCACATTGAGAATCTCGCCGGGAGGTTTATTTTCCACGCTCGCGATCGGCAACTTGATGTTGCTGATCGCGAACGAGGAAAAAGTCTCGCCGGGATGTCATTTTGCTTGCTCGCGGTCGCCAACTTGACGTTGAGGACCGCGAGCAAGCAAAAAATGACCGCTGCACTACGCTACGCTACGCGTGTTTGCACTGTGCTACGTGCAATTCGCATTGTGCGAAGTAGCGCAAACTTCGCAAACTACGCGAGCGTAGCGTAGTGCTTTGCCCAGGGTTATTTTTAACAACGATATTTTATTTTAGATATTTTTGTACTTACCATTGTGTAGATAGGACTTCGATATTCTGGACATTGATATTTTTGCAACGATATTTTTGTACCTCGATATTCTGACTGTCGATATTCTGTCAGTGATCCCTTGGTGTAGTCATGCACAATATCCCATGGTGAGCGAGTGGACTGGTTACTCATGGAAAGGGTTGAATTTTCTGTGTGGCAAGTGCATTTGTCACATGCAATTATTTGTTCCAAGGGGGCTTGTTTCTGGGCACAGTTTATCTGCATTTTAGTTTGTGGGTAATTCAGCATATGACTGCTTTCAGCAGCACGAGATGACGTTGGGCATGTATACAACAAGCCCCTCCTTTTTTCCCCGGCATTTTTAAATTCGGCATCAATGTATATTTGCCTTTACTGGGCGAGATTGTTTACCTTTCCACAGGACACTTTAATTTCAGCAGTGGTTGCTTTCAGTGCAGATCGATCGACACCCTTTACCAGATATTTCTTCTAATATTCTATGAACATCGAAACATTGATGACTTTGGGAAACTCGTTGCTTTGCGACTATCGGGAAAGCTGTTGAAATTAGAATCCACGCGCAGACTTGTTTTAAGACTCAAATCGATGAAAACAAAATGTGTGCCGCTGAAGAGGCAGGGAGGCTGCGAAGTAATTAAGAGGGTAAATGCAGCTTAATTTACGTTTTTAGAGGGTAGCACACTATAGATATTTTTTCGGACACCAGAACCCGGTCTGCAAAGGCCAGGACAGGATACTAAAGAGGCGCATATGCACAATATGAGTTATTCATTAGTAAAATGCCTTTTCTATCTTTCTGTACTTGAGGTATTAGTGATTGATCAATAACGCAGCTCTAGAACTCATTTAAAAGTGTTTTCCATTTGAAGTGGCCTTTTCGTGGCAACCCCAAGTAAAGTTGATTCTTCACCTTTTTTTGATCATTATGACCGCTCAAAGCCATCCTGGATTTTACAACCCTTCCATTTAGGTCTCACAGACTCCGTTCAGCCGGAATCTGTCTTTTCTTACCTGGGTGTGTAGCATGGGGCAGGCGCACTAGAGAAAGTGTGACGCATTAACTTGGGTACCAGCTAGTCACTACCCCCCCCCACACACACACACCTCAGGGGGATATTCTCAAGAACGTGCGATAATCATCGCCAAAATAGGTTAACGCAATTTATCATATCACCGTCTATCGCTGGAAAATAACTCTGTGTTAACGTCGTATTCTCAACACGGCGGTAACTTGCGATAGTTTCCCGATAACGCGTCAAATGTCCGCGATAAAATTACCGGGACAGCGATAAAAATCTAAACCCGAACGTGAAAAAAGTTGCAATGGGCCCAACTGCGATAAAAAATTCAGCGATAAGCAGCACCAGGCCTGCAAGCCCTACAAGTCAGGCGGGAAAAACCACTATAAAAGCGGCAACAAAAAACACAAACAAGACACAAACAACTGCGAAGCACCATGGAGGTAGCCGGAGCAAGTACAGAGGACAACCAGAACCCCACAAGCCCCACGGAGGACCAGCCTGGGACCTCTTGGTCAGGGAAGGGCAAGGAGAAGAAGAAGAGGAACCGGCGTTTCAGTACGCAGGAAAACCAGATCCTCATTACGGAGGTGATAGAACACCACCACCAACTGTTCATCACCTCCACTGTGTCATTGGCAACTAAAAATACAGTATGGCAGTCCATCTTGGCCAAGGTGAATGCAGTCGGAGTGAAGAGAAGGGAAGTGGACGACTGCAAGAAGCACTGGACTGATGTGAAGCGCAAAACCAAGCTGAAACTCGCAGCCAACCTGAAAGCAGCAATGCAGACTGGAGGTGGGAGTCCAGCGACACACCAGGAGCTGGATGAGATGGAGGAAATGGTGACCCGAGTCATCATTGGGGAGACGGTGGCAGGAGTTGGGGGACCGGACACTGCACAACATGACCTGAGCCAACAGCAACAGGGTGAGTAACGACCAGGGACTGGGGGACGGGGGAGATGGGCACAATGGCACACATGCACAATTAAGTATAGCACATCTGCGGACAAACCATGCCCAAGAGTCACAACTCCGACCAAGAGCCCAATTTACCCAAGTCTGCAATATCTCAGCACTGTATAAGCACAGAAGTGAAAGGCCCACCGCCTGAAAGGGATAAGGGCCAGCCAAATCAGAGCTGAAGGGGCAACACACCCACAATGCAGCGCACACACATAAGAATCAGAGCACCTCAACATTGACAACAATGTGCTACAAACTGCAACACTTTCACAACAGAACAGAGGACACAACTGCTGCCGCTTGTGTGTAGAAAATGGCCATTCGCATTTGGCATAGCAGGAAACTGTGAGATGATAATGTAAAAGTACAACCTCACATCCCTGATGGTGTAGAAATGTCAACTGTCCCACATCAAATAGGCATCTCCTCACAAACAGTCACAATGTACATTGTCATGCAGTCTGTTAGTAAACTTGTACAATGCGTGAACATACATGTGAACACAATGTCAATCTGCATCTCCCCTTCACATTGCAGAGGGAGAATCAACACCTCCTGCAGAGCAGACCCAACAACTCAGCACTGATGATGAAGAGGACCTCCCCAACATCGACACCGATGCCCTCCAACAGCTCATGGACAGCTTCGGCACCCCACCTCCAGGAGCAGGCCAGCCCAGATGCATTGAGGAGACCCCACCCCCTGCACAGACCACACAGCAGGAAGCACCCACCACCACGGCTGTCTCCCAGGACCCCCACGACCAACACATGTCATTCCAATGCCGTGTGTTAGGGTGCCAGGAGAAGATGGCTGATCAGCTGCGGGTGGGGTTCGACCTCATGGCAGCCAAACTAGATGCCATACGTGGGTGTCTAAGTCCCATCAGGGATGACTTACAGTCACTAACGGACACCCACTGTCCGCTCCATGCTCTCCAACAATCCATGGCTGACATCGCTGGAGTCATGACTCTGAGCCAAGAACAACTGTCTAGTCAGAGTGGCTCCAGCGATGTCAGCTGGGAGTTGGGACACATAAGGAGAATGATGGAGAGCTTGGAGCGGATGCAGGCGGAAAGAATGTTTGCCACGGCTGCACACCAGCGAGATGTAGCTGTGATCTTCCATGCCCTGCAGAGCCTCGTCATGGCATTGCCGCCACAAGGCCTGGCACGGATGAATGCTGCTGCTACTACTCCATCCACATCTCTGCCCCCTGAAGTGTCAGTGCCACACAGTGCAGCAGACATTCCACCTCCGGCCCCTGATGTGTCAGTGCCACACAGTGATGCAGACTAAACACCACCACCCACATGTGAGGCACCTGACACATCAGAGGACGAAGATGATGATGAATCTGGCTTTGTGGTAAGAATGAAGTGGTAGCATTCATCTCCACCATATGGCCTGTTTCAACTTGGTTCTGCCCTCTGCATCATTCCCTGGAATAACACCTTCCACTGTCCCCCGATACACTCAGCGACACTCACCTTGGACCTCGACATGGACTGCCATATTTTGTTTGGTAACCAATGACACAGCAATCACACTGCGGACTGAAGTCTTCCTCTTCCGATGAACTTGTCAATCCCTAAAGGACTCTGGCTGGCCCTCCACGGGGCAACAATGTAAAGTGGGGTTTGCATGGCCCTGTACTGGTCCAGCTTCAACACTCCACTGAATGCGAATAAAACCTTCTAATTCACACAGATGTGTCATGGCTATGATCAATCAAGTATGAAAGTATGGATGAATGTAGGGACAGTGATTCCACAAAAAGGTACTCCCTGGGTAATGCTATCAATGTGCATGTATGGCCGTGACCCAGATAGGCGGTGAGTCACACATTGTCATTCAAATCAACACTCATCACAGTTGAATACAAGTGAAGGTACGTAGACTTTATTAGCATATGCGTGTCAGTACGGGCAAGATAAGTGCCACAACATGCTGACCAATGCAGCAGTATGTCAGAATGAGGAACGTTGCCAAGCGCCGCTGTCCACTCCGGGGGAGTGCCTCACCTTTCACAGGTGTATGTTAACCTGCGTTGTTGTCCGCTCATGTATTCGGAGTCCAGGCGAATGCAGCCATGTCCACTGTTGTCGTGGGATATGTGACCAGATCTCCAAGATGCAACAAGGTGTTGGGACATGTGCAATGGGTTCCAATCTGTTGTGGCTGCAGGTACGTAGTTACTCATCCATGAAAGCAATTGCAGCTTCGTAGGCTATCATTTCCAACATGAGGTGGTTGTCGATTTCATCAAACAGGACGGCGAGGCAATCCATTAGCAGGTCCGGACAGATGTGCTGCGTCCACCCCCTTTCACCAATTAGCACTACAGCCCAATAGGGGAGCGGTTCAATGTGGTCACTGCACACGAGGAGTTGTGCAATCTCCCAGGTCCAGCTGCCAGCATGTATGCCAAGTATTAAGGCATCCCATAAACTGATATCACGGTGACACTCCTGGTCGTGGGCCAACAGAGGGCGCACACACATGTCAAAATCCAGTTCAGCTACCGTCCTGTTGGATAGGCAGACATCCATGGACCACTCGAATATGCACGATCGACAATGCAACACATGCTGAACGCAGGTGACGTTGGCAAGGTGGAAGCTTAGCCGGTAACTGATCCGCAGCACTGCCAATGGCAGTGCCCCCAGTAAATGCAGCATACGTGCACGGTACAGTTCCACGTGACAGGGGTTGTGCATGTGTCCGGGATGTTCTTCCATTGCGTTAGTGGCTCTGGTTGAAGTGGCACTGTTCTGACCTGCGCCAGTTCTGTGGATGAAATGCCACAGCTCGGATCAAAGAGTTGTTTTAGTGTGCAACGGTTGTATGCCTGGGATGGTGTGGGAGTAAGTGTGAAGGCCATTCCATGCAAGATAACTTCGAGCAAGGACTTCTGTGTGTGGGGTGTGAATACGTTGGTCTTTCGTCGGGCTGTGCATAGTGTGGGAGTCGTAATCAGATGCTAAAGTATCTGTCAGGGGGTGCCGGGCACATGCAATTCCGAGGTCGGAGGTGCAGATGTGCTTCCGCCTGATAGTTCAGACAAAGGAGCTTTCATCCCTAATGTTAGTTTGTCATCTGCTTGCATTCAGGAAATGTGATGTGGCTTGTTGGGGGTGGGATGTGTGCGACTTTGGGATTCATGTTTGACATGTCTTGCATGTGGCAAATGAGCGGCATCACTGTGTGTTACGTTGCCTCACAGCTGCTCCTCCCTCCCCCTGAGCCTATTTACTTGTGTGCACTGCGCGGTTGCATCACTTGCACTCCTACGGCACACCATTGTCATGCCTGTCTGCGCATGTCCACAAGCCTGACAACGACACTGTGATGTTGGCCGTTGGAGGTGGGCGGCCACGTGAGTGTAGGCCTATGGTAAGGATAGGGCGGACACAGATGTAGAGTTCATGCCTGGCTGAACTCGCGCTGCGATTAAGGCTAGCATTTGGCTCATGCTGCGGCAATACAGATACACACAACACTTGGCATGTATGAGCCAAGACCCCGAGCGGTCTTGCGCTCCTTCATTTCTCCGTTCATGCGAGCACGCCCTCCGGGTGCATGCTACATTGCAACATTGTCGATTGCGGGCCGGGTGGCGCCGACACTACAACAGAGACACACGCATTAGTTACTTCCTTGTCCAGGCCAGAACTGAACCACGCCCAGAGCCCCAGGCAAATTCTTCACACCCCTACGCGGGACTGGCGTACGCCGGCCCAGCCCACTCCGCTTACGCTTACAGGGGGGGGACAAAGCTACGTGTCCAAGGTCTTACCCACTGCCTGAGGTGACATGGTTGCGTCTGCTGTCCACAGCACAATGTAATGTGGTAGGGCCCGGGGCCATCATGCATACATAATGACCACACGGACACACTTAGATAGATAGTGGAACTGGCTACGGGCACGTGCGCCCGGCCCCTTTTTATTACCAGGGTCACATGTCCAGTGATGCCTGTGCTGGATGGGTGTGGGGTGAGTGTAAGCCAGCTCTCAGGGAGTGGTTGGTGCTGGCAACAACTACAACAGTGATTATCGGATCACACACACAGATTCAATCATAAAGGGACCATGACTTGCAGTGCACTGAGGCAGGGGCACCACATCTGACATCACACACACAAGATTCAATCATAAAGGGTCCATGACTTGTGGTGCACTGAGTTAGTGGCACCTGAAGAGCTGAGCAGGGTATCAAGCTGATGATGGCATCCAAGACAGGTGTGAGCAACTTTGATAGGCTGGCTGTAAGACTCCTCTGACTCTGGCAGTTGTTGGTTGGAGGTGGTCCTGGCGGTGGTGGCGGGTGTGCAGCCAGCGATGATGGTGTATCCTTGCAGGTCAGGATTGGATTTGATATGTGTGAGCCCTGCTGACCGCAGTATAGGCTGGAGGCAGCGGTCAGCAAGGGCCCACAGCCACGTGGCGTTGACTTGAGCTGCACAGAGTTAGTGGCACCTGAAGCGCTCAGCGGGTGCGCAGCCTGCGATGATGCGTCGTCCGGGTGGGCCGCACTGGAAGCAATGTCTGTTGCCTACTGGACTGCGCCATCAATAAATCAAGACTCAATTAGAATTGGGGGACCTGCTGACCGCAGTGTAGGCCGAAGGCAATAGTCAGCACACACATAACTCTGCGGTGCTGTGCCGCTGGGTGCGCTGGGGGCCTGTGTCGCGGAAGCCAGCGATCGGCTGAGGAGGCTGGCAGTCACGGCAGCGGACTCTTGGCAGGGTGAGGGGCGGCGTCCTGGCAGACGCGTTGGCCATCCGGGAAGTGAACCACGCCCAGAGCACCGGCCTATTTATTCACAATCCTACACTGGACTGGCGTACGCCGGACAAGCCCACTCTGCTTACGCTTACAGGGGGGGACGACACAGCTACATGACCGAGGTCTTCCCCACTGCCTGAGGTAACATGGTTGCGTCCACTGTCCACAACACTACAAACACCAGCAGTATATGTCCACATGGACATGTCTGTGCTCTGCATACTAAGTCTGTCCAGCACATCACCACCACACTTGGCATTGTGTACATTCTTATTCATGGATGACTTGCCTCCTTCACACATACTTGGTTCCCACCTCTCCCCTTCTGCAATTGTGTGGCGTCGGGGGCCATGCCATTTTCGGAAGGTCAGCTGTCTTGTTCTGCGCTGCCTCGGTGGTAGTCCGGGAGGCGGGCCGGGGGGGGGTTGGGGGTGGTGGCGGTGGGTGTTGTGGACCTCTTTGGTCTCCGAGCTGCATGATCAGTAGCTCCATGACATGTGTTCGTCTTCAGATGTGGCTCTGGGCTGGGCTCCCTTTCATACTGCAGGTTGTCGTCCTGCTTAACACCAGTAAAATCAAAAAATCAAAGGAGGGAGTGAAGAGGAAAAAGGTAGAATCGTCCTCCTCTTGATACTGTTATCCAACATAGGGATTCTACCATGTATTATGTGAATATATATGCACCCATGTGTGTGCTGCTATTTTTATTTTTATTTGAAGTGTCTAGTCATACGTGAAAAATGGTGCAAAAGGATCAGAGCTCCTTCTCTCAATTTGTGGGAAGGGAAATGTTTCAAAAAATTGGAAAATACCCCTCACACACTGAAACCTGATTCAGTGTCATGCTTCATCATTGGGGTCTTCCCGCCCCTCTACGGGACGGGGCGTGCTACGACTTACGTAGACGCAGGAGCACTTTATTCAGTGATTGGTGAGTATGTGTAGTGCGTGGGATCGGGAAAAGAAAATGTGAGATGGTTAAAAATTCTCTGGCTAGTGGAACGAAAATACTTTATTGTCTTCCCTGGCTGAGAATAGTAAAAGTGGGGAGGTGTAGAAGGTGTACTATAATTAGTCACCTCCTACAAGGTCGACATGTTTCAGAAGCCATCCCCTTGGCTTTCTTCCTCAGGACCAAAAACCGATCCCTGTTACACCTCAATGGGTGATAGAATAAATGTACATATGCCTGATAGTCACAAACACTGTCCTTTGTTCCCTGTTATGGGAGTAGAAAAATATACCACTTGTATATCTTAAGAACCTGAAAAGAAAAATATTTTGGATAAATCATGGCTTTCATCATTTATCTTTATCTATTCACATCACCATCACGTTGAAAGTTTTAAGCTTTTTTGTGATATATTTCTCTTGTGCAACCCTTTTGTAGGTAATGGTACCATTTGGTAAGTATCCTCTACTCATAAATCATCTGAAAGAACACTCCTTGTGATTTCTAGTGCCCAGTATCACATTTATTCAACATTCTTTCATACATATGTATCTCCTAGCAAGATACATTTTATATTACAATACATTCATACATAAAGGAAGTATTTGTACACTCCTATTGTGCCCCTAAAAGGTTACAGATTGATGTTCTCAGCAAATGAGCACTCGCATTCATACTCCCATGATGAGCCTTGGAAAAAATGGGAGATGTTTGGCAAAAGTCTGTGCACTCGTCCTTTTTAACTGTGATCTCATGGTGTGTCTTTTAATATAAAAAATTGTATTCATGCTCTCAAAAGGACGTGCCATAATAATACATACTTTAGAATTTAATCGTTATCGCTCCATGAGCTCACACGAGCGGTGTTGGGCGCCTTCGAATAGACACTGTAGGTATTTTAAAAGAACAGAAGAAAAAACAAGGTTTTAATGCCAGGGTCGTTTTTAAACAAACAAGCGTGGTCTCTTTGGCCTTTTTAAGGACATGCCATTGTCCTACTTACATGCTGGAAGGAGCGTGATCACCAAAGGAAGTACCTTCTCGTGGCTCGTCGGAACCTAACTGAGGTTTGCCAGAGCCCGGTGTTTTAAAGTGCAAGGAGGCATGCTTGATAGGAAACAGGTGTGGCTGGAAACACTAGACCTTGAAATTTTAAAGATGGCTGCCGGTAAATGGACCCAAAACAGAGTTCATTTTGATCCACTTCCTGTTAGAACGATTAACACTGAGTCGGTTGGAAAAAACACTAGACCTTGGAATTTTTAAAGATGGCCGCCGGTGAATGGACCCAAAACAGGGTTCATTTTGATCCACTTCCTGTTGGAACGATTAACACTGAGGGGTCGATTCCGATTCGGGCCGTAAAAAGCCCCGACCGACTCGGATCCGGAAAAAATACCGACCGACACGTACCCGTGGCGCACGACACGCCAAGTACGATGCAAGGCGCGAAAAATCCGACCGACACGTACCGAAACCAAGTCGACCGACCGAGCCGCACGGAAAACAGCAATCCGGCAGTAAAAACACGCGAATACAACCGACCGACACGCACCCGGAACAAATCCGACCGAAACGTACACGCGAACTCCAAAACGCAAAGTACGATGCAAGGCGCGAAAACCACGACCGAGCCGGACGGAGGACAAGCCGTACGACCGACACGCATACAAAACCGAGCCGAAGCAACACAATACACCGCGACCGACGCGTACGCAGGATAGAAAACTGCACAAACACAGCGTGAACGAAACGGAGAACACCGTACGAGACCAATGCAGGGTCCGACTCGGTCACAAGAACGTTTCCAACATACACAAACAGCACAAAGGAAAAATCACCCCAAAAAAGGCCAAACAAGCAATTACCAAGCCAATAAATACTGGGGGGTGGGGACAGAGAACAAAGACACACCCACAACTCCACCTATATAAAGGACACAAATCACTACCATGAGCCTTTGCAAATGCCATTCCACTGCCAGCACCCAAGAGAAAGCAACCACACACCCAAAGCTCATCCCTCACACAAGCCACACACCATCAGCACACCAACAAATACCTAACTCACATACACCCAGCAAAACACACACTCACACACCCTCACCTGCACACCAACACACACATCACCCACCATCACCACCCATCACCATGCCCCCCAAGAAGAATCCCAAGTTCCTAGATAGTGAATTGGAAGTCCTGGTAGACGAGATCCTCAGGGTGGAGCCACAGCTGTTTGGCACACTGGTCCAACAGACCCCCATGTCGCAGAAAACCAAGATGTGGGAGAGGATCATCAACAGGGTGAACGCCCAATCACCATGTCGGCGCACAAAGACCGACATCCAGAACAGGTGGTATGACGTGCGCAGGAGGGTACGGAAAATGCTGACGCAAGACTACATCAACAGCCAACACACCGGCAGTGGCCCTCCTGCCAAGCCAATATACCTCAGGCCCTGGGAGGAGAAGGTGCGGGCCATCCTTCCGCCAGTGAGCGTATATGGACTAGAGGACATCCCAGAGCCTGGTGAGTAGACAACAAATGTACACAATATACTGCCACAAAACCCACACATCACTGTCAAGGGGAGAGTCAAACCATGCACTCATAGCAATTACACAGCAACCAGAACAGAATCATCCCAAAATGTGTATGTCAGTCAGATAAACACAACACATGCCATCCAAAAAGTCACATCCAACTGTGCCAACACATGTACAAACACAACTACAACTACAGCTAGGCAGTGGCACAAATAGAACTAACAAACACATCCACACATGTAGCCACCACAACAACACCAACACACAGTGAGGACCACTCAAAGGAAGGAATTCTGTGTATGCTGGCCAAGTCAGTGTAGCCAATAGCATCATGGGAGTCGCAGTCACACATATTGCCCCCCACAACTGTCCCATCAACACCACCATGAACCATGCGCACATCACAGGGAGTGGAGAAGGACTCACAAGATGGCTGACACTGGCTACTGCTGTGGGGAGCACAAGGCCCTGCTGGCAACTGTGCACCAACAAACAGCAGGACACCACTGACTGACATCCTGAGAGACAACTTACACTCCCTGCAATGCAAGCACGTTCCATGGTGGGATATCTGGCTAGCTGGGTGGGAAGGAGGACTTGCAGCACTGACCATAGTCACAAGCACCTCCCCGCCCCCCCCCAACACAAACTCCACAGAACCCACCTGGTAGAATGCAATGCCCCCCATCCTAACACAAGATCCCACAAAGAACCACCACCCTGGGTTATGTTGTGTGAAGCACAGGGACACTCTTGGGACTCTTAGCCAAACAACTGCCAGGACAACACTCCCAGCCATCCTGTCAGCACAGCCAGCCCACCCCACAGGGAAGCAGAATCAAAGGAAGGAAGCATGGGCATGCTGGGAAGGGGGTGGAGGCAATAGCATGATGGGAGTCGTAGTCACTGATACTGGTCATCCCCACAACTGACCCATCAACACCACCCTGAACCATGCTCACATCACAGGAAGTGGAGAAGGACTCACAAGATGGCTGACACTGGCTAATGCTGTGGGGAGCACAAGGCCCTGCTGGCAACTGTGCACCAACAAACAGCAGGACACCACTGACTGACATCCTGAGAGACAACTTACACTCCCTGCAATGCAAGCACGTTCCATGGTGGGATATCTGGCTAGCTGGGTGGGAAGGGGGACTTGCAGCACTGACCATAGTCACAAGCACCTCCCCTCACACCCCCCAACACAAACTCCACAGAACCCACCTGGTAGAATGCAATGCCCCCATCCTAACACAAGATCCCACAAAGAACCACCACCCTGGGTTATGTTGTGTGAAGCACAGGGACACTCTTGGGACTCTTAGCCAAACAACTGCCAGGACAACACTCCCAGCCATCCTGTCAGCACAGCCAGCCCACCCCACAGGGAAGAAGAATCAAAAGGAAGGAAGCATGGGCATGCTGGGAAGGGGGATGTGGAGGCAATAGCATGATGGGAGTCGTAGTCACTGATACTGGTCACCCCCACAACTGACCCATCAACACCACCCTGAACCATGCTCACATCACAGGAAGTGGAGAAGGACTCACAAGATGGCTGACACTGGCTACTGCTGTGGGGAGCACAAGGCCCTGCTGGCAACTGTGCACCAACAAACAGCAGGACACCACTGACTGACATCCTGAGAGACAACTTACACTCCCTGCAATGCAAGCACGTTCCATGGTGGGATATCTGGCTAGCTGGGTGGGAAGGGGGACTTGCAGCACTGACCATAGTGACAAGCACCTCCCCTCACACACCCCCCACACAAACTCCACAGAACCCACCTGGTAGAATGCAATGCCCCCCATCCTAACACAAGATCCCACAAAGAACCACCACCCTGGGTTATGTTGTGTGAAGCACAGGGACACTCTTGGGACTCTTAGCCAAACAACTGCCAGGACAACACTCCCAGCCATCCTGTCAGCACAGCCAGCCCACCCCACAGGGAAGCAGAATCAAAAGGAAGGAAGCATGGGCATGCTGGGAAGGGGGGTGGAGGCAATAGCATGATGGGAATCGTAGTCACTGATACTGGTCACCCCCACAACTGACCCATCAACACCACCCTGAACCATGCTCACATCACAGGAAGTGGAGAAGGACTCACAAGATGGCTGACACTGGCTACTGCTGTGGGTAGCACAAGGCCCTGCTGCCAACTGTGCACCAACAAACAGCAGGACACCACTGACTGACATCCTGAGAGACAACTTACACTCCCTGCAATGCAAGCACGTTCCATGGTGGGATATCTGGCTAGCTGGGTGGGAAGGAGGACTTGCAGCACTGACCATAGTCACAAGCACCTCCCCTCACACCCCCCCAACACAAACTCCACAGAACCCACCTGGGAGAATGCAATGCCCCCCATCCTAACACAAGATCCCACAAAGAACCACCACCCTGGGTTATGTTGTGTGAAGCACAGGGACAATCTTGGGACTCTTAGCCAAACAACTGCCAGGACAACACGCCCAGCCATCCTGTCAGCACAGCCAGCCCACCCCACAGGGAAGTAGAATCAAAAGGAAGGAAGCATGGGCATGCTGGGAAGGGGGGTGGAGGCAATAGCATGATGGGAGTCGTAGTCACTGATATTGGTCACCCCCACAACTGACCCATCAACACCACCCTGAACCATGCTCACATCACAGGAAGTGGAGAAGGACTCACAAGATGGCTGACACTGGCTACTGCTGTGGGGAGTACAAGGCCCTGCTGGCAACTGTGCACCAACAAACAGCAGGACACCACTGACTGACATCCTGAGAGACAACTTACACTCCCTGCAATGCAAGCACGTTCCATGGTGGGATATCTGGCTAGCTGGGTGGGAAGGGGGACTTGCAGCACTGACCATAGTCACAAGCACCTCCCCTCACACCCCCCAACACAAACTCAACAGAACCCACCTGGTAGAATGCAATGCCCCCATCCTAACACAAGATCCCACAAAGAACCACCACCCTGGGTTATGTTGTGTGAAGCACAGGGACACTCTTGGGACTCTTAGCCAAACAACTGCCAGGACAACACTCCCAGCCATCCTGTCAGCACAGCCAGCCCACCCCACAGGGAAGCAGAATCAAAAGGAAGGAAGCATGGGCATGCTGGGAAGGGGGTGGAGGCAATAGCATGATGGGAGTCGTAGTCACTGATACTGGTCACCCCCACAACTGACCCATCAACACCACCCTGAACCATGCTCACATCACAGGAAGTGGAGAAGGACTCACAAGATGGCTGACACTGGCTACTGCTGTGGGGAGCACAAGGCCCTGCTGGCAACTGTGCACCAACAAACAGCAGGACACCACTGACTGACATCCTGAGAGACAACTTACACTCCCTGCAATGCAAGCACGTTCCATGGTGGGATATCTGGCTAGCTGGGTGGGAAGGGGGACTTGCAGCACTGACCATAGTCACAAGCACCTCCCCTCACACCCCCCAACACAAACTCCACAGAACCCACCTGGTAGAATGCAATGCCCCCATCCTAACACAAGATCCCACAAAGAACCACCACCCTGGGTTATGTTGTGTGAAGCACAGGGACACTGTTGGGACTCTTAGCCAAACAACTGCCAGGACAACACTCCCAGCCATCCTGTCAGCACAGCCAGCCCACCCCACAGGGAAGCAGAATCAAAAGGAAGGAAGCATGGGCATGCTGGGAAGGGGGGTGGAGGCAATAGCATGATGGGAGTCGTAGTCACTGATACTGGTCACCCCCACAACTGACCCATCAACACCACCCTGAACCATGCTCACATCACAGGAAGTGGAGAAGGACTCACAAGATGGCTGACACTGGCTACTGCTGTGGGGAGCACAAGGCCCTGCTGGCAACTGTGCACCAACAAACAGCAGGACACCACTGACTGACATCCTGAGAGACAACTTACACTCCCTGCAATGCAAGCACGTTCCATGGTGGGATATCTGGCTAGCTGGGTGGGAAGGAGGACTTGCAGCACTGACCATAGTCACAAGCACCTCCCCTCACACCCCCCAACACAAACTCCACAGAACCCACCTGGGAGAATGCAATGCCCCCATCCTAACACAAGATCCCACAAAGAACCACCACCCTGGGTTATGTTGTGTGAAGCACAGGGACACTCTTGGGACTCTTAGCCAAACAACTGCCAGGACAACACGCCCAGCCATCCTGTCAGCACAGCCAGCCCACCCCACAGGGAAGCAGAATCAAAAGGAAGGAAGCATGGGCATGCTGGGAAGGGGGGTGGAGGCAATAGCATGATGGGAGTCGTAGTCACTGATATTGGTCACCCCCACAACTGACCCATCAACACCACCCTGAACCATGCTCACATCACAGGAAGTGGAAAGGACTCACAAGATGGCTGACACTGGCTACTGCTGTGGGGAGCACAAGGCCCTGCTGGCAACTGTGCACCAACAAACAGCAGGACACCACTGACTGACATCCTGAGAGACAACTTACACTCCCTGCAATGCAAGCACGTTCCATGGTGGGATATCTGGCTAGCTGGGTGGGAAGGAGGACTTGCAGCACTGACCATAGTCACAAGCACCTCCCCTCACACCCCCCAACACAAACTCCACAGAACCCACCTGGGAGAATGCAATGCCCCCATCCTAACACAAGATCCCACAAAGAACCACCACCCTGGGTTATGTTGTGTGAAGCACAGGGACACTCTTGGGACTCTTAGCCAAACAACTGCCAGGACAACACTCCCAGCCATCCTGTCAGCACAGCCAGCCCACCCCACAGGGAAGCAGAGTCAAAAGGAAGGAAGCATGGGCATGCTGGGAAGGGGGAGGAGGCAATAGCATGATGGGAGTCGTAGTCACAGCTCTACATCCCCCACCACATGGCCCAGCAAGCTCACACTCACGCATGCACATCCCACAGAGAGTGGAAAGGCCCATCAAAGATGTCTGACACTGTTGCTGTGTCGTGGGGAGCACAAGGTCATGCTGGGTACTGCACACCAACCAACAGCAGGACACCACTGTCAGCCATCTTGCCATTGCTCTCACACCCACACACACTGAACTCCACACAAATGCAAGTAAGTATGGGAATGCTGGGAAGTGGGGTGGAGGCAATGGCATGATGGGAGTCGTAGTCACAGACATAGCTCACCCCCACAACTGTCCCATCAACACCACCCTGAACCATGCTCACATCACAGGGAGTGGAGAAGGACTCACAAGATGGCTGACACTGGCTACTGCTGTGGGGAGCACAAGGCCCTGCTGGCAAATGTGCACCAACAAACAGCAGGACACCACTGACTGACATCCTGAGAGACAACTTCCACTCCCTGCAATGCAAGCACAGTCCATGGTGGGATAACTGACTGGCTGGGTGGGTGGGAAGGAGGGCCGGCTGTCAACCAAACACAACCAATGCAGACCATGTTCACACCCCAGAAAATACATAGAAATGCCCAAATAATGCAGGACAATGTGCCACAACAATATCAACCCCTGACTGTGACGACTTAGGACAATGCAATGTACAGGCCCGCACCCAGAGGCACAGTCACAACTGTCATGTGTGTCAACCATTGTTGCCTGCAGAAACATAACATACATTGTTTGTGTCTCCCAAAAACAGGTGATGATGGGGACACAGCAGCAGATGCTGAGGAGTCCCAGTCCCAGGCTCAAGAGGATGCTGAGCTCACTGGCGTCGTACAGCCTCTGTCCTCCTCGGACGATGAAGAACAACCTGGCACATCCGGTGCAAGTCAACATGCAGCACCAGCAGGACCACCAGCTGCAGCACCAGCAGGACCACCAGCTGCACCCCCTGCACCCACCCCTCCAACGACTGTCACCACGAATACCATCCCTGCCGACATGGACAGAACAAGGAGCAACACCAGCACAGTGACCCTGGACCAACCTGGGGCCATGGACACCACCACCACCACCAACCCCCAAGGTGGACCAGGGTTATCTGTGCGTGCCACTGCACACGCTGCACATGTCAGCAGGGGTGGTGGGAGGGTGGGAGACAGAGGTCGCTGCTTGCAGACGTTGCTGGTGTGCATGATGACCCACAACTGGTACGCATAGCTGATGCGTACCAGTCCAGCACCGGAGAGCTCAGCCAGGTAGTGGGGCTCCTCAGAGACATTAAACAGCAGCAGGCTGCCCATCATGCCCGCTTGGACTCCCACATGTCCCACGTGGAGTCACACATGTCCCGTGTGGACTCACACATGTCCCGCGTGGAGTCCAAGTGGGATGCACTGCATGAGATGACGGCGGTGCACAGGGACATTTTACAATGCCTCCGCCAGATGAACAGCAACCAGTCCACACCTCCCTGTGTGCCAACAACATCTGGTGCCGAACAAACTGCAACTGCCACAGGGAGGGAGGAGGACTCTGGCGGAGAGTCCCCTGCACCGCAGCAGCCTGTACTTGAGGGGCCCCCCAAGAAGAGGGGTCGTCCGAGGAGGGAAAAGTGAGAGGCCGATGGCCAAGCGCAACTCCCAGGAAGCCTGAACCTGTTCTGGATGTTCGCCTTTGTGCACAGACTGTTCACCCTGTTGACGGCAACACTACTCCCACACATTGCATGGGGAGTACAAGTTGGACCAATGTGTCAGACAACTGTGGCCCGATACTGGGGATCCTGTCTACCAGGACTTTCAATTCACCTAGGAACTTGGGATTGCAAGATTTATGTACAGCACAACCCATCCTATGCACTATTAACACAAATGTATCACAATAAACACACTAATACACCATACTTGCCTCTGTCGTGATTCCAACGTGGGTGCTGTTATGGGGATGATGAACTGCAAAATTACACTGTGTATGCGAACTGCAACAGCAAGGACAACACAGGCATGTGAGTACAGGCAACGTGACACACATGAGGGAGACACACCACCAGGGCTACACAACACATACACACCTAGGCCATCTGACTCATTGCCTACACTGATGTTGC
The DNA here is from genome assembly GCA_963921515.1 of Calotriton arnoldi. Classification (NCBI taxonomy): domain Eukaryota; kingdom Metazoa; phylum Chordata; class Amphibia; order Caudata; family Salamandridae; genus Calotriton; species Calotriton arnoldi. The sequence continues at coordinate 80,546 of CAWUFW010007652.1, read as the reverse complement.
CAGGGAAGACGGTGCAATGCACAGACACCACACCCATTCCCAGTTGTAGTCAAGTAGCCCACAGGTGCAGTAAGCAAATGGCAGTCAAATGTGTGACCACAGACAACGCACATCACAAAGTGAAGCACAGGTTTATTACACAGTTGCAACATGCCGTAACCACTACAGATGCAAGGTAACCCCACCTGGCAGCGGGCACACAGTCAACAACTGTAGACGGAAGGAAGTCCATGGGTGTGGCGCACATCACCTGTAGGGACACAACAGCTACCAGCCTGGATGTGCAATCACGTCGTCGGTGGACACAGTTGACCAAACGAATCTGAAAGTACCCTGTGAAGGACAGAAATGACACACAGTCAAAAGCAATGGAGTACAGGACAGAACAGCAAAACTCATGCACAATACATGTTACAAGATACCCACCCAGAACCAAGTTAGCATGTCAACACTGTTGGGGAGTACAGCCCACCTGTCACCACACATCGCAACACACATCCAGTCAAGTAGCCCATGGACACACTCCAACAGCACCAGAGCACCACCCACACATCATGCCAACTCACATCATTGACATGACACCTCAGGATACTCACATTCAGCTAAAGAAGTTGGGGATGAGCTGTGTGCGGACATCACCATCACCATCATCATCATCATCGTCACTGGCATCGTGGTCCAGGCCAGGATCCTCCACAGGTGGCGGATGTTGGTCATTGTCATCCTGGATGAGAGGCAACTCCTTCCGCACTGCCAGGTTGTGGAGCATGCAGCAGACGATGATACTCTTGCACACTTTCGCAGGGGCATATGGGAGGGACCCTCCGGTCTTGTCCAGGCAGGGAAAGCGGCTCTTCAGGAGACCAAAGGTCCGCTCAATCACTCTCCTGGTCCGACCATGTGCCTCATTGTAGCGCATCTGGGCTGGTGTCACAGGGTTCCTGAGGGGTGTCAGCAACCACGGCATGTTGGGGTATCCCGATTCACCTACGGACAGACAAGTGCACATTAGCTGACTTGGAAAAGTGGGTGGAATACTACAGATCAGATCACACACAATGGCACAAAGTCAGTACACACCGACAAGCCAGGCACGCTGGTTCTGCATCTGTGCCATCATCCTGGGGATGCGACTACTCCTCATCACAAAGGCATCGTGTGCTGAACCAGGGAAACGGGCACACACGTGTGTGATGGTCATGTCTGCAAGACACACCACCAGTGCATTGACCGAGTGGTAGTGCTTGCGGTTACGGTAGGCCTGCTCCTGGGCCTGTGGTGGTACCAAAGCCACATGTGTCCCATCAATGGAGCCAATGACATGCGGCATCCTCCCCAGGGCATAAAAGTCACTCTTCACGTCAGTGAGTCGTCGCAGTCTAGGGAAATAGATGTACCGGTTCAGGAAGAGCAACATTGCCGCCAAAACATCGCGGAGCACACGGCTGAACATGGTCTGTGACATCCCACCAGCAGTCGCCACAGTATGTTGGAAGGTACCAGTGGCAAAGAAGTGTAGGGCTGCCATCACCTTCACCTTGGGGGTCAGCGCTGTAGGATACGGCCGGCCAGGCTGCAAATGTGGGGACAACTGCACTGCCAAATCCTCAATCAGCTGCCTGGTGAAGCGGTACCGTCGGATGCTGTCCCGTTCCACCATTGTTGCCAGGTCTGGGAATGGCCGATGGACAGCAGGAGCCCTGCAGTGCAGAGGAGAAGTAAGCAAGATTGTCAGTCACCCCACATATGCGGCATTGAACACACTGAAGATCCCAACATACATCATTATGATGCACAACTACATGAAGTGTGCAGTACCGGAAGGACATGTATGTTACATACATGGCCAACATCTGTCAACACGGTCCAACAGGTGGCATCAATTAGTCCCAGGTTGGCCCATTGGATATCATGAGGCCGTGTCACAGTTCCCATCTCCTGCTGCCGTGTCACAATAACCCCCACAGTGACATGTGAGGACAGATGTGCCCCAGGCACCACAGCTCAACGACAGGTACATTCCCAGGGACCCTGTAATGCCACATGGACACTGGCATCACATGGAGTATCATGTATACACCACAGCAAAACAACCATGACCCCCACAGGTAGTGGCCCCACTTGCCACGGCAGGACAGACATGGACGTCTGTGACACACACGCACAACATCAGAGTCCATGCACACACAACGTGGATGTGGAGACTGTCTCCCATTGTGCACATGAAATCAGAGACATTGTAAACATTACATGCACAAAGACTATGGAGGACCATCACTATTGTGCCACTGGGACACCCTGGCTCAAACATACCGTCCCACATGGGACTCACGGGGTATGTGACATGACATACACATACCCACTGTGAAATGTGACCATGGCACATGCACAGATATGAACAGTTGCACATCACAGTGGTCATGTACACGTAACACCCAGGATCCTGTCCCCATGAACACGTGCACAGCCTGGGGGTGGCTGCCCACAGGTGACACCCACAGGACAACATGTACACCAACATACACACAATAGGAAATGCATCCTTACATGCCTTAGGATAAAGTTTGGACAGGCTGTCGTGATGTAGGTTTGCCCCTCACTCCCTGGGAGCTATCTGTGGCTGGCATATGTCCATCTGAGACAGGCATGCTGACATATGCCAGTCACATGTACAGTGATGCGTTGAACCGCAATGGACCGATCGGTGCCTCCGGCCGGCCCATTGCATTCAATGTGTGCGGGTACGCGTTGTACCCCTGTGCGCGTTGAACTGCAATGGACCGATCGGTGCCTCCGGCCGGCCCATTGCATTCAATGTGTGCAGGTACGCGTTGTACCCCTGTGCGCGTTGAACCGCAATGGACCGATCGGTGCCTCCGGCCCATTGCATTCAATGTGTGCGGGTACGCGTTGTACCCCTGTGCGCGTTGAACCGCAATGGACCGATTGGTGCCTCCGGCCGGCCCATTGCATTCAATGTGTGCGGGTACGCATTGTACCCCTGTGCGCGTTGAACCGCAATGGACCGATCGGTGCCTCCGGCCGGCCCATTGCATTCAATGTGTGCGGGTACGCGTTGTACCCCTGTGCGCGTTGAACCGCAATGGACCGATCGGTGCCTCCGGCCGGCCCATTGCATTCAATGTGTGCGGGTACCCGTTGTACCCCTGTGCGCGTTGAACCGCAATGGACCGATCGGTGCCTCCGGCCGGCCCATTGCATTCAATGTGTGCGGTACGCGTTGTACCCCTGTGCGCGTTGAACTGCAATGGACCGATCGGTGCCTCCGGCCGGCCCATTACATTCAATGTGTGCGTGTACGCGTTGTACCCCTGTGCGCGTTGAACCGCAATGGACCGATCGGTGCCTCCGGCCGGCCCATTGCATTCAATGTGTGCGGGTACGCGTTGTACCCCTGTGCGGGTTGAACTGCAATGGACCGATCGGTGCCTCCGGCCGGCCCATTGCATTCAATGTGTGCGAGTACGCGTTGTACCCCTGTGCGCGTTGAACCGCAATGGACCGATCGGTGCCTCCGGCCGGCCCATTGCATTCAATGTGTGCGGGTACGCGTTGTACCCCTGTGCGCGTTGAACCGCAATGGACCGATCGGTGCCTCCGGCCGGCCCATTGCATTCAATGTATGCGGGTACGCGTTGTACCCCTGTGCGCGTTGAACTGCAATGGACCGATCGGTGCCTCCGGCCGGCCCATTGCATTCAATGTGTGCGTGTACGCGTTGTACCCCTGTGCGCGTTGAACCGCAATGGACCGATCGGTGCCTCCGGCCGGCCCATTGCATTCAATGTGTGCGGGTACGCGTTGTACCCCTGTGCGCGTTGAACCGCAATGGACCGATCGGTGCCTCCGGCCGGCCCATTGCATTCAATGTGTGCGGGTACGCGTCGTACCCCTGTGCGCGTTGTACCGCAATGGACCGATCGGTGCGCACCCATTGACAATGGGCTTGCCTGGCAACGGACGCGTTTTCGAATTTCGAACGAGTCGGTTGCTGGAAATTCAGTTGGTCACCCACAACAATGTTGCAAAATCATGTATGTCATGAAGTTGAGGATTTGAAGGATGCTGTGGGCGTGTTTTGGTGCTGCTATTCCATGGATTGGCCAGATTCAGAAGATGCAAATGACTTGGACCTATCACTTTGGACACAAGGGACAGTATCTGCCTCTCCAGCACATATATATTGCTGGCTGTTCCCCTGAGAGCTCACTTGCCTGCACTACATGCTCCAGGACGACATCTGCCACTGCACTGCTGCTGTCTCTGCCCCTCTGGACCCTGCAATGGCACGTACTGTGGAGAGAGCCCCAGCCTTCAGCCTTGAAGAGAACCAGGCCCTGCTGGACAGCCTACTTCCACAGTACAGCAAGCTGTATGGGACACCAGGGGAGCAGGTGAGTGTTCTGTGCACTGCCTTTCTGAATGTGCATTTTGTGTGACTAGCAAGGCTGAGAGTCTGCACGCCACTGGCTAGCAGGCTCACTGAGTAGTTGTCACCCCCCATAGTGTGTAGTGACTTGCACTGGACAGGTATGGTGCAGTGACAGTGCATTTGAACATGGTTTTACTTCCCATGCAATGATACCATGTAGTGACGTCTGGCAAACTGTCCATGGTCAGCTTTGCACTGCCTGTGTACATCATGTGCCCCTGTGATTGAGACATGTATATACAACTGTGTCATGCACGGATATGTTGCATGTGTGGTAATGGCCTTTTCACTTTGTCATCCTGACAGGTTAATGCCCATCGGAAGCAGGAAATCTGGAAGGACATCGTCCGGGCTGTCCGGTCCGTGGGGGTCTACAAGCGCCGGATCCGCAACTGCCAGAAGAGGTGGCAGGACCTTCGGGGCTGGACCCGGAGGATTGCACGGGTGCAGCTGAAGCTGTCGCCTCCTCGCAGGAGGGGCGGAACACGGACCCTGACCCCCATATGCTCCAGATCCTGGCGGTGGTGTTTCCAGACCTGGATGGGCAGCTGAAGGCCAGACAGCAGCAAGGAGGGGGTGAGTCAAAGACTGCACTGTGAACTCTGTATTACATGCTTTGTGCCCTCCTCTGGCCTGGTTCAACTGCCACAGTGCAGCAGTCATGTTGTCCAGGAGCCATGTCCCTCTATTGTGCACTGCCCACTGCTCATCTGATACCCAGGTGTGGCCCTTACATTCAGGGAATTGTGTCACTTGGGACTGTGTCCTTGCAGTTTGCTTCACTAAAGGTGGGGGACAGCATCTGTTTCCCTAACTCTGTTGTGGGCATCATGGGTGGGTCCATTGTTCACACAACGCCTGGGTTTGGACATGTGATCTGCGTGTTGCTTTGATATGCGGTCCACTTGCTGAGCTGAGCCACCACATGTGCCTGGGGTATGTGGCACACGCACATGCAGCGGGTGGGAACAATGTTTGGGCCCCAGGAGTGTGCAGATTACGTGTGTCACACATACATAGCCAGCTATCCACTGACCAGGGCACATCCCTCATTCATGTGGAGCAGGACAGTCATTCCTACTCCAGGCCATGCAATGCACTCTGTACTCCCACTCCCGTGTATCAGCTGACACATTGTGCACAGTGATTTGACCCCTCAGTTGTCTGCCTCTGTGTCAGTGTGCTGTGGATTAGTTGCCAGGACTGCTGGGGTATTTCTTGGTAGGGGCTCAGCATGCCCCTGGAGATGTGACCATAGGAGACGATACTTGTGTGTCACATAGGTGTTTGATCAGCTGCCCGTGCAGACTGGGGTATGCGAATGTGAAGTTCAGGCAGCTGTTCCCCATTCACAGCAAATTGTGAGGGGCTCAGGTTCCGAGGGTAGTGTCACAGGTCTCCCATATGTCCAATAGGTGTGACCTGGACAGATGAGGGTTAAGATGATGTGTTGTGTGGGGGATGTACATGTGCACTTGTGCAGCTCCAGGACTTGCATTCCCCATGACCTACTATTGTGACACAGTGCATAGTGTTGTTGTCTGTCTGCCAAGTCATACATCACTGAGACAGTGATGTATGACTTAGCAGTCATGCCTCTGCCATGGCATGTGTCAACTTATTGGTGGTCCTGCAGGGGAGTGACATGTGCTACATGCACACCATAGTGGCGCTGGCTATCAGGACATGGGTGCATCATGGTGTCTGTCGCTGGTATGCATCACATGCATTTCCTATTTGACTCTGGGCATCCCTTTCATCCGGAAACCTGTACTGACTCAGTGTCAAGAGCTGTGATGTGTGCATGTCCACATGCCACACCATGTCCTCTGCACTGTCCAACTACTGTGTACTTGGTGCATGTGTCCACACTGGGGTGTTGCAATCCAACAGACACCAGACAGATGGGTGCAAGGCCATGTGGGATGTGAGTGCCATGCTTGGCATCAGACTGACAATTGGCTTCTCCTGTTCAGTTAGGGCACTTTTAGCAATGTACAACTAATGATGCCAGGGCTTGCTCTGTAATGTGCTGTGCTCACAGTGGTGTGTGCGTTTGGTGCAGGTGACTGATGTCTGTCTGTTTCCCCATTGTTTGCAGATACATCCACGGCCACGGAAGGGGACAGCTCCACGGACCAGGAGGAGCTAGAGAGCCAGACTGGGTCAGCAGCCGAGGAGTGGTCGGAGGGACCCAGTGGCACGGAGGGCGAGGGAGCCACACCGAGGAGTCCTCAGCACCATCCACCTCAGCTGAGGACCAGAGCAACTCGGAGGATGACTCCCTTGTGGAGGCAGGTGTCAGCAGCCACCACACGCCAGCTAGTGTTGCTGTCCCCGCCACCACCAGCACCACCACCGCCCTCCCATCGGCTCCCATTCCCCAGGTCCGTGGAGGCTCCCATGTTCGGGAGCGTGTCTCCTTTGGCCCAGGCACCGCAGCCCCTGCCCCTGTGTCCCCTGCTGCCCTGAGTGAGGAGTCTGTGTCACTCCTTCGCCAGCTCCATGTAGGGCAGACAGCCATGCTGAGTGTCCTCCATGCGCACACCGCACTGTTGACTCAGCTGGTGTCGTTCATGGAGGGCATCTCATCGGGCATGTCTGACCTACAGAGGGGCAACAGGTCCATGGACTCCTCCCTGACGGCAGCAGTGTCCCTCCTCAGACAGTCCCTCACCCCTCCTGCCTCTGCTCCATCCACACTCCCCAGCACCTTACCCGTCCCAAGCACACACACACCGGCACAGGCACACACCAGCACACACACGTCCAGCACACAGACACACACGCCACAAACTAAACGCACACGCACGCACAGTCAGGGGACTGAAACCAGACTCACAGGGGATGTGTCCCTGGTACACACACACGCATCCACGGGCACTGCACAGTCCTCAGTTGCCTCTCCCTCCAAAGCACCCTCCCTTGCCTCACCTGCAAACCCAAAGACCCAGCGCCTCTTCCTCAGTGACCTCGGCCTCTTCCCCTCCGATCCAGCTGCCCCAGCATCCAGGGGGAAGAGGAAGCCCCCCCACATGGAGCAGAGTGCCCCTAGCCCCCGGACACCCTCCCCCAGGCGCAGACAGACTGAGGCCCCCACCCGCAAGTCCCCCCGGAGTGCTAAGAGCAAGACCCCGCCGCCGCCCTGCAGCTCAAGCACCAGGTCTCCTTCCTCCATCCCTCAGGCCCCCACTCCACAGGTGCCCCCACCACACCCTGCCCCAGGTTCCCCCACCCACAGATATACCATCCCCAAGAGGCTCCGGCCTTCTCCCCTGCCACTTGCTCTCCCGGAACAACACCCCCGCTGCGCTTGTCTGTGCCACTGATGTGGTGAGGGTGTCCTCCCCTCTGTCCAGCCCACCTTGCCTGTTCCCCATTCTCCTCCCCTGGTGGTAGGCACTGCAGTGGAGTCCACCACCACCCTGTCTAACTTGGGCACTGCAGTGGCGGACCTGTCCACTCCATCTGCAGGGTCCACTGCAGTCGTGCCGGCACCCACAACATCTGAGCCATGCCCCCCAGTTGTGCCGGCACACACCATGTCAGACACCTCCACTGCAGTTGTCAGTGGCTCTCCAGCACCCACCACCCCTTCCCTGCTTCCTCCTGGTGAGCCCTGATCCTGTCCCTGCGGTGCCTGGCCTACCCCCCGGTTGCCCCTCCTATTGGATTGTCCCTGGTTTTGTGCAGGCATGTGTAGGGTGGCATCTGCCACTGTCACCCACTTGTGACTTTGTTGATGGACTGGCCATTGGCCTTTGTTTATGTTCTACCGGACTTCTACTTTTAATGCCACATATGCTGAATAAAGCAACTTTCTGTTCTCTAGTGCTTTTGCTTATGATGTACATGATGTTGATGATGCTAACCATGCCCTTGCTGCAGTGATGGTGATATTTGGTCTCATGATAATGAAGTGTTACTATGCAGGAACCCATGTGGTCCAGGGGGAATGTGTCCTATCCTGTGGTGTATCCATGTCATCCATAGCAGCATCTGAGGGTGTCATGTGTTCAGTATTTGGCAATGGGATTTCCTACTTAGATTGGCAATTTCACATCTGTGGCTTCCACCCCTGCACATCTGTTGTGCCTGCCATTGTTCTATTCGTCTACTTCCCTGACCGTGTGGCCATCTCCAGTGAACATGCAGGTTTGGGCATCAATGGGGAAGGACTCATCTGTGTTGTCAGTGCAACATTGCTATACAAGTGTGTTGGATCTGTGCTGATGATTCCGTTGGCACTTCCATGACCAGGCTGATGGGACGGGAGCCCTCATTTGGTGCTAATTGTTGATTGTGTGTCCCATTGCTGCCATGGTATGGTATCTGTTCACCTCACATCTGCAGTCTCCACAGGGTATCTGCATGTGTGTGCCCATTAGTGCAAATATGTGGGTCTGCATTCGGATGGTCACTTCTGTCATTGTGTCATTGATGATTGTTGACGGTGTCAGCCCCCATGGGTGTTGTTTGTCTGCACATGGCCAAAGTTATGTCTTATTTGCACTGCAGGATTTGGCTCCCCCAATTTATTTTGCAATGGGACACATACACTACTTTGCCACTGATGTGTTTGTTGTTCTGTGAGCAGGAATCATCCATGCAGTTTGGCAGTTGCACCTCTTACTTTGTCAACACTTACCTTTTGGTCACTGTGATGATGGGGGTTTGGACCCCATTGCCACAATGTTCAAAATGTGCTGCAGCTATGGACCCCACTCTTGCCTTTTGGTCACTGTGATGATGGGTGTTTGGACCCCATTGCCACAATGTTCAAAATGTGCTGCAGCTATGGACCCCACACTTACCTTTTGGGCAATGTGATGATGGGGGTTTGGACCCCATTGCCACAATGTTCAAAATGTGCTGCAGCTAAGGACCCCACTCTTGCCTTTTGGTCACTGTGATGATGGGTGTTTGGACCCCATTGCCACAATGTTCAAAATGTGCTGCAGCTATGGACCCCACACTTACCTTTTGGGCAATGTGATGATGGGTGTTTGGACCCCATTGCCACAATGTTCGAAATGTGCTGCAGCTATGGACCCCACACTTACATTTTGGGCAATGTGATGATGGGTGTTTGGACCCCATTGCCACAATGTTCGAAATGTGCTGCAGCTATGGACCCCACACTTACATTTTGGTCACTGTGATGATGGGGGTTTGGACCCCATTGCCACAATGTTCAAAATGTGCTGCAGCTATGGACCCCACTCTTGCCTTTTGGTCACTGTGATGATGGGTGTTTGGACCCCATTGCCACAATGTTCAAAATGTGCTGCAGCTATGGACCCCACACTTACCTTTTGGGCAATGTGATGATGGGTGTTTGGACCCCATTGCCACAATGTTCGAAATGTGCTGCAGCTATGGACCCCACACTTACATTTTGGTCACTGTGATGATGGGGGTTTGGACCCCATTGCCACAATGTTCAAAATGTGCTGCAGCTATGGACCCCACTCTTGCCTTTTGGTCACTGTGATGATGGGTGTTTGGACCCCATTGCCACAATGTTCAAAATGTGCTGCAGCTATGGACCCCACACTTACCTTTTGGGCAATGTGATGATGGGTGTTTGGACCCCATTGCCACAATGTTCGAAATGTGCTGCAGCTATGGACCCCACACTTACATTTTGGTCACTGTGATGATGGGGGTTTGGACCCCATTGCCACAATGTTCAAAATGTGCTGCAGCTAAGGACCCCACTCTTGCCTTTTGGTCACTGTGATGATGGGTGTTTGGACCCCATTGCCACAATGTTCAAAATGTGCTGCAGCTAAAGACCCCACACTTGCCTTTTGGTCACTGTGATGATGGGGGTTTGGACCCCATTGCCACAGTGGTCATGGCCTGCTTGCGTTGTGTGTGCCACACACATATTTGTGTGGCACATGTGCTAGGGGGTCACATTGTATGTTCGAAGTCATGTTCGGTGTTGTAGGCATTTGACACAGTCTACACACGCTTGTCATGGTGTTGGGGGATGTCTTCTTCTTGCATTCCCTAGGTTGTGGTGTGCTGGTTGTGTCATGCATTGTCCATCCTATGGGTGGGGGTGGTAGTGGTGGTAGGCATCCTGCCCCCCCTGGGTGAGGGTGGTAGTAGTGGTAGGCATCCAGCCCACCCTGTGTGAGGGTGGTAGTAGTGGTAGGCATCCTGCACCCCCTGGGTGAGGGTGGTACTAGTGGTAGGCATCCTGCCCCCCCTGGGTGAGGGTGGTACTGGTGGTAGGCATCCAGCCCACCCTGGGTGAGGGTGGTAGTAGTGGTAGGCATCCTGCCCCCCTGGCTAAGGGTGGTAGTAGTGGTAGGCATCCTGCCCCCCTGGGTGAGGGTGGTAGTAGTGGTAGGCGTCCTGCCCCCCTGGCTAAGGGTGGTACTAGTGGTAGGCATCCTGCCCCCTTGGCTAAGGGTGGTAGTAGTGGTAGGCATCCTGCCCCCCTGGCTAAGGGTGGTTGTAGTGGTAGGCATCCAGCCCCTACCTGGGTGAGGGTGGTACTAGTGGTAGGCCTCCAGCCCACCCTGGGTGAGGGTGGTAGTAGTGGTAGGCATCCTGCACCCCCTGGGTGAGGGTGGTAGTGGTGGTAGGCTTCCTGCCCCCCTGGCTAAGGGTGGTACTAGTGGTAGGCATCCTGCCCCCCTGGCTAAGGGTGGTAGTAGTGGTGGGCATCCAGCCCCCCTGGGTGAGGGTGGTACTAGTGGTAGGCATCCTGCCCCCCTGGGTGAGGGTGGTAGTAGTGGTAGGCATCCTGCTCCCCCTGGGTGAGGGTGGTAGTAGTGGTAGGCATCCTGCCCCCTGGGTGAGGGTGGTAGTAGTGGTAGGCATCCTGCCCCTCCTGGCTAAGGGTGGTAGTAGTGGTAGGCATCCTGCCCCCCTGGGTGAGGGTGGTACTAGTGGTAGGCATCCTGCCCCCTGGGTGAGGGTGGTAGTAGTGGTAGGCATCCTGCCCCCCTGGCTAAGGGTGGTACTAGTGGTAGGCATCCTGCCCCCCTGGCTAAGGGTGGTTGTAGTGGTAGGCATCCAGCCCCCCTGGGTGAGGGTGGTACTAGTGGTAGGCATCCAGCCCACCCTGGGTGAGGGTGGTAGTAGTGGTAGGCATCCTGCCCCCCTGGCTAAGGGTGGTAGTAGTGGTAGGCATCCTGCCCCCCCTGGGTGAGGGTGGTAGTAGTGTTAGGCATCCTGCCCCCCCTGGCTAAGGGTGGTACTAGTGGTAGGCATCCTGCCCCCCCTGGCTAAGGGTGGTAGTAGTGGTAGGCATCCTGCCCCCCCTGGCTAAGGGTGGTTGTAGTGGTAGGCATCCAGCCCCCCCTCGGTGAGGGTGGTACTAGTGGTAGGCATCCAGCCCACCCTGGGTGAGGGTGGTAGTAGTGGTAGGCATCCTGCACCCCCTGGGTGAGGGTGGTAGTGGTGGTAGGCGTCCTGCCCCCCCTGGCTAAGGGTGGTACTAGTGGTAGGCATCCTGCCCCCCCTGGCTAAGGGTGGTAGTAGTGGTGGGCATCCAGCCCCCCCTGGGTGAGGGTGGTACTAGTGGTAGGCATCCTGCCCCCCCTGGGTGAGGGTGGTAGTAGTGGTAGGCATCCTGCCCCCCCTGGGTGAGGGTGGTAGTAGTGGTAGGCATCCTGCCCCCCCCTGGGTGAGGGTGGTAGTAGTGGTAGGCATCCTGTCCCTCCTGGCTAAGGGTGGTACTAGTGGTAGGCATCCTGCCCCCCCTGGGTGAGGGTGGTACTAGTGGTAGGCATCCTGCACCCCCTGGGTGAGGGTGGTACTAGTGGTAGGCATCCAGCCCCCCCTGGGTGAGGGTGGTACTAGTGGTAGGCATCCAGCCCACCCTGGGTGAGGGTGGTACTAGTGGTAGGCATCCAGCCCACCCTGGGTGAGGGTGGTAGTAGTGGTAGGCATCCTGCCCCTCCTGGCTAAGGGTGGTAGTAGTGGTAGGCATCCTGCCCCCCCCTGGGTGAGGGTGGTAGTAGTGGTAGGCATCCTGCCCCCTGGCTAAGGGTGGTACTAGTGGTAGGCATCCTGCCCCCCTGGCTAAGGGTGGTTGTAGTGGTAGGCATCCAGCCCCCCTGGGTGAGGGTGGTACTAGTGGTAGGCATCCAGCCCACCCTGGGTGAGGGTGGTAGTAGTGGTAGGCATCCTGCCCCCCTGGCTAAGGGTGGTAGTAGTGGTAGGCATCCTGCACCCCCTGGGTGAGGGTGGTAGTAGTGGTAGGCATCCTGCCCCCCCTGGGTGAGGGTGGTAGTAGTGGTAGGCATCCTGCCCCTCCTGGCTAAGGGTGGTAGTAGTGGTAGGCATCCTGCCCCCCCTGGGTAGGGGTGGTGGTGCGCATTCAGGCCCCTGTGTGCATATGTGGCATTGATGATGGGCATCCCGCCCCTATGGTGCTGCTGTTGCTGGTGTAAGTATATTCTGCATCCCTGTGTGTGTGTGTGATGTGTCGTGTACTTGTTGTATGTGTTTTGTGGTTGGTGTCTGGCTTACCTTCTGCGCCGTACGCGTCCGTGCCTGTTCCGGTAGTAAATGTAGAATATTGGTATGATCGGGACGAAGGGATTCATGGTTGGTTCGTGTCGTTCGTCCTTCTCGTTGCTTCGCGTCGTCCTCGTCGCTTCGCCTCGTCCTCGTCGCTCGCCTCGTCCTCGCCGCCGCGTCGTCCTCGTCGCTGGCGTGTTCGTCTCGTGAGCCGTGGATCGTGTTGTGGCGCGAATCGGAGCTTATGTGCGCCTCTCCCGGATGCTTTGACGTGCCGTGCGTAGTGACGGGTTCGGCGCGTACGGAAAGCGCATCGTACTTGTCCGGCCGGACGGGGCTGCATTTTTCCTTCCGTGCGACTCGATTCGGCGTTTCCGGATTCGCCTCGGTCGGAGAACAGGACCTGGTTTGGGTGAGTACGGCTCGGCCGGATTCTTTGCTGTTGTGCGCATCGTACTTACTCGTTCGGTCTGCTGTACGGATCGGTCGGGAAACAGGCTTTCGCATGGCTTTTTTCCCGACCGAATGGTATTGGGTGCGCCTCCGACTGAGATCGGAATCGGCCCCTGAATCGGTTGAAAAAGCAAGCATATATTTGTTTGTTTTGAGGCTTATTTTGGAGGAGTTTCAAAAGGCAGCCAAATGGAGGTTGAATTTAAAGGAATTATTAAACAAAAAAGAAAAACAAATTGTTGCGCTAGAGATGCCCGGATGGAGTCATCGCAGACGTGCATTTATGTATGTGGGTTTTATGAAAAAACACAGGGGGCAAATTAGAAAACCTAATGGAAAAAAAGGTAAAGAATAAATTCCAGAAATAAAACGCTAGAGGCTGGAAAAATATTAACTGAAATTTTTTTTTCTATCAGAGGATAAGGATTGAAAAGCAAAAACCATGTATATTTAAAAATAGAGTGTGTGTACACTCAGGTTTCCAAAATTATAGTTTCTCTAAAAAGAGGGAAAAAAGGAGGCAAAAGGAAGAAAACCAGTTTCCAAAGGCATAAACCTCCTCTTTGTTCAGTATTAGTTACAGGGGTGATTGTAGTACTGTATACTCCTTATGAGTCTGGCAACTTTTGGTTGATCATTAATTGCCAGGGGATTCCTGTGTTAGATTTTGTATACATCAGAGCTGGTTCCAAGGAATCTCATCGTTCAGGCCTTTCTCATGAGTCCTCAAACGGAACACCCACCGTTGTTCTTTTTTGAACAAATACCTTTCGTTTTGGATTTGTTCGATTACTGTCCACGAAAGATCTTCCCACTTATGATCTTTTTCCAGAAAATGGGCTGCTATTTTGGTGGTACTCTTTTTGCATTTAATGTTACTTTTGTGTTCCCCTATCCTTACCTTGACAGGACGTGTGGTCATTCCTACGTATTCCAAAAGACACGGGCATGTGATCAGATAAACTACATTTTTTGAATTGCATGTTGTGAATCTTCTTTGGACCCATTTGGTTCCATCATGGAACAAGATTTCTTTGCTTTTTTTAGTTAGTTTGCACACATTGCACATTCCACAGGGATGATGCCCAGAGATTGGGGGCATTAAAGTGGTTTGCAATGTCTGTTCTTCTCTTCTTTCTTTTGGTCTGGTGTGTACCACTAAATCACGGATACTCTTACCTCTTCTATGAGAGAAGATAGGTTTTGGTAGATTGATGCTTCCACTGTTGAGGATTCACCAGTGTTTGTTTACTATTTTTGTGATTCCATTGGAGTTTGTGTTGAAAGTTGTTATACATACTGGGCGGTTCTCTTCCTCCTTATGGATTTTAGGTTCCAAAAGGCTGTCTCTGCAATTGTTGCGTGCCCTTTTGTATGCATTATCAATCACCTTTTAGGATATTGGCGTTTTCCAATTTCTTTTTCAGATCGTTTGATTGTTTTTGAAATCTTCGATTTCCGTGCAGTTCCTTCGTAGGTGTAGGAATTGCCCATAAGGGAGGTTATCGCGGAGATGTCGAGGGTGGAAGCTGTTGTACAATAGTAGGCAGTTTTTGGAGGTTTCTTTGAAATGAGTGGTAGTTGTTAGTTTTCCTCTTTTGCATATATGTTTAGATCAAGGAAGACAAGTTTTTCATTTGAGATAGTGCTTGTGAATCTCAAAAATTGGACTTGGCAGTTCAACCATGATAGGAAACGTCTGGCGGTGGTTTCATTTCCTTCCCAGATAATCAATATATCATCTATATATCGTTTCCATATATGTATATGGTTACGAAATGGATTGTTGGGAGCGAGGATCTTCTGTTTTTCAAGTTGATGTACATAGAGACCAGCTATGCTAGGAGCAAAGGTGCTCCCCATGCTGGTCCCATGATTTTGCAAATAGAGAGTGTTCTGGTATTCAAAGAAATTTTCTTTGAGTGCCAATTGGCAGCACTCCATAATCATGTTTCTCGGTGTCTGGTAGTCCCAATCGGTGTCGAACAGGACAACTTCAATGATGTTGAGGGTCTCGTTGGGGGGAAGGCTCGTATATAAGCTCTCCACATCACAACTTATCAATAATTCTCCTTCTGGGTCAAATGTTTGCCCTTCTAACAATTGCAGGACGTCTTTGGTGTCTTTCAGGTACGTAGAAGTTTGTTGTACAAGTGGTCTTAAGAAAGCGTCCGCAAATTTGGAGACTGGTTCCAAAATGGATCCAATTCCAGACACTATTGGATGTCCCGGTGGAGATACCAGATTTTTGTGAATTTTTGGTATAGTGTACAGGTAAGGTGTTCTTGGCGAAGTCGTGGTTAGAAAATCCCCTTCCTTTTTAGATATCCACCCATGTGATCATGCCTCTTCCACCATACTTGCTATTTTCACTCGTATTTGCTCCGTGGGGTCCTGGTTGAGGACCTTGTAGTTCCTTTCATCATGGAGGAGGCGTAGGCACTCTTGGTCATACTTCTCGGCTGATTGTATTACAATCGCCCCTCCTTTATCGGCTGGTTTTATTACCAATTCTGGGTTGTTTGCTAGTTCTCTGAGTGCCTCATTTTCCTCTCTGGTGATATTGTGAAAGACCCTGTTGGTTGCTGGATCTATATCTTCCAGATCTTTCATGACAGCTTTTTCGAAGGCGATCAGTTCTACTGGTAGATTGGCTTACGGTGGAGTGAAAGTAGATTTTGGTCTCAAACCAGTGTCTCCATCCTGCTGGTCATTTTGTTTATCTTTGAAAAGATTTGTAACTTAAGTCTCCTCATGAATTCTTTCATCTCGTTGCATAATTGGAATTTATCCAATTTTGCTGTTGGTACAAAGCCTAGTCCTTTTTCTAGGACTTTGATCTGTGCCGGTGTTAGAATGTGGTTTGTAAGGTTGACTACCAGATTCATTTCTTGCTGGTTGAGGCCCCTATCCTGCTCCTTGTTGCCATCCGGATTTGTTCTTCATTTTGTGGAGCCCAGTGAACATTGTTCCCTCTCCGGTTCCTCCCTCTGTTTCTACGTTGGCATAGCCCTAAAAAATGGGGCTGTTCATAGAAGGGGTAATCCTGCGGAGGGTAGTTCCATTGAGGGTAGGCTCCTTGTTGATGTGGGTATATCGGAGGTCCTAAGGGATGCATGGGGTATGGAGGTGGGCCCTGGCAATGGCCCCATCCTCTTTGGCCGTGGAACCAAGGACGTCTGTTGTTGCTCCTCCCACCTCGGTATTGTTGGTATTTCCCTTTGCTTGAGTCAGATCCACTGGATCCTGAATCGGATGAATCATCATCAGTTGTCATTTCGTGACGGTTCTCCTGAGGTTTGTGATCATCTCTTATGTATGGATAGATCCTCTCATGGCTGAAACGGGTAGCATCTTTTTTTA
The DNA here is from genome assembly GCA_963921515.1 of Calotriton arnoldi. Lineage (NCBI taxonomy): Eukaryota > Metazoa > Chordata > Amphibia > Caudata > Salamandridae > Calotriton > Calotriton arnoldi. The sequence continues at coordinate 63,790 of CAWUFW010007652.1, read as the reverse complement.
GTTTCTGGTACTTGCTCTGTTTCAACGTTACTTCAAAGTCATTGAGAGTTTTGTTTAACTCTTCTAGATGTTTTTTGAGGGCACTCGGTGTTTCATAGCTCTTTAAACAAACTTCTATTTCTTGAATTTCAATTTTCAATTCTTGTGCTAATCTGCCAGCTGTCTTAATTATTAGCACAAGCCAATCTCGTGTGCAATGCCAACTTATTAATGACCAGTCTTTTTTAAAAATCTTGTCATGTTGAAAAATGTATGGTTCATTTCTTACTATTAGCCCATTAGGTGCCGCATTGCTTTTAAGGTATTCAGTCATGAGGAGACCGTGGAGGGCTGTTTTTATCTGGGTGCGCCTTAGTTGTCCTATTTCGTCTCAGTCATTGTTCGTAGGTATTGGATCTGGTGTATTTAGCCCCTCGAAGTTGTTCAGTGAGGCTATGATGCTGTCTATCTCTTCTTCCGAGAAGGTTAGGCCTGTGTTTTCTGCCATTCTTGTGGTTGGTCTGTTGTAACCTGGTGTGTATGTTCTGTTTGTGTGATCTGGGTTAAGGGTGTTCTATCAAAGATGAGAGGAGGATGTTTTATCTCTCTAGAAAGATGAAGTTTAGATTCAGCGGTGAACCAAACTCCCACAGCTGTACGCTGTCAAGAATAATCAAAAAATCAAAGGAGGGAGTGAAGAGGAAAAAGGTAGAATCGTCCTCCTCTTGATACTGTTATCCAACATAGGGATTCTACCATGTATTATGTGAATATATATGCACCCATGTGTGTGCTGCTATTTTTATTTTTATTTTTATTTGAAGTGTCTAGTCATACGTGAAAAATGGTGCAAAAGGATCAGAGCTCCCTCTCTCAATTTGTGGGAAGGGCAATGTTTCAAAAAATTGTAAAATACCCCTCACACACTGAAACCTGATTCAGTGTCATGCTTCATCATTGGGGTCTTCCCGCCCCTCTGCGGGACGTGGCGTGCTACGACTTACGTAGACGCAGGAGCACTTTATTCAGTGATTGGTGAGTATGTGTAGTGCGTGGGATCGTGAAAAGAAAATGTGAGATGGTTAAAAATTCTCTGGCTAGTGGAACGAAAATACTTTAACGTCTTCCCTGGCTGAGAATAGTAAAAGTGGGGAGGTGTAGAAGGTGTACTATAATGAGTCACCTCCTACAAGGTCGACATGTTTCAGAAGCCATCCCCTTGGCTTTCTTCCTCAGGACCAAAAACCGATCCCTGTTACACCTCAATGGGTGATAGAATAAATGTACATATGCCTGATAGTCACAAACACTGTCCTTTGTTCCCTGTTATGGGAGTAGAAAAATATACCACTTGTATATCTTAAGAACCTGAAAAGAAAAATATTTTGGATAAATCATGGCTTTCATCATTTATCTTTATCTATTCACATCACCATCACGTTGAAAGTTTTAAGCTTTTTTGTGATATATTTCTCTTGTGCAACCCTTTTGTAGGTTAGCAGAGATACTTTGACGGCGGACTGTTGTTTCTGCACCTCACATTAGTTTCATTTATATCAAATGTTCTTGCGCAACAAGCCCTGGCATCAGCCGTCAATTGATGCCTCTGTAAGTCAGATCATAAGCAGTTAAGAGGTTGGGCGTGCGCCAAGTGAAGAAGTCCAAGGAATCAGTACTTCGTTTTCGAGTAAGTCTTTATTTGTAATCAGATAATTCACTTGAAATTGGTGATTTTACGGTCAGCCAACGCGTTTCGTTCTCAGGTGAGAACTTCGTCAGGGCTTAGTGGATGTGTGTCCTTAAGGTGAAATAGGGTTTATTGAGAATTACCACTCCTAAAGTGCAGTGGAAGCAGTGTAGACTAGCTCCAACTAGACCTCCTGCTCAGAACATGAGTAAGTGATCCATCAATCCAGTTGGTGTTCCAGGCAGTAACTCTGGAGACACTATGGGTATCACAGGGCCTCGGTCAGCCTTAGGAGTGATTCTTGAATAAGCTGTCCTCCTGCCACGATGAGCGAGAGGCTCATCGTGGCAGGAGGACAGATTATTCAAGAATCACTTCTAAGGCCGACCAAGGCCCTGTGATACCCATAGTGTCTCCAGAGTTACTGCCTGGAACACCAACTGGATTGATGGATCACTTACTCATGTTCTGAGCAGGAGGTCTAGTTGGAGCTAGTCTACACTGCTTCCACTGCCCTTTTGTAGGTAATGGTACCATTTGGTAAGTATCCTCTACTCATAAATCATCTGAAAGAACACTCCTTGTGATTTCTAGTGCCCAGTATCACATTTATTCAACATTCTTTCATACATATGTATCTCCTAGCAAGATACATTTTATATTACAATACATTCATACATAAAGGAAGTAATTGTACACTCCTATTGTGCCCCTAAAAGGTTACAGATTGATGTTCTCAGCAACTGAGCACTCGCATTCATACTCCCATGATGAGCCTTGGAAAAAATGGGAGATGTTTGGCAAAAGTCTGTGCACTCGTCCTTTTTAACTGTGATCTCATGGTGTGTCTTTTAATATAAAAAATTGTATTCATGCTCTCAAAAGGACGTGCCATAATAATACATACTTTAGAATTTAATCGTTATCGCTCCATGAGCTCACACGAGCGGTGTTGGACGCCTTCAAATAGACACTGTAGGTATTTTAAAAGAACAGAAGAAAAAACAAGGTTTTAACGCCAGGGTCGTTTTTAAACAAACAAGCGTGGTCGGAACCTAACTGAGGTTTGCCAGAGCCCGGTAGTGTTTCCAGCCACACCTGTTTCCTATCAAGCATGCCTCCTTGAACTTTAAAACACCGGGCTCTGGCAAACCTCAGTTAGGTTCCGACGAGCCACGAGAAGGTACTTCCTTTGGTGATCAGGCTCCTTCCAGCATGTAAGTAGGACAATGGCATGTCCTTAAAAAGGCCAAAGAGACCACGCTTGTTTGTTTAAAAACGACCCTGGCGTTAAAACCTTGTTTTTTCTTCTGTTCTTTTAAAATACCTACAGTGTCTATTTGAAGGCGCCCAACACCGCTCGTGTGAGCTCATGGAGCGATAACGATTAAATTCTAAAGTATGTATTATTATGGCACGTCCTTTTGAGAGCATGAATACAATTTTTATATTAAAAGACACACCATGAGATCACAGTTAAAAGGACGAGTGCACAGACTTTTGCCAAACATCTCCCATTTTTTCCAAGGCTCATCATGGGAGTATGAATGCGAGTGCTCAGTTGCTGAGAACATCAATCTGTAACCTTTTAGGGGCACAATAGGAGTGTACAAATACTTCCTTTATGTATGAATGTATTGTAATATAAAATGTATCTTGCTAGGAGATACATATGTATGAAAGAATGTTGAATACATGTGATACTGGGCACTAGAAATCACAAGGAGTGTTCTTTCAGATGATTTATGAGTAGAGGATACTTACCAAATGGTACCATTACCTACAAAAGGGTTGCACAAGAGAAATATATCACAAAAAAGCTTAAAACTTTCAACGTGATGGTGATGTGAATAGATAAAGATAAATGATGAAAGCCATGATTTATCCAAAATATTTTTCTTTTCAGGTTCTTAAGATATACAAGTGGTATATTTTTCTACTCCCATAACAGGGAACAAAGGACAGTGTTTGTGACTATCAGGCATATGTACATTTATTCTATCACCCATTGAGGTGTAACAGGGATCGGTTTTTGGTCCTCAGGAAGAAAGCCAAGGGGATGGCTTCTGAAACATGTCGACCTTGTAGGAGGTGACTCATTATAGTACACCTTCTACACCTCCCCACTTTTACTATTCTCAGCCAGGGAAGACAATAAAGTATTTTCGTTCCACTAGCCAGAGAATTTTTAACCATCTCACATTTTCTTTTCACGATCCCACGCACTACACATACTCACCAATCACTGAATAAAGTGCTCCTGCGTCTACGTAAGTCGTAGTACGCCCCGTCCCGTAGAGGGGCGGGAAGACCCCAATGATGAAGCATGACACTGAATCAGGTTTCAGTGTGTGAGGGGTATTTTACAATTTTTTGAAACATTGCCCTTCCCACAAATTGAGAGAAGGAGCTCTGATCCTTTTGCACCATTTTTCACGTATGACTAGACACTTCAAATAAAATAAAAATAAAAATAGCAGCACACACATGGGTGAATATATATTCACATAATACATGGTAGAATCCCTGTGTTGGATAACAGTATCAAGAGGAGGACGATTCTACCTTTTTCCTCTTCACTCCCTCCTTTGATTTTTTGATTATTCTTGACAGCGTACAGCTGTGGGAGTTTGGTTCACCGCTGAATCTAAACTTCATCTTTCTAGAGAGATAAAACATCCTCCTCTCATCTTTGATAGAACACCCTTAACCCAGATCACACAAACAGAACATACACACCAGGTTACAACAGACCAACCCCAAGAATGGCAGAAAACACAGGTCTAACCTTCTTGGAAGAAGAGATAGACAGCATCATAGCCTCACTGAACAACTTCGAGGGGCTAAATACACCAGATCCAATACCTACGAACAATGACTGGGACGAAATAGAACAACTAAGGCGCACCCAGATAAAAACAGCCCTCCATGGTCTCCTCATGACTGAATATCTTAAAAGCAATGCGGCACCTAATGGGTTAATAGTAAGAAATGAACCATACATTTTTAAACATGACAAGATTTTTTAAAAAGACTGGTCATTAATAAGTTGGCATTGCACACGAGATTGGCTTGTGCTAATAATTAAGACAGCTGGCAGATTAGCACAAGAATTGAAAATTGAAATTCAAGAAATAGAAGTTCGTTTAAAGAGCTATGAAACACTGAGTGCCCTCAAAAAACATCTAGAAGAGTTAAACAAAACTCTCAATGACTTTGAAGTAACGTTGAAACAGAGCAAGTACCAGAAACTAAAAAAAGATGCTACCCGTTTCAGCCATGAGAGGATCTATCCATACATAAGAGATGATCACAAACCTCAGGAGAACCGTCACGAAATGACAACTGATGATGATTCATCCGATTCAGGATCCAGTGGATCTGACTCAAGCAAAGGGAAATACCAACAATACAGAGGTGGGAGGAGCAACAACAGACGTCCTTGGTTCCACGGCCAAAGAGGATGGGGCCATTACCAGGGCCCACCTCCATACCCCATGCATCCCTTAGGACCTCCGATATACCCACATCAACAAGGAGCCTACCCTCAATGGAACTACCCTCCGCAGGATTACCCCTTCTATGAACAGCCCCATTTTTTAGGGCTACGCCAAGGGAGAAACAGAGGGAGGAACCGGAGAGGGAACAATGTTCACTGGGCTCCACAAAACGAAGAACAAATCCGGATGGCAACAAGGAGCAGGACAGGGGCCTCAACCAGCAAGAAATGAATCTGGTAGTCAACCTTACAAACCACATTCTAACACCGGCACAGATCAAAGTCCTAGAAAAAGGACTAGGCTTTGTACCAATGGCAAAATTGGATAAATTCCAATTATGCAAAGAGATGAAAGAATTCATGAGGAGACTTAAGTTACAAATCTTTTTCAAAGATAAACAAAATGACCAGCAGGATGGAGAAACTGGTTTGAGACCAAAATCTACTTTCACTCCACCGGAAGCCAATCTACCAGTAGAACTGATCACCTTCGAAAAAGCTGTCATGAAAGATCTGGAAGATATAGATCCAGCAACCAACAGGGTCTTTCACAATATCACCAGAGAGGAAAATGAGGCACTCAGAGAACTAGCAAACAACCCAGAATTGGTAATAAAACCAGCCGATAAAGGAGGGGCGATTGTAATACAATCAGCCGAGAAGTATGACCAAGAGTGCCTACGCCTCCTCCACGATGAAAGGAACTATAAGGTCCTCAACCAGGACCCCACGGAGCAAATACGAGTGAAAATAGCAAGTATGGTGGAAGAGGCACGATCACATGGGTGGATATCTAAAAAGGAAGGGGATTTTCTAACCACGACTTCGCCAAGAACACCTTACCTGTACACTATACCAAAAATCCACAAAAATCTGGTCTCCCCACCGGGACGTCCAATAGTGTCTGGAATTGGATCCATTTTGGAACCAGTCTCCAAATTTGCGGACGCTTTCTTAAGACCACTTGTACAACAAACTTCTACGTACCTGAAAGACACCAAAAACGTCCTGCAATTGTTAGAAGGGCAAACATTTGACCCAGAAGGAGAATTATTGATAAGTTGTGATGTGGAGAGCTTATATACGAGCCTTCCCCACAACGAGACCCTCAACATCATTGAAGATGTCCTGTTCGACACCGATTGGGACTACCAGACACCGAGAAACATGATTATGGAGTGCTGCCAATTGGCACTCAAAGAAAATTTCTTTGAATACCGGAACACTCACTATTTGCAAAAACATGGGACCAGCATGAGGAGCACCTTTGCTCCTAGCATAGCTGGTCTCTATGTACATCAACTTGAAAAACAGAAGATCCTCACTTCCAACAATCCATTTCGTAACCATATACATATATGGAAACGATATATAGATGATATATTGATTATCTGGGAAGGAGATGAAACCACCGCCAGACGCTTCCTATCATGGTTGAACTGCCAAGACCAATTTTTGAGATTCACAAGCACTATCTCAAATGAAAAACTTGTCTTCCTTTATCTAAACATATATGCAAAAGAGGGAAAACTAACAACTACCACTCATTTCAAAGAAACCTCCAAAAACTGCCTACTATTGTACAATAGCTTCCACCCTCGACATCTCCGCGATTACCTCCCTTATGGGCAATTCCTACGCCTACGAAGGAACTGCACGGAAATCGAAGATTTAAAAAAACAATCAAACGATCTGAAAAAGAAATTGGAAAAACGCCAATATCCTAAAAAGGTGATTGATAATGCATACAAAAGGGCACGCAACAATTGCAGAGACAGCCTTTTGGAACCCAAAATGCATAAGGTGGAAGAGAACTGCCCAGTATGTATAACAACTTTCAACACAAACTCCAATGGAATCACAAAAATAGTAAACAAACACTGGCGAATCCTCAACAGTGGAAGCATCAATCTACCAAAACCTATCTTCTCTCATAGAAGAGGTAAGAGTATCCGTGATTTAGTGGTACACACCAGACCAAAAGAAAGAAGAGAAGAACAGACAATGCAAACCACTTTAATGCCCCCAATCTCTGGGCATCATCCCTGTGGAATGTGCAATGTGTGCAAACTAACTAAAAAAAGCAAAGAAATCTTGTTCCATGATGGAACCAAATGGTTCCAAAGAAGATTCACAACATGCAATTCAAAAAATGTAGTTTATCTGATCATGTGCCCGTGTCTTTTGGAATACGTAGGAATGACCACACGTCCTGTCAAGGTAAGGATAGGGGAACACAAAAGTAACATTAAATGCAAAAAGAGTACCACCAAAATGGCAGCCCATTTTTTGGAAAAAGATCATAAGTGGACAGTAATCAAACAAATCCAAAACGAAAGGTATTTGTTCGAAAAAGAACAACGGTGGGTGTTCCGTTTGAGGACTCATGAGAAAGGCCTGAACGATGAGATTCCTTGGAACCAGCTCTGATGTATACAAAATCTAACACAGGAATCCCCTGGCAATTAATGATCAACCAAAAAGTTGCCAGACTCATAAGGAGTATACAGTACTACAATCACCCCCGTAACAAATACTGAACAAAGAGGAGGTTTATGCCTTTGGAAACTGGTTTTCTTCCTTTTTGCCTCCTTTTTTCCTCTTTTAGAGAAACCATAATTTTGGAAACCTGAGTGTACACACACTCTATTTTTAAATATACATGGTTTTTGCTTTTCAATCCTTATCCTCTGATAGAAAAAAAATTTCAGTTAATATTTTTCCAGCCTCTAGCGTTTTATTTCTGGGATTTATTCTTTACCTTTTTTTCCATTAGGTTTTCTAATTTGCCCCCCGTGTTTTTTCATAAAACCCACATACATAAATGCACGTCTGCGATGACTCCATCCGGGCATCTCTCGCGCAACAATTTGTTTTTCTTTATGGTTTAATAATTCCTTTAAATTCAACCTCCATTTGGCTGCCTTTTGAAACTCCTCCAAAATAAGCCTCAAAACAAACAAATATATGCTTGCTTTTTCAACCGATTCAGTGTTAATCGTTCCAACAGGAAGTGGATCAAAATGAACCCTGTTTTGGGTCCATTCACCGGCGGCCATCGTTAAAAATTCCAAGGTCTAGTGTTTTTTCCAACCGACTCAGTGTTAATCATTCCAACAGGAAGTGGATCAAAATTAACTCTGTTTTGGGTCCATTTACCGGCGGCCATCTTTTAAATTTCAAGGTCTAGTGTTTCCAGCCACACCTGTTTCCTATCAAGCATGCCTCCTTGCACTTTAAAACACCGGGCTCTGGCAAACCTCAGTTAGGTTCCGACGAGCCACGAGAAGGTACTTCCTTTGGTGATCACGCTCCTTCCAGCATGTAAGTAGGACAATGGCATGTCCTTAAAAAGGCCAAAGAGACCACGCTTGTTTGTTTAAAAACGACCCTGGCGTTAAAACCTTGTTTTTTCTTCTGTTCTTTTAAAATACCTACAGTGTCTATTTGAAGACGCCCAACACCGCTCGTGTGAGCTCATGGAGCGATAACGATTAAATTCTTAAGTATGTATTATTATGGCACGTCCTTTTGAGAGCATGAATACAATTTTTTATATTAAAAGACACACCATGAGATCACAGTTAAAAAGGACGAGTGCACAGACTTTTGACAAACATCTCCCATTTTTTCCAAGGCTCATCATGGGAGTATGAATGCGAGTGCTCAGTTGCTGAGAACATCAATCTGTAACCTTTTAGGGGCACAATAGGAGTGTACAAATACTTCCTTTATGTATGAATGTATTGTAATATAAAATGTATCTTGCTAGGAGATACATATGTATGAAAGAATGTTGAATAAATGTGATACTGGGCACTAGAAATCACAAGGAGTGTTCTTTCAGATGATTTATGAGTAGAGGATACTTACCAAATGGTACCATTACCTACAAAAGGGTTGCACAAGAGAAATATATCACAAAAAGCTTAAAACTTTCAACGTGATGGTGATGTGAATAGATAAAGATAAATGATGAAAGCCATGATTTATCCAAAATATTTTTCTTTTCATGTTCTTAAGATATACAAGTGGTATATTTTTCTACTCCCATAACAGGGAACAAAGGACAGTGTTTGTGACTATCAGGCATATGTACATTTATTCTATCACCCATTGAGGTGTAACAGGGATCGGTTTTTTGGTCCTGAGGAAGAAAGCCAAGGGGATGGCTTCTGAAACATGTCGACCTTGTAGCAGGTGACTCATTATAGTACACCTTCTACACCTCCCCACTTTTACTATTCTCAGCCAGGGAAGACAATAAAGTATTTTCGTTCCACTAGCCAGAGAATTTTTAACCATCTCACATTTTCTTTTCACGATCCCACGCACTACACATACTCACCAATCACTGAATAAAGTGCTCCTGCGTCTACGTAAGTCGTAGCACGCCCCGTCCCGTAGAGGGGCGGGAAGACCCCAATGATGAAGCATGACACTGAATCAGGTTTCAGTGTGTGAGGGGTATTTTACAATTTTTTGAAACATTGCCCTTCCCACAAATTGAGAGAAGGAGCTCTAATCCTTTTGCACCATTTTTCACGTATGACTAGACACTTCAAATAAAAATAAAAATAGCAGCACACACATGGGTGCATATATATTCACATAATACATGGTAGAATCCCTATGTTGGATAACACCAGTAAAAGGCAGGTGTTAAATCCCTGCTGCTAACGCGCCTTATCGCCTGTTTTTGGATCGCATCGCAGATCTGGCTGGTCGTTGAGAATATCGCGAGGTGGTGTTTTCGTGTGTTTTTGCACGGGAATGCCTACTCTGCATATCATTAGCATTAGTTGTCGCTCTCATCTGTGGCGATGTTTTTTGCAGAAGCTATCGCTGGAAAACTGGCGATATCGGCAGTTTGCACCAGCTTGGGAATTGGACGATAAATCTATCGCCACTTTTGCGGCGCTAAAGTGCCGATAAATCGGCGATGAGTCCTTGAGAATATGCCCCTCAGTGTATAGGAGGAGAGCCATATTAAGGTTAACTAGGTTTTGGTAAGTACCAGAGACCTCGTCAGGAGGCCACTTTAGCTTGCACCACTCACTGCCCCTGCCGGCGCTACCAACACAGACACTAACCATCACAGTCCTACAAATGGAACAATTCGAACTAGTTCAGGCCCCCAGAGCTGTAACAATGGCTTGGTGGCAGGTACTAGTCATTTTACGAATATTAAAATAATAAACAGCTGATGCTGTGATTAGTTAAATAAGACAAATAGTGCTACCATGTAGCAGACTGTCATAAGCGTCAGTTGTGACAATTAAGTGCCGGCGGTGAGCACCGGACATCCACCCGCTCAAATTAAGCACTGGTTAAGGCCAAACCAGTTGTTGCCTTCACAAAGGTTAGGATACACTAGATCACAGCATTACTCCTTGTCAGTCACAATGGCTGTGAAACATACAGATAGCAATAGACGATACCAAACACAAAACTAACTACTAGGGGCAACATTATACAACCCCGGAGTACAGTTAGACCCAGTTGTCAAAGTTTACAGGCCCAGACATTACTGATGCACACCACTTTTTAGTGGCACTTTTGCATCTGTTGTAATTGAGCAAAAATCATACTACATGTAGACATATGTGTTGGGCCACCTGAGATCACATTTCAGGGGCAAACCAACTGAAAAGGAACTGCTGGGATATCAATCAAGGGTTTGTAAAGTGCGCTACTCACCCATTAGGGTCTCAAAGCACTGGGGGTGGGTTGTGCAGCTCCGTTGGGGTCATTCTAAGAGCCAGGTCTTGAGGTCTTTCCTGAATGGTCCAGTGTCGGGCTACGCCGGAGGTGAAGAGGGAGATCGTTCCGGGTCTTGGCTGCTATGTAGGAGAAGGACCTTCCACCAGCTCTGTTCCTGTAGAAGCATGGGACGTGGCTAGGAAGAGGTCGGCTGAGCGGAGGTTTCTCTTGGGGGCATGGAAGGAGAGGTGGTTGTTGAGGTATTGTGGTCCGATGTTGTGGAGGGCCTTGTAGGCATGCGTGAACAGCTTGAAAGTTATTCTTCTTTCTATTGGGAGCCAGTGGAGGTCCCGGAGGTGTTGTGTGATGTGGTTGTGCCGTGGGATAGAGAGGATTAGTCTGGCTGTGGCGTTCTGGGTGGTCTGGAGTGTGCGGAGGAGTTTTTTGTTGATTCCGGCATAGAGGGCTTTGCTGTAGTCCAGTCTGCTGGTGATGAGGGTGTGAGAGACCATTCTCCTGGAGTCGGAGGGTATCCATTTGAATGTTTTATGTAGTATGCGGAGGGTGTTGAAGCATGCAGAGGAGACGGCGTTGATCTGGGGATTCATGGTGAGCGAGGAGTCCAGTATGATGCTGAGGTTACGTGCATGGTCTGTCGGGGTGGGTGGGTTTCTGAGGGCGGCAGGCCACCAGGTGTCGTCCCATGCGGAGGGGGAGGAGCCAAGGATGAGGACATCTGTTTTCTCTGAGTTGAGTTTCAGGCAGCTGTTCTTCATCCAGGTTGCAACAGCTTTTATCCCTTCTTGGAAGTTGCGCCTGGTGATGTCGGGTTCCTTGGTGAGGGAGAGGATGAGCTGGGTGTCATCGGCGTAGGAGACGATGTTGAGCCCATGATTTCTGACGATGGTTGCGAGGGGAGCCATGTAGAAGTTGAAGAGGGTGGGGCTATGGGAGGATCCTTGGGGTACTCCATATCTTGTCCCTGTCGGTTCTGAGATGAAGGGCGGAAGTCTTATTTTCTGTGTTCTGCCCGTGAGGAATGAGCGTATCCACTCTAGGGCCTTTCCTTGGATGCCGGTGTCGTGGAGTCTGGTGTTTAGTGTGCGGTGGGAGATGGTGCTGAAGGCTTCTGATAGGTCCAGGTGGATGAGCACTGCCGTTTGGCCTTGGTTGAGGAGGGCGGCGGATGCTGTCTGTGGCGGCGAGGAGGGTGGTCTTGGTGCTGTGGTTGCTGGGGAATCCGGATTGGGAGGTGTCTAGGATGTTGTTGGCTTCATTGAAGTATGTTAGCTGGGTGTTGATGGCTTTTTTGATTACCTTGGCGGCAAAAGGAAGCAGCGAGATGGGTCTGAAGTTCTTGAGGTCCGTCGGGTCTGCAGAGGGTTTCTTTAGGAGGCGGTTGACTTCGGCATGCTTCCAGTTATCGGGGAATGTGGTGGTCTTGAGAGAGCAGTTTATGGTTCGACATAGCTCGGGTGCAATGGCTGTGGCGGCCCTGTGGAAGATGTGTGGCGGGCAGGGGTCTGAAGGTGCTCTGGAGTGGATGCTCTTCATGGTCTTTAGGGTGTCTTCTGTCGTGAGTGGAGTCCAAGTGAGTAGGGTCTGTTGGGTGGCGTTGCTGGTGGTGGGGGTTGAGGTGGTGCAGAGGTCTTGGTCGTCGAAGAGTTGTCGTAGAGCGTCTTGATCTTGAGTTTAAAGAAGGAGCTGAGTCTGTCGCAGCGGTCTTGGGAGGGAGGGACGTCTGTTGTTTCGCTGTTCAGTTTGGCAAATTCCTGTATGATGGAGAAGAGTTCCTTGGAGTTGTGGGCGTTGGAGAGGATTCTGTCTTGGAGGAAGTTCTTCTTTGTGGATTTGATGAGTTGGTGGTGTGCCGTGGTGGCTGTTTTGTAGGTGGTGCGTGTTTCCGGAGTTTTGTTATTTCTCCCCGTCTATATATATGCGATCATAGTATGCGTTTGTGTACTTTTAGACTGCCTTACCAGTGTGTTCCCACCCCCTCCTCCCAGCTGCATCCTACATTTTGTGTCGGGGTTAGAAATCCTGGGGTTTTTTAAGGAGAAATCAAAAGCCCTCCTTCAGTCAGCATAAACTAAACAAATATACACTCATACCACATATCAAAACCAGTAAGTCAACAGTGCAAACAACAGAAACTCGTTAACGAGTAAATAAAATTCACTATTTATTATGAGTATCCATAAAATGTCACCAAAGAGTTTTTCTTACAAAGATTCATAAAAGAGAAAATATGATAGTTATTAAAAATCATCAGCATATCATTATTACATTCAATAAAAAGATACAAATTGTTAAAAACATCAACATTATTACACAATACTTAAAAACAATGATTGAATTACTCTTTTAGAAAAAACACCATATAGTCAGAAGATACCAAGAAAAGGAAACAAGGGAGACAGAAAGTAGGACGAAAAGAATTTTTGATCCTATACTCAAGGGTTCCACTGAGACACTGATTGGATCAAATAGCCAGAGAAAAAATAAATTTCATATATTTATACAAGTCATCTCTGCAACTGTCCATGTATTTACACAGCGAAACCTCATAAAGTGCATCGACGCGTTTCGGTAGGTCTATTCATTAACCAACACCTTCATCAGGACAGAATTAGTACTCCCAATGTCAATAAAGTTCATTGATAAAACAATGTCTGCAGAAAAAAAGAAAGGGGAAACACATAAATGGACACATATATATACTATCAACGTTTCCACTGCAGAAAAACTGGTTATCATACACTCAAAAGTGTCACCCATGCATAACCCACCAACAAATTACCTTGAGAACAAGACGAAGGGAAACAAGCGGGACTAAAAAAACCTCCCCAAGTCCACCAGTTCTAAAGATGGAGCAGTATTGTTCTTTAAACAGCTCTACTGCAAATAACACATACAAGAAAGAGGAATTATTTTGTTGGTATAGACACATTTTTGTTGTTATTCCAAATTTTTCAACAAACAGATCTCTCTATCCACATATAGTGCACACTAGAGTGCCCTAACATATTTTACCTCAGATTCAAAATCGTAGGCACCAGTTCCTCGCTATACTTTTCGTAATTAGCAAACCAGCTGACAACATCAAAGGTAACTACGAAAAAGAATTAAATTAAAATTTCATTAAAATTCCATTCCAAAAATTCATATAACACCTACACCTTTAATGGAAACTAGGATGCCCATTTCATATACCTTTTATTAGAGTCACCCGAGTACCCGTTATCCATAGAAAGCGACCGATCTTTATCCAAGATTCAATCTTTACTCAAATCCACTCAACCTTCCAATGTCTAAAAAAAGGGGGAGGAAGACATAATATAATAAGCAATACACCCCAAGATCTATACCAACCAATGAAAGCACCTAATTCTCTATTCCCTCAGATACGGCGTCTTACCTTGAATCACACGAGGTCCAATGTATACGTTATCCAACCAATATAAAAGCCGGGGTATCAACCTCCGTAACATAACCGCCGTCATCACTCGCTATCAGGCTTTTATACCGTCATATTCCAACATGATCCTAATCTCACTCAGCTGTAATAGTCACATGGACCACGACCGGGAACCAGATATGATCCGAAATATCGAAGTAAATCCGCCATCTTGTAATGGGCTAAAATTCATACAGCTTCACCAATATCTGCATAAAACAGCAGATATTCTTAGCATAGCAACACTCAATATCTTGATTGTATTGCCAGCATTATACCAAATGGCAAAGGAGAAATAGAACTAATAATAAAACAAATACGATAAAAATTCTCAAAAAGGATCGGCCATCTTGAAATGGACTAAAATTAATAAAAACAAACCGATTCCTTCATAAAGCAAAAAAGTATTTAATTCTAAGCGTAACATCATTTTATATCTCACTTCCATTACCAGCATGATAGCAATATTGACCATTTTTTTTGTTTTTTTTTTGTTTAAAGAGCTTTATTGCAATTTGTAAACATAGTAAAACATCATTACAAAAGTAAATGATTTACAGTGAAAAATCAGGTGTTAATATACTATTGTACTTGCAAAATCGGTCCCATAAATGGGAAATAAAACTGTACGAAGGAAAAAGAGCTTTTTTTTTTTTTTTTTTTTAAGGTTTTGAAAGAAGAAAGAAGAGAAAGAAAGAGAAAAAAAAAAAAAGGAAAGAATTAACAAGAAGGAATAAATGCCTATTCAATATCAGCAACATCTGTACAAGTTAAAAAGTAAACGAGAAATGAGGAAATAAGAGGGTACTTAAACTAGGAACATGAATATTCAAGGAACATGCTTAGAAAGGTAGGCTGTAAGAGGTGACCATAATGAATCCTTTTTGATTAGTAAAGGCACAGAAGTGGCATATGCACGATCAAGCCTGTGGTGGTGACATAACAAGTTCCACCAGGCCTGATATGAAATTTTTGAAGTATCTTTCCAATTGGTTGTGATAATTTGGAGAGAAATAGCTATAACTAAGTCAATAAATCTACGTGCACTACAAAAAGCATTCCATATTGGTGAGGAGCCTCCTAAAAATATATGTGTAATGTCAAAAGAGAAATTTGTGGATAAAATATCATTTAATTTGGACCAAATACGAAACCATAGGGATTTAACCAATGGACAATGAAAAAACATGTGGAAAAGATCACTGTCCTCACATGGACATGACCAGCATTTTTTAGATTCAAGTAATTTAAATTTGTGTAAGTCAGAAGGAGTAAAAAAAGTCTGTTATAGAAAAAAAATAGAGTCTGTGTAGTGCTAGCAGAACGGGAAGAGGTGTGTATTTTTGACCAAACAGATTCCCAGAGTTGTAGTGGAAATTCCTGTATTAAATCATTCTCCCATAATAATTCTATTGGCGACTTCGATCTATCCGCTAAAGGACGGGAGAGCAATTTATAGATGGCAGAGGCTCTAAGGGGGGGATAGAAAAATCAATTGTAAAGAATAAAGCATGGTCCGGGGTGACTGGAGGGCATATCTGAGAAAAAATTGGAGTGAGAGAGTCCGACAATAGGGGATAGTGAGATGAGTGAGTGTTAGAAATGCCAAAAGATTCGCGAATATCTGAAAATTCCCGCGGCGAATGGTCCTTCATTAATTGATCAAGGGTAATGATACCTTTATCGATCCATTCCTTCCAAAAAAGCGCTCTATTATTGATCTTTAAAAATTTATTGTACCATATTGGGGTTTGGGAGAGAAAGTCCTTAGGAGAAAGATGAGAGCGAAACAGAGAAAGAGCAAGGGCTTTGGAGTGATTAAAAATGGGATTGGAAAGACGTTTCGGTGGTTGAGATAGACGAGTAGCGGTAAGGAATGTAAAGGGTAGAAGTTGAGCGAGTTCAAGAGAACTCCAAGCTGTTACAGAAGGGCAAGAAGAATCGGTTAAAAAAGGCCAAATTTGCTTTAATGTGAAGGCAGAGTGGTATCGGTTGATGTTTGGGAAATTGACTCCACCTAAGTCTTTGGGTTTCTGGAGACGGAAGAGAGAAATCCTAGCCTTGCGGTTATTCCATAGAAATTTCGTTAAGGAACGATTTATGGTACTAAAGAAGAAAAGTGGGAGGGAAATAGGGAGCATAGAGAGATAAAAGTTTATAATGGGGAGAAGCATCATTTTAATAGTGGCAAGTCTACCCCACCAGGACAAAAAAGGGGGACCAGCTCTCAGTAAGAGCAGAAAGTTTTTTAAGTAAATCAGTGTGGTTAATCTTAATGGTTTCCCTAATAGTGCTAGCATAAAGGACACCTAAACATTTAATGATCTTGGGGTTCCATTCAAAACCGGAGCCATGAAACATATGAGAGAAACAGAATTTGTTCAATGGTAAAACTTCAGACTTATCAATATTCAGTTTATAGCCAGAAACTGATGAATATTCTTGTAGTAGAGAGAAAAGAGCCGGCAAAGAAGTGGAAGGGTTGGAAATGTAAAGCAGAATATCGTCAGCATAAGCAGTAAACTTAATATCAAGATTTTGAAATTGGAAGCCTGTGTATGAAGGTGAGCGCCTGATTTTTTCGAGAAAAGGCTCTAAAGCAAGAATAAAAAGAAGCGGGGAAAGGGGACACCCTTGTCTTGTTCCTCTATGAAGAGAAAAATATTTAGATTGACATCCGTTAAACCATATAGAAGTAGAGGGGTCAGAATAGAGCAATTGAATATATCGAATGAAAGGAGGACTGAAACCATGCCATCTCAATGCTCCAAACATAAAATCCCAGCTCACCCTATCAAATGCTTTTTCAGCATCCAGCGTGATGGCAGCGACAGGTGAGTCCATTTTAGAGGCAAGGTGAATGATATTAAGGAGGGTTCTCGAATTGTCGGTTATAGACCTTCCTTTGACAAACCCAGATTGATAAATATTAATAAGATCAGGAATCACTTTGTTAATGCGGATGGCCAGTATTTTAGCGAAGATTTTACAGTCAGTGTTAATTAAAGAGATGGGCCTATAATTTTTACAGAAGGAGGGGTCTTTATCTTTTTTAGGGATTAAACAAAGCATTGCTTGGGTGAAGGTTCCTTTTGATTTCCCCTCACTAAGGAAGTAATTTATCAGTGAAAATAAATGAGGTATTAGAGAATTTTTAAAGTGGAGATAAAACCGAACAGTGAAACCATCTGGACCAGGTGTCTTATCCTTGGGTAGAAGATTAAGAGCATTAAAAATTTCCTTTTCCGAAATAGGAGTATCCAATGATGTAAGATCTATTGAAACATCAAGAGCATGAGGGAGAGATTGAAAGAAAGAGTCAATTTGAACAGAAGAAGGAGTGGACTCTGGAGTATAAAGAGAAGTATAATACTGTACAAAGCAATCCAGTATTCTATCATCAGCAGTATGACGAACACCAGAATTGTCATTAATGGCAATGATTTTAGATTTCTGTTTCTTAATTTTAAGATAGTTAGCCAGAGATTTACCGGCTTTATTCCGTCCACCGTACATTTTAGCGTTAAATTTAAGGAGATTGTTACAAGCGGAGTCCCATGAATGTTTGTTAAATTGCATTTTAGCTTTGATAAGAGAAGAAAGAGTATCATTAGAATTAGTGGTGAAATATTGATGTTCAAGAGCTTTGATTTGTTTAAGGATAAGAGAGGAATCGGAAAGGGCTTTTTTCCTCTTACGAGATACAAAATCAATAATAAAACCTCTGGCAGTGGCCTTAAAAGCATCCCAAATTGAATGAAATTGAGAAGTAGAAGAGAGATTGTTGAGAAAGAATTCTTCCATAAAAAGTGTGAATTGTTCGACAAACTGGGTATCTAAGAGAAGAGAGTTGTTAAAGCGCCATCGGCGGGAAGTAGGGGAAGGTGATGGAAAGTCCATATCTAAAATGACAGGGGCATGATCTGAGATAAGGATGGAGCCGATTTCTGAGTTGGTCATAAACTGTAGGGCGTGTTGAGTGAGAAAGATGTAGTCAATATGGGAATGAGATTTGTGGACGGGAGAGAAAAAGGAAAACTCCAATGTATCAGGGTGAGAGACTCTCCATGAGTCAATGAGGCCTCTAGATGAAATTGTTTTAGAAAAAGTTTTTTGCATTTTGTTGGGGACATATTTGGTTTGTGATTTGCGATCCAGGAAGGGATCCATCAGTTGATTACAGTCGCCACCTAAGATCAAATCATCTACAGCATGTGACGAGAGGAAGGTAGAGAAATCATTCCAAAATTGAAAGTCAATACCATTTGGACCATAAATATTACAAAAAGAAAGTTGAGTATTATTAACTTTAGCATTTAGAAACAACCATCTACCATTATCATCATGAAACTCATTTTGTAACTGAACATTTAAAGATTTGTGAAATAATATAACCACACCATTTTTGTTATTCACTGCAGGAGAGCAAAAAACTTCTCCTACCCATTGTTTACGTAGTGAAGACAATTCTTGTGATTTAAGGTGTGTCTCTTGTAACAATGCAACATGACATTTTAGCCTTGCTAAGTGAGATAATACACGTTGCTTCTTAACAGGATTACGAATGCCCTTGACATTCCAGGATACAACATGAAAACCTTTCATCTATAGGAGTGAACTGTTGATAGGCTTGAAAATGAAAACAAGCCAGAATAAGGAAGAAAAAAGGTATAGGAGAAAAGTGGTAGATTAGAGGTTAAGAAAATATGAGGAGCATGGAGGAAGGAGAAAATTATGTACGTTGGCCACAAGGGGAGAAGGAGAGGAAAACAGTAAAGTACCATATATTGAGGATAAAAGGAAGAAATTAGAGAAAGAAAAAGGATAAGAGAAAAATGCAAAAAAGAGGGGAAGTATAGAGATAAGAAAGAACGAGAACAATAGAAGTGGGGAGCATAATCTCCCGAAAAAGTTAGGAAAAGAAAGATGACAGAAAGCCAAGAGGCTTTAGTCATGTTGGTCAAAGAAGAAAGAACAAATAACATTATTGAGGGAGGGGGGACGACAAAAACCAAAACAGCCACACCACTGAGGGGAGCACCGAGAGCGAAAATCGATTAAACAACATCACATGAAAAGGAAGGGATGAAATACTCCAATAAGGAAATAATAAACGAATGAGACAAGGAAAAAGGGAGCTTACCCAAAACAAGGGAACAAATCAGCTGGATACGTCAAACAAAATAGACAAACGGACGACAAGTGCAGGAATCTTCACCACAGCACAGGAAAAGCCTGAAAACGGACAAAAGAAAAATTAACAATGACAAATAACATATACAAGACCTGAGGAATGAATCAGAAGAAATTAACAAGACAATCAATGTTTGCCAAGTTCCATGTGTTCTTCTCGATGGGTATGAATAAACTTCCGGAGATCAGCTGGATCGTCGAATGAAAATGTTCTGTCTTTGTAGGTTACCTTGAAGAAACAAGGGTGTATGAAGCCATAGCGGGCGTTCATGGATTTTAAGGTTGGTCTGAGATCTAGAAATTCTTTGCGTCTACTGGCAGTTGGTTTAGATACATCCTGACTGAAAAAAACCCTGTGGCCTGACCAGAACATCTGTTTGTGTTGTTTGGCAGCAGTGAGGATTGCCATAAGGTCGGAGTATAGCAGAAAATAGGCGATGATACCTCTTGGTTTGGTTGCAGAGGATGCATTTTGAGGCCCTAATCTATGCGCTCTTTGGATGTTAAAGTCAACTGGTTTTGAGAGGCAAACAATCTGCAAAACCTGAGATTTCAAGAAGGAGATCATGTTGGAGCCTTCGGAACCCTCCGGGATTCCATAAATGCGTAGGTTGTTACGCCGGTTGCGATTTTCTAAATCCTCTGTAGATTTTTTAAGTTGATGAACTTCTTTAGTGAGGTTCTCGACTTTGGCAATGACATCCTGCGCATCGCTTACCTTCTGCTCAACATCAGATAGTCTCATATCAAGGCCGGACCATTTTTCCTCGATTCTTTGGAGGGTAGTGGTAGTGTCCGACATGAAAGGGCGGAAGAGACGCAATTCATCCATGATGTACTCTAACGTGATGGGAAGAGGAGACTTAGTTGGAGAGGAAGGATCTTTCTTAAGGCGTTTGCTATTGCTGGCTGTAGAGTCCTTGCGGCCACCAGAAGAAGTCCCTGCAGTTCCATGAGATTTGCTAGAAGGCGTAAGATCCATGTTGAAATAATGAAGAAGATAGTCAAGTAGAGTCGAAATCACAAATCAAAAAGGGCAGGATAAGACTTCAGAGTCACAAAAATAAAGTTGTTGAAGAGCAAAATCCAAAGAGTACAGAGCCAGAGACCAGGTAGACGCAATGCAGTCAGAAAGCGTTAAAAAGCGACCAATATAATGGTTCCAACTGTTATCAGGAGGAGGACTGGTAGAGCAAAAATTGCTCCTTTCATAGCTAGGAAACCGGAACCAAAATCCAGGTGAAGAGCAAAATATCAAATTAATATGCGCCTAAAAGCTGCACCTTGTTCAAACGCATCGGAGGAAAGCTGCTTTAGAAGGCCCAGTGCGTAGGTGATATAGTGAACTGCATGACAGCCAAGTACAGGTTAATGCAAAAACACATACACTGGCAGCCACAATGCGATTAGAACTAATGCAGAATTAATTGCTCTGTTAAAAGCGCGTGTACAGTGGCAGCCACAATGCTATTTGAACTGATGCAAAGTTAATTGCGCTATTTCAAGTGCACACCCAGTATCAGCCGCAATGCCAATTAAGCTGAGGTAAATGTAATTGCGTTATTATAAGCGCACGCATAATAGCAGCTGCTATGCTGAATTAACTGAAGCAGAATGAGTTGCGTAATTCCAACAGCATATATAATGCCAACTGCTATGCGTGGTAAAATTTATACAGTTTGATTTGCGCTGTGAAAAGCGCACACAGTCTCGGTCATGAGGCAGGTTATACCGAGGGCAATTATGTTGCGTCGGTCCGAGCGCACACAAAATGGCGGCCGCAGTGCTGAGGAATTAAAGGAGAGTCTAATGCGCGCTGAAAATAGGTCTTATCATTCTTTACGATGGTCGGAAACTCGCCTCTGTAATCCTGGCGGTTTCCGACATACTCACATCCGTTTGTGAGCGGGTGCGTTCCCAGTACGAGGACCCTTCGTGATGAAGCTTGGCTCGACGCTGCGGAGCCTCCTCAGGGTGCGGCCATCTTGCCGCCGCCGACCGCCATTCCCAATATTGACCATTTTTGAACCGAATATAAAACAATATAATCACGATCAGACAGTAAAAATCAGTGCTTCTTTCAGCCGATCAAAGTCCCTCATCGCTAATCTTCTAAAATCTACCCTCCTCAAGTATAACCAATAATCCTATCCCATTCCTCTCTTGAGTTAAGACCGTCCACTACAGTATTGAGTCGAGAGATAAACCATTGCTCACGGAGCCTCCTTTTATTTTCCATATTGCCTCCTCTTTTTCCAATTACCACTTTCTCAAGTACAAACCAGCTAAAATCAGTCTCATTATGCCCATTCTCTATGAAATGTGCCACCAATGGGGCATTACATTTCTTAGTCTTCACTGCTGATCTATGTTCCTGCAGCCTAACCCTAAGTTCTCTACCTGTCTCGCCCACGTAATACTTCTCACAGGGACACTTTAACAGATAGACAATATTCTTACTCTTACAGTTATTCAAACTTTTTGGTTTAATACAAAAGCCATTAACAGTTAGTTCCTTTGCTACTAAACACTGGCTGCACATATTGCAGGATCCACATTTCACATTGCCCATAGGGGCAGTATTAGTAATAGTACGTTGCGTTCTAGGCAAATCCTCCCTATGGGTATACACCAACATATCTTTTAGATTCTTGTTCTTTTTAAATGCAAAAAGTGGTTTTTCAAGTTTAATATTTTCATCATGATTCAAAATGTGCCAGTTACTATTTACCACATTTTTTATCTGATTACTCAGACTCGAAAACTTACTAACAAAAACCACCTTGTCCAGGGATTTCTTTTCTTTCATTGGTTTGTTAATCATTACATCTCGATCATAGAATCGCGCTCTTTTAAAAGAATGAGAAAGAAGTCTTTTGGGATATCCTCTGTTTTTAAACTTCTCTTTTAAAACTGTAGCATGTTTATAAAAATCACTTAAATCTGTACAATTTCTCCTGAGACGGAGAAATTGACTAAACGGTATATTCTCTCTCTGTGATGACGGGTGGAAACTTGAAAAATGTAACAGGGTATTTTTAGCCATAGGTTTTACAAACAGTTCCACCTCTAAACTGTTATTTACTGCCTTAATGGAAATATCTAAAAAGTCAACCTTCTCTTTACTGTAACGTGATGTAAACTTCAAATTAGGATCGCCCAAGTTCAGCCACATTAAAAATTCCTCCAGTTGTTCAACCTCTCCTTCCCAAATAAAAAAGATATCGTCAATATAGCGGTACCAGCCCACTATATTCTCACTAAAAGGTGCTAAGTCATTATAAATATGTCTGGTTTCAAATTGCCCAACATAAAGACATGCTAGACTAGGGGCACATGAAACCCCCATGCTAGTCCCTTTCTTCTGTCTAAAAAGATCATTTTTAAATAAAAAAATATTATTAGTGAGAATCAATCTTACACAGTTTACAATAAACTCTTTGTCAGCGCCACCTAGATCTTGATATTCCAAAAACTCATCTATCACCTTCACTGTATCCTGCTGAGGTATATTGGTGTAGAGAGACTTAGGGGCCGATTCCGATTCGGGCCGGAAATCTCTCTGACCGAGCTGGACTCAGAGAGATTTCCGACCGAATCGGAATCTAGCAGTCCGACCGAACGAGTACGATGCGCACGTATGCTATCGGACTCGATTCGGTCGGACTCCCATTGAAGTCAATGGGAGCCAGTCGTACGACGCGTACACGGGCTCCCATTGACTCAATGGGCACGACGCGAACAATGGCGCCCCCTACAGCGTGTTCGCGTCGATGCGGGTCGCACCGTACATGCACGTGTAGGGGGGACCCATGGCTCCCCCCTGTGTGCGACTCGCGTGCCTACGCTTCCAGGGGGGTCCGACACCGACCCCCAAAGTGCAGCTCCGACAGCTCCTTGGAGCCGGACTGCGCGAGTCGGTCAGAGCGGTCGCGATGCGCATCGTACTTACCCGGCCGGGGAACGTCTCCATAGCGCGGTGCGAGTCGTCCCCGTGCGAGTCGGTCGGAGCGGTCGGGTCCTGCGAACGAGTCGGTCGGAGATTTCGCGAGCGCACGCATCGTACTCGCTCGCCCGGACGCACGTACGAATCGGTCGGGAAATAGGGCTCCGAATCGGATCCGGTAAAGCCGAATCCGATTCGGAGCCCTACCGGCCGAGATCGGAATCGGCCCCTCAATGTCCAGAGTAACCAGACACTGAGTCTCTCTACAAAATGATCTACCCTCAATAAGGGAGATAATGTGAGCCGAATCCCTAACATATGATCTCAGACTACACACACAAGGGCGCAGAAAGTAATCAACATACTTACTCACAGGTTCTAAAAGGGAATCTATACTGCTAACAATCGGACGCATAGGAGGATTCAAAGAGTCCTTATGGACTTTAGGTAAGCCATATAACGCAGGAATCCTTGGTTCCAAATTATTCATACATTTAAACTCATCTTCACAAATCAAAGAATTATCCTTAGCATCAGTCAGGAGCCTTAGACATTCACCAGAGACCTCCTCCAAGCTTCTCCAAGAAACTCTCTCATAATGCTCAGTGACATTCAGGAGTGCATACATTTTATCATTATACTCATCAGTATTAAAAATAACAACACCTCCACCCTTATCTGCTGGCTTAATAGTCAAAGACATATCATCTTTTAGGGAAGATATTGCCAATCTCTCCTCCTTATTCACATTTTGGGGGATAAATCCGTTACTATTTTTGATAACATTGCTAATACCACTCTCAACTGCCTTTTCAAATGCATCAATGTTTCTCCCTACCATCGCCAAAGTGGGAGTAAAAGAAGATTTCGGTTTAAAACCAGAAACATTCCTACGTTCTCTAGGCTCACGATCCTCAAAGAATCTCCTTAATCTGACCTTTCGAAAGAAAGCCCTCATGTCCTTTTCTAATTGAAATCTATCAATATGGATGGAAGGAACAAAACTAAAACCTCTACTCAAAATACTCAATTCAGCAACATTCAGCTCTCTATCTGACAAATTGATTACTGGTATTCTGTTTGTCGCCAGTACCTCTGGTTCCTTGTTCTGATATACTCCTGCATCGGTGGAGGGCCCCGGCTCGGCTGACCTCTCCCCCCATTCCCATTGAACCTGTGGGTTCTCCTTGGGCGCAAATCTAAAAAAGGAACATGATCTTTTATATTTCCTCTATTGCCAATTTCCTCCCTGGGTACTTCCTCATCACTGCTGGAGCCAGAGGTCTCCGAGAACGTAACCTGCTTTCTGCCACCTCTATAATATATCTGTTTCTTAGGCTGTCTGTCCCAGTTAGCTTCATTTCTTTGTTGGTAATAGTTTTCACCAAGATATGGATAGGCCAGTTCCTGTCTAAACCTCTCCATATCTTTCTTTAACTTATTCGTCTTTTTATTGAGAAGATAATCCCTATAACCGTCAACATCCCTATTAATGTCCTCTAACCTTTTTTAGCTTCATCCAAGGCAGGACTGTTACGTAATTCTAATTCTAGTTTATCAATTTCCTCTTTCTCCAAAATAATCAATTCTTGGGCCGTTTCAATAATTAAAAGCATCCAATCTCGGCTGCATCTATTCAAGATCATCGCCCAAATTTCCCAAAATTTACGATTCTCTATAAAGAGGCCAGGTTCATTACGTACCTGCAAACCTATTGGTATTGTTCCAGATTTCACATATTCAATAAGAAATTCTGCATGTGCTTCAGTTCTAATAAGTTTCTTTTTTAGGTTAACGAGTTTTCCCCAGTTTTCCCCTTTGCCTGATACTATCATAATTTTGCTTCCATTCTTTGTATTAATGATTTTATTAAGTTGGTCATCACTAAAACCGAATGTTTTAAATTGATCCATGGGCAAAACTGCTCCAAACAATAACCTAAACGAAAACTCTCCAGCCCAACTAGGCTGTGCCAATATATCTCAATAAAGAGAGGGACCCAAGAATCCAAAGGAGGTGGGTACCGTATACGACAAAGTCGAAATCAAAAGCCCTCCTTCAGTCAGCATAAACTAAACAAATATACACTCATACCACATATCAAAACCAGTAAGTCAACAGTGCAAACAACAGAAACTCGTTAACGAGTAAATAAAATTCACTATTTATTATGAGTATCCATAAAATGTCACCAAAGAGTTTTTCTTACAAAGATTCATAAAAGGGAAAATATGATAGTTATTAAAAATCATCAGCATATCATTATTACATTCAATAAAAAGATACACATTGTTAAAAACATCAACATTATTACACAATACTTAAAAACAATGATTGAATTACTCTTTTAGAAAAAACACCATATTGTCAGAAGATACCAAGAAAACAAGACGAAGGGAAACAAGCGGGGCTAAAAAAACCTCCCCAAGTCCACCAGTTCTAAAGATGGAGCAGTATTGTTCTTTAAACAGCTCTACTGCAAATAACACATACAAGAAAGAGGAATTATTTTGTTGGTATAGACACATTTTTGTTGTTATTCCAAATTTTTCAACAAACAGATCTCTCTATCCACATATAGTGCACACTAGAGTGCCCTAACATATTTTACCTCAGATTCAAAATCGTAGGCACCAGTTCCTCGCTATACTTTTCGTAATTAGCAAACCAGCTGACACCATCAATAGTAACTACGAAAAAGAATTAAAATTTCATTAAAATTCCATTCCAAAAATTCATATAACACCTACACCTTTAATGGAAACTAGGATGCCCATTTCATATACCTTTTATTAGAGTCACCCGAGTAGCCGTTATCCATAGAAAGCGACCGATCTTTATCCAAGATTCAATCTTTACTCAAATCCACTCAACCTTCCAATGTCTAAAAAAAGGGGGGAGGAAGACATAATATAATAAGCAATACACCCCAAGATCTATACCAACCAATGAAAGCACCTAATTCTCTATTCCCTCAGAAGTCTTACCTTGAATCACACGAGGTCCAATTCTTTTCGTCCTACTTTCTGTCTCCCTTGTTTCCTTTTCTTGGTATCTTCTGACTATATGGTGTTTTTTCTAAAAGAGTAATTCAATCATTGTTTTTAAGTATTGTGTAATAATGTTGATGTTTTTAACAATTTGTATCTTTTTATTGAATGTAATAATGATATGCTGATGATTTTTAATAACTATCATATTTTCTCTTTTATGAATCTTTGTAAGAAAAACTCTTTGGTGACATTTTATGGATACTCATAATAAATAGTGAATTTTATTTACTCGTTAACGAGTTTCTGTTGTTTGCACTGATGACTTACTGGTTTTGATATGTGGTATGAGTGTATATTTGTTTAGTTTATGCTGACTGAAGGAGGGCTTTTGATTTCGACTTTGTCGTATACGGTACCCACCTCCTTTGGATTCTTGGGTCCCTCTCTTTATTGAGATATATTGGCACAGCCTAGTTGGGCTGGAGAGTTTTCGTTTAGGTTATTGTTTGGAGCAGTTTTGCCCATGGATCAATTTAAAACATTCGGTTTTAGTGATGACCAACTTAATAAAATCATTAATACAAAGAATGGAAGCAAAATTATGATAGTATCAGGTTAAGGGGAAAATTGGGGAAAACTCGTTAACCTAAAAAAGAAACTTATTAGAACTGAAGCACATGCAGAATTTCTTATTGAATATGTGAAATCTGGAACAATACCAATAGGTTTGCAGGTACGTAATGAACCTGGCCTCTTTATAGAGAATCGTAAATTTTGGGAAATTTGGGCGATGATCTTGAATAGATGCAGCCGAGATTGGATGCTTTTAATTATTGAAACGGCCCAAGAATTGATTATTTTGGAGAAAGAGGAAATTGATAAACTAGAATTAGAATTACGTAACAGTCCTGCCTTGGATGAAGCTAAAAAAGGTTAGAGGACATTAATAGGGATGTTGACGGTTATAGGGATTATCTTCTCAATAAAAAGACGAATAAGTTAAAGAAAGATATGGAGAGGTTTAGACAGGAACTGGCCTATCCATATCTTGGTGAAAACTATTACCAACAAAGAAATGAAGCTAACTGGGACAGACAGCCTAAGAAACAGATATATTATAGAGGTGGCAGAAAGCAGGTTACGTTCTCGGAGACCTCTGGCTCCAGCAGTGATGAGGAAGTACCCAGGGAGGAAATTGGCAATAGAGGAAATATAAAAGATCATGTTCCTTTTTAGATTTGCGCCCAAGGAGAACCCACAGGTTCAATGGGAATGGGGGAGAGGTCAGCCGAGCCGGGGCCCTCCACCGATGCAGGAGTATATCAGAACAAGGAACCAGAGGTACTGGCGACAAACAGAATACCAGTAATCAATTTGTCAGATAGAGAGCTGAATGTTGCTGAATTGAGTATTTTGAGTAGAGGTTTTAGTTTTGTTCCTTCCATCCATATTGATAGATTTCAATTAGAAAAGGACATGAGGGCTTTCTTCGAAAGGTCAGATTAAGGAGATTCTTTGAGGATCGTGAGCCTAGAGAACGTAGGAATGTTTCTGGTTTTAAACCGAAATCTTCTTTTACTCCCACTTTGGCGATGGTAGGGAGAAACATTGATGCATTTGAAAAGGCAGTTGAGAGTGCTATTAGCAATGTTATCAAAAATAGTAACGGATTTATCCCCCAAAATGTGAGTAAGGAGGAGAGATTGGCAATATCTTCCCTAAAAGATGATATGTCTTTGACTATTAAGCCAGCAGATAAGGGTGGAGGTGTTGTTATTTTTAATACTGATGAGTATAATGATAAAATGTATGCACTCCTGAATGTCACTGAGCATTATGAGAGAGTTTCTTGGAGAAGCTTGGAGGAGGTCTCTGGTGAATGTCTAAGGCTCCTGACTGATGCTAAGGATAATTCTTTGATTTGTGAAGATGAGTTTAAATTTATGAATAATTTGGAACCAAGGATTCCTGCGTTATATGGCTTACCTAAAGTCCATAAGGACTCTTTGAATCCTCCTATGCGTCCGATTGTTAGCAGTATAGATTCCCTTTTAGAACCTGTGAGTAAGTATGTTGATTACTTTCTGCGCCCTTGTGTGTGTAGTCTGAGATCATATGTTAGGGATTCGGCTCACATTATCTCCCTTATTGAGGGTAGATCATTTTGTAGAGAGACTCAGGGGTCGATTCCGATTCGGGCCGGAAAAAGCACCGACCGACTCGGATCCGGAAAAAATACCGACCGACACGTACCCGTGGCGCACGACACGCCAAGTACGATGCAAGGCGCGAAAAATCCGACCGACACGTACCGAAACAAAGTCGACCGACTGAGCCGCACGGAAAGCAGCAATCCGGCCGGAAAAACACGCGAATCCAACCGACCGACACGCACCCGGAACAAATCCGACCGAAACGTACACGCGAACTCCAAACCGCAAAGTACGATGCAAGGCGCGAAAACCACGACCGAGTCGGACGGAGGACAAGCCGTACGACCGACACGCACACAAAACCGAGCCGAAGCAACACAATACACCGCGACCGACGCGTACGCAGCATAGAAAACTGCACAAACACAGCGTGAACGAAACAGAGAACACCGTACGAGACCAATGCAGGGTCCGACTCGGTCACAAGAACGTTTCCAACATACACAAACAGCACAAAGGAAAAATCACCCAAAAAAAGGCCAAACAAGCAATTACCAAGCCAATAAATACTGGGGGTGGGGACAGAGAACAAAGACACACCCACAACTCCACCTATATAAAGGACACAAATCACTACCATGAGCCTTTACAAATGCCATTCCACTGCCAGCACCCAAGAGAAAGCAACCACACACCCACAGCTCATCCCTCACACAAGCCACACACCATCAGCACACCAACAAATACCTACCTCACATACACCCAGCAAAACACACACTCACACACCCTCACCTGCACACCAACACACACATCACCCTCCATCACCACCCATCACCATGCCCCCCAAGAAGAATCCCAAGTTCCTAGATAGTGAATTGGAAGTCATGGTAGACGAGATCCTCAGGGTGGAGCCACAGCTGTTTGGCACACTGGTCCAACAGACCCCCATGTCGCAGAAAACCAAGATGTGGGAGAGGATCATCAACAGGGTGAACGCACAATCACCATGTCGGCGCATAAAGACCGACATCCAGAACAGGTGGTATGACGTGCGCAGGAGGGTACGGGACATGCTGAAGAAAGACTACATCAACAGCCAATACACCGGCAGTGGCCCTCCTGCCAAGCCAATATACCTCAGGCCCTGGGAGGAGAAGGTGCGGGCCATCCTTCCGCCAGCGAGCGTATATGGACTAGAGGACATCCCAGAGCCTGGTGAGTACACAACAAATGTACACAATATACTGCCACAAAACACACACATCACTCTCAAGGGGAGAGTCAAACCATGCACTCATAGCAATTACACAGCAACCAGAACAGAATCATCCCAAAATGTGTATGTCAGTCAGATAAACACAACACATGCCATCAAAAAAGTCACATCCAACTGTGCCAACACATGTACAAACACAACCACAACTACAGCTAGGCAGTGGCACAAATAGAACTAACAAACACATCCAGACATGTAGCCACCACAACAACACCAACACACAGTGAAGACCACTCAAAGGAAGGAATTCTGTGTATGCTGGCCAAGTCAGTGTAGCCAATAGCATCATGGGAGTCGCAGTCACACATATTGCCCCCCCCACAACTGTCCCATCAACACCACCCTGAACCATGCGCACATCACAGGGAGTGGAGAAGGACTCACAAGATGGCTGACACTGGCTACTGCTGGGGGAGCACAAGGCCCTGCTGGCAACTGTGCACCAACAAACAGCAGGACACCACTGACTGACATCCTGAGAGACAACTTACACTCCCTGCAATGCAAGCACATTCCATGGTGGGATATCTGGCTGGCTGGCTGGGTGGGAAGGGGGACTTGCAGCACTGACCATAGTCACAAGCACCTCCCCTCACACACCCCCCAACACAAACTCCACAGAACCCACCTGGTAGAATGCAATGCCCCCCATCCTAACACAAGATCCCACAAAGAACCACCACCCTGGGTTATGTTGTGTGAAGCACAGGGACACTCTTGGGACTCTTAGCCAAACAACTGCCAGGACAAAACTCCCAGCCATCCTGTCAACACAGCCACCCCACCCCACAGGGAAGCAGAATCAAAAGGAAGGAAGCATGGGCATGCTGGGAAGGGGGGTGGAGGCAATAGCATGATGGGAGTCGTAGTCACTGATATTGGTCACCCCCACAACTGTCCCATCAACACCACCCTGAACCATGCTCACATCACAGGAAGTGGAGAAGGACTCACAAGATGGCTGACACTGGCTACTGCTGTGGGGAGCACAAGGCCCTGCTGGCAACTGTGCACCAACAAACAGCAGGACACCACTGACTGACATCCTGAGAGACAACTTACACTCCCTGCAATGCAAGCACGTTCCATGGTGGGATATCTGGCTGGCTGGGTGGGAAGGGGGACTTGCAGCACTGACTATAGTCACAAGCACCTCCCCTCACCCCCCCCAACACAAACTCCACAGTACCCACCTGGTAGAATGCAATGCCCTCCATCCTAACACAAGATCCCACAAAGAACCACCACCCTGGGTTATGTTGTGTGAAGCACAGGGACACTCTTGGGACTTCCAGCCAAACAACTGCCAGGACAACACTCCCAGCCATCCTGTCAGCACAGCCAGCCCACCCCACAGGGAAGCAGAGTCAACAGGAAGGAAGCATGGGCATGCTGGGAAGGGGGTGGAGGCAATAGCATGATGGGAGTCGTAGTCACTGATATTGGTCACCCCCACAACTGTCCCATCAACACCACCCTGAACCATGCTCACATCACAGGAAGTGGAGAAGGACTCACAAGATGGCTGACACTGGCTACTGCTGTGGGGAGCACAAGGCCTTGCTGGCAACTGTGCACCAACAAACAGCAGGACACCACTGACTGACATCCTGAGAGACAACTTACACTCCCTGCAATGCAAGCACGTTCCATGGTGGGATAACTGGCTGGCTGGCTGGGTGGGAAGGGGGACTTGCAGCACTGACCATAGTCACAAGCACCTCCCCTCACACACCCCCCAACACAAACTCCACAGAACCCACCTGGTAGAATGCAATGCCCCCCATCCTAACACAAGATCCCACAAAGAACCACCACCCTGGGTTATGTTGTGTGAAGCACAGGGACACTCTTGGGACTCTTAGCCAAACAACTGCCAGGACAACACTCCCAGCCATCCTGTCAGCACAGCCACCCCACCCCACCCCACAGGGAAGCAGAATCAAAAGGAAGGAAGCATGGGCATGCTGGGAAGGGGGTGGAGGCAATAGCATGATGGGAGTCGTAGTCACTGATATTGGTCACCCCCACAACTGTCCCATCAACACCACCCTGAACCATGCTCACATCACAGGAAGTGGAGAAGGACTCACAAGATGGCTGACACTGGCTACTGCTGTGGGGAGCACAAGGCCCTGCTGGCAACTGTGCACCAACAAACAGCAGGACACCACTGACTGACATCCTGAGAGACAACTTACACTCCCTGCAATGCAAGCACGTTCCATGGTGGGATATCTGGCTTGCTGGGTGGGAAGGGGGACTTGCAGCACTGACTATAGTCACAAGCACCTCCCCTCACCCCCCCCCCCCAACACAAACTCCACAGTACCCACCTGGTAGAATGCAATGCCCTCCATCCTAACACAAGATCCCACAAAGAACCACCACCCTGGGTTATGTTGTGTGAAGCACAGGGACACTCTTGGGACTCTTAGCCAAACAACTGCCAGGACAACACTCCCAGCCATCCTGTCAGCACAGCCACCCCACCCCACAGGGAAGCAGAATCAACAGGAAGGAAGCATGGGCATGCTGGGAAGGGGGGTGGAGGCAATAGCATGATGGGAGTCATAGTCACTGATATTGGTCACCCCCACAACTGCCCCATCAACACCACCCTGAACCATGCTCACATCACAGGAAGTGGAGAAGGACTCACAAGATGGCTGACACTGGCTACTGCTGTGGGGAGCACAAGGCCCTGCTGGCAACTGTGCACCAACAAACAGCAGGACACCACTGACTGACATCCTGAGAGACAACTTACACTCCCTGCAATGCAAGCACGTTCCATGGTGGGATATCTGGCTGGCTGGGTGGGAAGGGGGACTTGCAGCACTGACTATAGTCACAAGCACCTCCCCTCACCCCCCCAACACAAACTCCACAGTACCCACCTGGTACAATGCAATGCCCTCCATCCTAACACAAGATCCCACAAAGAACCACCACCCTGGGTTATGTTGTGTGAAGCACAGGGACACTCTTGGGACTTCCAGCCAAACAACTGCCAGGACAACACTCCCAGCCATCCTGTCAGCACAGCCAGCCCACCCCACAGGGAAGCAGAGTCAACAGGAAGGAAGCATGGGCATGCTGGGAAGGGGGTGGAGGCAATAGCATGATGGGAGTCGTAGTCACTGATATTGGTCACCCCCACAACTGTCCCATCAACACCACCCTGAACCATGCTCACATCACAGGAAGTGGAGAAGGACTCACAAGATGGCTGACACTGGCTACTGCTGTGGGGAGCACAAGGCCCTGCTGGCAACTGTGCACCAACAAACAGCAGGACACCACTGACTGACATCCTGAGAGACAACTTACACTCCCTGCAATGCAAGCACGTTCCATGGTGGGATATCTGGCTGGCTGGGTGGGAAGGGGGACTTGCAGCACTGACTATAGTCACAAGCACCTCCCCTCACCCCCCCCAACACAAACTCCACAGTACCCACCTGGTACAATGCAATGCCCTCCATCCTAACACAAGATCCCACAAAGAACCACCACCCTGGGTTATGTTGTGTGAAGCACAGGGACACTCTTGGGACTTCCAGCCAAACAACTGCCAGGACAACACTCCCAGCCATCCTGTCAGCACAGCCAGCCCACCCCACAGGGAAGCAGAGTCAACAGGAAGGAAGCATGGGCATGCTGGGAAGGGGGGTGGAGGCAATAGCATGATGGGAGTCGTAGTCACTGATATTGGTCACCCCCACAACTGTCCCATCAACACCACCCTGAACCATGCTCACATCACAGGAAGTGGAGAAGGACTCACAAGATGGCTGACACTGGCTACTGCTGTGGGGAGCACAAGGCCCTGCTGGCAACTGTGCACCAACAAACAGCAGGACACCACTGACTGACATCCTGAGAGACAACTTACACTCCCTGCAATGCAAGCACGTTCCATGGTGGGATAACTGACTGGCTGGGTGGGTGGGAAGGAGGGCCGGCTGTCAACCAAACACAACCAATGCAGACCATGTTCACACCCCAGAAAACACATAGAAATGCCCAAATAATGCAGGACAATGTGCCACACCAATATCAACCCCTGACTGTGACGACTCAGGACAATGCAATGTACAGGCCCGCACCCAGAGGCACAGTCACAACTGTCATGTGTGTCAACCATTGATGCCTGCAGAAACATGACATACATTGTTTGTGTCTCCCAAAAACAGGTGATGATGGGGACACAGCAGCAGACGCTGAGGAATCCCAGTCCCAGGCTCAAGAGGATGCCGAGCTCACTGGCGTCGTACAGCCTCTGTCCACCTCGGACGATGAAGAACAACCTGGCACATCCGGTGCAAGTCAACATGCAGCACCAGCAGGACCACCAGCTGCAGCACCAGCAGGACCACCAGCTGCACCCCCTGCACCCACCCCTACAACGACTGTCACCACGAATACCATCCCTGCCGACATGGACAGAATAAGGAGCAACACCAGCACAGTGACCCTGGACCAACCTGGGGCCATGGACACCACCACCACCAACCCCCAAGGTGGACCAGGGTTATCTGTGCGTGCCACTGCACACACTGCACATGTCAGCAGGGGTGGTGGGAGGGGTGGGAGACAGAGGTCGCTGCTTGCAGACGTTGCTGGTGTGCATGATGACCCACAACTGGTACGCATAGCTGATGCGTACCAGTCCAGCACCGGAGAGCTCAGCCAGGTAGTGGGGCTCCTCAGAGACATTAAACAGCAGCAGGCTGCCCATCATGCCCGCTTGGACTCCCACATGTCCCACGTGGAGTCACACATGTCCCGTGTGGACTCACACATGTCCCGCGTGGAGTCCAAGTGGGATGCACTGCATGAGATGACGGCGGTGCACAGGGACATTTTACAATGCCTCCGCCAGATGAACAGCAACCAGCCCACACCTCCCTGTGTGCCAACAACATCTGGTGCCGAACAAACTACAACTGCCACAGGGAGGGAGGAGGACTCTGGCGGAGAGTCCCCTGCACCGCAGCAGCCTGCACTTGAGGGCCCCCCCCAAGAAGAGGGGTCGTCCGAGGAGGGAAAAGTGAGAGGCCGATGGCCAAGCGCAACTCCCAGGAAGCCTGAACCTGTTCTGGATGTTCGCCTTTGTGCACAGACTGTTCACCCTGTTGACAGCAACACTACTCCCACACATTGCATGGGGAGTACAAGTTGGACCAATGTGTCAGACAACTGTGGCCCCGATACTGGGGATCCTGTCTACCCGGACTTTCAATTCACCTAGGAACTTGAGATTGCAAGATTCATGTACAGCACAACCCATCCTATGCACTATTAACACAAATGTATCACAATAAACACACTAATACACCATACTTGCCTCTGTCGTGATTCCAACGTGGGTGCTGTTATGGGGATGATGAACTGCAAAATTACACTGTGTATGCGAATTGCAACAGCAAGGACAACACAGGAATGTGAGTACAGGAAACGTGACACACATGAGGGAGACACACCACCAGGGCTACACAACACATACACACCTAGGCCATCTGACTCATTGCCTACACTGATGTTGCCAGGGAAGACGGTGCAATGCACAGACACCACACCCATTCCCAGTTGTAGTCAAGTAGCCCACAGGTGCAGTAAGCAAATGGCAGTTAAATGTGTGACCACAGACAACGCACATCACAAAGTGAAGCACAGGTTTATTACACAGTTGCAACATGCCGTAACCACTACAGATGCAAGGTAACCCCACCTGGCAGCGGGCACACAGTCAACAACTGTAGACGGAAGGAAGTCCATGGGTGTGGTGCACATCACCTGTAGGGACACAACAGCTACCAGCCTGGATGTGCAATCACGTCGTCGGTGGACACAGTTGACCAAACGAATCTGAAAGTACCCTGTGAAGGACAGAAATGACACACAGTCAAAAGCAATGGAGTACAGGACAGAACAGCAAAACACATGCACAATACATGTTACAAGATACCCACCCAGAACAAAGTTAGCATGTCAACACTGTTGGGGAGTACAGCCCACCTGTCATCACACATCGCAACACACATCCAGTCAAGTGGCCCATGGACACACTCCAACAGCACCAGAGCACCACCCACACATCATGCCAACTCACATCATTGACATGACACCTCAGGATACTCACATTCAGCTAAAGAAGTTGGTGATGAGCTGTGTGCGGACATCACCATCACCATCATCATCATCATCATCGTCACTGGCATCGTGGTCCAGGCCAGGATCCTCCACAGGTGGCGGATGTTGGTCATTGTCATCCTGGATGAGAGGCAACTCCTTCCGCACTGCCAGGTTGTGGAGCATGCAGCAGACGATGATAATCTTGCACACTTTCGCAGGGGCATATGGGAGGGACCCTCCGGTCTTGTCCAGGCAGCGGAAGCGGCTCTTCAGGAGACCAAAGGTCCGCTCAATCACTCTCCTGGTCCGACCATGTGCCTCATTGTAGCGCATCTGGGCAGGTGTCACAGGGTTCCTGAGGGGTGTCAGCAACCACGGCATGTTGGGGTATCCCGAGTCACCTACGGACAGACAAGTGCACATTAGCTGACTTGGAAAAGTGGGCGGAATACTACAGATCAGATCACACACAATGGCACAAAGTCAGTACACACCGACAAGCCAGGCACGCTGGTTCTGCATCTGTGCCATCATCCTGGGGATGCGACTACTCCTCATCACAAAGGCATCGTGTGCTGAACCAGGGAAACGGGCACACACGTGTGTGATGGTCATGTCTGCAAGACACACCACCAGTGCATTGACCGAGTGGTAGTGCTTGCGGTTCCTGTAGGCCTGCTCCTGGGCCTGTGGTGGTACCAAAGCCACATGTGTCCCATCAATGGAGCCAATGACATGCGGCATCCTCCCCAGGGCATAAAAGTCACTCTTCACGTCAGTGAGTCGTCGCAGTCTAGGGAAATAGATGTACCGGTTCAGGAAGAGCAACATTGCCGCCAAAACATCGCGGAGCACACGGCTGAACATGGTCTGTGACATCCCACCAGCAGTCGCCACAGTATGTTGGAAGGTACCAGTGGCAAAGAAGTGTAGGGCTGCCATCACCTTCACCTTGGGGGTCAGCGCTGTAGGATACGGCCGGCCAGGCTGCAAATGTGGGGACAACTGCACTGCCAAATCCTCAATCAGCTGCCTGGTGAAGCGGTACCGTCGGATGCTGTCCCGTTCCACCATCGTTGCCAGGTCTGGGAATGGCCGATGGACAGCAGGAGCCCTGCAGTGCAGAGGTAAGTAAGCAAGATTGTCAGTCACCCCACATATGCGGCATTGAACACACTCAAGATCCCAACATACATCATTATGAGGCACAACTACATGAAGTGTGCAGTACCGGAAGGACATGTATGGTACATACATGGCCAACATCTGTCAACACGGTCCAACAGGTGGCATCAATTAGTCCCAGGTTGGCCCATTGGATATCATAAGGCCGTGTCACAGTTCCCATCTCCTGCTGCCGTGTCACAATAACCCCCACAGGGACATGTGAGGACAGATGTGCCCCAGGCACCACAGCTCAACGACAGGTACATTCCCAGGGACCCTGTAATGCCACATGGACACTGGCATTACATGGAGTATCATGTATACACCACAGCAAAACAACCATGACCCCCACAGGTAGTGGCCCCACTTGCCACGGCAGGACAGACATGGACGTCTGTGACACACACGCACAACATCAGAGTCCATGCACACACAACGTGGATGTGGAGACTGTCTCCCATTGTGCACATGAAATCAGAGACATTGTAAACACCACATGCACAAAGACTGTGGAGGACCATCACTATTGTGCCACTGGGACACCCTGGCCCAAACATACCGTCCCACATGGGACTCACGGGGTATGTGACATGACATACACATACACCACTGTGAAATGTGACCATGGCACATGCACAGATATGAACAGTTGCACATCACAGTGGTCACGTACACATAACACCCAGGATCCTGTCCCCATGAACACGTGCACAGCCTGGGGGTGGCTGCCCACAGGTGACACCCACAGGACAACATGTACACCAACATACACACAATAGGAAATGCAGCCTTACATGCCTGATGATAAAGTTTGGACAGGCTGTCGTGATGTAGGTGTGCCCCTCACTCCCTGGGAGCTATCTGTGGCTGGCATATGTCCATCTGAGACAGGCATGCTGACATATGCCAGTCACATGTACAGTGAAGCGTTGAACAGCAAT
The DNA here is from genome assembly GCA_963921515.1 of Calotriton arnoldi. Taxonomy (NCBI): domain Eukaryota; kingdom Metazoa; phylum Chordata; class Amphibia; order Caudata; family Salamandridae; genus Calotriton; species Calotriton arnoldi. The sequence continues at coordinate 25,655 of CAWUFW010007652.1, read as the reverse complement.
GGACCGATCGGTGCCTCCGGCCGGCCCATTGCTTTCAATGTGTGCGGGTACGCGTTGTACCCCTGTGCGCGTTGTACCGCAATGGACCGATCGGTGCCTCCGGCCGGCCAATTGCTTTCAATGTGTGCGGGTACGCGTTGTACCCCTGTGCGCGTTGTACCGCAATGGACCGATCGGTGCCTCCGGCCGGCCCATTGCTTTCAATGTGTGCGGGTACGCGTTGTACCCCTGTGCGCGTTGTACCGCAATGGACCGATCGGTGCGCACCCATTGACAATGGGCTTGCCTGGCAACGGACGCGTTTTCGAATTTCGAACGAGTCGGTTGCTGGAAAATCAGTTGGTCACCCACAACAATGTTGCAAAATCATGTATGTCATGAAGTTGAAGATTTGAAGGATGCTGTGGGCGTGTTTTGGTGCTGCTATTCCATGGATTGGCCAGATTCAGAAGATGCAAACGACTTGGACCTATCACTTTGGACACAAGGGACAGTATCTGCCTCTCCAGCACATATATATTGCTGGCTGTTCCCCTGAGAGCCCACTTGCCTGCACTACATGCTCCAGGACGACATCTGCCACTGCACTGCTGCTGTCTCTGCCCCTCTGGACCCTGCAATGGCACATACTGTGGAGAGAGCCCCAGCCTTCAGCCTTGAAGAGAACCAGGCCCTGCTGGACAGCCTACTTCCACAGTACAGCAAGCTGTATGGGACACCAGGGGAGCAGGTGAGTGTTCTGTGCACTGCCTTTCTGAATGTGCATTTTGTCTGACTAGCAAGGCTGAGAGTCTGCACGCCACTGGCTAGCAGGCTCACTGAGTAGTTGTCACCGCCCATAGTGTGTAGTGACTTGCACTGGACAGGTATGGTGCAGTGACAGTGCATTTGAACATGGTTTTACTTCCCATGCAATGATACCATGTAGTGACGTCTGGCAAACTGTCCATGGGCAGCTTTGCACTGCCTGTGTACATCATGTGCCCCTGTGATTGAGACATGTATATACAACTGTGTCATGCACGGATATGTTGCATGTGTGGTAATGGCCTTTTCACTTTGTCATCCTGACAGGTTAATGCCCATCGGAAGCAGGAAATCTGGAAGGACATCGTCCGGGCTGTCCGGTCCGTGGGGGTCTAAAAGCGCCGGATCCGCAACTGCCAGAAGAGGTGGCAGGACCTTCGGGGCTGGACCCGGAGGATTGCACGGGTCCAGCTGAAGCTGTCGCCTCCTCGCAGGAGGGGCGGAACACGGACCCTGACCCCCCACATGCTCCAGATCCTGGCGGTGGTCTTTCCAGACCTGGATGGGCAGCTGAAGGCCAGACAGCAGCAAGGAGGGGGTGAGTCAAAGACTGCACTGTGAACTCTGTATTACATGCTTTGTGCCCTCCTCTGGCCTGGTTCAACTGCCACAGTGCAGCAGTCATGTTGTCCAGGAGCCATGTCCCTCTATTGTGCACTGCCCACTGCTCATCTGATACCCAGGTGTGGCCCTCACAGTCAGGGAATGGTGTCACTTGGGACTGTGTCCTTGCAGTTTGCTTCACTAAAGGTGGGGGACAGCATCTGTTTCCCTAACTCTGTTGTGGGCATCATGGGTGGGTCCTTTGTTCACACAACGCCTGTGTTTGGACATGTGATCTGCGTGTTGCTTTGATATGCGGTCCACTTGCTGAGCTGAGCCACCACATGTGCCTGGGGTATGTGGCACACGCCCATGCAGCGGGTGGGAACAATGTTTGTGCCCCAGGAGTGTGCAGATTACGTGTGTCACACATACATAGCCAGCTATCCACTGTCCAGGGCACATCCCTCATTCATGTGGAGCAGGACAGTCATGCCTACTCCAGGCCATGCAATGCACTCTGTACTCCCACTCCCGTGTATCAGCTGACACATTGTGCACAGTGATTTGACCCCTCCGGTGTCTGCCTCTGTGTCAGTGTGCTGTGGATTAGTTGCCAGGACTGCTGGGGTGTTTCTTGGTAGGGGCTCAGCATGCCCCTGGAGATGTGACCATAGGAGACGATACTTGTGTGTCACATAGGTGTTTGATCAGCTGCCCGTGCAGACTGGGGTATGCGAATGTGATGTTCAGGCAGCTGTTCCCCATTCACAGCAAATTGTGAGGGGCTCAGGTTCAGAGGGTAGTGTCACAGGTCTCCCATATGTCCAATAGGTGTGACCTGGACAGATGAGGGTTGAGATGATGTGTTGTGTGGGGGATGTACATGTGCACTTGTGCAGCTCCAGGACTTGCATTCCCCATGACCTACTATTGTGACACAGTGCATAGTGTTGTTGTCTGGCTGCCAAGTCATACATCACTGAGACAGTGATATATGACTTAGCAGTCATGCCTCTGCCATGGCATGTGTCAACTTATTTGTGGTCCTGCAGGGGAGTAACATGTGCTACATGCACACCATAGTGGCGCTGGCTATCAGGACATGGGTGCATCATGGTGTCTGTCGCTGGTATGCATCACATGCATTTCCTATTTGACTCTGGGCATCCCTTTCATCCGTTAACCTGTACTCACTCAGTGGCAAGAGCTGTGATGTGTCCACACCGTGTCCTCTGCACTGTCCAACTACTGTGTCCTTGGTGCATGTGTCCACACTGGGGTGTTGCAATCCAACAGACACCAGCCAGATGGGTGCAAGGCCATGTGGGATGTGAGTGCCATGCTTGGCATCAGACTGACAATTGGCTTCTCCTGTTCAGTTAGGGCACTTTTAGCAATGTACAACTAATGATGCCAGGACTTGCTCTGTGATGTGCTGTGCTCACAGTGGTGTGTGCGTTTGGTGCAGGTGACTGATGTCTGTCTGTTTCCCCATTGTTTGCAGATACATCCACGGCCACGGAAGGGGACAGCTCCACGGACCAGGAGGAGCCAGAGAGCCAGACTGGGTCAGCAGCCGAGGAGTGGTCGGAGGGACCCAGTGGCACGGAGGGCGAGGGGAGCCACACCGAGGAATCCTCAGCACCATCCACCTCAGCTGAGGACCAGAGCAACTCGGAGGATGACTCCCTTGTGGAGGCGGGTGTCAGCAGCCACCACACCCCAGCTAGTGTTGCTGTCCCCGCCACCACCAGCACCACCACCGCCCTCCCATCGGCTCCCATTCCCCAGGTCCGTGGAGGCTCCCATGTTCGGGAGCGTGTCTCCTTTGGCCCAGGCACTGCACCCCCTGCCCCTGTGTCCCCTGCTGCCCTGAGTGAGGAGTCTGTGTACCTCCTTCGCCAGCTCCATGTAGGGCAGACAGCCATGCTGAGTGTCCTCCATGCGCACACCGCACTGTTGACTCAGCTGGTGTCGTTCATGGAGGGCATCTCATCGGGCATGTCCGACCTACAGAGGGGCAACAGGTCCATGGACTCCTCCCTGACGGCAGCAGTGTCCCTCCTCAGACAGTCCCTCACCCCTCCTGCCTCTGCTCCATCCACACTCCCCAGCACCTTGCCCGTCCCAAGCACACACACACCGGCACAGGCACACACCAGCACACACACATCCAGCACACAGACACACACGCCACAAACTAAACGCACACGCACGCACAGTCAGGGGACTGAAACCAGACTCACAGGGGATGGGGCCCTGGTACACACACACGCATCCACGGGCACTGCACAGTCCTCAGTTGCCTCTCCCTCCAAAGCACCCTCCCTTGCCTCACCTGCAACCCCAAAGACCCAGCGCCTCTTCCTCAGTGACCTCGGCCTCTTCCCCTCCGATCCAGCTGCCCCAGCATCCAGGGGGAAGAGGAAGCCCCCACATGGAGCAGAGTGCCCCTCGCCCCCGGACACCCTCCCCCAGGCGCAGACAGACTGAGGCCCCCACCCGCAAGTCCCCCCGGAGTGGTAAGAGCAAGACCCCGCCGCCGCCCTGCAGCTCAAGCACCAGGTCACCTTTCTCCATCCCTCAGACCCCCACTCCACAGGTGCCCCCGCCACACCCTGCCCCAGGTTCCCCCACCCACAGATATACCATCCCCAAGAGGCTCCGGCCTTCTCCGCCTGCCACTTACTCTCCCGGCACCACACCCCCCGCTGCGCTTGTCTGTGCCACTGATGTGGTGAGGGTGTCCTCCCCTCTGTCCAGCCCACCTTGCCTGTTCCCCATTCTCCTCCCCTGGTGGTAGGCACTGCAGTGGAGTCCACTACCACCCTGTCTGACTTGGGCACTGCAGTGGCGGACCTGTCCACTCCATCTGCAGGGTCCACTGCAGTCGTGCCGGCACCCACAACATCTGAGCCATGCCCCCCAGTTGTGCCGGCACACACCATGTCAGACACCTCCACTGCAGTTGTCAGTGGCTCTCCAGCACCCACCACCCCTTCCCTGCTTCCTCCTGGTGAGCCCTGATCCTGTCCCTGCGGTGCCTGGCCTACCCCCCGGTTGCCCCTCCTAGTGTATTGTCCCTGGTTTTGTGCAGGCATGTGTAGGGTGGCATCTGCCACTGTCACCCACTTGTGACTTTGTTGATGGACTGGCCATTGGCCTTTGTTTATGTTCTACCGGACTTCTACTTTTAATGCCACATATGCTGAATAAAGCAACTTTCTGTTCTCTAGTGCTTTTGCTTCTGATGTACATGATGTTGATGATGCTAACAATGCCCTTGCTGCAGTGATGGTGATATTTGGTCTCATGATTTTGAAGTGTTACTGTGCAGGAACCCATGTGGTCCAGGGGTTATGTGTCCTATCCTGTGGTGTATCCATGTCATCCAAAGCAGCATCTGAGGGTGTCATGTGTTCAGTATTTGGCAATGAGATTTCCTACTTAGATTGGCAACTTCACATCTGTGGCTTCCACCCCTGCACATCTGTTGTGCCTGCCATTGTTCTATTCGTCTACTTCCCTGACCGTGTGGCCATCTCCAGTGAACATGCAGGTTTGGGCATCAATGGGGAAGGACTCATCTGTGTTGTCAGTGCAACATTGCTATACAAGTGTGTTGGATCTGTGCTGATGATTCCGTTGGCACTTCCATGACCAGGCTGATGGGACGGGAGCCCTCATTTGTTGCTAATTGTTGATTGTGTGTCCCATTGCTGCCATGGTATGGTATCTGTTCGCCTCACATCTGCAGTCTCCACAGGGTATCTGCATGTGTGTGCCCATTGGTGCAAATATGTGGGTCTGCATTCGGATGGTCACTTCTGTCATTGTGTCATTGATGATTGTTGACGGTGTCAGCCCCCATGGGTGTTGTTTGTCTGCACATGGCCAAAGTTATGTCTTATTTGCACTGCAGGATTTGGCTCCCCCGATTTATGTTGCAATGGGACACATACACTACTTTGCCACTGATGTGTTTGTTGTTCTGTGACCAGGAATCATCCATGCAGTTTGGCAGTTGCACCTCTTACTTTGTCAACACTTGCCTTTTGGTCACTGTGATGATGGGGGTTTGGACCCCATTGCCACAATGTTCAAAATGTGCTGCAGCTATGGACCCCACACTTGCCTTTTGGTCACTGTGATGATGGGGGTTTGGACCCCATTGCCACAATGTACAAAATGTGCTGCAGCTATGGACCCCACACTTGCCTTTTGGTCACTGTGATGATGGGGGTTTGGACCCCATTGCCACAATGTTCAAAATGTGCTGCAGCTATGGACCCCACACTTGCCTTTTGGTCACTGTGATGATGGGGGTTTGGACCCCATTGCCACAATGGTCATGGCCTGCTTGCGTTGTGTGTGCCACACACATATTTGTGTGGCACATGTGCTAGGGGGTCACATTGTATGTTAGAAGTCATGTTCGGTGTTGTAGGCATTTGACACAGTCTACACACGCTTGTCATGGTGTTGGGGGGATGTCTTCTTCTTGCATTCCCTAGGTTGTGGTGTGCTGGTTGTGTCATGCATTGTCCATCCTATGGGTGGGGGTGGTAGTGGTGGTAGGCATCCTGCCCCCCTGGGTGAGGGTGGTAGTAGTGGTAGGCATCCTGCCCCCCTGGCTGAGGGTGGTAGTAGTGGTGGGCATCCTGCCCCCTGGGTGAGGGTGGTAGTAGTGGTAGGCATCCTGCCCCCCTGGGTGAGGGTGGTACTAGTGGTAGGCATCCAGCCCCCTGGCTAAGGGTGGTAGTAGTGGTAGGCATCCAGCCCCCCTGGCTAAGGGTGGTAGTAGTGGTATGCATCCTGCCCCCCTGGCTGAGGGTGGGAGTAGTGGTGGGCATCCTGCCCCCTGGGTGAGGGTGGTAGTAGTGGTGGGCATCCTGCCCCCTGGGTGAGGGTGGTAGTAGTGGTAGGCATCCTGCCCCCCTGGGTGAGGGTGGTACTAGTGGTAGGCATCCAGCCCCCCTGGCTAAGGGTGGTAGTAGTGGTAGGCATCCAGCCCCCCTGGCTAAGGGTGGTAGTAGTGGTAGGCATCCTGCCCCCCTGGCTGAGGGTGGGAGTAGTGGTGGGCATCCTGCCCCCTGGGTGAGGGTGGTAGTAGTGGTAGGCATCCTGCCCCCCTGGGTGAGGGTGGTACTAGTGGTTGGCATCCTGCCCCCCTGGGTGAGGGTGGTACTAGTGGTAGGCATCCAGCCTCCCTGGCTAAGGGTGGTAGTAGTGGTAGGCATCCAGCCCCCTGGCTAAGGGTGGTAGTAGTGGTAGGCATCCAGCCCCCCTGGCTAAGGGTGGTAGTAGTGGTAAGCATCCTGCCCCCTGGCTAAGGGTGGTAGTAGTGGTAGGCATCCTGCCCCCCTGGGTGAGGGTGGTAGTAGTGGTAAGCATCCTGCCCCCTGGCTAAGGGTGGTAGTAGTGGTAGGCATCCTGCCCCCCTGGGTGAGGGTGGTAGTAGTGGTAAGCATCCTGCCCCCTGGCTAAGGGTGGTAGTAGTGGTAGGCATCCTGGCCCCCTGGGTGAGGGTGGTAGTAGTGGTAGGCATCCTGCCCCCTGGGTGAGGGTGGTACTAGTGGTAGGCATCCAGCCCCCTGGCTAAGGGTGGTAGTAGTGGTAGGCATCCTGCCCCCCTGGCTAAGGGTGGTAGTAGTGGTAGGCATCCTGCCCCCCTGGGTGAGGGTGGTAGTAGTGGTAGGCATCCTGCCCCCCTGGGTGAGGGTGGTACTAGTGGTAGGCATCCAGCCCCCTGGCTAAGGGTGGTAGTAGTGGTAGGCATCCAGCCTCCCTGGCTAAGGGTGGTAGTAGTGGTAGGCATCCAGCCCCCTGGCTAAGGGTGGTAGTAGTGGTAGGCATCCTGCCCCCTGGCTAAGGGTGGTAGTAGTGGTAGGCATCCTGCCCCCTGGGTGAGGGTGGTAGTAGTGGTAAGCATTCTGCCCCCTGGCTAAGGGTGGTAGTAGTGGTAGGCATCCTGCCCCGCCTGGGTGAGGGTGGTACTAGTGGTAGGCATCCAGCCCCCCCCTGGCTACGGGTGGTAGTAGTGGTAGGCATCCAGCCCCCTGGCTAAGGGTGGTAGTAGTGGTAGGCATCCTGCCCCCCTGGCTGAGGGTGGTAGTAGTGGTGGGCATCCTGCCCCCTGGGTGAGGGTGGTAGTAGTGGTAGGCATCCTGCCCCCCTGGGTGAGGGTGGTAGTAGTGGTAGGCATCCAGCCCCCCTGGCTAAGGGTGGTAGTAGTGGTAGGCATCCTGCCCCCCTGGCTGAGGGTGGTAGTAGTGGTGGGCATCCTGCCCCCTGGGTGAGGGTGGTAGTAGTGGTAGGCATCCTGCCCCCCCTGGGTGAGGGTGGTACTAGTGGTAGGCATCCTGCCCCCCCTGGGTGAGGGTGGTAGTGGTGGTAGGCATCATGCCACCCCTGGGTAGGGGTGGTGGTGCGCATTCAGGCCCCTGTGTGCATATGTGGCATTGGTGATGGGCATCCCGCCCCTATGGTGCTGCTGTTGCTGGTGTGAGTATATTCTGCATCCCTGTGTGTGTGTGTGTGATGTGTCGTGTACGTGTTGTATGTGTTTTGTGGTTGGTGTCTGGCTTACCTTCTGCGCCGTACGCGTCCGTGCCTGTTCCGGTAGTAAATGTAGAATATTGGTATGATCGGGACGAAGGGATTCATGGTTGGTTCGTGTCGTTCGTCCTTCTCGTTGCTTCGCGTCGTCCTCGTCGCTCGCCTCGTCCTCGTCGCTTCGCCTCATCCTCGTCGCTCGCGTCGTCCTCGTCGCTGCCGTGTTCGTCTCGGAGCCATGGATCGTGTTGTGGCGCGAATCGGAGCTTATGTGCGCCTCTCCCGGATGCTTTGACGTGCCGTGCGTAGCGACGGGTTCGGCGCGTACGGAAAGCGCATCGTACTTGTCCGGCCGGACGGGGCTGCATTTTTCCTTCCGTGCGACTAGATTCTGCGTTTCCGGATTCGCCTCGGTCGGGGAACAGGACCTGGTTTGGGTGAGTACGGCTCGGCCGGATTATTTGCTGTTGTGCGCATCGTACTTGCTCGTTCGGTGTGCTGTACGGATCGGTCGGGAAACAGGCTTTCGCATGGCTTTTTTCCCGACCGAATGGTATTGGGTGCGCCTCCGACCGAGATCGGAATCGGCCCCTCAGTGTCTGGTTACTCTGGACATTGAGTCTCTCTACACCAATATACCTCAGCAGGATACAGTGAAGGTGATAGATGAGTTTTTGGAATATCAAGATCTAGGTGGCGCTGACAAAGAGTTTATTGTAAACTGTGTAAGATTGATTCTCACTAATAATATTTTTTTATTTAAAAATGATCTTTTTAGACAGAAGAAAGGGACTAGCATGGGGGCTTCATGTTCCCTAGTCTAGCATGTCTTTATGTTGGGCAATTTGAAACCAGACATATTTATAATGACTTAGCACCTTTTAGTGAGAATATAGCGGGCTGGTACCGCTATATTGACGATATCTTCTTTATTTGGGAAGGAGAGGTTGAACAACTGGAGGAATTTTTAATGTGGCTGAACTTGGGCGATCCTAATTTGAAGTTTACATCATGTTGCAGTAAAGAGAAGGTTGACTTTTAGATATTTCCATTAAGGCAGTAAATAACAGTTTAGAGGTGGAACTGTTTGTAAAACCTATGGCTAAAAATACCCTGTTACATTTTTCAAGTTTCCACCCGTCATCACAGAGAGAGAATATACCGTTTAGTCAATTTCTCCGTCTCAGGAGGAATTGTACAGATTTAAGTGATTTTTATAAACATGCTACAGTTTTAAAAGAGAAGTTTAAAAACAGAGGATATCCCAAAAGACTTCTTTCTCATTCTTTTAAAAGAGCGTGATTCTATGATCGAGATGTAATGATTAACAAACCAATGAAAGAAAAGAAATCCCTGGACAAGGTGGTTTTCGTTAGTAAGTTTTCGAGTCTGAGTAATCAGATAAAAAATGTGGTAAATAGTAACTGGCACATTTTGAATCATGATGAAAATATTAAACTTGAAAAACCACTTTTTGCATTTAAAAAGAACAAGAATCTAAAAGATATGTTGGTGTATACCCATAGGGAGGATTTGCCTAGAACACAACGTACTATTACTAATACTGCCCCTATGGGCAATGTGAAATGTGGATCCTGCAATATGTGCAGCCAGTGTTTAGTAGCAAAGGAACTAACTGTTAATGGCTTTTGTATTAAACCAAAAAGTTTGAATAACTGTAAGAGTAAGAATATTGTCTATCTGTTAAAGTGTCCCTGTGAGAAGTATTACGTTGGCGAGACAGGTAGAGAACTTAGGGTTAGGCTGCAGGAACATAGATCAGCAGTGAAGACTAAGAAATGTAATGCCCCATTGGTGGCACATTTCATAGAGAATGGGCATAATGAGACTGATTTTAGCTGGTTTGTACTTGAGAAAGTGGTAATTGGAAAAAGAGGAGGCAATATGGAAAATAAATGGAGGCTCCGTGAGCAATGGTTTATCTCTCGACTCAATACTGTAGTGGACGGTCTTAACTCAAGAGAGGAATGGGATAGGATTATTGGTTATACTTGAGGAGGGTAGATTTTAGAAGAATAGCGATGAGGGACTTTGATCGGCTGAAAGAAGCACTGATTTTTACTGTCTGATCGGGATTATATTGTTTTATATTCGGTTAAAAAATGGTCAATATTGCTATCATGCTGGTAATGGAACTGAGATATAAAATGATGTTACGCTTAGAATTAAATACTTTTTTGCTTTATGAAGGAATCGGTTTGTTTTTATTAATTTTAGTCCATTACAAGATGGCCGATCCTTTTTGAGAATTTTTATCGTATTTGTTTTATTATTAGTTCTATTTCTCCTTTGCCATTTGGTATAATGCTGGCAATACAATCAAGATATTGAGTGTTGCTATGCTAAGAATATCTGCTGTTTTATGCAGATATTGGTGAAGCTGTATGAATTTTAGCCCATTACAAGATGGCGGATTTACTTCGATATTTCGGATCATATCTGGCTCCGGGTCGTGGTCCATGTGACTATTACAGCTGAGTGAGATTAGGATCATGTTGGAATATGACGGTATTAATGCCTGATTGCGAGTGATGACGGCGGTTATGTTACGGAGGTTGATACCCCGGCTTTTATATTGGTTGGATAACGTATACATTGGACCTCGTGTGATTCAAGGTAAGACGCCGTATCTGAGGGAATAGAGAATTAGGTGCTTTCATTGGTTGGTATAGATCTTGGGGTGTATTGCTTATTATATTATGTCTTCCTCCCCCTTTTTTTAGACATTGGAAGGTTGAGTGGATTTGAGTAAAGATTGAATCTTGGATAAAGATCGGTCGCTTTCTATGGATAACGGGTACTCGGGTGACTCTAATAAAAGGTATATGAAATGGGCATCCTAGTTTCCATTAAAGGTGTAGGTGTTATATGAATTTTTGGAATGGAATTTTAATGACATTTTAATTCTTTTTCGTAGTTACTATTGATGGTGTCAGCTGGTTTGCTAATTACGAAAAGTATAGCGAGGAACTGGTGCCTACGATTTTGAATCGGAGGTAAAATATGTTAGGGCACTCTAGTGTGCACTATATGTGGATAGAGAGATCTGTTTGTTGAAAAATTTGGAATAACAACAAAAATGTGTCTATACAAACAAAATAATTCCTCTTTATTGTATGTGTTATTTGCAGTAGATCTGTTTAAAGAACAATACTGTTCCATCTTTAGAACTGGTGGACTTGGGGAGGTTTTTTAGCCCCGCTTGTTTCCTTCGTCTTGTTCTCAAGGTAATTTGTTGGTGGGTTATGCATGGGTGACACTTTTGAGTGTATGATAACCAGTTTTTCTGCAGTGGAAACGTTGATAGTATATATATGTGTCCATTTATGTGTTTCCCCTTTCTTTTTTCTGCAGACATTGTTTTATCAATGAACTTTATTGACATTGGGAGTACTAATTCTGTCCTGATGAAGGTGTTGGTTAATGAATAGACCTACCGAAACGCGTCGATGCACTTTATGAGGTTTCGCTGTGTAAATACATGGACAGTTGCAGAGAAGACTTGCATAAATATATGACATTTATTTTTTCTCTGGCTATTTGATCCAATCAGTGTCTCAGTGGAACCCTTGAGTATAGGATCAAAAATTCTTTTCGTCCTACTTTCTGTCTCCCTTGTTTCCTTTTCTTGGTATCTTCTGACTATATGGTGTTTTTTCTAAAAGAGTAATTCAATCATTGTTTTTAAGTATTGTGTAATAATGTTGATGTTTTTAACAATGTGTATCTTTTTATTGAATGTAATAATGATATGCTGATGATTTTTAATAACTATCATATTTTCTCTTTTAGGAATCTTTGTAAGAAAAACTCTTTGGTGACATTTTATGGATACTCATAATAAATAGTGAATTTTATTTACTCGTTAACGAGTTTCTGTTGTTTACACTGTTGACTTACTGGTTTTGATATGTGGTATGAGTGTATATTTGTTTAGTTTATGCTGACTGAAGGAGGGCTTTTGATTTCGACTTTGTCGTATACAGTACCCACCTCCTTTGGATTCTTGGGTCCCTCTCTTTATTGAGAGGTTTTTTAAGGAGCCCAAGAGTTTGCATGGAGAACTGCTCACCATGTCCCTTTCTTTTGCGGCATTCAGCCCTACAGATGAGATTCACTCCATTATTATAGAAGTGTACCTGTCTGTGAGGCATGGAAGGAGGTGGTTTGTCCTTTGCCAGGAAACACAACAGCTTCACACTGCAACAGGAGGGTGGAGAGAAGGAGTTGTCCTTTAGTAGGGCAATGTGTTATTCTACTTTACTTTTTAGCCAAAGTGCTTTCCTGAAACATGTTTGGAAACAATTATTGTTAGGGGAATTTGACTGGCACCAATTTTTTCACCCCTTACGTTTGAGAGCCAGAGTTGACAATGCCACGACTAACTACAGAGGGTGCAGCACATACACACATACACGTCTCTCTAACTCTCTGTGCTTAATCCTAACACTTTTAGTACATATGTGCAGAGTTCCAAATGCTAGACAAAGTGGTACATGGGATGACCACGCGTACTCTCAACCAGATGACCCCACGGAATGATGGGTCGGTAAAAAGGCAGTATATATTATAACGATAGGCTCATTCACCTTTTAAGCTACGTTCCTTTTATTCTAACATGATCTTCTGGAACATATTTTGGATTTCTGGGAGTCCTGTGGACCTTACATATGATTAGCAGCTGGTAATACCATTCAATCAATTAAACCTTCACTTCTACGGCCTGTGACCTGCATGGCTTATATTTTCATCCGGAAAGGCCACTCATCTTTTTATTGATCCAAGAGCAGTACCAATAAAATGAGCAATGGTAACACCTGGTGTTTACAGCGATACAGATTGACAAAACTCTTTTGCCACTATGTTAAACCTCAGATCAATTTTATTCCTCATCCCGCTCAAGTAACTCCCACTGAGGTACTCGTATAAGTAATATTTAACTATCGCTCTGCCCATGGAGCCTGCTTTGTAACAAGAAACAAGGCTCCCAAAAGCCCAATTAAAAAACGGGATAGACCTCTCACTACCTTACTGAGGGCTCTGCAGCCCAGTGCGGGAATATGGAACTGCAAATTATGCAGGTTTAAGTGTCTTATTCCCAAACGCAACGTTAATTTTTAGCACCAGTTTGTGTATTCTAATGTCACAACTAGTAAGATATGCTGCAGTTTTCAGAGCGCTACACTTACAAGGCCACAAGGATGGGAGGGAGCCCCTCTTGGGGTCTACAGGACAGGGTCCCACATTAACAACTGCAGGATCAAGTTTCTCTGTGCTGACTACCAGCTTGGGAACAGCTTTCATTTAAGGGGCCTGGCATTTCCTTGGGCATATATTTCAGGGAAGGCTCAGGTTCATTGTGTTACAGAGCAGTGATTGCTCACACGAATTGCCCCTCCAATTAATTATTTCACATGGAGTTTTTCCAGTAAATATTTACCTCTGCGCATACCAAGCGGAATATGGGGCATATGCATAATCGCCCATGTTACTGGCTGCGGAACACACCTCACCCTTCAGGTAGAAGGATCAGTTAAAGTATGCGCAAGTGAAATAAAGATACCTTTAACCCTGAACCCGACTGGTCACATTCACAGCGCTTCAAAGACAGAGGTCAATTGTGATGCTAGGCCTACTGACAAATCCTGACAAGGCCTACTGACAAATCCGGCGTACAAACTGCAGTCGGAGAAAGAAAAGAAAAGGTAGAGGAATAGCTGTGAAGGTCCTGGTCACACAGCGTCCGGGAAAACAAAAATGAAGCACATTTCTTGTAATTCTGAAATATGATGGTAGCAGCGATAATATGGTCAAACAATTCAAGACACTTTACTTTATTATTATTTTTTTATTATTTATACAGTTTTGTATAGCGCGAACGTGACCCTAGAGGGTATCAGAGCGCTTTACATGAAGAGAATGCGTTTAGCAATTGGTCTGATCAACAGGCAAACATATGCGTGAGAGACGAACATATCATAAATTAAAAATAGGATAACAGTGGTTGGACTGGAATAAAGCCAGTACTAGGAAGGACAATCTACATAAGAGTTTGGTATCTATACCTTTTCAATGTCACCGATATATTGACTTAGGTTAAGAACTCAGTCAGTAGATAAGATTTGGCTTCTCTTTTGAAGGCGGAGGTAGAGGAAACTTGTTGATGCATAAAAGACAAACTGTCGCTGAAATGATTCAATATAATAATAGCAGTAAAACTGCGTGAGTGTGCAAATTTAGTGGCCATTTCAATAGGAACGGGCTCTCAGGAAATGAGTGTGGGTTACAGTAGGTTTTCAGTCAAGTTCTCTTGCCTCAATGCAATTATACCAGGTCGTGGGGAAGTTGTCTTACCCACCGGTTGCAGAGGACAAATGCTGATGAACTTATGAGAAGACATTTGGCATTTCCATAATTCAGGAGGTGCGGGTACGATTATACATAGATTTCACGCCACAATCTCACCATCACAAAGCTTGTAATTTGTCTGCATTCTGGCAAAACCTTTATCAGAGTTTTAGCTTCGGGCTGGCCACGCCAGGGCAAGGGGGTAGCAACATGGCGACACAGTATCAAAGGATCGCAGTTAAACAGTTTTGGCTATTGTGACGGGTTTGCAGGCAATAAGGGCATGAAATGAGGCAGAAGACTAGGAGCATATGTTATGGGGGACCCTGGACCTCATCCGCTGTGTCAGACCCATCCATGCCTTGGTTTAGTTGTGATCGGCACACCTGGCGCCCACTAAAGGACATAACGCAGCTTCAATTCTTGGAGCAGCTTCAATTCTTGGAGACAGGTTAGCAAATTGCCCATTGTTAGGGAAGGCTATGCCACCTGCACCAGCTTGAGAAAGGCACTGGTGCCACCTGAAGCCTACAAGCAGCGGTTTGGCATGGGCCAGGTTGGGGCATGCCATTGAACATTCCCGCAGAAGGGTAAACAGCGCCATTGTGCAAGCTCATCGAGCTGAGGGGCGTTGGGTAAATAAGGCATTGCCCCATTAATGCAAAAACCACAGGGTACTTCAATAGGGATGGGGTGCACCTGCCAGAGGTTGACAGGGACTCGGTCCAGCAAGAAGGACGGGTAACTGTGGGTTGCAGGAGATTATGAAGCATGCCATGGTGGGGTATCCCGGATGTGACGATGGCCTAATCCAGGGCATTGGCAGGCTTACAGGGTGATCCTGTGGCAGTTTGGTACATAGAGGTAACATCTGAGTGACCACAGCAGGGTTTCTCAATGCCAAACCTTAGGAGTCTTTATGACAGGACCCTGCGATGGAAGCGATGACACACCGTTAGTCCTTTGGGCAGTTACAAGTCTGAGCAACTGGGGGCTTGCCTTTGTCCGCTCCACCCCTAAAAAGGTATGAGTATTAATCCAGGACTGGTGGTCACAGATTTAAGTGAGAAAACACTCTAAATAAAATTTGGTAGCAGCAAAAGGGTTTGCCCATGGTGCTGTTTGGCTCATCAGGTGGGTGGGCAGCTTAGGTCACTCACCGATGCCTGCCCTTGGATCACCATTTTGGCATATTTCACTTATGAAATAAACCTGCAGCAATTTTTTTCCCATCAAACCATATGTTGCCTGCTTTATTTCATTTCTTGTGTGTGAAGCAGCTATTTACCATGGTTGCAGGGGAGGGTTGCTGATATCGACTCTATGCGGCTGCTTGCAATGCACGCATGCGCCCTCCTAAGGGGGCAGCCACTTCGTGCCCCATTCCAGCACTTCGCATGCGCTCCACTCTTTGGGCCCCCTGTGGGAGTCCCCCCCACGTTCCAGCGATATCCCATGTCATTTCCGGAACCTGGGGGGCTGGGGTCAGGTACTTAAATATACCCAACCCAGGTGCCGGCCTCTTTGTTCCCCCGCTGGACATGCTGTCACTCACCCAATCCCATACCCAGCATGCTGGTGGAATGTTTTTGGTTCTTGTGCTGAACTTGTTAATTGTTTATTTGTGTTGCAGGCAAAGTTACAGGGCGATCCAGAGGCAGTTTGGTACATAGGGGTACCATCTGAGGGAGCACAGCAGGGGTGCTCGATGTCAAACCCTAGGAGTCTTTACGGCAGGACCTTGGGATGTAACCAACGGTGCCCCATTAGTCCTTTGGGCGGTTGCAAGCCTGAGCAACTGGGGGCTTGCCTTTGTCTGCTCCACCCCTCAAAAGGTATGAGTAAAAATCCGGAACAGGTGGTCCCTGATTTAAGGGAGAAAACTCCCTAAATCAAAATTGGCAGCACCGAATTGGTTGGCCCATGGTGCTGTTTGGTCATCAGGCTGGTGGGCAGCAAAGGTCACTCACCACTGCCTGCCCTTGTATCACCCATAAGTTAACCCACCACGTTGGCATATTTCACTTATGAAATAAACCTGCAGCAAAATGTTTTCCACCAAACCATGTGTTGTCCGATTTAGTTCACTTCTTGTGTGCGAAGAAGCTATTTACCGTGTTTGTGGAGGAGGGTTGCCGTTATCGGCGCTATGGATCCCATGCTAAAGGAAGACCATTCCAGGCTCAAGAGTCTGCCACAAATAGCAAGCCTTCCCTACCAAGAAACAGCATCTGAACTGCTATCCATTGCCAAGTGGACTATAATTTCCAAAGAGAGTGCTCGGCTACAAACAGTGACCCCTGACTCAAAAGGTATACACTCAGAAATCAAGGGCAACTCAAATGTAATTTAGCACTGCAAAACTAAATGGTATGTCTGGTCACTAGTACACTGAGGGATATGGATACAATGCCTACCCTCTGAAGATTACAGGGACTTCCTGTGCAGACTAGAGTACAAGTTAATTTGCTGATCCTTCTGCACAAAGTAGTGCATGTTGTAGCTCTTGGCTATATAAAGTAACGTTTTATGATCCAACAAGATTGCTACAGTCTAATGGAAAATTATGCTTCTCGGAAAAAGAGCTGTCTAGATCAAGGCCATTGTGTTATTTAGCCTGCATAGAAAAGGAGGACTTTGTTAACAGAAAACATGTGTAGGAGTCTAAGCTCCTGTGAAGAAAATACCCTGTATCATAATTAGGAGCATTTAAACCCTGAAACTAGAGAAGATCGGGAGTTTGTTTTTTCCAAAGAGAAGAACAACAGAACACCTGAGGATAGGTAAGATCAGTAGGTCGTCCTCTCCATTAACAATGACCAAACACACAAACAGAATCATCTGTATCTAAGTGAGATCCGGGTAGTGTGCCTATGGAGAAGGTCTTCAAAGTAATAGAGGAATATCAGATTCTAAATGCAGCAACAAAGCAGAAGTGTAGTTGCTGCATTTAGAAGGGCTTGTGCATGCAATGATAAAAAAATGGACACAGAGGTTGTTAGAGAGAATCAAGTCCTTGAGCAACAGATAAGATGTTGCTAGTACTGTGAATGGTGTAGTGAAGATAAAAATATAAAATGTGGTCTAGTGAAACAAAAGACCCTCTCAGCGATGCTTATGCCAGCTCAGAAACCTGAGTGCTACAGAAAGAAGTATGAACATAATTGTATTATGTACTCCAATTTTAATTGAGTTGATCTGATATTATGAAAAGCTAGCGCATACCTCCTCACATAAAAGAATAGCTATAGTTGACAGGAGAAATATATATTTATGAATTTGAATTTGGAATTTACTATTCTACCTGAAAAACGGGATGTATCAGTCTTCACGTTCAATATGAAGACTGATATATATTAATATTGTGTTATTTAAAAGAGCTTTTATATAGCACAGCACCTACTGTTTTCAGCAGTGGTATCTTGGCACTTTTGTAAGTAAGCCTGGAGTAAGACTCGAGGTGATGGGTTAAGCTGCAGAAGAGGGTGGTCTTTTGAGCTTGGTCTTGAGATCCAAAGCTTCAACCTGTGTGTGTCTGAGTACGTGTGTGTATGATGTCTGTGTGCATGCATGCATGTTCACAGAACTAGTACAAATGTGTGGTCTTACTCTTGTAGTGTTTGTCCATTGGTTACATACTGTGGGGCAGATTTACAAGAAACTAGCGCAGCGCGGTGCCGCAAGTCATTTTGCTGTGCCGCGCTGCGTTAGTTTCGAAGCACAAGGATGCGACATATTTACAACAATATGTTGCATCACTGTGCTTCCTCCTGTGCTGATGCACAAAATGCTGCCATGCTCCGGTGCAAGCACCCTTTCACCATGGTGCAAGGATGCCTGCGTCGTGGGGAGATTGTTTTTGTGCAGGAAGGGACACCTTCCTGCACAAAAACAATCAATTGAGGTGATTTCCTTCTACAATGCGTGCTGTACAATGCAGCACGCATTGAAAGAGGAAAGAAACGAGGAGAAATGAAAACATTTCTCCGCATTGCACCTCGCTACGCCACCCCTAGGGTGGCGTAGCATTCTGACGCATTTCCAGATTTACGATTGCTCGTAAATC
This sequence comes from Calotriton arnoldi, assembly GCA_963921515.1. NCBI lineage: Eukaryota > Metazoa > Chordata > Amphibia > Caudata > Salamandridae > Calotriton > Calotriton arnoldi. The sequence continues at coordinate 7,312 of CAWUFW010007652.1, read as the reverse complement.
TGGAAATTCATCAGTGGACATGGGTGTTGCGTGGGACCACCCACAGAAACACCCATGTCACGCACCTAACACGCAAAGTGATACGTGCAAAGGGGTGATATTTACAAGCACAGGTAAAGTCACGCAGGGTGGCTTTACGTGTGCTTGTAAATATCACTCAGCAGGTTGCGCCGCCGTTGCGTCACGCAACGTGACGCACCAGCGGCTCAAGGGGCTTGTATATCTGCCCCTGAGTATTTCTGTTACCTATTGTTTAAACATCAAAATTGATCTCCGATTGTTACTCTCTTTCCAATTTCCTCACTATTTCCTTGATTACTAACTTGTTGTGGTGCTTAATCCACATTAGGTTAGGATGCAATTTGTATAAACACGTATATTTTTCTTCTTTATTTACCTTGCAGTAAATACTCAAAAAGCTAAATGCCAAATAAAAAAAATTGAACCTTTGATTATGCCACGACCACTGATGTAGTCAGATTTTTTGACAATTTTTGGAATATTGTTCTGTGGTGTGGAGTAGCATGGTGTGTAAGCGTAGTATGATGAACAGTATTCTATGAATAGCGTTGTTGCAGACTTAGTAGTGTTGAAGGTGGGGAGTGCTCTGATTAATTGTGGTGATATGTACAATGAGATCGTGTCATATGGAATGCTGTTGTAATGGTGACATGGTAAGCAGTGGGTGATATTAATTACGATTGTTGCATGCCTTATATGTTGTGATTACTAGTTTGCAATTTAATAGCACCACTTCACCAGCTCCTTTTTCTCAAGGTGCTGACAGCAGGTCTGATCAAGGCTGACGTCTGTGTGTTTCTATGTTATAGGGTAAGACCATAGTGCAACACAGTAGCGTTGGTGGGAGTTATTTGCTTGTGATTGGTATAATTTTGTTTTTGTTTTTAACGTGCTACTGTATGTTATGATCTATTAACTGATGACAAATAATGTATTTGCGGGATGGTGATGTGGTAATCTGTTGAGCATGGAGTGAGGTGTTGTGTTTGGTGTGTTATAAGCAGGGCACAATATGCTGTAGTGTGTTTTGCAGGGTTCTATGTGGTTCTGTCAGGTGTGGCCTAGAGTGAAATGCTGTAGTGTGATGTAATGTGCCATAGTGCTATTTCATGTGGTGTGATATAGTGTACTGTGGTATCATTTGTGTCTCATGAGAAAGGGTGCTCTGAGATGGCTAATGTGATATCTTGTAGATTGTTTTGATATGAAATTAGGTATAGCGTTGCTTAGTGTGGGTTGAATAGTATGGGAAGTAGTGTGCATGGTGTGGTTGTGTGAGGTTATAGAGTGGAAGGGAGGTGTAGAGTGGTGTAATGAGTGAGTGGTGAAGAAGTGTGGCACAAGATGGTGTGTTATGGTTTAGCGTACTTGGAAGGCGAGATTTGTTTTATGATGTGAAGAGCATTAATGAAAAGTGGTCTGCCATTTTTTGATTACTTGTAAAGAGCAGAGGCAGTATAATCACCAGTCTTCATGAAAGTAAGCACACTGATCGGAAGGAAATAGTAAATACGCAAATCAGACTGCAAGGGACTCTGAATTTGTAAAAAAAATATTGTCCAGCGTTTCTGAAAGCAAATAGAGATGAGCAGGATCATATGCTGTACGGAAGCTGGCTCCGCAGAAACAGGGCGACAACAGAAAATCTCTGACACTCCTCGAATTGCAATGAAAGATAACATGCCCTCTTTCTAGAAAGAAGCACGAATTGAGTGTTACATACACAAGCTTCAATGTGATTTTCTAGTAGAGATAGGCCGGCTGTGGCAGCAACAGAGCCATACTTGAAGAAGCCTGTGAGTGCTTAACCTGGAACATTGGAATATTAATATAGAGTGCTTTCCCATAATTTAGGTGGGAATTAAGAAGCGTCATATCAGATGTTGATAATCAGTGGGGATAACGCGAAGCCTCGGTTTAAGTTTTATTTGGTTGACGAAGAAATTTATGACCACCGTTTCAAGTTGAGCTTTCAGTTACATTTCTGATTCCCAGCACAAGCTTAAATTATGGACTTTGGAGGCAAAGTAACAAGCATTGGCAAAGGCAATAAAAGCTGCAATTGTATTAAATCATTATTCATCGATGGAAACTGCATCGGCATTAGGTAACCATCAGCAATATGACCAGGTCTGATCCAGCACTTGGCAGAGAGCCCAACCAAGCAACGATGAAGAGAGCTTAACGTGAAGTAGCTAATGCCTGAAAAGGACTGACCACAGCCTTTTTCTGAATGTGGTACGTTATATGGTATGTGCAACGGTGTGTGCTGTTCCGAATTATGGGGTATGAGTAGTGGTGACAACAGGCCTCCCAGGCCTAAAACAATGTTCAGTATTGTCGGTGCGGGGGGTTCATAAGGCTACTGAATTGTTCCACAAGCACCAAGAACTCCAAATGTACCCCTCCGTCTTTGAAGCATTCAACTTTAAACCACCAGCACCAAACCATTGTGTCCCCTTTTCTAAACAACCAAAACTCATAGAAAGGCTGATTTGTGGCCCAGTGACATGGAAATAAATGTGTGTGCTGTTTGAATAAAAATAGTTGGTCAGCCCCATATCAGCAAGAAGGCTTTTGAGTGTTTGAAGGTAGATATTAAAGAACAGCAGGGAGAGAAGAGCAAGGGACGACACTTGGGGGCACTCCAATCGGTCTCTAAAAGAGCTCTGCACATAGTCTCCAGTTTCACCACAGTATCCTGCCCCATAAAAGAAAGTGACCCCATGCAAGAACTCTCCCTATCTTACAGGTCACTGAATGGTCGACAATAAAAGATTATCCACACTAGCAAATACTGCAGTGAAATGAGTAAGAATCGGTGAGCACACCGTGATGTGAATAAGGATCAGTGAAGGAAAAGAACCATTGTTAACTTATCATCACAGACATTAAATAGAGCAGTTTCAGTGCAATACCTAGGGGGACAAGCATTTGCAATGCAATAGGTCTCGCATTTACGCGAGTTTGAGCTATTGACATTGCAAATGACAATGCCTTTTATTTTTGTTTTCGTTTTTAAAACATAAATAAAAGGCATTGTCATTTACAATGCCAATAGCTTAAACTCACGTAAATGCGACACCTATTTGCATTGCAAATGCTTGTTTAAAAGGCAAGTAATTTTGTGGATGTGCGTCTGCGAGAGTGCTGCCTGCAGATCCCCTTTCTGGTCTCGTACCGTCATGATACTTGGTGCATTCCTGCTGTCACCATTTACCAGCCAGGGTAATAAACATACAAGGTATGTAATGTAAGCCCGTTTTTATATAGCGCAGCTACTCACCCTTACGGGTATCAAGGCGCTGGGGCCCGTAGTGGAAATTAAGTGAGCTATTGCCCAGAGTCACATGGTGCTGAGCTGAGCTGCCGCCGGAGCCTGGGATCGAACCGTGAACCCTGTGCTCCGGAGTCAGCTGCGCTGGCCGCTGCACCACACCTCTCCACCAGGGAGTGACTATGCTTTACATTTATTATTTGCTGTTCTATATAGCGAGAACTCGGTCCAAGCGCTTTACATGAGCACCAAACTACTCACACGAGGTCAAATTCATATGTGTAGGCTCGGGGAGAATATGCGGTTTGCCCAGAATCACAAAATGTGGAGCCGACGCAGGGTCTTGAACCTGTTTACTCCGTTCCAAACTTGAGCGCTTTGCATGAGCACTAGTTACGTTTCACACAGACACATTCATTTTTGGTAGGCACGGGGAGATTCAGTGATTTGCCCAGAATGACAGGATGTTGAGCGTGTCTGCCGAGACCCGAACCCAATTCCCCAGGTTTGAGGTCGACTCCGCTCTAGCTGTTAGGCCACATCCTCTCCCCTTCGCAAGCTGTTATGTTTAGCAAAGTTATTGGGAGGTGTTTGCGGGTGTTAAGAGTCCAAACTTTGGATGGTAGAGCGGGCCTCTAAAAATGGATCTCTGTGCCTAAGACTGCAGTTTTAACCAGTCACTTCCAACTCAAACCCTGAGAGTTCCATACTTTATTTTGCCGCTGTTGCTAGCAGTTTTCAAGATCACACAATGTATGTTTAAATTGCCGATTTCAAACCCTAGCCTGGTAATGTGTACCAGCACAATAACACAACAAGCTGAAGTATGTTCTTTCAGAGGTGATGCAGGGGCTTGCCGCAGAAGTGCTCTGACCCGTGCACTCGTAAAATTGGCACAAAGAGGAAGGCAAGAGAATCAAGGGGCTGTCACCGCGCTGTTTATGTGGGACGTTTCGCGATAAATTACGAAAGAATCTCGGTGTTTTTTAACATCTCATAGACCTGTGGCTTTGACCCGCGCGTTTCCTTCTTTCTTCGGCACAGAAATTAAGACGTTAGCAGCACTCGTGGAAGAAAGCACAGCGCCTAGACTCCAGACCGGGGTCTTTCGACCAGTTCAGAGATGCACAAATGGGATTATTTCCTGCACCAAGTGCTGCTCTCGGCGCTTCGCCAGCTGTGAAAAAATTAGAACAACGGGGTTTCGTTCCAGTGAAATCATTTACACACATGCACACTTACTGCTAACACATCAACTACACACGTTACCACTACACACACAATTGCATTCACGTCACACTCCCGAAGGTGTAAATACGCACAATATATATACAAACACATCACACACATATACACACACGCCACACGCGCATATATATGAAGTGCTATGCTTAGCGCTGCTTTAAGAAAGGCGCCCATCCAGGCACTGCATGCAGAGCCAGGCGTGGCGGGTATTTGTAGGAATCTAGTTTCAGGTAGGTTCAGTCGCACTTATTGCCACGATAGCCGTTTGATACCTGTGCAAGCAGGCTGTGTCTGGGCAGAGGCTGGTGGGAGGGAAGGGGTTGGGGCAGCTGGTCGGGAGGGGGATGAAAAGATGGGGGTGGAGGGCAGGTGAGTAGAGATATTTGAAATAGTACGCAGTAAGTCAAGGGAAGATGAGAAAGAGCACGGTGTGTAGGGGCATATAGATGCAAGGGAGAGTACAGAAAAAGTAGAATACATGGCGGTGAGGTGGGTGACAGACTTTGGAAAGCCGAGGATGTTCTCTTGTGAAGCGCTTCGAAGACACTAGCAGGGTTTAAACGAGGGCAGGAGAGGGGCTGCGGGTCTGAGCCAGACTGCTTGGGTTCTTCCAGACCCCTTTTATAAGGCTTTGGTAAATCTCTTCAGACTTCCATGCCCTTATCCAAGCACTCATTCGTCAGCATCATGCCTGTATATGGTCATTGAACTACGAGGTGACATGCTCTTTATAATGTTCAATTGGGCGCCCATTCTCCTATTATAATAGCATTATATTAACCGCTTGTGTATCTAGCTACACAAACTGCATTTCCGGCCATGCTTAAATAATGGGTAGTACACAACTCAGCATGTTACCAGTTTAGCACCAGCGGAAGTAACACAAGCACCTGAAGCCCCTGCGGTGTGTGTGTATGTGCGCATGTGTGTGGTGGGGGGCGGCCTTTCAGCCCAAAGCCTATGACTATCTCTGAGCTATGGAAGCCTGAAGGGGCCGGCAGGGCTTTCGCATGGAGGCACCATCATTGAGTTATGCCAACACTCAGCAGCAGCTGCTTTTTCTGTACACATGCGCCTTGCAGTACAAATTGCTTTTTTTTGCTATATTCCACACTGTACCACAGCTCTATTATTTCCCCAAAAATGAATCCCCAGATGTGCTCACTGTTTACAAATCTTGAATCAAGATCTCAAGTGAATATTCGGACAAGCAGCACCCCTGTCTGACCCTCGACTGACAGGTGCCCTGCTTTATAGCACTGACTTTATAACAAATTTCTGGATGTAATGTAACCGATGTTGCACAGTCAGCACGGTGGCAGCGGAGCATAGCAGTCACCAAGAACTCCGGCTGTCAGTGGACAGGGTCTGTCACGCAGCCATGAATGTGAGCGGCACGGGTCCGTCTCCAGCGGGGAGCAGTTGTGCAGAGTCGGCAAGAACATTTTTCAGGGTCATGTTGTCATGACCACGCAGCGGAGAAATGGACACTATGGATAAAGTGACTCAGCCGGGTCACGTTGTACGTAAATCTACAGCCAGTGCACCGAAAGCTGCACAGCCTTGTTTTCAAACGTTCAGATTGGATAAAGGCATTTTTATCTTGTGTGAGTTTCAGGAAAATGCTGCCGCGAAAAGCTAAAGAAATAAACATTAGGAAATAACGGCAGTGTTAAGAATAAAACCAGTGGTGCGCGCGCACCACAGAGGAGCGAGGGCTAGGGAGCGCGGCAGCGAGCTGAACGCGCGCTACTGCGCGTGCTGGCCACCCGACGGGAATGGGCGGAGCAAAGGCGGGACATGTGCCCGCCTTTGCCCAATTGCGTGCTGGCTTTTTTTAAAAAAAGCACGCGAAAGCCAATGGCAGCCGCAGAAAGCAAAACCACACGCACGAGCGTGTGAGCAGCTTTCAGAACCTCATACAATAGGGCTCTCGCTGCGCGAGCAGTGCTGCGCACTGCAACGCAGGCGCGAGCCCTAAAAACGGAGTGGAACGATGGGATCATGTAGAAGTCTTTTGATGTGTTGTCAGTGTCAAGAGACTGCCTTATTTGTGCTCTTCCTGCTCTCGTTTGCCAAGTAGTCCATGTGACTGTGTCCCCCATGCCCGTAGACTTGTTTCTGTGCATCCCCTTCTCTTTTTATAAATAAATACAAGCCACAGGAAGATTCGCTAAACAGAAATCCATCCAACAGAGTGAAATATTGATTGTCTCATCAATTAAATACAAAACGAAATACTATTTTTTGATCGACATTCCATTCCTATATATATCTCTTATGTACTCTGCTTCTTATGTGTGGGTGGTTTTGAATGAATGCAGATGTGAAAGTAGTATATGTGTATTGCAAACTTTTTTCTGGTTTTATGATATATATATTGTCCTAAAAGTTTTATTGTTAATGTTTTTTGTTATATAGAATAATGAGAAACTAAATGTTAAGTAATAATACAACAAATTTTGTTGCAAACCATGTATATATTTTTCTTTTTGTCCTCTTGTATCTTTTTCTTTATCAATTATAGATTGTAAATAATGCAGTTGCCTCAGGTTTTTGTACATTGGCATCCCCTTTTCTGTGACACGCCTAACCTGGTGTATCTGACTATCCACCACCTTGTCATTGTCCTCTGCCCCATGTCTCGATCATCCTGTCCCTATGAATGTGACCATTCTATGCCCACCAACCCAAATGTCAGTGTCTCCCCTGCATCTATCCACGACAAACTGACCACATACCATGGAGGATATTCTCAAGAGGCGATAA